>OW240915.1:204366793-204465566 GCA_933207985.1 Pelobates cultripes | reverse complement strand
CATGTACTGGATCCATTTATAAAATGTTGAATATGTATCATAATGCCTCAGTTTTCTGGCAATTCATGTCTTTAATATCCTTTAACACATTAATGACCACTTATGTACTGCAAAGCCATGACAATCAAATCCTCATAAGCTCTACTCTGACATGTCATATCCTATATACTTAGCAATGTAAAAATGGACTCTCAAATAATGATGGTAGAAAAAAACTGGCTCAGATTTTTTTTTTTACATTCTTTATTTGTTCCACAGTCAGACAAATATGATCACAGTTGTAAGCAGAAATAAGGGAATACAATGAGATACTTATCGTAACAACATCATGAGAGTAATTGGCCAGACTTTTTTTTTGGGCGGGGGGAGGGGGGTGTTTAGGAGTAAACATGAGTTGTGTGCAAACATTTGAGAAAATAGAGTGTTTGAGGAGACACATTAGATGTTAAGGAAGATTCGGAAAGAGAATGAGATGACATTTGAAGGGGAGACATGTTAGGAATGACAGCTCTACATGTTTGGTTAGTGCAGTGTAGTACGTCATTGGAGCTGGGGGGGGTTTGGTTTTAAATGGAGCTAAGATAGGCAGAGTTATCCCGGGCTCGGCTTAGGCCGTCCCACAAAATGTGGCCTTTAGAAGGAGTAGGAAAGGTAGAACTTCTATAAAGATACAAATAGAAAAATCAACATAAAAGGAAAACAGAGAGTCATGTATTCGCTGCACTTGAACAAAAGGAATAATTGTAGCAGGATTCCAGACAGTAGTGGCGGTGGCCTGGGAGCGGATTCCAAGGCCCAGTGTAGATAGGATAGCGCTGGCTCAGATTATGATGGTTATGAAATACATAGAGTTTATGGAGAGCCTTCGGGGTTAAATATCTCACGTATAAATTGTTAGCACAATATGTGTATTTATTGTTGTGATTTGACACAAAATCAACAGTACTGGCAACAGAAAGACTATCATGTCTATAAATCTCCAAATCAGTGTTTTGGATGTGTACCACATACATGTTGTGAAATAGCAGATAATGTACAGTGTATGGCTGTAACGTCATACGCCAGGCCTATTTGATTGCTGTCTCAATTTCTGACTTTATAAGCTTCAATTCTATCACCACTAGATGGTTGGTACTGTGAATGGATTTCTAATGAATGCCAATTACCCTTGGAGCCTATTTGTCAGAAAGACAAAGATAAGGAAATAATTATATTCCTCGATTGCACTTGGCAGATTTACAAAAAGGCCATTAGCAAAGTTCTTTATCTTTTACTTTCTTTATTATTTTCTCATTTAAACCTTCCGTTGTTCTGTAACACATAACTAATAATACTGACAATCTACTCTTGTTTAACATATCTGAGATTATAATCTATTCTGTTATTATTTTGCAGGTCAAGAATCTGTTTTTAAGTGCCTAGGGGAAGGAATTCTTGATAATGCTTTTCAGGGATACAACGCTTGCATTTTTGCATATGGGCAAACAGGTAATTTGGCAAATGTTACTTGATGTTACTTAAATATGTATTTTTACACATTTTATGCTCTTTTCATTTTTTTTTAAATTTCTTCCGCAGGATCAGGAAAATCTTTCTCCATGATGGGAACAGCAGATCAACCTGGCCTTATCCCGCGGCTCTGTTGTGCTTTGTTTCAGAGAGCCTCTGAGGAAGAAAATGACTCTCAGACATTTAAAGTGGAAGTATCTTATATGGAAATTTACAACGAGAAAGTCAGAGATCTGTTAGACCCTAAAGGGTGAGTCTCTTCTTTCCTGGTGAAGCCTTCATACAGTTTCTGGAATATAATTTTCATTATGATCTGCCAGAAAGGTCTGGCTTTAAATGATGGGAGTTGTGCTTTGCCAATATCTGTAAACCCTGCAGTGTAGTAAACATTGTTGTAACTGCTTAACAGCGTAGAACAAGTCTTCATTCTAGAAAAGTAAGCATTTATTATATAACAGTAATATAAATGTTACATTTTATTTAGGATTCACTTATATGCATTTTCTGTGCGGCATAATGTGTTCTTGATATTTTAAATGGATTATTTACTAAAATGTCTAACATGTTTATTAGTTTACCCAGTGTAAGTGTTTTGATGGGATGTTTGGTGCATACATCTGCAAAGCACATGATGTCTGTTTAGCATTTTGTACATAATATAATCATGTGAACGCATGCAACGAAAACCGAGCTGCAATACACCATGTACATACCAAGTTTCCTTTGGAGATGTGAAGAATGGAGATGCACATGGCAGAACAGCTTGTGTAGCTAATAGCTTTTCAAGGCTGTTTGCTGTGATAAGACAGTGGGATGAGTGATGATGAGTGTAAGTGCAAAGTTATTTGCATTAACCCATCTAATTCCAGAAGTTTAATATATTGCTAAACACGCTCAGTCACTGAAACAGTTATAAAGTGTGTTTGGTAGTTAAAAAATATATTCTAACATTGCAATACTGTATGTATAATGTGTATACCATGTACTGTATGCTTGCGGCATTATAAGGCTCTTATGTCATTGTTTATATGTTCACATTTTTGCTGACCATTCCACAACTTAAAGACAATGACTACATTAATAACAGAAAATTATGTTAGCAACTGTGAAGAAAATAGATTATTCCAATTATATGATCATTTATCCTGTTTATATTATTATCACATTTGCAACTAGTGTTATTAGACAGGAAGTGGTACCTGGTTTTAAACTTAAGTGTCTGGATGTCTGCTTTAAGAGACAAAAGTTTAATGTTCACCTCTACTGTACGTTTGCCTTCCTTTAATCTCCTGAAGACTAGTTATGACACTTCAGATGTAGTTTTGAGAACACTCCCATGATGCTCTGCCAGTCATTTTTGCTAACTTTGGCCCATCACATGTGTTGTAATCTACATTTCCCATGATGCTCAGTTGGCTTTTTTATCCTTTCTTTACTTGTTATACTTAAAACGATAATCTAAACAACATACCTACTACACCTCAGTGAGTGATTATGTTACTAATAGTGTCTGGATGTCGTTCCCCTGACGCTCTGGAGCAGTTTGACCAAAACTGGGGATCTCAACATCTGGAAATCTCCCCTTTCTTAGCTGCACAAGTAATTCAGAATTTAAATTACCATATTATCAATATAAATGCTGTGCAACTTGGATTCCACTTGGTGAGGGTTAGCTGTAATGGTTAAGGTGCATTTTTTTTTTTTACCCCTTTTAATATTCCTTACTAGTTTATTACTTTTGAATTTTAAAGAGACAATACAGGCATCAGACCCACTACAGCTGAATGTAGCTGTTTTGGTGTCTACAGCCTTTCCCTGCAGGTTGAGCAGTGTGAGCACTGTCGCTTCTGAAAAATGGCAGTGTTTAAACTGCTACTGAAGGCCATTGAACACTCCTCATATGTATGTATTGAATCAATTGCGATTTGTTGCACATGCACACCTTCCTTTCAATACTTTGGATCGGCTGAGGATATCAGGATTGATGATCTAAGCCTGGATGGCAGGAGCAAATGCAGCAAGACCAGTGCACCGGGGGGGAAAAGTTTAAATTAAACTGCTTTATTCAATGTGCATGGGGGGCCCAGATGTCTAAAGAAGTACTAGAACACTATAGCGTTGGGGATACATGTTTGCATTCCTAAAGATTTAGTGTTCCTTTCATATCTACATGAATTCATGTTGCTTTCTTTTTAAAATATGCCAACATAAATTTTTCATAATAAGTTCAACCAACCTTAGATGACGAAATGCATTTCTAATTCTTTCCAAACTGACTAGTGGAAAACTCTTGCTCTGCTTCGCATATTGTACAGCTCCAGCTATGTTCCATAATTAGTTTTGCACTCCCTTGCCAAAAGCAAATAGGCATTTTTATTAAGCCAGTTATTTATTACAGTAAGACGTTCTAGAGAACAGGACCAATTAAGAGTGGAAAAGATAGATACAGTAAGGATCTAGTAACAATATTTGTTGTTTATTGTTATAGCACTAACAGGCTTCATAGTGTTGTGTATTATGACAGGGTTACAGACAAGTTGATATTTAACAAAAGTTACTTAAAGTTCAATGTAGCATACACATAGTTACCAAAAGTTATGCAAACGTCAGTAAACTTGCGTTTACCGGTGATGTCTTTATGGGCAGAAAAAGGGTTGGCACAACCATTTAGGGGCTTGATGGCCTGCCCTGTTTTAACAGGACCATGGTGTTGAAGCTCTCTCTGCATGATCATAGCGCCTGCTGCAAAAACACTTACTCTGTGTTGCCCCATCGACAGTTCCCTGCTGTCCCCAGATGCTGGTCACTGGGGAGCTAAACAGGGACAGGATCATAGAATTGGGTCAATATATGGTGAAAAAGTAGGGGTCAAATTAAAGAAGAGGAAGCAAAAAAGGACTTCTGAGAATAGGGGTATGTTTAGAGAATATTTACAGGGTTATTCACTGAAGTGAGAATTCAAAGTAAATTCATTGCCAAGTTGGTGAACTGCATAGCTGACTTACAGAAATTTTTTATTTTTTTTGGTTGTTTTGACCTTTAATTTGAAATTCACATTGAATTCTCACTAAAGTAAATAACCTTGTTAAAATGGCTGGAATGTGGGGGAGAGTCTGACAGAACTGAGGTGAGGAATTCCAGAGGATAGGCGCAGCATAGAAGTCCTGCAGACATGAGTGGGAAACATATTGTGAGGAGAGAGTGAGATGTACATTGACTGATAATTTAAAATTGGTCAACCAACATTAGTACAAATTTGATGATCAGACGGCAGATTCTGCACTTAATAACATACTGTAAACTTTGTTGCGGCGGTTCCCACAGAGTCCCTAATGAAGACAGTGTGGACAGTGTGAGATACAGAATAGCAAACTTTGTTTGCAAAATTATCTACCTATCTAGAAAAATTGCAGTTTTCCTCGTGAGAATAATTTTTACTTATGATTGTTCTTTTGTCTTAAGTGACATCTATCTTAACTGTTTTATGCACGTTACAATCCATTCTATAATTCTATTAAGATTAAATCTATTAAGATATAATAGTTCAGTTACAAGTAAATGTTCTTTTTTCTCATTATTCATCATTGTTGCACAAATGATGATCTTTAACATTGCATTTGTCAGGAGAGGTCACATAGCCATTTGTGCAAGCAATGTGTACATAGCCACTTGAGATTCCAGACTTCCTGCTAATTTAAAGTGACTGGTAAAAACTATTTAACAGTTAGATTTAATGTTTTTATGTTCCTGTCTCCTTAATATGATGTGCATAGTGATGATTGCATTAATTACTGTGATTTTAGGAAGTAGTGGTGTGGTACAGTTAGCTCAATTTGCAAACCCAACTTGTCTAAAACTAAAACTTGTTTTTTATGAATTAAATGTAAGGGAACACTGCAATCACTGTAACCACTACAGCTAGAATGGTATGATTTCTTGCCTAGAGGCTACTCCCTGCTTCCACTGCTAAAGAGCTGAGAGCATACCTCCCTACAGTCCGGCTTTTTTCCAGACAGTCCAGATTTTGGGGTTCTGTCCCGCTTTAGTTCCCCAAATACGGGACACCAGGGAACTGTCCCCTGCCACATCATTTGATGCAGTCACACTGTGCAGTGGGCACTTGGACCATGCCGGGAGAATGGTTTGAATTCCACTGGGCACCAAACCCTGTCTCCACTACTAATGACAGAGAGCAAGAAGCTCAAAGAAAACCCCTGCACTGAAAGCATTAGCTCAGATGGAGAGCTTCAATAGCACTCCCTGCATGGTCGTAAAGGCTTGGGGAAAGCCAGAATGCCTATCAAGTAGCGGACTCCTTTTCTTGGCTGACCCGCCCATTTTTGACATCACTAGTGACAGTTCGTACCACTAGCAATGCAGGACTGCATAAATAAAGTGATTTAACTCTTAAATAGCAGATAATTAAGCAGTGAGATTGCAGGGGCATGATCTATAAATCAAAACTGCTTCATTAAGCTAAGGTTGTTTGGGTGACTATGATGTCCCTTTAAGATCCCGATCACTGGTCCTGATTTGAAGAAGAGAAATGTTGGGAGGTATGTAAAGCTGTCCATCTGAGCTAATGCTTTCAGTGCAGGGCTTTTCTTGGAGCTTCTTGCTCTCTGTCATTAGTAGTGGAGACAGGGTTTGGTGCCCAGTGGAATTCAAACCATTCTAAAATGGTTTGACTACTTACAATGGGTGGGTGCCAGGGCACTCCTGGCACCATATCTAACACAGTGAGCTGTAGCGGCTATTGTTCTTGGAGTGTTCAATTAAAGAAACTAAAAAAAGGTAAATGAGATATACTTAAGATTACGGTGTGTAACATGTAAGCCTTTTAAACTTTTGGGGATCAGAATTTTATTTTTTAATTCAGCTTTTAGTTAACCACTTCATGGTAGATGACAGCAGGACTGAGACAATGTTAAAGAGACACACTAAGCACACACAACACATTCAATGCTAAAGGAAGTGGGTCTTAGCCTAGACTCATAAATCACAAAAAAATAAAGGGAACACTTAAACAACACAATGCAACTCCAAGTCAATCACACTTCTGTGAAATCAAACTGTCCACTTAGGAAGCAACACTGAGTGACAATCAATTTCATATGCCGTTGTGCAAATGGGATAGACAACAGGTGGAAATTATAGGCAATTAGCAAGACACCCCAATAAAGGAGTGGTTCTGCAGGTGGTGACCACAGACCACTTCTCAGTTCCTATGCTTCCTGGCTGATGTTTTGTCACTTTTGAATGCTGGCTGTGCTTTCGCTCTAGTGGTAGCATGAGACGGAGTCTACAACCCACACAAGTGGCTCAGGTAGTGCAGCTCATCCAGGATGGCACATCAATGCGAGCTGTGGCAAGAAGGTTTGCTGTGTCTGTCAGCGTAGTGTCTAGAGCATGAAGGCGCTACCAGGAGACACGCCAGTACACCAGGAGACGTGGAGGAGGCCGTAGGAGGCCAACAACCCAGCAGCAGGACCGCTACCTCCGCCTTTGTGCAAGGAGGAACAGGAGGAGCACTGCCAAAATGACCTCCAGCAGGCCACAAATGTGCATGTGTCTGCTCAAACAGTCAGAAACAGGCTCCATGATGGTGGTATGAGGGCCCAACGTCCATAGGTGGGGGTTGTGCTTACAGCCCAACACCGTGCAGGACGTTTGGCATTTGCCAGAGAACACCAAGATTGGCAAATTCACCACTGGCGCCCTGTGCTCTTCACAGATGAAAGCAGGTTCACCCTGAGCACATGTGACAGATGTGACAGAGTCTGGAGACGCTGTGGAGAACGTTCTGCTGCCTGCAACATCCTCCAGCATGACCGGTTTGGCAGTAGGTCAGTAATGGTGTGGGGTGGCATTTCTTTGGGGGGGTCACACAGCCCTCCATGTGCTCGCCAGAGGTATCCTGACTGCCATTAGGTACCGAGATGAGATCCTCAGACCCCTTGTGAGACCATATGCTGGTGCAGTTGGCCCTGGGTTCCTCCTAATGCAAGACAATGCTAGGCCTCATGTGGCTGGAGTGTGTCAGCAGTTCCTGCAAGACGAAGGCATTGATGCTATGGACTGGCCCGCCCGTTCCCCAGACCTGAATCCAATTGAGCACATCTGGGACATCATGTCTCGCTTCATTCACCAACGTCACGTTGCACCACAGACTGTCCAAGAGTTGGCAGATGCTTTAGTCCAGGTCTGGGAGGAGATCCCTCAGGAGACCATCCGCCACCTCATCAGGAGCATGCACAGGCATTGTAGGGAAGTTATACTGGCACGTGGAGGCCACACACACTACTGAGCCTCATTTTGACTTGTTTTAAGGCCATTACATCAAAATTGGATCAGCCTGTAGTGTTTTTCCACTTTAATTTTGAGTGGGACACCAATTCCAGACCTCCATGGGTTGAAAAATTTGTCTTCCATTTTTTAATTTTTGTGTGATTTTGTTGTCAGCACATTCAACTATGTAAAGAACAAAGTATTTCAGAAGAATATTTAATTCATTCAGATCTAGTATGTGTTATTTTTGCGTTCCCTTTTTAAACAGTGTAATTTTGTCAGATAAAAACTCGAATTGAAGAAACCGTAAAAAAAGAGCAGTCAGTTTAGATGTCCAGCTATTGTTAAATGACAGTTTCTATTATAACTATAGGCTGGTCGATGACTATGGGAATAGTTGAACGACAGCTGGAAAGGTTACATTAAGCTGTCTTCTATGGAGTAACATTTCAGTCTTCACATCTTATGTGTAAAAATGAACATTCTTAACATATCTGGTTGAGCTGTGCAAATTCTGACTCTACAGTTTAATTAAAATGATTAATTCACCAAGAAACTAAATGGAGCCACACACACAGAAATATAAAATATAACTTTTATGTATACGCAAATTAATACAAAACACAAATAAGACAAAAAATTACCATTATGTCACATGAAAAACTAGCAGTGTTGTACAAAAAAGTTGTTTTTTTTTACAGTACCATAACTGAGACCACAGGTAACACCCCCAGTGTTTCAATAACCTTATGCCTTTCTCAAGAGAATTTGAGAAAGTTATAGTTTATACAGTGAGGGGAAAAGTATTTGATCCCTTTATGATTTTGAATGGTTTGCCACTGACAAAGAAATGATCAGTCTATAATTTTAATGGTTGGTTGAATATTAACAGTGAGAGACAGAATAACAAAAAAACGAAATCCAGAAAAACGCATGTCAAAAAAGCTATACATTGATTTGCATGTCAAAGAGTGAAATAAGTATTTGACCCCTTCGACTTAGTACTTGGTGGCAAGACCCTTGTTGGCAATCACAGAGGTCAGACGTTTCTTGTAGTTGGCCACCAGGTTTGCACACATCTCAGGAGGGATTTTGTCCCACTCCTGTTTGCAGATCCTCTCCAAGTCATTAACGTTTCAAGGCTGACGTTTGGAAACTCGAACCTTCAGCTCCCTCTGCAGAGTTTCTATTGGATTAAGGTCTGGAGACTGGCTAGGCCACTCCAGGACCTTAATGTGCTTCTTCTTGAGCTACTTTTTTGTTACCTTGGCTGTGTGTTTTGGGTCATTGTTATACTGGAATACCAATCCACGACCCATTTTCAATGCCCTGGCTGAGGGAAGTAATGTTCTCACCCAAGATTTGACGGTACATGGCCCCGTCCAATATCCCTTTGATGCCGTGCAGTTGTCCTGTCCCCCTAGAAGAAAAACACCCCAAAGCATAATATTTCCACCTCCATGTTTGGATCATAGGCAGAATTCCTCCTCCTCCAAACACAGCGAGTTGAGTTGATGCCAAAGAGCTCGATTTTGGTCTCATCTGACCACAACACTTTCACCCAGTTCTCCTCTGAATCATTCAGATGTTCATTGGCAAACTTCAGACGGGCCTGTACATGTGCTTTCTTGAGCAGAGGGACATTATGGGTGCTGCAGGATTTCAGTCCTCCATGGCATAGTGTGTTACCAATTGTTTTCTTGGTGACTATGGTCCCAGCTGCCTTGAGATCATTAACAAAATCGTCCCGTGTAGTTCTGGGCTGATTCCTCACCATTCTCATGATCATTGGAACTCCACGAGGTGAGATCTTGCATGGAGCACCTGACCGAGGGAGACTGAGAGTTATTTTGTGTTTCTTCCATTTGCGAATAATCGCACCAATTGTTGTCACCTTTTCACCAAGCTGCTTGGCGATGGTCTTGTAGTCCATTCCAGCCTTGTTTAGGTCTACAATCTTTTCCCTGACATCCCTGGACAGCTGTCTGATTGATTGCTTCTGTGGACATGTGTCTTTTATACAGGTATCGAGCTGAGATCAGGAGCACTCCCTTTAAGAGAGTGCTCCTAATCTCAGCTTGTTACCTGTATAAAAGACACCTGGGAGCCAGAAATATTGCTGATTGATAGGGGATCAAATACTTATTTCACTAAATGACATGCAAATCAATTTATAACGTTTTAGACATGCATTCAAAAACATGCAGATTTTTTTTTTTTGTTATTCTATCTCTCGATGTTAAAATATACCTAGTACCTACCATTAAAATTATAGACTGATCATTTCTTTGTCAGTGGACAAACATTCAAAATCAGCAGGGGATCAAATACTTTTTCCCTGCAGTGTATGTCTGTGCAACTATACTTTCTGTTGGTATTCTATATCTGCATTTTAGGGAGTGCAATTAGTGCTAGCTCTCTATAAAAGTATTGATTATTCATGTGGTGTGCATCTTATTACTTTATTTTGCTGATTAATATATCATGAGCCACAGTGTTCACTTTTTAAATTAAGATATGTGTTTCTGCCTTTTGGTAAATTTGCATTTATTTAATGGAAGCGCCCGTTAAATTATAATTTTTTTTCTAGGAACCGACAATCCCTTAAAGTTCGGGAGCACAAGGTGTTAGGACCGTATGTTGATGGTTTATCTCAGTTAGCCGTTACTAATTTCGAGGTATGTTTCAACTGAGATTAAATATTCAGTATTCTCTCTGAAGGTCATCACATTTTTATTTTATAGTAATTTCATTTTTTTTAACTTGTTGAGTGATTACCCCCATTGAAGGGTTTCTCCAACTCTTTATTTTATTTATATTATGAAGTCCTATTGGCATTTTTCTACAGGTCCTTCACAAAATTTCCATAGGTCCCCACCAAAATAAAACACTCAAAGAGTGTTTCAAAATAAGTTACTACTTACCTTAATCAAGTGCTGGGTGAAGCTCCCAGTGCTGCTTGGCGTGCCCCCATTTGACGTCACAGGAGACACTTATCGAGAAACAAAATATCACCCGAGATCCCCACTCTCTCTAGGGAGTCCTGGTTTCTAGAAAATGAACTACTTGGATGGAATTTATATATTAAGTCCAGTAGGGAATGGCAGTTACAGATTAGCAGTATAAAGTAACCATTTATGTTAATATATTATTAGGGTACAATCCCAGGGAAGAATTGGTACTACCCACACTGACCAGCTCTCATTTGAGTTATTTGCCTCGTTGAGGGGTTATTTTCTTATCTAAGTATAGATACTTATTGATGTGTTTAAAAAGTGGTCCAGAAATTGCAGGCAAAGTTCACTTTTGTTGCATGTTTCACTTTTATTAGTGTGCACGTGGTAGAAAACTTTGCATTGCATTCTGTGTTGCAGAAACGCTTACCCATATTTTGTGTTTGCATTTAGGACATTGAATCCTTGATGTCAGAAGGAAATAAATCTCGTACTGTTGCCGCCACAAACATGAATGAAGAAAGCAGTCGGTCACATGCTGTATTTAACATTATTGTCACACAGACACTCTTTGACCATCAGTCTGGTGTAAGCAATATTTTATATTTGTATTGTACATACTGAGAAGTTATTTATTACAAGATGGACATTTTTCTTATACGGGATGTAGTTATAGGTATTACTAAGAGGCAAGACAGGACAAAGAGGCATACATTACCATGAGTTTTATTGCCATGAATCTCTGGAAAACACATATGCTAAGTGTTATGAGATCATAGAAAAACAAAGATAACAGAGAGGTGAAGAAGGACTATCTTCCTGTAACCTCTTCAATACCAAAATCAAGTACAAATGTTTTTATTTTCATGCATTTTTTTGGTGTGAAATCTAGTCTATAAAGCCTCAATTATTTATGCTTAGTTATTATTACCAGCCTATAGAGGAAACAATTTATCAATTTGCCAGAAGCCACTAGTCACGGATATAATGAATGTAAACTTATATAAGCTCACACCCTGTTTTCAAACTGTACAGGAAGTTTTAATGGATGATACTATTCCTACAGTCCGGGTAGGAATGAATGCACTCTACTATTTCACTGTTAGAATTACATTAGCAGTCCAGAGATTGATAGAGGTTACAGCAGTTTTCAAGACCTTTATTTTAGAAATATCTGATTTAACTATATATCCTGATTATATGGGCATTATACTCAAATACAGACACTCATTATACATTCTGTTGCATTTTTAATAAGATATACTGCTGTAATGTCTTCAGGGTCCTTACAATTACCTATAATCAAGGTATTTGACTATTTTCATGTATTGATTTTTTTTATCACACCTACCGTATATGAGAAAATGAGCATTTTACGTTTATATTAACATTTCAGACTATGTGTGAAATATTACAAGATAAAGGACACAGATAAAGGAAAGCATGAACAATTAAGTGAAAAATAGAAATTGTATAAATGTAATAATGTAATATTTTACGTTTTTCTGCAAAGCAATCTGCACACAAAATCATTGTGTTATGATATGTGTTAAATGCTAAAAAAGTTTATTTAAAAAGCGCTCGCTAGTGAAGGATAGTAGGAAGATGCTATGAAATGTATATTACTATGAAAAGCATACACGTGTAATAATCGCAGTCTGTCAATGCCATACGAAAGGGAAACGTCTGCATTATCTTGGTGCAGCTTTAGGAGAGCACTGCATGTCATCAAAGCACTTGCAAATGATGTGACAAGAAACAGAGGGACTGCACCTAGCGACTCTTTACAATGTAACCACTGACATAATCTGTGGTTTAAGTGTCCCTTAGAGTGTCCCTATGAGAGTGCATCAGGCTTCAATAAAAGATGATTATAGTTAGTGAGGTTTGCATCGTTACTTTGTTTACATGGATCTAACATGTAACCACATTTAAGAAATACACAATTTTGAAACTCATGATTGTATTTGCTTATTTAGTTAGAGTATTTCTGTAATCAAAGACACAACTAGCAGACTCAAACATGCTGTCAGAGTTAAATATGATGTATTTCCACTGTATACAAGATAAGGAAGAATCACAACTATTATGCTAATGGACATGAGCAGATTTACTTTGAGATTTTAATCTTATGTCCACACATGTTAAGTGTTACAATAGCCATGCAATATATAAAGCTTTGGCAGTATTTCAGACCATTTATCTGTGTCTAAATATTGTCCCTGAACCATACCTCCCAAGTGTCCCTAATTTGGAGGGACAATCCCTTTATTGGGCTCAAATTTATATTTCCCTTTGTACTGGGCTCAAATCTGTTTGTCTATATTCTGTATTCAAGTAGTGTTCTGCTTCTGAAAAGTAGTGAGAGAGTTAGAATATATATTTTTTAATACTCTCAGTTGAGGGAAGACAATATACAAATCTAAAAATAAAACATTCTACAATATTATGTACTATTGCATTTCATGTCTTGCACAATTCACAAGTTTGGTTCTTTGTTCAATTACGCTACTGTTGAGTTGTAGAATAGTGTGTATTCATTTCTTTTTTTCTTTTTTAATTCTTTTTTTTTTTGTGTGTGCATAGATTATACATGGTGCATGTAAGCCGGCATTGCCAGAACAGCTGGTGCAAAAGATTCAACATACATTTGGAAACAATTGTGTGGCATGAGAAGTCGTGCACATTTTTAACATATATGTGAGGTTCAAACAGATGGGGTATACAAGAGAAATTACGATGATGAAACTAGTGAGTTCAGGCGTTAAGTGCTACGGTAATGTTAAAGCGAATCTGCCTGGTCAGCGGTAGGCAATATACATGGGTAATTAATAGTTGGAAGGAAACTCAGGCATCATGTGACACTATGCTTTGATTGTCTCGCTAAGCGTTATGGTAGTAGTGTCGTTATAGCTGCGCTTAAGTAATAGTGTGTGCTGTGCCCCGTGCTAGGTAAACGTGTTAAAATAACCACTGTGTCCCCCCCCCATGTTCAGACTGTAGGAACCTGTCTTAGGTGAGTTCTAGTAATCTGAAACATTGGTGAACTGTGTAACAGACAGGCATTTCAAGGGTAAGACAGGATCTTGTCGGTAGGGTGTCTCCATGGTAGGCAACGTGTTGTCAGTCCCAGACCCAGATGGTCTCGCTCAGCCTACGCCGAGACTTGGAAACAGGTGAGTGTAGCTCTGAGGTAGTGCTGGGCATGGGCATTGCATGGTCGTTTTCCAGCCCCAGGCCTTGTTTTGGGCCCACATGGTAACACCGCGGACTTGAGGGCTCGTGACCGGGTACTTCCTAGAGGGAATGTGACAGGGTGTTTAGCACCGCTTGCGTCGAGGGGTCTTCTGTCTTTGCGGTCTATGCGGCGGGTGAGTTCCCCAGGTGGCCTTCGGCTTAGGGCCATACTTGCAAGGTGCAGTGGCATGCTAGGTGCTTGCGTATGAAAGGGTTACTTGAGCCGGTGCATTCCCGGTCCGTGCTTCCCATTTTGCCCAGAGGCGGCTAAAAAGCTCGTCCAGGTGTTGCTCCAGGGTGGCTTGCGGACCTGGTGCAGCTGGTGATAGCCGCTGCTCGGCTGAGGAAGGCCCGTCCTCCATTTTGGATACAAGTGTGGTGGTCTTGACCCCCGCAGTGGCCGTCGTCAGTAGGTGACAGAGGCAAGTGGGGGCATGCAGTGGAGACCAGGATGACCCCCACCGGTCCAAAAGGGGGAGGGGGATGGTAATACTCTGGGTACTCTGTCCGTATTGGAGCCGGGAGAGCGGCCGCCTCTCCCAGGCCCAAGCTCGCCTAGGCCACAAGCCTCCTGTGCGTGGTAAAGGGTTGAGGTGACCCGTGCTGGGTATCTCCGGGTTCAGCAACCTCCTCCGGTCGAGAATCAGGGAAGCTTTGGTCCACAGGAGCGAGCTGTCAGGCAGTGTACCCCGATTTTCAGCACCAGACTCGGGAGCTTGTGTGGAGCACGTCTGGTCCGCTCGGCAGTCAGGCTCTGCCCCCGTGTGTATTCATTTCAACAGAGAAAACTCATCTCTGACAGTTCTTTCAAGCTCAAGTTCCTGAAAATCATATAATAAAATAAAATATTTGTTTGGCCTATGAACCATTTCAAAAAGTTTAGAAATTTCTGAAAATGGTTGCTGTAGCTTTGTGACTCTGACAATGTTTATGTTGTGAAGGTCAACTTTGCTCAAATCCATGTATGCCAATATGTTATCTGGACAGTCTGATTGAGGTACTCTGTCTGGGACTTTGTGTTCTGTATATGTTATAGAATATATATATAACAAATATATCTGTATAACGTAATATGATGCTTCCAACTATATATTAATTAAATATTTTATACGCCACCATGGTGTTAAGTGTCTATAGAGACCTCATTACTTTGTAATATCACTAAACAAAGAGGTGACATTTTTGTTTTGCTTTTTTACTGGTATCAAATGAGATTATGATAGATGAGACATTAGAAAGTGACCGTCACCTTTCAGTTGATGATATTTCCAGTTTCAGTCATCCTAGTAAACATTATTGAGCATATTACGCCATGAAGAATGTAGTCACGGTAACTACAAAACACACCTACATCTGTGATGTTTCTTAGAAGCGTGGTGTGCTCACATGCTCACAACAACATTTATTTCTATAATGTGATATAGCTACCCGTGTGTTCTAGCATTTCTCCCCCCCTGCACATGGTATGAGATTCTCATGATTTATATCGTATGACTTATAAAAGGTATATGCAGATCAGAAGAATGGTTAGGATTTTTAAAATAATACTAAAAAGTATAAATGACATTTGTCTCAAGTCAGAACTCCAAATGCCTTATGCTTGAGAATAACCTGCTGAAGAGATATACTGGGAAGGACTAGGTACCACATAGGTAAATTAAAGGGACAATATAGCATAGAAATATGTTTTCCTGTTGGCCGATAGGTCTCGGGTCCCCCACCTTTAGGTGGTAACAAAGTTATTTTACTTACCTTTTCTAACTAGTTAGTATATTTAAAAAATCCTAACCGGTCACACACTATCACTTTATTAGATTGAAAATAAGTTTTGGATAATGGAAAGGGAATTGAGGGGAAGAGGGAAAAAGGGCGGGGAAAAAAAGAGGGAGTGAAAAAGAACAAAGATAGCAGCAAATAAAACGGTCACTTTAACCTATTGATCAATTCCCTTCAGCATCATAAATAGTTGAATCACTTATTTTATCACTGAGGAATAGACACAATGATGATACATAAGAATAAAAACTGACCAGCTCATAATTTCTAAATCTGAGTTTCAAAAAAATAAATAAAATCTAACCGGTCTGACCTTCTTGGCTGAAATCAAGATTGATGATTTTCGCTTATCTAATACTTTTCCATAGAAAAGCAATGAGAGGCTAGCGCGCATGCACAACAAATCGCTGCTCTGCGTCAAACAGATGATCTCTATGAGACTATTTGATTGAAAAAGCAGAGTTTTATTTCTGTGGAAGCACCTCTAGTGGCTCTCTGAGTGACAGCCACTAGAAGCATTTAGACCCTGCAAACTTTGCCGTTCTCATGGCACGCAGACCACTTAATTGAGATGAGAAACATTTTGGCTGAAACAAAGTTTTTATCATTATTTTTTAAATAGCACAACCCATGGGCACTATTCAGTAAGGTATTATGACATAATCCTGTAAATTCACAAGATAGATAAGAAATGGACAAACACTATTATAGTTTTGTACCACAATCTCTTTTTGATACCCTTGTAAAGCAATGTTTCTTTCTAACAACTTGTCAATTGTTATTATTACACAGTCATGTAATGGTCTTGATTATTTCTTTTGTTAAATTAGTTAAAGTGTTTGTGTTTCCCTTGAACAGAACTCAGGAGAACGGGTCAGTAAAGTCAGTTTGGTGGACCTGGCCGGGAGTGAGAGAGTTTCAAAAACAGGTGCTGCAGGAGAGCGTTTAAAGGAAGGAAGTAACATCAACAAGTAAGAAGCAACTCACTACAATGAGATTTTATATATTCATCAAATATTTCTAACTAGAATGTGGCAGTACAGTAGGGTAACACGAATATTGATATGAGTTATCAAAACATTTTGCAATCACAAGAAACATTTACATGTAATAGTGCTCGGAAGAATGGTAATATCTGCTATTGTGCGATGCCCATCAAATACTGGATATACTGATGTTTTCTAATTTTCAGTCAGTGTAGGCAGAAAAAGAAATAGTTTTACTTTTGGAAGGAGAAACATAGAGGAATCTAGCAATATTCATACGTTAGCATAGGGTGAACGTTTATTGTCTCTGGAATTTAGCAGTACATATACTAGTGTATGTTAATGTAGCTGTTTTTTTGTGTTAATTTATGGTGACAAATTGGTGTGAGAAGTGTCAGATTAATTTTCTTTATAAATTTTCTATATAATTTTTTTTGTATTTTTGAATATATTCATTTTTTCTTCTCCACAGATCCCTCACCACGTTGGGGCTAGTTATATCTTCTCTGGCAGACCAAGCAGCTGGTAAAGGGAAGAACAAGTTTGTGCCTTACAGGGATTCAGTGCTGACGTGGCTTCTCAAGGTAATATTCTGTGATGTGTCACCATACACATGATCCCAGTGGAGATAGAAAAAAGTCCTGCTGTGATAAAGGAACACAATTAGTCCAAGTGTGTTTGCATGTGTTTGTGAAGCAATTACTAAATTAAAAAACACCAGTGAAATATAATTACAATTACTAGGAATTGCTTCATATATTATGTATACGCTTACAGTACTAGATTTATACTTTGCCTCATTTACTCACCACATCCCTTTCTCTGTCCCCGATGATTGCTATTTTTCATCTATCATTTTCATTATCTGTGTCTAGTTACCAACTTTCCCCCCCATCCTTGTTTAAGCCCCAGTGTTCACATTGTTTGGGGACCTAAAGACGTTAATACAAAGGTTACAATGTCAAAGAATGATCGTGTTATGCAGGATGAAATGCAACACTTAAAATGTTACTCCCTTCCTTTTTTGGGGGTTAATTTTTTCCCCCATCCTTGTTTGAGCCCCAGTGTTAGCATTGTTTGGGGACCGAAAGGCATTGATACAAGGACCTATCACTAGGGTTACAATGTCAAGTAAATAACTTTTTTTGCACACAAAACTCACGGATCTCTGTGTGGATGGTCTTACTCACATGGAACAGGTTATGTATAGGTTTATCAAGTAGAAGCTGCTGGCGTTGTGCGGTTTGACAACAGATATCTCTCAACAGATATCTCTCCAGTCTTTATTTATATCACCTGTGCACCATAATAAATCATTCACAGAGATTGCTGACGCCATCGCCACTACCAATGACAATTGCAATCACTTGCAAACAATTTTAGCAAGTCACTGGTGTTGGCTCCAGTGTTGGCTCCAGATACTAGAATTGACAGAATTGAGATAAGGCCAGCCTGGATTACAAAAGAAATTAGGATAAAGTAACCAAAATTTGCTAGTAACCAAATTAACAGTGAATTTAGGAACAGCCTTGGAAAGTGGAAATTTAAAAAAAATATATAATTAACTATTTTCATTGCATTCTGAAT
Source organism: Pelobates cultripes (assembly GCA_933207985.1). Taxonomy (NCBI): domain Eukaryota; kingdom Metazoa; phylum Chordata; class Amphibia; order Anura; family Pelobatidae; genus Pelobates; species Pelobates cultripes. The sequence goes on along the minus strand of OW240915.1, from coordinate 204,447,229 downwards.
TTATTTTGAATTATTAATTTACATTTAAAGGACAATTTGGGAGGAAATAGCAAGACTGCCATGATAGCTACAATTAGTCCTGCAGCTGACAACTATGAAGAAACTCTTTCTACGTTAAGATATGCTGATCGAGCAAAAAGGATAGTTAACCATGCCGTCGTGAATGAAGACCCCAATGCAAGACTTATCAGAGAACTGCGTGAAGAAGTGGAGAAGCTCAAAGAGCAGCTTTCACAAGCCGAGGTAAGATGCGATCCCAGTGTATGAAGCACATAAATTATCCAGAAGTTATCAAGGTTACAGTGAGGTTTTCTTGGCCTAGGTATCTCCTGTGGATTAGCTATCTCACTATGGATAATCTGTGGATCAATGTTGCAGGCCACTCAGACCTTTAACTGTGAAGGTGTAAGTGATGCAGGAAATATGCAGAGTGAATGCCAGGAATTCTGGTGATCTAAGAATTATTTTGTATTTAAACAGTAAAATATGCTAGAAATAATGTCTATGCAAACATACCAACATGTGGCACCTGTACGATAACTACAATTCTAGGGTGCAGAGAATCCAAGGTGACTGAAACTGTTGAATTCTTTGCTTTAGAAAATATCTGTCTCAGCACATAAGGTATTATTCCTTCTATGCAAGGGAATCTACCCCATCTAGGTGGTGGGAGCCTTTTAGCCCAGAGGCTTAACTAGCTGTAATCCCACGGAGCCATAGTGCAGGAATTTGTATTAATTCATAGCATTAGTGAAGTAGCATGACCATAGCTGGCTACTCACCTGAAGCAAACCAGACAAGATTAGTTCATATATAGCATAATAAAACAGTACTAGATCAAATACACAAGGAAAAACAGGGCTTCCCACAAACCTGAAACTGGTGTCACATAAAATGAGCACATATAAAATGGGATGCACATGCTTCTTAGTGATGGATTGCATTTCTTTGGTGCCTCTCAGACAAGGGTGGCAATTTACGATCCACATATTTGTATCAAATATCCAGGCACTCAACTGGATGATGCAAAAACATTGCCAACCTATAAACTCTCATTTGGATCATCTAGCTGTGTGCCCGGACAATTATCCTAAATCTTTTTTAAATACTCTTGTTTCATACTCTCAGTTCTTTCCCAGGACTGATGAGTTTCCATTAACTTTATTATCAAAGGCAAGCAGGGTTTTTATGCACATCCTACACAGCAGAAGCAAATACAATCCTACAAACCTGGGTCTTTCATCTTATCACATATAAATTATTATACCTCCAGTGGGTTGTGGTACTCCAGATTGTAGTGAATTTAAAACTGAGTTGCTTGGCTATATTACCCTCAGTTTTGCAATTCAAGTTTCAATTCATTACAATTTGCTGTTTCTGATGACACTTTTTGAGTCACTGTACTTTTACTTCTATGCAGATTATAGTAGCTCATTGATTATTACCATATATACAAATCATACAATTTACTGTCCAATGCTAAATTTAAAAATGGACCTGCCATCCAACAACGTTTGGGATAACAGTGTACGATTCACATAGATTATTAGACTTGTGAAATCTCTAACAAATATTAACTAAAACCTAAATTTAAAAAAGTGACTTGTAAATTTCAACCAAAATAGCTGATTTGAAAATATTCTCCCACTAAGCTTTCCTGATTGCTTGACTGTTTTAAAACTGAATTTTGCCATTCATGCCAAAAATGGATGAAAACTCAAACATTATAAACTAATGTTTGCTGCCTAGTCCATCCACTTGAGCACCAGCACACCTAAATAGTGCACATAGTCTGGACTTTTGCAGAGCATTGTGGGAGCTTGCACAGTCCACACTGGAAGCTCGTTTTAAACATTGTGGTAGAGCAACTTGCTGGAAATGTTGGGCTGTGAGCAGCATAGAGATACATGCTACATTCTACAAAGTGGTGTCAACTCTCATCTATGCTTTTGCTACACCACTTCACTACTAGTGTATAGGTGAAATTATATTGTCTATAAAGTGTCATTGTTTCACTACACAATCACTTTTAGAGGTTTCTGGATTAGGTCCATCCTCATTAAGCAAATAAATGAAATTGCATAAGTGTTTTTTTATATATATATATTTATTTTTGTTTATTTTGCTCATAGTCTCTGAAAGCACCCGAACTGAAGGAAAAATTGGAGGAATCTGAAAAGCTTATACATGAATTAACAATCACCTGGGAAGAAAAGCTTAGAAAAACAGAAGCAATTGCCCAGGTACTATTTATTGAAATCTGTAAATATAATGTGAAGGAGTCTACACATACAATTTAATATTTTCGTAAACATAGATTTTCTTAAATATATTTAATTGTGATTACTATTTTGTGGGCGCCTTTTTTTAACTTATATCAGAGTTATTCATTAATGTGAGAATAGCTGGGCATTAACAGTGAAACAGCTGGGAATTAAAAGTAAATTTAAAAAAATAATGCCAAAATAGCTTATTTAGAAACAAATATATTTTGTGTTCAATTTGGATATTTTGCACTTATATTTGAACTTTAATTTGAATTCCAGGCAATTCTGACTTTAGTGAAGTGTTTGAAATAATCATATTTACCTATATCTTGAGTGTGTACTACTAAGCTATTTTTTTGTCTAATTTATTTATTGATGTGTACTAGAAACATAGAAACATAGAATGTGCAGGCAGATAAGAACATTCAGCCCATCTAGTCTGCCCAATTTTCTAAATACTTTCATTAGTCCCTAGCCTTATTTTATAGTTAGTATAGCCTTATGCCTATCCCACGTATGCTTAAACTCCTTCACTATGTTAACCTCTACCACTTCAGCTGGAAGGCTATTCCATGCATCCACTACCCTCTCAGTAAAGTAATACTTCCTGATATTATTTTTAAACATTTGCCCCTCTAATTTAAGACTATGTCCTCTTGTTGTGGTAGTTTTTCTTCATTTAAATATGGTCTCCTCCTTTACCGTGTTGATTCCCTTTGTGTATTTAAATGTTTCTATCATATCACCCCTGTCTCATCCTTCCTCCAAGCTATACATGTTAAAGGACCACTATAGGCACCCAGACCACGTCAGCTTAATGAAGTGGTCTGGGTGCCAGGTCCATCTAGGATTAACCCTTTCTGCTGTAAACATAGCAGTTTCAGAGAAACTGCTATGTTTACTTTAGAGTTAATCCAGCCTCTAGTGGCTGTCTCATTGACAGCTGCTAGAGGTGCTTCCGCGCTTCTCACTGTCATTTTCACAGTGAGAAGACGCCAGCGTCCATAGGAAAGTATTGAGAATGCTTTCCTATGAGACTGGCTGAATGCGCGCTCGGCTCTTGCCGCGCATGCGCATTCAGCCGATGACAGGGAAAGGAGGAGGAGAGTCCCCAGGGCCGAGGGAGGCCGGCGCTGGAAAAAAGGGTAAGGGATTAACCCCTTCCTCACCCTAGAGCCTGGCGGGAGGGGGACCCAGTGGGTGAGGGGGACCTAAGGACCCTATAGATATAGAGCCAGGAAAACAAGTATGTTCCTTTAACCTTTCCTGGTAAGTTTTATCCTGCAATTCATGAATCAGTTTAGTAGCCATTCTCTGAACTCTCTCTAAGGTATCAATATCCTTCTGAAGATACGGTCTCCAGTACTGTGTACAATACTCCAAGTGAGGTCTCACCAGTGTTCTGTACAATGGCATGAGCACTTCCCTCTTTCTACTGCTAATACCTATTTAAGTGTGTTTTGTTCTTTATATTTATGTACTTTCTTTGTATACTAATCTTTTTATTATTCATGTTTCCAATTTAAATAGATTACATTAAAATGAATGTTATTTTCCATACTCATGTTATTTGAATTGCAATTTGTTTATATTGTAATTTTGAGATATGCCAATCTTTTATGTTCGATTTCTCAGTTTTCTAGTAAGACATCCTGCATATTTGTGTCTATAAGGACTGTTATTGAAACTAATGATTTAGTGACTAAACCCCAAGTAATACCAGTTGATATTCACATCCATTTCATGTGGGTTATATTGTGGCAGGATGTTCTCAGCTGATTTGTTCGTTATTAGTCTGTCAGCCAGTTCTTGCTTGTTAGATGATGATGTTTGTTTAAGGGTAGGATGCTTTGCAAAATTCAGGGAGCTAAGACTAGTATAAGGACAAACAAAGAGAGCTTAATTTCAACAGTCCAGCCATAACATACAATGCTTGTTATGGAAATAAATATTTAAATGAGTTTTAAAAAAGAACTAATAACATTTTTCTTTTAATGCACCAATGTAAATATTTAAAGTGAGTTTGATAGTCTCGCCTGTCAACTGAAATATTACCTATCTCTGTAATTACACCTGCTTATATAAAATATATTAACTGTTCGTCCAATTTTTAGGTATGTTTAGCAAATGTTGAATAGTTGTGAATTGAGTATCTGAAATGCCAAGTTTAATCCAATGTAGTGTAATTGGAAAGATTCCCAAGCACAGCTATAGTCACAGCTTGGCTATTTTACCTTTAACGTCACTACTCAGATTTGAATTCACTACACAGTTTGATAACTCTGAACACCTATGTCTGAAGAGCTGCTAATTCCTTACTTCATTTCCACAGGAGAGGCAAAAGCAGCTTGAGAGCATGGGTATTTCTCTAGAATCTTCTGGCATCAAGGTTGGGGACGATAAATGTTACTTGGTGAATCTGAATGCGGACCCCGCCCTTAATGAACTTCTGGTATATTATTTAAAGGTGAGAAAATATCAGAAAATATGTATAATTTGTGTAGATTTGTATTTGATGCAAATGTTAAAATATCTTTGTGATACATGTATTTCTGAACTCGCAAATAAAAATCGTTTCTACTCATGTTATATTCTATACTGTATATATAGATATATATATATATAGAGAGAGAGAGATTAATTTCACTTTGTGATATCATAACTGCCGCCTGAAAATGATGATCTTTTACCATTTAGGTAAGGAATATATCTATCTATCCATCCATTTACTTAATCTGTCTGTTAGTCCGTCCATTCATCTATCATCTTTGCGTTTGCGCTGGCATTACTAAAACAATGTCTTCCTTTGTTTTTTAGTTTAAGTATAATTTATTATGATATATTTGTTACTTTTTTGCATTATTGGCAACTGTCAGTAAGGGATGTACTTATCTCCCTGTCATGATTGGGGTGACATATTTTGTTTTACAATTTCTATACCACAGATGTATGGTTAGGTACAATGGATGATTTTGATTTGTTTGATGATAGCCCTAGAAATATACAACAGTTATGTAGCCATTAAATGTAATATTGAAATAGGAAAAGAACAGTTTGTGGTAAAATAAGCAAGGCTTTGCCATTGCTCGAATCCTTTTGCGTGACTATTCTCCCTTAGAGCTACCTAGCAATTAGTATGACACTTTTTATAGTACGCTTCCATTAGTCAGCTTTTTTAAGTATATATTAATGTTGATTGTAAAAACTTCAGTGATACCATTAAATATATACTGAAATGGGTCAACATTGTAAATGATGCAGCACGATTGTTGGTCACACATTCAATGAACAAGAAACAAATTCTGAATGAATGAGTAACGAGAATTAATCACAGAAGGGAGCAGGGAAAAGGAACGCTGCCAAGAATGGGTTTTTAGCAGAAACCAGTGTATTTTGCCTGTGTTCTGCTGGCACAGATATGAGATAGCTGACCAGTGACTAGAAAAAAGACATGCAATGATTTATAGGGACAGCCCGGCCGCATAAAATGTGGTTTCTTTATGAATGCCAATATGACATCTTTACTGTACATTTAATACATTATTAAATAATTTTGACCTGAAACAAAAGCCCTTTCTCTCCTTCAGTGTGTCTTACATGCTGTTTGTTTTGCAGGATCATAACAGAGTAGGTGCTGACACATCTCAGGATATACAGCTCTTTGGTATTGGCATTCAGCCCGAGCATTGTGTGATTGATGTGGCCACAGACGGGGAAATTTCTCTCACACCCAGGGAAAATGCACGGTATGTTGGATCAAGCAGCCATGACATAGACGTTTTATATTAGAGTTGGTCAACCTGGTTTCATTTTGTAATTTTTGTTTTATTGCTTGAGTCATTAAAATTATAGATAGTAAGGTATGTTATAAAAAATAATGAGCTGTATTCATATTTTAAGAGATTAGGCAGACAGAGGTATCCTAGTATAAATTTACAGTAACCATGCATTATCCAACAATAAATAGAAAAAACAACCAAGAAATAAATGAATAAATGATAAGGCATATTTAGAGTATGGGATTGGACAAATGAAAAACAAAAGTCCAAGGAGAGTAAGTTGGGGACACACGTAAAATGTTGCCAGTTGCTACTTTCCCTCACCCCAGTCAGAATAATCAATCACCAAATCTTATATTTTGCCGTCATCCCAATTGGGTCCCATATTATCTTATATCAGCATGGAATGCCCTACTTTTTGGGTGAGTAGGACATTTACGGTAATTTTAAAATAAGATCTTAAAAGAACAGATTGTTATAAACACAGAAGCTGGCTTGGTTTCATTTTCGTGTCATTTTCTAGAAGAGACTCGGTCGGCTGGTTTTACCTACAGCTCATTTTATTTTTAAACATCTTTTTTTTTTTTTAATTTATTTTAGACAGCTGGTTGAATCCTATACATAAGTAAAAAGACAGTATTAAGACAATGTCAACTATAAATAGTGCATGCATTATCTGTCTTAATGGTATCTTAGCAGAAGATAACGTGAGGCAATTGACAGCACAGCACTTTCTGTAATCAGCATACTTGGGAGAATACACAAGGTTCATATTACAAATGTATAAATTAACGTAACTGTAGAAGGTTTTGTGGCTGGGTCATGTCAGTTCTGTCTAAAAAAATAAAGGCATTACACGGGATAAGTTCTAGGCCCTAGAATCTTGGGAGTATTAAGTTTTAAAATGGAAAGAGTTTAACATTTTAGGTTTGATGAGTAGTTATAGGTATGGGGTTACTACAAACCACTTAGCAAAAAAAATATTTTTGTATAATTTCCAAACAGTCCATAAAATATGCTTTAGTTTTCAGATCACTTTTTACAAGAGAATAAGTCAGTTTTGTTTAATCCTTTTTGGTCCCTTATTAGGAGAGAGTGGGTCAGCTGGGTTTAACCTTTCTGGCCATTTTTTTTATTAGAAGGGACATCAATGACTTTCAGAAATGTTGTGTAAGTGTAACCATGTGAACTATTCTATATGGTTATGTAATACAAGGTGCATACTTAAAATTCCTAAAAGTACCCTTTGATTTTAAGCAAAACCATTGACTTATATTTCTTCACAAGCCATGATAATTCCCAATAATGGTATAGGTAAAAAAAAATGTATTACTTACACAACTGTAATAAATGTTGGATAAAAGATTTCATGCAATGATTTTTAAATCGTTTTGTAAAAGCAAACATTTGCTATGTCCCAATTTTAGCTGCCAGTTTTAGCATGTACCCAAACTGCATCACTTGATCCACTGGCCCGTAATTGGAGAAACAAGAGGAACTAGAGAATTGATGCCTAATGATTAGTGATGTCCCGAACGGTTTGCCGAATGGTTCGCCACGAACGGTTCGCTGCGGACTCATCATTGAGTAAACTTTGACCCTGTACCTCACAGTCAGCAGACACATTCCAGCCAATCAGCAGCAGACCCTCCCTCCCAGACCCTCCCACCTCCTGGACAGCTCACTAAGAATGCAGCTTCACAATGAATGTAAAATGGATGCTGTCCAGGAGGTGGGAGGGTCTGGGAGGGAGGGTCTGCTGCTGATTGGCTGGAATGTGTCTGCTGACTGTGAGGTACAGGGTCAAAGGTTACTTAATGATGAGTCCGTGGCGAACCGTTCGCGAACAGTTCGGGACATCACTACTACATGATGCATTTTTGGGCTGGAAGGTATATTGAGGGTCACAAATCAACTTTACTTTAATAAGGCTTAAATAATTAATAAGGTATAGAATACAGAGGTAATAATAACCTACTTTATAAAATTCCTTCCCATTCTGCTACCTCATATGGCAGGCAGATTATTGCTTACAAGGAAGATAGGATAGACCCCTTCACTCTATTCTAGTGACAGGCTGATATCCCTGCTAAAACCAGGTACTTTAACTTTGTCCTTCACTCCAGGTGTCGGTGTCTTATGGTCTGTTTATAGCTGATCCCAAGACACTAAATGTAGTTTTATGAGAACAGATATAAGACAGATATAGTTTAGTGCCCAATGGCTTATCTATTGTCCAGTATAACAGAACTCTCAAGAGTGCGTGTAGTTTTTCTAGTTCACTAAAATATAGAAAATATCTTACAAAGTGCATCTAGATCCATATAAAATCAACCTAAATAAGAACACTACAAAAAATATATTTGTATTAATTTTCATCCAGACAAAAAAAATTGGTGGTGCAAAATCATAATCAGTATGAATTGATCAAAAGTAAAAAATAATTAAAAAGTTATTTTTGTCTGTAAAATTGGTTGACTGATGCACCTGACGTGAATTTAAAAGACACCCCAAATTAAGAGTTTAATATGATTGGTGTACATATCGTAAATGGGTGCTGTCAGCATGACAAGCCCTAGTACCTAGTACCTATAATGAATTAGAAGTTCCATAAAGCCTCTCTAAGCATTTTTGGCCAACCGCAGATGTCACTGTTCAGAAATTGTATGTGCAAATATTTGCAAAGACAAATTCTCTCTGATGGGAGATTGTAAACGGGGAATGCCACAGCACTTGGTTGATCGTCGTCTTTGTGTGTGTTCATGTCTACACTGTTTGTGCATTTGACGTTAGCAATATAATGCTTACGGAGTTTCTTTGTTACACCTTGTCTTGGCTTTCATGGGGTGGAATTTTCGGCTGCATTAGGTCACCAGCTCTCCCACTCAGACGCACATTCTTTCTACATCACAACAGGCTGGAACCTACTTCAGAATCACAGAGAAGCCTGCATAAGAACAAACACAAATTCTATGAATTGATACTAGAAGTACAGCACTATTCTTCCCTGCTTCTCCTTGTTAACATGTTGGTTTGGCAGTCAGATTTACCTACAGCCCCATTACTAGGACACTTATTCTGGGTCTAAATTCTTACTCTACATTTTTTTTGTTCTTTCATTTTTTTCCCTCTTTCATTTTTTTGGAGATAACATCAGTTTTTGACAGTACTTATATTGTCCATGTATATGGGTTTAAATTTTTAAAGATTTTTATCCAGTAATGAAAAAATGAATTTAAAAAGTTGTTTAAGAGAAAAAGACATACTATTCAATGATAACCTGAGTATTAAGACTATTTGAATTTTGTATTATTTTATTTTGGCAGCTGCCAGCTGTGTCTAGTTAAAGGTAATTAATATGGTTTGTAATGCTGCTGTCATACATTGAGGGAGTGTTCGTAATGAGTAGGCTGTAAGTGGCCGTCTGTAATGCCAATTGCAAAGCCATTCCCTTTTGTTTCATTTTACATGATGACAGATTACCTTGCAATTTCCCAGAACCTCCTTTGTTTGGCAGCATGTGTCAGCTCAATAATGGACTGCGCTCCACCTGCGCTTTAGGCCTTAGTCAGTGGGAGCTAATTTCCAGTGATTCTTAAGAATCATGCACAGTGTGATATCAAACCTAGTGTAGTAATATGCTGGACAATACTTGTGTTAAAAAAGAATGATGGATGCCCAGTGGCCAGAATACCATATGTGGGCCATAAAGGCTTTTGTCTACTTCCCATCTGCCTGGAGTTTTATTGTACAACATATCTAGTTAATAAGGTCTGGGGCACCCCATTATTATGTTGTGTAGAATTAGCGTAGGCCGTACAGGAGGGAAGTGGGGGAGGGGTGGGGAGGTTGAAGGGATGGAGGGGATTTCCTTTATTTATCATTAACAGCATGTGGATTACTGTCAGTGTGCTGAACAGACTTTTCAGTTGGTCTTGTCTTCATTAGCCAGCCTTGTGTTGATTTTTCTACAAGTATTGCTGTTTATTGTCTGCTGGCTTGGGCTGTCAGTTGGAAAACAATCTTGTATTTATTTATTTTAGCTAAGAATTTGTTATACTGCTGTCAATTCTTCAAAATATCTAGTTCAGTGAATAATCTAATACTCCATTGTATTAACTGTTTCTTTATAGCCTTTTTTGGTACAAAATAAGTTAAAGATTGTCTTAAAATACGTTTTCATTGCCAGTAATATTCCTCTCCCATAAGCAAAGGGTCATTGAGCTGTCATTCCCAGCTTCTCTTAGACACTGTCTTGCAATAGCATGTCTGACATGTGAGCCAGCACAATAGCCAAGAGCCAGGTGCTGTACTGTGCCAAGCAGGGTGTGATGTAGGCGGCAGACTGTTACAGGCTGCAAGAGAAGCCTAAAAGAGGAGATGAGTGGTAGATGGAAAGATAGCCAAACAAAAGAAGAATGATTGTGAAACATGAGAGATAAAGGCAAAACACATTTGTTTTGTATGTTTGACTAATTAAACAGACAGACCTGCACTTTATTCTTCTATTGTTAGAAAAAGAATGTTATGCAGGTTGCACAGAAATAATGGATGCCTTCTATTAACTTTATCAGGGTGCTTAGTTTACAGTGGTGGTGTTGGAATCCATTACCTGCCAGCACTCAGTAATGCAAAATGCTAATCTATTTGATTATAGAATGATTAGAGAAAACTGAATGATCTGTCAGAAAAGAAGACACATATTCTATTTATTTTCTGGATGTTTTCCTCTGACCCATACATTTGGGTCCAGCTTCTTCCATAACAACAGAAACGGTGTACTATACTTTAAAGAGACACTATAGTCACCAAAACAACTTTAGCTTAATAAAGCAGTTTTGGTGTATTTATCATGTACCTGCAGTCTCAATGCTCAATTCTCTGCTATTTAGGAGTAAAATCACTTTGTTTATTCAGCCATAGTCACATCTCCCTGCATGTGACTTGTACAGCTTCCTAAACACTTCCTGTAAAAAGCCATCTAATGTTTAAACTTCCTTTAGTGCACAAACTATATAATTTATAATTTCTTATCTCCTCCACTGTTAATAGCTTGCTAGATCCTGCAGGAGTCTCAATTTACAGAGCAGGGGATAACATTTCTAAAGCATGTTAGCATCTGACTGAAAATGAGTCACAGCCAGGGGAGGTGTGGCTAAGGCAGCATGGACAGAAAGAAAAAAAGTGATCTAACTCTTAAATGGCAGAGACTTGAACTGCTTCGTTAAGCTAAAGTTGTTTTGGAGAATATCGTGCCCCTTTAACTATTATTTCCCACTATATTCAACATGAGCTCTGATTAACTCATGTCTACTTGACCCATATTGCCTTGACATAAATGGAAGGGAAGCAGCCGCTACACGTTAAACGAACCAAGCTGAGCTACCTAACACTTCTAGAGTTATTCTCTCAGGTGAGAATTGTGAGAAATGTAATATTAGTTCAAAGTAATTGGGAAAATGTTGGCCGAACTAGCCATTTAATAAAAATTCTTTAATTTAATTTTGTGTTCATTATTATTATCTTACATTTGAAATTAACTTTGAATTCCCAGCAATTCTTACTTTAGTAAATAACCCTATTAGTGTCTTTTTTTTTATAATTCTTTATTTTTGGTGCATGTTAGCATGTATCATACATATATTTTGCGTTCAAGTCTTGATACATAAGTTTTACTATCTAGTCTGGCACAGGTGTACATATCACATATGAAGACATTGGCTGGGTATCATGTTGCACATTTTTAATAGTGTGGTAGTCTGTTGGGTTGTAACGAGTTAGTCAGTGTATGGGTTGTTAAACTCCCGCTATGTGTGACGTCTCGTAGTATATATGCCAGTGAGGTTGCGAGTTTGTTTCTCTTGGGTGCTTATGGATCTGAGGCGCATTGGTTCCTATGTGTTGTCAGCCCTATGTGATAGTTGCTCTTGACCCTAGTTTTAGTGTGTGGCCCTCTTCCTTGTGTGGTCCCTTGTCGTGTCTCTCTGGCATGTTGGGTGTGATAGGGAGGGGGGGAGGAGAAAGTCCCTGGGCGTGCTGTGGGCGCTGTGTGTGCCCTTGAATCTCTGTGCGCAGCTAAGAATTTGTGTGTTGATTTGCATAAACAGAAACAGAACAACAACAACAACAAAAAAAAAAAAAAAAAAATTAAAAGTCATGGCATAGCTAGGAAAGTCTCTCGAATGTCCCTATAACTTGAGGTACTCAGGTGTGTTGATTAATTCAAGTCTTTGGCCTCCTGTCTCTTCTAATGTCGGATGAGGACGTATCTGAGTCAGTGTCCAGTAGAGGTTGTGTGTCCGGTGATGCGTGTTCGAGGCCCCGTTGTGGTTGTAAGTCCAGTGCTGCCAGTATTGCGGGAATGTCTGCTGGGTCCGTAGCTTTGTAGAACTTTCCTTCTTTAGTGATCCATAGGGTGTGCGGTGTCGCCCATCTGTAAGTCCGGCCCGCTTTCTGCAAGATCTGCGTGAGGGGCTGCATGGTTTTCCGCCACTGTAGCGTAGCCCTGCTTAGGTCTTGGAAGAACGAGATTTTACAGTTCTCAAATTCGTATGGCGTCTTCCCTTTTATCGCTGCTAGCAGGCTTAATTTGTTGGACATTGTTTGACACCTGAGAATAATGTCTCGTAGTGCGGTTGCAGGGGCTCTTGGGGATTTGGATATTCGGTATGCCCCATCAAAGGAGAGGTATTTAGCCTCTCTTGTTGATAGTAGTGCCGACACTAGCCTTCTAATGAAGTGCGGTAATTCTTCTAGGGGTATAGTTTCTGATACTCCCCTCACCTTTATGTTCTTTCTTCTGCCCCTGTCATCCAGGGTGAGCACCTGCTTGTTTGTTTCAGCTTGTGTAGTCTGGATACCTTGTACTTTATCGCTCAGTTCTTTGAGGCCTTGTTGCAGGTCTGTCACATTCCTTTCAGTTGTCTGTGTGCGCCTTTTCACGACCTGTACTTCGGTCGTGAGAGCTGCCAGGTCCGCCTCCCACATTGCCCTAAGGTTATTTTGGAGACCGGTGAGCATTTCTCTAAGCTCCCGTTTTGTAGCCGGAGCTTCTGTCTCCTTTGGGCTGAGTGGTTCTCTTTGTATCGGCTTCAGGCTTTGATGCGCGGTCTCGTCGGTGTCTCGTGCGAATGAAGGCTCCCGGGTAAGTGAGGCCTCCTGCGCCGGTGAAATTGTCGCTGGCGCCGTGTATTGCAGCATTTGACTTATGTTTTGCTGTGTCTTGGGCATGGGAGCAGGCGGTTTCGGGGTTTTCCTCCCCATATTACCTGTTAGCCAAGGTAGAAGGTCGGCGGCGTCCCAGTCTAGTGGGCCTCCGTATGCTGCCGGGGAGTGTTTGATGGCGCGGTAGGCCTTGGTGCCGCGGGTCTGGTATTTCTTGCCCAGGGTGTGTAAAAAAGGCATCGGCAGATTCAGGGCGGTTAGCTCCGTCGAACTCTGCCCTCTGTGCAGGCGGTTTGGCTCGGGTGCAGGTGATATTTTAGAGATTAGGCTGATCAGCGCTCGGAGCTATGAAAATGGCGTCTATTCAGTTGCGCTGCCAGGCTCCGCCCCCCTATTAGTGTCTTTTTGACTGGTCTTTGCAGTTCCAACCTCTCTGGTGTCCTTTTACCTTACTCACATGGAGATAATGCAGAAATGTGGCTTAGTGCACACAGGAAATTTTGTAAAAAAAATTTCAAACAATTCTACAAAGCTATTTTAAATACTCATATGGTTCGTCTCCTATAATCCTCTTCATATCTTAAATGGATTTAGTCGTCAAAATGTTATTTTTCTGGAAAGTTCGCAGCTTATATGCTAAGAGTTGTGCATACTGGGGAATGGTACACATTCATTTAATATGTTATTTAAAGAAGACGTGTCTAACCAGTTTCGTGAAATATTGTAATCCTTCTTTTGTCTAATTAACATATATACCCAAAGGTACATTTTGTGTATGAAGATAAATAGAGCTGTGTGATTCATTGTATGCAGCTTGCCATCTGTGCTTGGCATTCATCTGAAAAGAGTGATCGGTGTAACACTGGAGCTTAATATCTGCGATTTAGCTTTTATTTCTGCTTCCAGAGTGTATACTTAATAATTAAACTGCAGATAGTGGCTTTTACGTCAGGTAATTTAAAACTCCATGTGAGAGACAGCATGGTATGCTGATCATATGAAGAAAGGACAAATTGAGAATCAGATAGCACCAAGTGAGATAACAAAGTCTGCTGCCAAGTACTGACAACACCTGCAAACACCCCCTCTATGATTTTGCCATTTAATTTTATGATTCATTCCAATGTACTTCCTGGTTTTATAAAGCTTCTGACATCCATTCAAAACAGTGTGTTTCACTATCTTAATTTAATTCTCTATTGGCAATATACTTAGAGGTAGCACCCTGACACCGGATACTTATTTAACAGTTGGAGAATTGGACCTGTTGCCAATTGTTACTTAACATTAGGTCTGTGTTTTGTATCAAATTACACTACTAGTTATAAGGATACACTATATCCTCTTGAATTAATAACAAGAGGTTTAAAAAAAATCCTTGGCTATTTGTGTCTATGCAGTGACCATGTCTCTGTGGAGTCTTTAAAAATAGCTTAGTCATTTTTTTAAAATTCAGATTAGCCCTTTAAAGATCATTGTGAATAATTTATCTTTAAAATGTATGATATAGTGATTCTATATCATTGCATTGCACATTGTGGCTTGAATACTGTCAGTAGCAAGTAAAGAATTATAAAAAAAAAATACAATGATTTACCATCTTTACCTCTACAATGCTGTTAATAGTAAATTAGGTAGGACACGGTATGACAGTGCAATGCCGATGTGATGTCATGTATATCATAATGACATAATGACATTAAGTGGTTCTTTACAGGTTACAGCAGTGGTTCCCAAACCAGTCCTCAAGGCACACCTACCAGACCAAGATTTAGGGATATCCTAGTTGTGCTTAAGGTGTTTTTTTTTTTCTTCTAAAAACACCTTAGACGTAACTGAGTAATCCCTAAATCCTGAACTGGTATGGGGTGCCTTGAGAACTGGTATGGGAATCAGTGGGTTAAAGGTTTCTTTATAGTGCAAAGTTTGGTATTTGCTTATTTAAAAAAAAAAAATGTATAAGTCCTAGATCTTACTACAGGATTTTTTTTTTATATATGTGCTGTCCTAAAAAATATTCTAATCTAGTTGACTATGGCCACAGGTTATTTAAGGTTATTGGAAATGAAAATCAAAGCAATTTTTTCCCTCTTTTTGCAATACAAACGTGTAATAGTTTCTTTTGAGTTACACGAACAACAAGCAAAGCAGTATGATACAGCATGTATAACAATAAAAAAGAACAATACTTAAAAAAAAGAGAATTAAAAAAAGAGAAAACAACTTTTTTATGTTGAATATATATCTCACATCATTTTTTTTTATTTTTAATTCCTTATTTTTTCTTCTTGACAGAGATAGCAATATAACATTCGCAGAATGGCTTGTGCAAAAGCCGAAAATTTTGCAACACATACAAGCACTGTTATACATATGAAACCATGATGTGTTACACATTGTACTTTAGGAGTTAACTTTTCCTGCTACCCGTCAAGGGTTTTTCCATTTTTATTTCCTTAATAATAACGTTAGCATTGTGTAATCATCTCGCCATATAACTGGCATGCTTTTTATAACACATTTAGGGTGCATAACATTGTGGGACTTCTCATCTTTTGTGTGTTCCCATTACTCTGTGTCTTGGTTCGATATGACGAGTCCTGTTTGCAGCAAGACAATTCACTTTTGGTAGTTATTCATACTCTATATAGAGATCTAATGGTATATAACATACAACCTTCTGCATGTAGCATACAACATCTTAAGGTGGTGGATTTAGTCGGGAGGGAACTTTGTCACCTGTCCCTTGTGGTGTGACCCTGGACTGACCAGGGGCTGTCTAGGTCGCTAAAGAGCAAGTTTCGGCACCCAGGTTCCCCCACGATTTTGTGAACAAAGGAGAGAGAAGAGCTAGGGAATAGAAGTAAAAAGGGGTGGGAGAGGTGGTGAGAGAGAGGGGGTGGTGGAGGTAAGCATATACGTCAGTTCAGTGTAGCGTGGAGTCTGAAGCTCCACGGTTTATGCCTGGCTCCTCTGGGGCCCTTTATCCAGAGCCATCCCTAGCTTCGAGGAGGATGGGTGTGTGTCGTGTCGTCAGAGAGGTCGCTACTCTGCCATCTCACATCTTCTTTATCCCTTTAAAAAGTACATTTAGTATATGTAGGAGTGCATAATTACTTCTAGATCCTTATTTTCTTGATCTTTTACAAATGTCAAACATGCAAACTGTTAGACTAGGCTTTTTTAGAAGTAAATTAGATATGCTTCTATTTTGGGAATGCACCATCTTTCTAATAGCGTGTGAAAGAGGGCTTCACTGTGTCATGAATATTTTGTGTTTGCATTCATGTTTATCACACACATAAAGCTTACAAATGTCAAACAGTGCAATGTTCATGCCGTATGGAGACGGTTGCTGCACTCTGCACAGTCACATTAACAAGCGCACATGGAAAATATTAGTACATTTGCTGTGTGGGTGTTCATTGATGTGTTCCTGTTCCCTTTTTTCATGGATGTTGTATAAAACAAGTTTTTATTTGATAGTGCAAAACGACTGAGGACCGACTGAAATTCTGTAAGGTTGTTATATTGATATATTTCTGACTGTTTAAATCAGCTGAATATGTTCTAATTTACCCACAATATATGTTTCTTATGCATTAGAGATATTCTATGTATAAGTATATCTAAGAACTTCCTGACCTTTAAGAATATTAAAATGCATTAATACTCCACTAGAAACAATCTTTTTCATAAATGAAAGTAGACTTCCAAAAAATGTTCCCTATGGGGAAGTGGAAGAAGGTCCTAGTAACAATGAAAGGTGTATCCAAGTTCATGACTCACTTGGAAACCAATTGCAAGCTATGGTTTTGCTGGTATCTGACACCTGCACGCTTGGCACATATTATTCCTAATTCTTCTGACCAATCTTGTAGAACTTGTTTGATTAAAGGTTCATTAATCCATGTCTTTTGGGAATGCGTGTCCCTTAAGCAATTCTGGTTGGATGTAGATTCTCTTATTGAGAGGGTTGGGCCTACACAGCTTCCACGAAAATCTCCATGCTTTCTAATTGAGATGCTACCCCCGTCCATTCCAAGGGCACAACAAGCTCTAATCCTCCACATCCTCACTGCAACCAAGAATGTCATAGTTAATCTCTGGAAATCTCACAATCCTCTAACCATCCACATGGTAGTGCAGACACTACAAGTAACATGCATTCATGAAGAGATGGCCCACCGAAACCTAGGCTCACTAGCAAAATTCACAAAAGTATGTTCCAACTGGGATGACCACATTGGAGTCCTTGGCAGCCGCACTCTTAACACTCATAGAGCTATCAAAACTCCTGTTCCCTGATTTCCTTTTCACCCATTTTACCTATATTACTTTATCATTTCATATTTGATTTGAATTCATATACTCTTTGTTATAAATGCATTAAGTGTAAAACATTTTGACAGTACAAAAATCATACATATGTTATCCATGAGTTCTTTGATTGTACATCTCGGAAAAAAAACTTTCTCAATCTTGCCTAAAAATACCACTTCCACTGTTTATCATCCCTTTCCCAGAATGCTTTTAGCCTGTGTAAGTAAAGGGATTTATACATACATGATGTGGGATGAATACTTTATGTGTGTCTCTCCAGGAGCTGTGTGAATGGTGCACTTGTGAGCACAAGAACTCCTCTATGGCATGGAGACCGAATCCTGTGGGGAAACAACCACTTCTTTAGGTAATGATTTATTATTTTATTATCATATATCTTTAGTTATAGCACTGACAGAGTTCTAATCAGAGTGAAATACTGCACATCCAACTGTTAGCTACCTACATTCTTTATAGCATAGGTGTCCTAAAATGTACAAGACGTAGAACCACCTTCCATAAGTCATAATGCTGGCAAAGCATTATGGAAGATGTGGTTCTACAGTAGTTATGGACCTACCTTTGATCACCACTGTCATATAGAAAAGTTTAGGGTTTGACAAAAGTTTGTGGAACTAGAAGTCTGCCGTCATTTGCATGTCTGGTATTAACTTGACCTGCATTACATTGTGTAGCTAGCATGCTCTAGAACTTGTTCCTAATCATGTGGCTCTTATTTCTTTCTACAACTACCTTATATGACCAGGCTCAATCTGCCAAAGAGAAAAAGGAAAGATTGGCTGAAAGAGTTTGAAAAAGAAACCAGCTGTACAGAGCTTGACCTGGATGCAAGAAGTGAAACGTCATCAGAAACCGACTATAATTATGAGTTTGCACAAATGGAAGTAATAATGAAAGCACTGAATAGCAATGGTAAGAGATGAAGGCTTTGCATGGTAATAAAATATGTCATCTGTTATTAAATGAATTTCCACCATTTTCCATAATCATATAATATAATTTAGTAAGATCATATAGCGTTTAAAAGGTTACTCCAAGCACCATGACCACTTCAGTGATTTGAAACCTCTTCAGCATGTATAGGGAAACATGGAGAAACATATATGGAGAGAACATGTTAGTGCTGACAATATAGTTTCTAAGTGTGTTTCGAAAGTCACTGACATTTCAATTAGATTTTTAAGTAGCTCAAATTTGTAAGTTTAATTTCAACTTAAGCATAACGGGATATGGATTTGTCCTTTAGATATCATTGTAATATACCCACTTTTATGTACTTGAAAAATCCCACAATTCTTGGTATACAATTTGTAATAACTAAAATGAACAAATTATTTTGTTTTTGGTATAATTTTGCTCATGGGGCTACTTGGAGAAGCTGTTGGTACAGACTTCATAGCGGAATGCTCTTGGACTACGTCTATGTGGGTATCTTTCTTCAAAGTCTTTCCTCCTGTCTGTTGGCAAGAAGTCCTGAAATATTTACACCATGGCTGGAATGAAGGTCCAGAATTGGGTCTTGCATGGGGCTCTTTGACAGTTGGTCATCAAGGGATTGGCTGTGCTTGGGTTTATTTCTAACAAGGCAATGAAAATTGCAGTGCAAGTAGCAGTTATAGTATACACATACTCACAACATAGACATTTGTTTTCTCCATTGTTGACTACTTGGGAATCATTATAGGCTTGGTTGTGTACCTGTTCCATTGCACATGCCCTGCTGCTGTTTCTTGTGCTTAATAGAGAGTTATACAGTGACATCAGATGAACCAAAATGGACTGGCCAATGTTGAAATCTATCTGCCTTTCAACTGTTTAACTTGTATCAGTACACCTGCCTTTTAACAAAAAACTGTGATACCAGGCAATCAGATTGCTGTAAGACAGGAACAAGTGAGTAATGTAAGGCATGCTTAGCTTTTTTGGCATTGCAAACAAGAAAATCCTATGATTTCAAATAGTTTCTACATCATCAAACCTGCCAAATCCATGGAAGATGCTTTGTGTTGATTGATGATATCAGTCTAACATTGAGCATGTTACGAGTATTTGCCTGGGTCTTGACTTTAGACTCAGGCTTTATTTTTGGTGTTAATAAATTCTACAAAAATGTCTGCTATATTGCCCCGTTTTAAATGGCTCAAACAGTCTGGGTAAGAATATTGAATGTATTTTCCCCAAAACTCACTAATGGCATTGTAGAAAGTTGTCAAGTAAATTGTAACTTAAGACTTTTTGGTTATGCTTAAAGGGACACTATAGTTACCAGAACAACTACCACTTAATGTAGTGGTTCTAGTGAGTATAAGCATTTGATGCAGGCATTTTCGAGGAAAAGGCAGTGTTTACATTGCCATTAGGGACACCTCCAAGTGGCCACTCCTCAGATGGCCACTGGAGGTGCTTCCTGGCTCAGTGCTGCACAGTAGGCAGCAGTGCTGTTCAGCGTCTCCACGCTCTGCATGGGGACGCTGAATTCACTTGCTGATTTTAGCCAATCTAATGCTTTCCCCGTGGGAATTCTGATGATGTCACCATGGTGTGGGGCAGGCACCGGCGGACCCGCGCGGTGCTGGAAATAAGTTGAGTTTTAATAACTTTTAAGGGGCAAAGAGGGGTTAGGCAAGCCACCTAAATGGTGGGTTTTGCACTATAGGGTCAGGAATACATTTGCAAGTTTGCTCGACCTGTAACTTTGTAGGTTTTTCTACCCCCTTCCCTAACCCCCTTACTTTTCAAGAATTTTACTAAATCAACACCATACTTACAGCCATGCCTTTCCCACATTTTCTAAGGGTAACCTTGTTTATTCTTGTCAATTACTTGGACTTTTCTTGAGTCAATCCACTTTTCTGTCATAGCATTTTCAAGGCTTAGACTAGTTATCTTACCCTTCTCTTTGATGTTGTATATCTTATCAGTACTGCTCTGTGGTTAGTCTGTTACCATTGCACAGTTAGACTCTTGTTTAGCTATTTTTTATATTGTTTACAAATCTTCTTTTATTGGCGCATCTCCCTAGGGTTATTATCACTCACTGTGTTTGTATGTTTTTTTGCTCATCGGCATGGCCCTCACTTTAAGGTGCCTTATCAACATCATACATCAGAGCTAGATAGCTAAATATAGTGATGTATATATTGCATCTAGTAAAATGTCACAGTTTTTCTCTATGCAGAAATATTACAATATGATGTATCTTTATTATTGTAAAATAAACCTTTTATCAGGGTTAAGAAGAGAGATCTATCGTAAACATTTTTATACCGAAAGGCAGGAAGTCAGGACTGTTAATTTTGTTTCTTATATAGATTGCATCATTGCACCAGTAGCGACACAAGACTAAAGTAAACAAAATCCTAAATAAATACTGTCAGTCTGAGATGGAGTAAATGAGCCAAGCTGCATTCATTTCAAGAATTGTATATATTTTTGTTTTGTCTCATCTAAGTTATCCGTCCATCCATTCATTCATCCATCCATCTGTGATTTCTGGAATCGGGACACTACCAAATTGTTCTTTGTTTTTCTAATTTCACTATACTAACACTATATTTTACTAACCCTTTAATTGACTGTATTTGTGTGTTGGTATACTCTTGTATGGTTGTTTGAAAAATTTATTGCACGGATATGGGACATGCTTGCAAAATAAGTGTTTGTAGTACTTATTGTAATTGGGTATTGACATATGCTGTACTAGTAAAGAACATGCATGATTTAAGGGGACATGTTAACCAACTTAACCGCTACTGTACACCGTAGTAGTTATAGTGCTACAAGTCTTTTGGCACCATCCAAGGCTAGGCCGTCAAATTGTTTACGAATGCATTGACATTTACTTAGCGCTGTTAAAAGCCTGCTGCCCTTTCAGTATGCACAGCTATGCTAAAGCAGAAGTTCATACTAATGCATTAGCATACAAATGAATATCGACTTTGGACATTAATTATTGGCTGAGAGTGTCAGTGAATTTTGAACCAATGAGAATATTTCTTTAAATTACTTACAATGTTTTGTAATGAACCAATGAACCAATTGTAAAATGTAGTTAACTATAGTAAAAATTAACTGTAAAGTCCTCCAAATTAGCTACTATAATAAATTGGTTACTTTAACATGAATTTGGCAATTTGAATTAAATTCACAACAATTTGGAGTTTAATAAATTCCATTGTTACAACTGAAGGATTGATTGACAAGCTAATACCATACATGTATCTTGGGTCCCTGTAAAAATGATTAAAAGGATACTGTAGTGCACTGCCAGGAATACAAAGCAGTATTCCTGGCACTATCGCTCCCCCTGAATATTATGAATGTAAGGATGAGTGTATGAATTATTAATGTGAAGTAATAGTCACAATATGGAAATATAATACACACATAATAGTTACACATAGAGGACACTGACATACACATAATAACACAATTAGGACACTAACACAGACACATTTACACACAGGAAACTAACACAGACACATTTACACACAGCAGACTCTGACACACACACGTTCAGACATACACACTCTGATTGATTTGACAATCACTGACAGACACACCCACTGAAACATTCACACCAATTTGACACACACTGACAGAAACACACACGCATTCACTGACAACCACACATACTCATTGATTTGACACATACTCTCGCTGATTTGACACAGAAACACACACCGGCACAGACTATCACTAATTTTAAACACGTTGACAGACATGTACACATTCTCTTACGCACATTCACAAATTATTCATTTTGTCAACTCAGCCTCCCTACCTGGGAGCTGGAGTGGATCCTTTCCCTGAGGTCCAGTGGGGTGGGGAATCTTTCCCTGGGATCTGGTGTGGCTTCTGTCATCTTCGTGATCCTCCAGCACGGCTCTCTTGCATGCTGTTTAGTGATGCCAGAGTGTCGACATAACCCGGTCCTAGCATTACGCGCAAGTGAGCAATACTGGAAGAGAACAGATATCAGCGCTCCCTCACCATCCGCCTTCATTCTCTCCACCTTTCACAGCACATTCTGGCAGAGGAGGCATCTGGTGTCTGAGTAAGCAAGTGCTGCCTCCCGGTGTACCCCCTGCTTGTGGTGCGAGTACTCAGTTGGGTACGGGTACCATAGGTTGGAACCTGTAGTGTAAAGTATTTGAGTACTGGGGGAGACCATGTATAGCATTAATATTTTTTGTGTCATGCATGTTTTATTTGAATTAACCCCTTAGCTTCCAGTAAGGTGTGATGTTGTGGTAACTTGCATTATGCATTGCAGAGCAAAATAAAATTTAACTTAAAAGGGTAATCTAAACAACAATACCATTACAACCAGTTATAGTGAGAATAGTAAAGCTGTCTCCCAGTTATGTTTCAAAGCATGTCGATTCATGCTACCAACAAATTAATATTGGCAGATGTTGAAGGAATTGGTATTGCTAATACAAAATTGTTACTGGCTTAGCAAGTGGCCGGACAATTGGTGCCCAGTTACCCTTGGTTTGTGTCAAGCCATTTGAACACATCTTGACCCAGAACCGTGGTTGGCAACGGAGACATTGGGGCACCATAATCACTACAGCAGCCTGTAGTGGTTATTAAGCTTAGAGTGCCTCATTAACATCTCTTTTACTGCAGCAATATGGATTTCTCTGGATGTCTCCATTCTGTCTAATGCATCTTTACAGAGAGACTCTAATTCATATCCCATAATTTATAGTAACCTTCGTGGCTATATTTTAGGTAAAAGGAGGGACATTTTTTTTATCCCACTGAGTACGATGTAGGAATTCTTTGCTTGCTGCAACAGGCCATATAGTCTTTAAACCATTTTAAAAAATTTGATATTTCTGTAAAGGATAAATGTATAATTAAAAATAAAACTGTGAATACTAAACTGCTGTTTTGTCTTGTACATGGTTCATATAAATGTTTTACTAATGATTTTTTAACCGGGCAGTGAATTGGTTGATTGATTGTGTTTAATCAATTACACAAGTTAGGAAATTGAAAGTAATGCAGTCTCACAATGCTGAGGCCCTAAGATTTTGCATTGCCATAACTTGTCCAATCACCTTCTAGGTGGGTACATTACTTATATAAACATTACTTACACATTATATGTCTTTAATACTTGTTGTGTAGATCCAGTCCACAACGTGGTCCAGGTTCTAGAGAAGCAGTATTTGGAGGAGAAAAAACATGCACTGGAGGAGCAGAGGACGATGTTTGAACGAGAGCTGGAACAGCTGCGACAGCAGCTCTCTCCGGATAGACAGCACCAACATGGTAACGAGCGACTTTCCTACACCTCTCAAACCACACAACAGAAAATGACCATCTGGGCAGAGGAGAGGTAAGTGATGTCAACAACATGCTTGCAGCAGTGCTACCAATCAAAGGCTAATCTCATCTACACAAATACTACATTCACACTTTTTTTTCAGTTTGTTTTTTACATATTTGTTTCTCTGTTTTGTATATTGTAGTGTTCATTTGCAAAAAGGGAATTTTTTAAATGTTTAAATTCTTTAAGTGTCATGGGAGTGTAAGATGGCTTAGTATCAGAATCATTCATTCTTTTCCCTTTTTCATTGATTTAAAGTGAAATAGAATAGGCAGAACAATCCATCTGCTGAGCAAATGCTGCGCTGAAAGGTTGTTGGACATCTTCCATGGTTCATGAAAAGCCAATTATCTATTTTGCCTTAAGTCACTGATTTAAAAGTGCCTCTAGTTTGTGCTGCAGAATGGTAATGTTGTCCTCTTAGATAAAGGTGTATAGGGCAGGATATGTTCCCAGGGGTCCTAGATTTACAGGAGTCTGCTCAAATATTCACAAGGAATATCAATCAATCAAAATCAATCAATAGCACATGTTATCGGTCTCCGAATGTGCTCTGCATTGTGCATTGCTTATGTACCTGCTCTTTGCTCGTATAATAATAAAAATGTTGTTAATTGTCTCCCAGATATTGCTTCTTGCATTACGTTAAGTGAAGGTTCCTTAACAATGGCAGGAATATTTCCAGGACTTCACAGTGAATTTCAAACTTAAGTCCAAACTAGCCAAACTGAAAATGAAATTGACTTGGAGAATTATTGCAATTGGGCGAATGTAGCCAAAAATTTTTAATTTACTTTGAAGTCACTTTAAATTCCCTCCAACTCTCACTTTAGTAAATAATCCTATTACTATTTATATAGATAGTTTGCGTTACTTCTAAATCAAGAGTCCCCCAAAATTGGTATTATTTAAAAAGTTTGCATTACGTTAAAGCAAGTGTCCCCAAAATTATTATTAGAATTGCTTGCATTACTTCAAAGCAATTATTCAGCTCTATAGCAAAATTAAACGCATAAAAATAGTTACAGTGTTTTTATATTTTGGGTGACATCAACTCCTAATTTTATTATGTTGGATGCAAAAATGATGAACCTGTAGCTTTCGGAGACAGAATTCCTTCTCAATGATAGGATCTGTGTGAGTAGTATATATATATATATTTTTTTACAATACCCTATTTATATACAGACATATTTTGTCAATGCGCTAACATGCGCATGAAAAAAGTTTTTTGTCATTTACTGTATGCAGAAGTCTTTTTTCTAGGGAAGTTGGGGTAACATCCAGGAGCCAACGACATAGCCGTACATGTGACTGGCCAGCAGTTTGTTTATAACTAGGCAACGGCAGTATCACATCGGCATGTGATTAAAGTAGGACACAAACTGAATAGTGTCTGTGTCATTTATGTCTTGTGGCAAGCATTGGTCTCAAAAATCATGTCAGCATTAGATCCAGTAGCATTTTATCTGCTGATGTCGTAGCCAATTTCATATTGTTGCAGATGAGGACTAAGGGCAAGACAATCTTACAAATGTCGGTTGATATATTAAAATTGTCATTTTTATACAAGTTTGAAGACAGAATATTTCATCAGTTCGATGTGGACATATAGGCTAATTTTATTTCATTTTCTCAATAAGTGAAATGTTCTTTATTTTGGAATTATTCTCTAAACAATTGTGTAAAATTATACCCATCCGCACAATATATCCCATTATACATCAGTGACAGATTATGGGAAATGGCAAAATACAGTTAGTGGACTCACATTAGAGCAGCTCCTCTTTCCATATTCTGCCAAAATCCATAGTAATGACATTTCTATCCAGTATATATTTTTCATAAAGATTCTATTCTGTGAAAAACTGTTAGACAGCACAGGTTAGAGTCCTTGTAATCTGATATTACAGGTTAAAGTCCTTGCTCTCAACTGATGCTTGCAGGATTCCAATTTCCTGGAAACAATTACACTTTGCAAACAAACCATATTTTAATCTAATATATTCTACAATCTAATCTTTAGAACAGGAGTAGGCAACCTTCAGCACTCCTGATTTTGTGGACTAGATCTCCCCTGATGCTTTACCAACACTATTGCTGTAAGAGCATTATGGGAAATGTAGTCCCAAAAATCTGAAATGCCAAAGGTTACCTACTCCTGTTTTAGAATCTAGTTTCGGTAATGTTATCATGTTTTCTCTGTCTTCTAACTGGTGTTAACATTTGTTCTTTGAACAGATGAAAAAAAAAAGAAAAATTAAAATATCACATATAATATTGTAGGGTTTTCCAAATGGTGCACATTATATAAATCCAGTACACTTAACCCCCAGAAGTAAAATATATATTTTTTACGAAAAGATATAAGAAACATTAATTAAGAAATACCCTCCAGATGCATTCACTTACCAGTTAGCAGAAATATATCTGTCTGTCAGGCAAGGTTTGTAATTTCCAAATGACTATTTTCACTTTTATAATCAGTCTCTGTCAGATTTGTAAAGCAGGGGATATTGTTAAAGGATGGATTTCAAGCAGATTTGCCATCATTTATTGTCTTTAAAACCAAATGCTTGTAAATGTTGCCCTGCGTGTTCTGTTGTTTCTAACAGGGATGAGCTGTTTAGGCAGAGCCTTTCCAAACTCAGAGAGCAGATTGTGAAGGCAAACACTCTAGTGAGAGAAGCTAACTTTCTAGCTGAAGAAATGAGCAAATGCACAGATTATCAAGTCACTCTGCAAATACCAGCAGTCAACCTGAGTGCAAACCGCAAGGTGAGTCTCGTGGTAGCATCTAAAATGTTAAAAAAGGATGAATAAAAATTATATGTCAGTCGACAAGTTTATTATATATTAAAGTTTGATGTTTTAGCTCAGAGTCTTTATCAAACCTAACAACTTACCAAACAAATATTTATAGTGAAAGTAAAACCTCAGAGGTTGCCCGTTGCACAGTGGAACGATTAGATGCTGTGGAGTGACCTAACCTGGTCAAATGATACCCGTTACTATGGCAATATCAACCAGAGAATGGACACATATCTTAAACATCTCTAGTGCAGAATAGTATAGAAAAAATACCTACGTGGCAACAACATCAAGGATTACATCTAGAATGTTCTCCACCTCAAGATATAACTGAAGAGACTTCTGCATCCAATAGTACTTTAGTCCTGTTAGTGACTTCAACCCTTGACATATCAGATGTTTTGAACTACATTTCCTATCAATCTCAGCCAGCTGTAAAGGAAGACTATAGAGGGAATGCAATTTTTAAACGCTATCCCCTACTGTTAGATGGCCTATTTAGATTTCAGTCCCCCTCCCCTGTAAGCTACAAAAAAAAAAATCCTCAATTATCCCATTAATAACCTGCAATCCAGCTGGTGCAGCACATTAAATTACCCTTTTATGAGCATGCGCAGCAATTAGTCCATGAATTGCTTCAATCAATGAAGAACCGAGTCAGACTCGATTCTCACTGTGGAAGCACCCTCTAGTGCAGTGTTAGGCAACCTTTGGGACTCCAGATGTTGTGAACTACATAATGCAGTTACAGCCCAAATGTTGGCAAAGCATCATGGGAAATGTAGTCAACAACACCTAGAGTTGATTGCCTAACCCTGCTCTAATGGCTGTCAGTAAGTTAGCCACTGGAGGTTTGTTTAACCCTCTACAGGAAACGCTGATGATTCAACCAAAATGGCAATGTTTTAC
This sequence comes from Pelobates cultripes, assembly GCA_933207985.1. Lineage (NCBI taxonomy): Eukaryota > Metazoa > Chordata > Amphibia > Anura > Pelobatidae > Pelobates > Pelobates cultripes. The sequence goes on along the minus strand of OW240915.1, from coordinate 204,419,612 downwards.
ATTGCAGGGTTAAAAGGCAAGGCCACTGCACCCAGACCACCAGAATACATTGGCAAACTACTTATATTTTATCAGTAGATAGATGGACTGTTAGTTTCAGTTTATTGCATTGAGAGTCTCCATTGAGAAGGTCAACATGTCAGTCAAAGGAAGAGTTACATAAATGGGAGTAAACATATTCTAATCTATAAATAATGTGAACACCCACCCTTTTCAGCGAGGTGCAATTGTGAGTGAGCCAGCTATTCAAGTGCGGAGAAAATGCAGAGGCACCCAAGTGTGGACCATTGAGAAACTGGAGAACAAGCTCATTGATATGAGGGATGCGTACCAAGAGTGGAAGGAGAAACCCAATGAGGTAGATGTCAAGTCCTAATATTTCTCACAGTTTGGAATAATGGATCACAGTCACCTCAATGCTCAAAAATAATTCTTAAAGAAGTAGTGTTAAGTTTATCTCATGTAATGGAATCTTAATTCTTAATCTGATATATTCGTATTTATGGATATTATTGCCACATGCCGGTATTCGGTTATATAATATATACAAGTAATGTAATCTCTTTAGCACATTAAGGGTCTTTATAACATAATAATGTTCATTATAAAAATATATGAATATAAAACAAAAAAAAAGCATCATAATCATCTCTAAATTGTAGCAAGAGCTTGTGCACTGAATCTTCACTAGTAACATCTGCTTAAATCAGGATCTCATTCATGATTTTCCGTATAATTGGAGGATTAATGAACTTTTGCTCTTGGATGATATCATGTTTGAGCATGCTTGCGGCTACCATTTACACGCAGGGCAGTTCTCATTCATTATTCAAGAGTATGAGACTCAGTGCAACACATCTTTATACTGGCAACATGTCTTGGTAGAGAACTCTTTTCTGATGGGAGTTGGAAACAAAAGGGGTGAAGCTAGGACACTCTTTATGTTCTCATGTAAATAAATCAGGATGTTGTATGCTCTGCTGCTTTCAGTGCATACACAACTGTAAAAATACATTCATTGTTTTTCTTTTTTCCAGAACAAACAGCTTTTTTTTAAGAAAGGTGACCCATTTTATGAAGCTCAAGAAAATCACAATTTGATTGGTGTGGCAAATGTATTTTTGGAATGTTTATTTTATGATGTTAAACTTCAGTATGCAGTGCCTATCATCAGCCAGCAGGGGGAGGTAAGCACTCATTTTTATATATAAATTATTTACCATAAATGTCTTCGGCAAACATATAGTAAATCAACTCCCTATTTAAAAAATATCTACACACAATTAGGAACAAAAAGAAAATGTTAATACATAAAAATCATCTTACATTCACCTTCAGTCTAGTATTTTTTTTGGTTCTCCACTTTACTTGTTGCTTACCTTCACATTGCTAATCATGGCACCAGCACCCAAATAGCATTAACAATTATGAGAAATCTTTCAAGTCAGGCAGAGTATCGTATTGAATGTAGTTCTGAGAAATCTTGGTACCAAGTTTAGAACTCACTGGCCTATAACTTGATTTCATTTTGAAAGGCTGCCCACTTGGTATCTTGTATAGTTGTTATTTGTAAAGTACATTCTAGATTATTCTAGATTTGTCTTCTTCCCAGCCTAATGACAGGATGTACTTTCTGTGTCTAGGTCGCAGGAAGACTTCACATTGAACTTACGCGGATTACTGGTGTGGTGCCTGAGTGCTTAGTGGGTGATGACTCTTCCGAAAACTCTAGTGAAAGTGGAAGCTTTGAGATCACAGATAACAGCGGTGAAGTTCTCCACAGACCGAAGAAGATGTCCTGCCGAGTGAGTATTCAAATTACCAGTATGCCTTCACTAAAGGCAGTATCTCCATACTAATTTCAAGAATCAAGATATTTTATATTCCTGAGTGCACCACTTTCTACATACAACTACTTTGATGGGTATTTTGTATATAATATTTTATTTCTTTTAAACCGTTCTGTTGTTTTTTTTGTTAATTTATATTCTTTATTATTTTATTTATTGTATTCAATAAAACAAACCGAACGTGTTCGCAAATGTGAATTGTCAGGAATTCAAAGTGAATTTCAAATCTAATGTCGCAATAGCTGAATTGGAAAATATCTAAATGTCAACAATGTTTTAATTTTGGCTAAGTTTTTAATTCTTAATTCACCTTAAATTTCAGGCAGTAAATTTGTGCTAGGGATATAGTCTCTAGTTGGGTTATATAATAAATCACAAATTGTCTGGAATTTTTCACATTTATAAGGGTTCTATAGTGTTAGGAATACAAGCCTGTATTCCTAACACTATAGAGCTCTCTGGGCCCCCCTCCTCTCTGGCAGCAAAAGGGTTAAAAAAAACTTTAGTCACTTACCCAATTCCAGCGCGATGTCCCTCTGTGCTGGATCGACGCTCTGCCTCCTCCGACATCATCGGACTGGGGGACGGGGGAAGAGGGAGTGGTGCTAATGTGCATGTGCTGTGAGTGCTTTAGGCCCTATTTCTACTATAGTGAAATCACAAATCATATATTTACATCTCCTTAGATGGTGTATATTGGCTACAGACAAATACATATAAAGTACTTTAGCTGTGTGTCGCGTTCCTTTAACCTGTGGTGGATAGTGAAAAAGATATATAGGTGCTGAGAGAGCGAAGAATAAAGGATCTCCTTCCATCAAGCCATGTGTCTTTCTTTAGCTCAGCAGCTATCTCTCTTTCACGAGCCATGTCTCTGTCTCTTTTTCAATAGCTAACGAAAAAAAGAAAGTCCATGCACACTCAGGTCTTTCCTTATGCAGACTTTATAAAGGCCCAAATGTTGCTTTTAATGTATCTAATAAAATCTGTATAAAGGAAGACTCAAATGTGCCTGAATTTTCTTTTTTTCGTTTGCTATAAATGTTGGAGTTGTGCCACCCATGTCAGCGTGGCACCTCTCATAATTTTTCTGATTACAGTGACATGTGCAGCCCTACTATTTCTTCCCCAATAGCCAGCACAGTCACGTATCTATCCATTTTACTGTGACTGTGTTTCTTCCATTCTCAAAGGAATGTCCCTGTTCCTCCCAGCTGTGTCTTTACTGCTCTCTCTCCTCATTTACATCTATGTCTCTGTCCTTATATCTACCTCAATCACCATGTGTCTCCCTTGGCAGCCATATCTTTAGGCATCCCTTGCTGTGTCCGTACAGTGCTCCCTCCTCTGGTTTGATTTTTTTGGGGGGGATGTTGCAGGCAAGGTAGCCTTTTTAGCAGTGATCAGCAGTCACAAAGAGGTGGAATGCAAACCCATTATCTCAACGTACCTGTAATAGCAATAATATCTTACAATATGACTTTAAACATGAAGGGAGTGGGAGGTGATGGCAGAAATTGACCTTTTATTTAGGTGGGTCATTTTCTTCTATCACTAAACATACATCCTATGCACCAGTCAAAAATGTGTAAATAGATCAGTACTTTTCAGATAAGAAATATGTACATAAATAAATATATTCCATATTTGAATTACATAGATGTTTGTCTTTCTCAGGTCAAAATAAAAGAAGCAACAGGTCTTCCTCTGAACCTGTCCAACTTTGTCTTCTGCCAGTATACCTTCTGGGACCAGTCTGAACCCACTGTTGCACCACCTATGGTTAACCCAGACATGCCTTCACCTCGAAACAAAGATGCCCAGTTCAATGTTAAATTTGCACACTCTAAAGTAATTATGATATTATTAATGTTATATAGAATCAATTTTATATTAAAAAAGTTGTGTAGCATTGTAGCATTTCTAGTGGGGTATAACAATTTTAGTAACAGAGTTACAGCAAAGCTATAATGCAGGGCTGTCCAACCTGCAGCCCCCCAGATGTTGCTGAACTACAACTCCCATGATTCCATGGCTATATGTTTAATTGAAAGAATCGTGGGCGTTGTAGTTCAGCAACATCTGGGGGGCCGCAGGTTGGATAGCCCTGCTATAATGTGAACTCCAACCTAAACATTGTTTAATTGTTACATTTAATGTCTCACTATACCTATGTAGTCCTAGAATGTTATGTGATGTTATCTTTGGCATCATTGTTACCGTATGCAAAAAAATATATATTTGTACTTCCAAAGCCAATTTATATATCAAATTGATTAAAAATCAATGCAATAAAAGAGCATGGGATTCAGGTTTAGTACAAGAAATAATATTTTGTAAATAAGTCAAAAAAACAACAAAATGTGCTCACATGTTGAGAGGCACACTTGTTTAGTGCTTTATAACAATGTAAAAACATTTATAGCTTATAATGAAATAGTAGTTGTGCCAGTTTATATAGGAGCTTATTGACTTAATGGTAAATTTGGGTGAAATGAAGTATACATAGCAAACTCAGTTTTTAGCTCATGGATATAAGATCATTCTAAAAGTTACAGTGTTCGAAAGGGATATTGTAGAAGACAGACGGCATTTTATAAGCTCCAGAAATTTATTTTTAATGCTGGCTTATTGGTTAATTAAATCCAATGTTTTTGTCCGTGAGTAGCATTTTCTATTACTCTTTTTGCTGGGGTACAAAGCAGTAAGGAAGAGCACCCTCTGGCTGTCTGACAGCAACTTAGCACCTTTATAAAAATGCTTATACGGGTAGGTATGGAAATATTTGGACATTGACACAAGTTTTGGTTGTTTACCAAAATAAATTCAAGTTACAATTAAATAATGAATATGGGCTTTAATTGCAGTCTCTCGGCTTTAATTTGAAGGTATTCACATGCATATTTGAGTAAGGGTTTAGAAATTACTGCTCTTTAATATGTAGCCCGTCTTTTTCAAGGGACCAAAAGTAATTGGACAGGTGTGGGCTATTCCTTTGTTATTTCTTCATCAATTAAGCAGGTAAAAGGTCTGGAGTTGATTCCAGGTCTGGCATTCGCATTTGGAAGCTGTGCTGTGATCCCACAACATGCAATCAAAGGAGCTCTCATTGCAAGTGAAACAGGCCATCCTTAGGCCATCACTTTAAATACTAGTGATATACCACCTTAAGATATGATCCTACGCGCATTAAACTAAGTCTTAGCTTGTCCACATATAGAAGATACACTTTTAATCTGCGTAGCAAGCCCTATAAGCGTTAAATTATCTAAGCCTGCTCATATATATATATACATGTTACACTTAGAATTTGCCTAGGATGTACTACAAACGCAGAATATTACCTTACACGACCACCACAGACAGAAAGAAAAGCTTACAATTTAATATGTTATGTCTATCCACTCTCTATACCTCCTCTCAACGTAATCTAAAAAATTGTGCTGTCCATCCATATGCCATGTTAAGTTTATTATGCCTGTTACCATACTGCTTGCGACTGCTATTGTGGCTGAGTAAGCCTATTGTTATACCATGCACAACAGAAAATAAAGAATTAAAAAAAAAAAAAATTAAAAAATGTTTGCAAACCCATTGTGGTGGTGTTCAGAGCAAAAACTATGAAAATTGTGTCAGTGTTCAAATATCTCTGGCCCTAACTGTATCTCGTCTTTCTTATTGTATAAAATCGCCACTTTTATAAACTATTCTTTTTGAGTTAAGTACTTTCTGTTTCATCATTTATAGTTGATACATTTGCAAATTATAAAATATATTGCAAAAACAAAATAAAACATTGTAGGAGATACTAGAGTTATTAATTAATGCATACAGGTTGATTTGATAAATTCATCTTTAAACACAGTGTATTTGTGTATTGTATTTGTGTTTTTAGGATTATGTGGTACATATTACAGAGGAATTTTTGGAGTTTATTTCCGAAGGGGCACTTGCCATAGAAGTTTGGGGTCACAGGTGTGCTGGAAATGGAAGATCCTTGTGGGAGATAGATTCTCTTCACGATAAATCTAGAACACTGCATGACAGGTATGTTTAGGTATTGTCACGGTGACCAGTCTGTGTAGACACCTGGATAAGAGTACCAATGATTACACAATCTGTTTTTAAAAATAAGAAAGTAACCTCAAACATATTACCTCTTGAATACTCGTGGAAGAGCAACAATGTCAGCTCTCCTGTACTTACCGTGGCGATCCGCCAATCAGCTGATGCTCCGGTCCAACGGACCCCCTCTCCCCACTGTTTTGGTAGTGAGATGGAAGAGGAAATTGAGATATGCAGATGCTATAGCTCTGGTTTCTAGTGAAGAGCCAAAAGGTCTCTGCATGATCCAGTGGCACTGATAGCTTCTTGGTTCCCTTGCACTCCAACACATATACACATATTCTTTTCTGGCATTCAAATGGGGAGCAGAGAAATTGTCTCTGCTCCGTGAAAATGCATGGATTGCACACTACCTTGAAGCCGATAAGGACTGTTCCAGAGGAGATATTTTGGTCTTTCATGACCGTCAAAGAGACAACTTCTTGGTATCAGGTTCTATTTCTATGCCAAACGTTTGTACTAACTCTCCATTTGTCTAGGCTTGTACTGATAGAAAATGCCATATTGTCCAAGAATTCACTCAAACAGTGAACGTTTTCAGCTTTTTTTACTTAGCCATAATAACAGCATTAATTTCCCACTGGCACTCCTCTGCCTCTGAGTGACAAAAATAGTGAATGTAACAGCATAAACTTGTGAACTCAAAATCCACCCGTTGCTACTTGCAGAGGATGTCATTTCTGATTTTCTCTTTTTAGGTGGAATGAAGTGACCCGCAGAATAGAAATATGGATATCAATTCATGAGCTGAATGAGAACGGGGAGTACACATCTGTAGAACTTCATCAGGCCAGGGATGTGAACACTGGGGGTGTCTTCCAGCTTAGACAGGTAGATGATTTTTACCTTTTTTAACAAATCAGCTCACATTATTTTATTCTTTTTCTGAACTTTCACCCTGTTTTCTTTGGCTAGGGACATTCTAGAAGGATCCAGGTGACCGTGAGGCCTGTGCAGAATTCAGGCACCTTGCCACTCATGGTTGAAGCCATTCTTTCTGTATCAGTGGGCTGCATCACAGCTAGATCAACAAAACTCCAGAGAGGACTAGACAGTTATCAGGTAACTAAACTGATGAGGTGTGCCCCCATGCCTCTTATCTTTCCATCATTTAACCATAATATGGTGGTTTCTAAACTGTTTACGTAATTGAAATAGTTTTCGAGGCTGTAATCCTTCCTTGAGGACTATTCCCCATACCATTGCCTATCACTGTTAGCTGTACAAATAACGCAGTCATTTTATAATTAATAAACATACATGACAATTATTATAAATTTGAGTGACAGATCCTCCTTTTTTTTCTTTTCAATGCTTAGTTACCACATATTAAAATAAAAAGCCATTAGAACCATATTTTGTTCACAGACCACGGTTTTTGGACCGTTGCCAGGACCAAGTAAATCGAAAGTAGATAGATCACTATAGAAAATTAAGTTGACAAGCAAGTTTTTTTCCCTGTTGGTTATTTACTGATTTATCCAATGCCAGTAGACCTTTCTTACACCACTCAGATGATTATTTTGACAGCCAGTGATTCAGATATCCATAGCAAATAGATGTTTCTGTATAATTAACATTGTATGTTACAGTATTCAGCCAAGATGTAGGAAAAACAAATGTAATTTTTTTTCTGGAGTGATTCATCATTTAACAAAACCTCTAGTAGCAGGGTTGTGCAGTTGCAACATCTTTAGAGTTTCCTCCTTTCTATTTGATTATAACTTTATAAATCAGCCTAATCTAATTCTACCAGCCCTTGCTTTGTTATAATTTGACATTTAAGCAATGCATGTCCTGTTTACAAAGTTTATTCTCTCCTACCAGAAAGATGATGATGATGGTGATGATGATATGGATAGTTACCAGGTATTACTGCCGCTGCTTCTGCCAATCCCGCCGCTTGGGATCTGCTATATGAACAGAACATGGCAGGAGGGGGAGCACATTTTGCGGGGCTTTGAGCAGATTAGGAATGAAGGGGTGGAGGAAGAAGGAGCTTATGGGAGCTTTAGATTTCACATTACTGCCTTAATTAAGCCAACACTGAATATACTATTCTGCTAACAGTGTTGTTGCACACTATAGCACTGTTCAACACAACACTACAGCCTTTATCCTTGTGTAGCAACAGACATCCTCTTGCACTTTATTGCTCAGAATCAGAAGATCCCAGAATGCTTAGCTTGGTTGGCAAGTGGAAACAGGGATGTGGCTGGCCAGTGGCAGCAGGGATTTCCAGCATCTTTCTCTGCAGTCTAGTAAAGTGGAGGTAACATACATGGACAACTCACTTCAAATGTAGGATCTGGTTGCAGATTTACCAGTTGACTGGTATTAATTTAAAGAATGCATAAGAATTATTAAAGAATTCCATTATTAAAATTAACATTACATAGTTCAACATCATTACCTGATTGGTTTAACGACTGAGCTTATTAATATTTACTAGCTCAAATGCAGTGTTTAATTATATAGACAGAGTCCTATTTCCAAAGCCCTATCCCATAATAAGTGAATTGGGAAAAATATAAAAAATTGGCATATTTTTGATTTATATTTTAATTGTACGAGGGAATGTATAAAGTTATAGCAATTATTACCAATATACTTTATAACAGGGAAGCTGTTCTATTTATATGTTTGAACAAAAATAATTAACTGTTATGTTCTCAATCACTGCGCACTAACTAATGGCTGATAATATTTTGATGCTTCCTACAATCACAGAAAAACACCCATCACCAGCTGGCAGAGGGCATGTTGCATGAATGGGTTTAATTTGCATGAAAACATTTATTTATGAATTAAATATGACACTGCTGGTAATCTCACTGACTTTTGGATGCAGCACAAATGATGTAAGAGCCTTAATCTGCTGATAACTGTAACCTTTGTTTTGTATTCACAGATTTTCAGGAAAGCACAAAGCTGGGAAGATTTCAATACTTTTTGCCATTGAACAGTTTTTGTCCCTTGTTAAAATTAAAATTGTATCACTTACACAGAAAGTATAATCTAAATACATATATATATATATATATATATATATATATATATATATATATCAATATCCATTTTTAAGATCCAACTCAGCACTTTTCCTTAATGTAAAATATAGTCATTATTATGCCTGGGTTCAGTTCATATATAAATTACAAGGTAAGTAGGTAGTACTTAGGTCTTTATCAATGTGAATTTATTGTGCAGTTTACATCATATATAGATTTATATGGATTAAGGCTGAATTGGCCAAAAAATTGAATAAATTCACATTGATAAAGACCTACTTATTTTTTTTCTCTATATACACATAAATATTCATATATCATAGATTGGCCTATAATTTTGATTAACCTATCCAATATTGCTGTTATTTACAAATACCATCTCTGGTGTCTAGAGTATTCCTTTAACTATTGCATATATGTCCCACAAAAAAAGTAAATCCAATACATTTATCAGCTCACTGTAGTTTCGACCCTTAGAATGGTCTTTGTCAAAGTCACTGAAATAGACTGAGAAATGTATTTTTAGATTACATAATGCCAAATCCAACTAATTGTTATTTGCTAAAATCATAAGTACATAATATATCACTAAAGAATATATCATATAAACAAACCGTATAAACAGAATAAAGCAGTTTAAACAAATGCACACACTATAAAAGATAACATGAAATAAAAATATAACATAATATAAATATTATAATATAATGATGTAATTATATTACTAAAATTCAAGCTAAATATGTTAGTCTAGTCATGCATCAACAAACACAAATAAAACATAGATTTTGAACACTCCAAAATTCTGCAAAAATCACCCAAATAAAGTCATAAGATACCTGTAGTTAAACTAATCAATTAACAGTGAGAACCAATTAAAGTGCATATTTGTACCACAATCAGTTGTAATAAATCTCCAGATTAGCTACCTTGAAATAAATTGTGCTACTTATGTTTTACTTCCCCACAATTCAGTGATGAGAAAATAAACCCCAAATGGTATTAATATGTATAGAAAGTAAAGAATGGATTGGATGTTCAATAATATGATTATTGGAAGAAGTTACATAAAACTGTTCAATGGTGTCACTTCCCAACTATTATCTGCAGCACAAGATAACTGTATATGTATATATATATATATATATATATATATATATATAACTCTAGAAATCATGTTTCCACAACTATCCCAGAGTTCCCAGCTTGACATGCAAATGACCACAGACAGGCATCATGTTAAAGTACAAATTCTATTTCTGTAGCTGTGTTTAAAACAGTGTCCATTGCAAAGGACATCTGCAGAAATTCCGTAAGAAGTCAGAAACACAATGCCTGCCTGTGATCATTTGCATGTCAAACTGGGAACTCCTGGGATAAGGCTGTAAACATGATTTCTGAAGTTTCTGTGCCCAAGATGGACAATCAAAGTCCAACTTGAGATATGCAGCTGATGTATAAGAGTCATTTTTGTGTGTCCACTGTGGAGAGTTTTATCACCACAATCTTTTCATACCTAGCTGTATGTGTGTGTTTGTGTGTATGTATATATATTAATGTATACACACACACACACACATTTACATGTAAAATAACAGATGTAATCGTATATTGCAGTACCGTTTTTTATTGGAATAACACAATAGGAATAACAAGCTTCCAGGAGTTCCTATTTTTCTCAACTTTAAAGCATTTATGAGCAAAACGACACATAGAATTCATAACATAGAAACATAGAATGTGACGGCAGATAAGAACCATTCGGCCCATCTAGTCTGCCCAATTTTCTAAATACTTTCATTAGTCCCTAGCCTTATCTTATAGTTAGGATAGCCTTATGCCTATCCCACGCATGCTTAAACTCCTTTACTGTGTTAACCTCTACCACTTCAGCTGGAAGGCTATTCCATGCATCCACTACCCTCTCAGTAAAGTAATACTTCCTGATATTATTTTTAAACCTTTGTCCCTCTAATTTAAGACTATGTCCTCTTGTTGTGGTAGTTTTTCTTCTTTTAAATATAGTCTCCTCCTTTACTGTGTTGATTCCCTTTATATATTTAAATGTTTCTATCATATCCCCCCTGTCTCGTCTTTCCTCCAAGCTATACATGTTAAGATCCTTTAACCTTTCCTGGTAAGTTTTATCCCGCAATCCATGAACCAGTTAGGATACAGGTGTCAAAGCAACATCAGAACATATAGCTCACAGGTACGATATTACGAAAATAACCACCACGCTTCCATAGGATCTTCAATAAACTGCATAAGGATTAGAGAGTTAGAAGAAAGAGAGAAAGAAAAAAGATGGGGAGGGGAGAGAGTTTGTGATAGAATTTGAGAGTACTCCCATGTACTCACATTCAAGCATCCAGAATATATCTCAAAGCATATATACATACATACATATACTTTAACCTCTGTATCATAACTCAGCTTTGAATTCTGAGTCATTAGGCTCAGAAATTCTTTAGTCTTGATAGAGGGAGGATCTCCTGAAGGCTTGTCATTGCAAACTGCTGTTATATGTGTTATATACATACATATACTTTTTTCTTTGCCAGGAAGAAGACTTAAACTGCGTGCGTGAGAGGTGGTCTGATGCACTGATAAAACGCAAGGAATACTTGGATGAGCAAATTCAGAAAATCATCAACAAGCAAGGTTTGTATGCTACACAAAAAATTCTAACATACATGTATATGTATCTTAGGCATGATGTATTTTTTAAATAAAACAATTGAGTTTGTTGTGCATGCATGGTACCTACAGATCTGGACAACAGATAGACCCCACTTAAACAAATTGCTAGTCAACAAGACAGGCAACAGTCAAATTCCACCAAAGAACAAAGATATGATGGTGCTAATCAGTCCCTGCCAAATTGGGCCTTAAACCTCATAATAAGGTCCAGGCTCAATCAATTGCAGGCTGGCACTGCCCTCATTCCACACATTTAAACCCTAGTACCAATAATTCCCTGTCAGACTGTGCCCTCTCTACTCATATTAAACCCATCACCATTGATACTTGACAAATAGTGACCGTACTCCCATATTAACACTAGGCTTCATCAATCCCAGCAAGATAGTGCCTTTACCAAGCCACTAGCTCACCATGCAACACTAGACCACCATGTTCCATACTAACATCATTCCCACCTAATCCCTGCTAGATCATACCGTTACCCAAATTTAAACTCCAGGCTTCATCAAACCCAGCCAACCCCCATATTAACCCTAGCCCAAACCAGATTGTGCCCTTACCCCTCACCCAGTTTAAGCCCAACCCTATGGTGGCCTGATTCCATACCTCCTCCTTGTACATGGTGATCTAGTGTTGCTTCTCCCTGGCTATGTGTTTATCAGCTTCGGGTGGGCTGCCTCTTCTTTTGTTTAGTGCTTGAAAAGTGAGTCAGATTACCTTTGCATGTTTCTCTGAAGTTCAGAGCAGCCAGCGCTCTCCCTGTTATTAATCCAGACACTCATAGAGACTATATTCCTTCAGCAGTACTTATTGCACAATTACTCACGGTTTCATTCCTATATGTTATATTTCACCCATCAAAACACAGTAAAAAAAATCTAAAACACATATAAAAGAAATAAAAAGGTGTGCTGTGTCTTTAAGACTAAAATACTTTTCAATGTGAAAAGTAGTTTGGTCTTAAAGACACAGTACACCTTTTAAAAAATCTTTTTATCTACTACTTTACTTTTTGCAGAACACAATTGTCCATTAATAGCAGATCACTATATACTGGTCACCATATAATAAATAAACACCATTATTTTATTCCAAAGCGTCTCTCTGTCCCTTATTTGCTGTTCTTTCATTTTTTTCCTGTAAGTATATTCTTCCAATTAAGATGGAGGGGTAAGCAGCTGTCAACTGATTTTTGTTTTTTCATCAATATATTATTATTTGTTTGCTTTATAATACTTTGTAGTCTGTGGCAAGTTTAGTTAATGATTACTATGGCCATGGCAGACAGAACATGGTAGATCGATAGCGACCTGATCTAACTTCTATTCAAGGTTAATTTAGGATGCAAAAGAGTTGCCCTTTTGACAGTCGAGCATGGGTGTGCTTTTACTTTTCACTCCTTTTGTCTTTCAGCCAATTCCATGATATAGTTTGTGGACCCTGGTACTAAGTGACAGAAATTGGTTGTGTAACGTCAGCACAAGGCCATGTGACCTTGCTTTGGTGTGATCCTGAGCTCATATCACACACACTGTATACATAAGCCTCTAGAAGGGCCTCCGTGCTTTATCATGGACTCGATTGCTGTACTAGCACAACATTTACAACATCAGTAGATAGGAGGAAAGCAAGATGGGATGTTAGAGGGTGGCTATGAAAAGATTAGGGTGTTGGACTGCCTGTTTCAGTTTATAATGGTAGTGGGAGTCAACAATAGATAAAAATAAAGGAACTGAATAAAATCACTAGAATTATTAATGCCACAAGATATTCAATAGCACCCAGTTTGGTTCTTTGGCTATTGAAATTATTTTTGAATGTAATAAAAATTCAACTTATTTATGCATTCATGTTGAATGCTCACTTTATAAATTATTTGCTAAAGTGAGCATTCAAAGTGAATTTCAGATTTAAGTCCAGTATAGCCAGTTAAGTCCAAACTCAAAGACAAGCCAGCTTAGAGAATTTTTGTACTTCATCGGTTTTGACCTTAAAAGTAATATTCACTTTGAATTTCAATTTAGTGAATAATCCTGATTTTATATCACCTATCTCCTGTGGGAAAGCGTGGATAGATTTATAGTGAAGTAAATTGTTTTGCCTGTTATAGAGAAAACAGAAGATGATATTGAACGTGAAGCACGGCTGGTTGAGCAGTGGGTGGGACTAACAGAAGAAAGAAATGCTGTTTTGGTGCCAGCGCCAGGAAGTGGTATTCCAGGGGCCCCTGCAAATTGGTAGGTGACCTTTACTTAGGGGCGCAAATCTTCTGAATAAATAGTCAGAAAGCATGTTCATGATTATGCAGAATTATAAGCGGATTATGTGAAAAATAAGTTTATGCACGTAAGCAACTGCTTCATGTAGACTGTTCTAGGAAGAATTAAAGGCTGGGCGCAACAAGGTTTGGAAACTTGGGCAAATCTAGTTTGGAGATGTGGGTGTGGATGTGATATCAAAAGAAGCATCTGACGTTTGTATTTTAGTATGTCTGAACTGATAATCTGTGTACGCCAGTGGTAGTAAACCTTTTTCTACCTACTGCCCAATAATGCATCTTTTTGGTTGAAAAAATTTCCTTACCGCCCACCAGTTTTCGCGCAAGTGTGGAATATTTTTTTAGAAAGGAGGGTGTTTTAAAAAAATAAATAAATGTACGTGCATTTATCTTTTTATTTCTACTTAATGCATGTTTATAATGTTTTTAACTTTATAAAGTTTAATGAGAAAACAATAAAGTAAACTGAAATTACCTTTACTAGTGATTAATGAGATCCTTGAGGTTGATGCTGCAAGACTAAATATTTGATATCTGGTTCGATTTACGTAAGGAGCAAACGAAGGTCTCCTCTTTCGGTGATATTCAGACGACTTCTCTGTTTGCGCATAATATGATTTCTTATCTGTGCGTCAGCTCCTCTCCTTCCTCAATTCCCCTCCCCACCTTTTTTTCCCTTTTTTATTTTTATTTTTTAACCTTCCTTATAGCAATGCCCAGTAGGAAGGCTGAGCTAGGTATCCCACTTACTATTACTTACTATAGCCCACTATAACAGACAGGCACACATACATACAGACACACACAAGACACACATACAGACACACACACATACAGACAGACAGACAGACAGGCACACACACACACACACACACAAGACACATATATACAGACAGGCACACATACATACAGACACACACAGACATGCATACAGACACACACATACAAAGACACACACATAAAACATACATACAAAGACACATACACACATACAGACAGACACAAGGCACAATACATACGACACACATACATACAAAGACACATACACACACAACACATACATACACACATATATACAGACAGACACACACACACACAAAACACATACAAAGACACACACATACATACAAAGACACATACATAAGACACACATACATAAACACACATACAGACATATACATACAGACAGACATACACACACACACACACACACACACAAGACATACATACAAAGACACATACACAAACACACAAATTATATTTAAGTCACCCTCCTGTTTCCTACCTTTAAGGTGCAGGAGGGTGACTTTCCCTGGGGTCCAGTGGTGGCTCAGGTGGATGGGAGTCAGAGTTCCCACTCTGACTCCCTCCTCCTCCTTCCTCCCGCGCGGTCTGTGTGTTAGCTGGGAGGAGTGACGTGCAGCGTGTGATGTAATCACAGGGGGCCCGGTCACGGTGTTAAAGCGCCCAGCGCTGACCGGGCCCCCTTACAATCCACATCCATCGGGTGGCCCTGACAGCATGTGGTGCCGCCGGCTCGCACCTGCCCAATCTGTCAAAATTAGAAAATCCCTACTGCCCACCTGGAATCCTGAAATGCCCACTAGTGGGAGGTAGGCAGGGGTCAAGTCCTGGGGAAAAAAGTGTGGGAACTCACTCAAGATTCCCGCCGCCTTCCCCCCTTTAAAAAAAAAAAAATTACACACCTATGCATATAGTGCAGTGCAGGGTGTGTATAATGAATGTAGTGTGTTTGTAGTGAATGCAGAGTGTGTATAATGAATGCAGTGTGTTTTTAGTGAGTGCAGAGTGTGTACACTGAATGCAGTGTATGTAGTGTGTTTGTAGTGAATGCAGAGTGTGTATAGTGAATGTAGTGTGTAGTGAGTGCAGAATGTGCATAATAAATGTGAGTGTGTATAGTGAATGCAGAGGGTGTATAGTGAATGTAGTGTGTTTGTAGTGAGTGAAGAGTGTGTATAATGAATGCAGTGTGTGCGTGTGCTGGATGACGTGTGTGTGCGCGCTGGATGACGTGTGTGTGAGTGCTGGATGATGTGTGTGTGTGCTGGATGATGTGTGTGTGTGCTGGATGCTGGATGATGTGTGTGTGTGTGCTGGATTATGTGTGTGTGTGAGTGCTGGATGATGGGTGTGTGTGTGCTGGATGATGGGTGTGTGTGTGCTGGATGATGGGTGTGTGTGTGCTGGATGATGGGTGTGTGAGTGCTGGATGATGGGTGTGTGTGAGTGCTGGATGATGGGTGTGTGAGTGCTGGATGATGGGTGTGTGAGTGCTGGATGATGGGTGTGGGGGGGAGCATTTTTTTTAACTTTATGTGTATATATTTTTTTATTTTATTCCCCCCTCCCTGCTTCTTACCTTGTCAGGGAGGGGGGAGATCGCCTGGTGGTCCGGTGGTATGCTGGAGGGAGCCAGCCGCTCGCACAGAGGGGCCATCACGCAGTGTTCCCTCTCCAGCTCTAACTCTCGCGAGACTCGCCTGTGCGGAGCGTTGCCATGGTAACAGCCGCGGGTCTCGCGAGAGTTATAGCTGGAGAGGGAACACAGCGTGTGCTGGCCCCTCTGTGCAGGGAGCAGGGCCGGTCCTGCAGGACAGGTAACAGGACTCGAGCCCTGGAGGTAGGGACCAGGTTGACGACCCATGGTGTACGCAAATGATTCATATTGTCCACAGGTTAACTGCTCTGATGTAAAGGCAGGGTGGGTCAAGATTTCTGATTGCCAATAGATGGCATGTTGGTTACAGTTTCATTCCTGCTCGTCCTATCTAGCAATGGAATCAGCAACTCATTCTGTCTAAATAAAGTATGGAGCTAAGTTCAATGAAATAAAAGAAGTAATTAGTAAAAATTATTTATATCCGTAGCTATGAGAAATATAAAGTCTCTAACGTTATTTTTGTCAATTCCTGTTCTGTAATAATTGATGAATTTGTTTGCATTGTCTGCACAGGACCCCACCAGCTGGAATGGAAACGCACATCCCTGTCCTTTTCTTAGATCTTAATGGTGAGATAAATTTTCTGAAATGTTCACAAGTTGCAGATTCAGAATACGCAGAACATTGTAGCCTTTTTAGGCTCTCTTGATAATAGTAAAGTGGGGCCATTGTTTGTTTGCATCTCTGCATTAAAAAGAGCCAAAGCCTACATATGCTGTCAAAGCTTTATCACGATCTAGTGTCACGCCAAGACCATGAATCCCATGCCTGGTTCTTTACATCTATCTCCACCATTTCCTCCACTCTGTAAGGTGTATGTTCCCTTCAACCACAATCTATGTATGATGCTTACAGACATCATTATTATGATGGCATGTACTGGAACATGCAAATCACAGACGCTCACTTTCTTATTTGGCCAATGCAAGATTAATTCAGACCACTAATGATAAATACATTACCTTTACGTGATTCTTGTTTCTTTATGTAGTGTGTTTCTGAATTCACACAGTCGTACATGATTTTGTATATTATGCATCTTAAATATGAACATTTTTAGTTCTGAAAGCAAACTAATATATGAGCAAGAAATTGACCTAAAATGGACATGTATCACTTGACAATTATATTTGTAAACCAGCAAGAAAACACTTTTAACAAATATACAAACCAAAAAATGCAAGACCAATGTTAAATGTTGAAAAGTATGTTGAAAGCGTTTGTAAATTTACTATAAACCTTTCAGATTGCATTGTTGTCCCATCTAGGGGAGTTTCTTCAGCCTAGGATTATAAAAAAAAAAAAAGTACTTAAGAACAATGTGGGTTACAATTAAATATAGGCTAATGTTATTTTATGTATTTTTTGTCTGTTCTGTACCTGTTGCTAAAATAGCTGATGACCTCAGCGCCAATGAACAGCTTGTAGGTTCTCATGCATCAGGGCTTAACTCAATACTACCAAAGGAGCATGGAAGCCAGTTCTACTACCTGCCAATCATCAAGCATAGTGACGATGAGGTATGTACCAATAAACATTTATTACTCTTACTAAAACTATCTATATCATCAAATGGCAGTCACTGGCAATCAGAAACGATAGGTCTATGTTTGAACGTTATAGTTTTGTTTATGGCATGTCACCAAACTGTGGTAGAGCACAGATATCTTTCATAAGAAATTGCAAATGAATTTCTTCTGACTGTCAAATCAGAACTCCAGTTAGCATGTGGGTTTGCTACGGGAAACAAAAACATTTACAGTGTAATAGCACACGTCTTACGGGGAGTTACTATATTAACCACTCCGGATGTGAAATGGATTTAATCATTTTATATTTTTCTGGCCAAAGTCCCTAGTGGCTATCTTTTCAGAGAGTCATTAGTAAGTGTGGAAACTGCAAAATGTAAAGAGTACCGTTTTAATGAAGAAACTGCAGGGGCGGCATTTATGCCCCCAAAATCACCTTATTAATATAAAGTGATTTTGATGCTTAGACTTTCCCTTTAAATAAACACTCCAAGAAACATAAACACTGCAGTGTGCTCTAATGGTTATGGTGTAAGGTGAGCCCTGGCAACTTACCTTGTAAGTAGTCAAACCAGTTTATAGCAGTTTGATTTTTTACTTGAAGTTTTACCAGGTGTCACTCACCACTGTAGTGGTTATGGTGCTTGGAGTGTTTCTTTAAATCTGGCAGAATATCAAGGGGAAGGGTACTTGAACAGCATCCATCAATCTATCTTTGGTCTCACCTACTCAAACCTATTCGAGCTCCTTCCTATTTACTTAGGTTACCATATCCACCATGTTTTCAGGCATACATATCATGTATACATTTTGATGGGCAGCACATGAAAAGGGTTGCTCTGTTGTATGCAGAATTTAGAACAAGGGGTATTAGACTAAGTAATGAAGAATTCTGCAGAATATGCATTATACATGCTACAGGGCAACCCTTTTCATGCATTTTCATAAATATGACAAAATCATATATGACCTGGTAAACATGGTGGATCTGGGAACCCTATATTTCTCAGGAAGAATTACTGTCCTTGAGATTGAGACTGACAACGCTTAAAGGAACACTATAGTCACCTAAATTACTTTAGCTAAATAAAGCAGTTTTAGTGTATAGATCATTCCCCTGCAATTTCACTGCCCAATTCAATGTCATTTAGGAGTTAAATCACTTTGTTTCTGTTTATGCAGCCCTAGCCACACCTCCCCTGGCTATGATTGACAGAGCCTGCATGAAAAAAAAAACTGGTTTCACTTTCAAACAGATGTAATTTACCTTAAATAATTGTATCTAAATCTCTAAATTGAACTTTAATCACATACAGGAGGCTCTTGCAGGGTCTAGCAAGCTATTAACATAGGGGATAAGAAAATCTTAACTAAACAGAACTTGCAATAAAGAAAGCCTAAATAGGGCTCTCTTTACAGGAAGTGTTTATGGAAGGCTGTGCAAATCACATGCAGGGAGGTGTGACTAGGGTTCATAAACAAAGGGATTTAACTCCTAAATGGCAGAGGATTGAGCAGTGAGGCTGCAGGGGCATGTTCTATACACCAAAACTGCTTCATTAAGCTAAAGTTGTTCAGGTGACTATAGTGTCCCTTTAAATGTATTACTGCAAAATATCTCTAAAGGCTCAGACTGATAGTCCAATCTCCAATAGGTTTCAGTTACAGCTTCCTGGGACTCTGCAATCCATGAATCAATGCACTTGAACAGGGTAACTCCACAGAATGAACGCATCTATCTCATCGTGAAAACAACAGTGCAACTCAGCCACCCTGCTGCAATGGAACTTGTTCTACGGAAAAGGATTGCTGTCAATGTGTATAACAAACAGGTAATTATTTAACTAGTAACTATTTCTCTATCTAGACTATTTACTATAAATGCTTCAAACATACAAATAAAAAGAATAGAGAATGATTCTGTCTCATTTATGGCTGGATTCAATCTGTCTTTTTTCCTGCTCTGTTGCCTAAAAGGTCAAATCCGCAACCAAAATTTTAATTCCAAATCACAGACGGTGCATAAAATACCCAATATGCTGTGTCTAGATGATGATCACATGATGTGTGGACAGGACAAGGATGCAAATGTTATAACAACTATCTAGTTCACTGATCCCTGAGAAAATTAGGTTTGCTGTCTCTTCAAGACATAAATCGCTGGGTAACGCATTAACTAGTGGATGTTTGTAACAGCTGTGCCAGTTAAACATGTATTGTATTTTTAATGTGTAACTGGAAATTGAGCTCTGTTTGCAGCCATTTTAATATGTAGTATACCATGCCCATTGAGTTTATTCACTAAACACTGTGACGCATTGACATGGAAATAGCAAAATCTAAAGCAAAATAGCAAAGGAATGTTTGCTGTTTAGTTCTAATTGTATCACAGGTGTTTGTTGGCTCTTCAGATCTAGGTTTGATGGCTTTGCACAGATAATTCAGACATTTGACAGTCTTGGATCCCAGGAAAGCCATGTTTTTTGTCAAACCCCTTGAAAAATGTTTGACAAAAAAATGAGAATTAGTATCAAAGACTGTTTAAACTGTAAACAAATACAAAAATTTTAGTGGTTATGGTGCTTAACATGCTTCTTTTAAAGGAACAAGATAGCGTTAGGAATACAAACCTGTATTCCTAATTCTATAGTGCCCTTATTCCTAGTCATATACAGGTCCATCCTTTACTATTAAAATTAATAAAACAATGATTTTACTCACCTTTTTCCAGCACAGAGACTCCCTTGGTGCTACTCAACTCTCCGCCTCTCGCAATGTCATCGAGGAGGCATGACCTCCCCCAGCTATGGTCCAATCAGATGCCCATGCTTTCCTATAAGCTTCCATGCCATGTCAGTGCAGAAGGAGTGCCTCTAGAGGTTGTCTGGTAGACAGACACAAGAAGTGTGTTTAAACCTGCAATGTACACATTGTAGTTTCTACAAGACTGCAATGATTTACATAGCAGGGTTAAAATGACCGGTCCACTGAACTCACTGTCAAAGCATTATGGGGATCTTCATTTTTGGACACCTCTGTTCTACATGATATATTAATTGTCTTTTACTAGTTCACTTTCTTTGTTTACTTTGCAGAGTTTTACACAGAGCCTGAAGAGACGAATGTCTACAAAAAATATTCTTTATTCCTGTGGAGTAAGCTATGAAATTGTATCCAATATCCCAAAGGTAATGTTTTCTATGGTTTTCATGCTGTTTGCTAATAATATTATTGGATGGGTCATTTACAGTTTTCAGCACTTTACAAGTCAACAATAAGAGTATGCCTTACACACTTTACAGGTCAGCAGAAATGGTATGTCTTTGTATTATTATAGTGAGAGCACTGTTAAAGTGAGATTTCTGTGGGAAAAGCAAGTCTTATGGCTTGACTGGTGTGTGTATTTGTGTTTAGCAATGCATTAACTATCCAATTACTTCAGGTGGAAGGGATTTTCATCCAAACTTTTTCCCCACCACAACTCTTTTGGTATTATATTTTGGTATTTCTGAGAGAACCTATAGTGATAATGTTTTAGCTCCACCTGCTGGTTTAATTGTGTATCGCAGATACATAAAGCGAACTCTGAAGGGTTTATTTGCTAAATGGCGAACAGTAGTGAACAGAAATCTAAGTTACAAGATTTATACTAAAATAACCATGCTGTAACTATAGCAGAGTTGGATAATATTTCTAAATCTGCTTTTGCTGCCAGTGTTTTGTAGTTTAGCTTTAAATTCACCATAATTCAGTTTATTTACTAAATGTTAGTAAATTGCAGTTTTAGTTCAAAACAGTTGCTTTGGAAAATTTCTCCAATTTAGACTATTTTGGTATAAATTTTGCAGTTCGGTAATTACTTCTTCTTGATCCTTTCAGTGCTACAACAGTACACTGTACATTTTGTCATTCAGAAGATGTTAG
Source organism: Pelobates cultripes (assembly GCA_933207985.1). NCBI lineage: Eukaryota > Metazoa > Chordata > Amphibia > Anura > Pelobatidae > Pelobates > Pelobates cultripes. Next base: position 204,397,725 of record OW240915.1, on the reverse strand, counting down.
GGACAGTTCACCCCTTTATACCATTCCCTCCCTAAAATAGTTATAAAGTTTCCAATATGGCACTGGAACTAACAAGGGGATTGGCATGACATCACTTACTCTTTGTTCTCAAAGATAGATTACAGAAGGCATCTCTAAGGCCCATGATATGTGGTTTTCTGTTTAGGCAACAGAGGAAACTGAAGACCGTGAAACTCTAGCTCTGATTGCAGCGAGGAGTGAGTATGAAGGGTCTGCCGATGGAGAAACCTACATTGAGAAATACACACGTGGGGTTCTTCAGGTGGAGAACATATTGGGCCTTGAGCGACTCAGGCAGGTATGTAATTATGAACAGGCAAGAGGAGATTTGGAATCATGTCAAAAAGACAAACTGTTACACTGTTACTAGTTGCCATGCTGGGGGAACTGGCTGTTGAAATCCATCACTCCTAACTATTTTAAACATGCCCAGCCCTGCAGGGAATTTTATGTAAAGGTTTCCTTTAATCATGGAAGACCGAATGCACACTGTCCCTTAAATGGTTAATCCATGCACCATTACGATTTGAGTGATTTGGCATTGTCATGGTGCCTGCAGCGCCAGAAGTCTGTATCTGCAGCTTTTCCCTATGATTAAGCCCTCTGCTGTTGGAGGTTTATCTCCACCTCCAGCGGTGTCATTGGGTTGTCATCAGCCAGCACAGAACTCCAGGTTAACTAATGTCAATTCTGTGCATGCTCTCAGCTAATAAATGGCTGTCAGGTTCTCCTGGCATCATAACCACGACTGTGGCTGTAGTGGATATGATGCTTGCAAAAACTCTATAACAACAATGCAGGAGTGAGGCGTTAAAAAAAATCAAGTAGAGTTCCTTTTCTTCCCCATGGAAGCACTCTTATTCTACCATCTCCTTGCAGATGTGAGTCTTCGCTAGCTGGATGTGCTTGGCATTGGGTCCTTTCCTGACTTATGTAGTGCCTAATCAGTATAATTCATATAAATGTTACTCCTGCGGGATCCCATTGTACTTAGGAGGTTGGATACACCAAGGTCAGTGGGCTTCTCACTGGCAACTGTTAATAGACAAAGTTGTTGGGGACTTCATGGTCCATTCTTATTTGATTGTGGAAGAGCAAACATAGTCCCATATTCCCATGCACTTAATACATACACAACAAACAACCTATACTTGGGCATTTTGGAAGCAATTCAATAATCATGCAAGGTATGGAAGTGGCCTGGAAAAATATATTCTGTTGATATCTACAAATACTCTGTTTTGTTCTTTTTGTGCTGTCCACATTCAGGCTGTCACAGTAAAGGAAGCATTATCAAGCAGAACTAAGCACATTCGTCGGAGTATTAGCACGCCGAACATGCACAATGTAAGCAATAAATACACAGCAGTATTGGAGATATATTACAAAGGCATTGCAACTTTTCTACAAAACTATATTTTTTTTATAATATTGCAGACATGTTCTAACCGCCTGGAGTTTTCTGGATATGAGGATGATGACAAGGTATGAATATCTACTGCTCATAGGGTGGATGTGTTCAATCACAGGTCTATTTAATAACAATTCATGGAATTGACTACAGAGGCACCATTCCCATTGGGCCTGTGTTTGTTCCTTTATATTTTATATTAGTTTGTTTGAATTATTCTCATACACAGTGAAAATAGAACATTAATGAGCATGATAACACTTGCAGTCCAACAGGGGCAGGCAACATCATGCGCCAAATCTGATGGGACATAAATCCCAACAAATTAGCTTGTTTACAGAGGTACAAAAAAACAGAAAAGTTTTATGTTACAGAGTCAATGTGACTGACAGTTGGGCAGCAGGAGCTTTGACACCTCAGAACTGGGTAGCCTGTCTAATGCATCTAGGGTTAGCATGTTTTGTGTGTTGACGCAAGATGCAAAAGTTGCACAAAGGAGATATTCCCAGCCAGGAAAAGTACAACTGCTGTTAGATTGACAGTCCAGGGAGGTAGTCTTATACACAGAACAAAATGTGTTCATCTCCATTTTTTTTTTTTAAAAGACAGGCAGCAGGGATTGGGTCTTTGCACCAAAACCACTTCAATAGGATGAAGTAGTTATGATGGAAAGAGTGACATGTACAGAAAACAACTGTATAAATCCTTATTGATGGTTCTCTGTATGATTTTTTTTTTTTTTTAGGTTTGGTCAGAAAACCCGTTAGATATATCAGATTATTCTGCCAGTGCTAAAGATGTGTCATGGTCGGGAAATCAAACCTGTGATTTGACTAAAAGAAAAGATGGTGGAGCTGAGAGAGGTAAGAATCATCCTAAAACATGACATATATTATGTTACAGATTTTTATTATAAATGTCTCACTTCCTAATTATTTCCTACCAGAATTAAACAATAGAAGCCAGAGTGGAGAATACATTTCTTTTTTTCTCTTTAAAGGTAGTGCACCAGAGAGCACGAATGCCTTAATGACAAGTCCTTTCAAAAGCTTCTCCCCTCAACCACCCAAATTTTTCAAACCTCTGATGCCTGTGAGGGAAGAACATAAGAGACGAACCCCAGTGGAAGCCCAACCGCTGCTCAGTCAAGAGGTGTGGATTTAATATTACTCTTACTACAGGCTTGGAAAGCAAGTATGGCCTTGATACAATATTTTTGGATAAGCTTTTCAAATTATTTAATCTTTTTGGATTTTAATATAAAAATGATTTTTTATTATATTGATATACTGATAGATTTTTACAATTTTTATATTTTTTCTTAAATCAAGTTTATCCAAATATATTAAATGATTTAAAAAGCTTACCCAAAAATATTAAATCGACGCCTAAACTTTTAATATTATGTGACAGTTCAGCATCTCTACAAATATATATATATATATATATACATATATATATATATGTATGTGTGTGTATTTTTTTTTTTTTTTTAGACAATCTTTATTGTTTTTCAAATTAAGCACATAAAAGGCCTTATCACTGGGTTAGTACCCTCAAACAAAGGTACAATACACAGTACATTATCAGTGGATACATTTTGTTGCTTAAAATTCTCAAGTCATACATGTGAAGCAGTAACGTAAAGGCAAGGTTAACCATTCGATAACAATGGCGGTAAGCATCTCTACAAATATTTAGCACACAATATAGTTACTCTGTATGCTAGATACTGCTGTATATTAGAAAATGTACTTTTAATGTTTGACTTTGACAAAATTATCCACTATGAGAGCTTTGTCTTGCTAAAAGCACATTTTTTCCAGTACGATTTTTTTTTTTTTTTTTGTGTCAGTGGGTTGATGGGCTACATTTTAGGAGGTATTGCTCATGCATCTAATAAGTTATTTATTGGTCTTAGCTGCCATAAGCAGCCATTTTGATTGTATTTTTTTTATGACCAGCAGTTTTAAGATAGCACTTCTCCTCTGGCTGGGTGTACTTTCTGCTACTCTGGGCTGCCTATGCTTTCCAGTTTGGTGAGTCCCCATTGTGTTGGATGTGGTTGACCACTGCACACGGTCCATTTGGATTGGAAATCTGTCTGCATAATGTATTTTTATTTTGGCTGTTATTTTGTTGAGCTTGCCGGAAAATAAACATTGTAAGCTTCCCATTCCTAGTAGACCGCCGTGTATAGCTTTATTTAGCACTTTATGTGTCTTGTGTCTCATAGTGGTGGAATAATAGGTTTAATAAGGAACTATAACCCCAAATCATCTATTCTACAATTTTATAAGATTATCAGGGATATTCACTAAAGTAAAAAATGGTCAAAAATTCATTATGAATTTGAAATTTAAGGAATTGGAAAACAATCTTGTTGCTTTCAATTCAGCTATCTTGATATAAAATTTAAAATTCACTTTGAAATCCTGCCATTCTCACTTTAGTTAATAAACCTTTAAATCTGTTTTATTTTGCAGGATAAAAGTCTCTTGAGCATGTTAGTTGTTTTTTTCTCACGTGCCCTTTTTCCTAATGTTAATTGCATTCTACATATTAAGGTTATTTTCCTACCTGGAAACATTGAAGATTACTGTGACGATACAGCCTTAAAATATCGTCCGTGGGTATTGTTTTTATATAACTTGCAGCACTAAACTGCTCCACTAAATGCTAGGACTCCTTTTTGGTAGCGTATGCAGGATATACTGAGCTGATATCTGGTTACTATATGATATTCTATCCATCCAGTCTTCTGGCAATACTCTCATTAGTAATTACTCTATAGAGGACAATGAATAGCCATATCTTGTGAGACCTCAAGGAAGAGACAACACCAGCTTCTTTCTTGGCAACTCCTAGAACTCAGACTCACTCTGACTGTTTATTGTATCCAGCTCCAGCTTACAAAGATAACAGCATACAGTAAAATAAACATTACAAAAAACTTTCACCAATGGGAATACAGAACCGGTCACAGAAAAAGAATTACAAAGTGATTCCTTACACTAGTTACCACCTCCCCCTGTGCCAATACACCATGACAACAAAAGGTTATCTTGATTGGACCCACTGTCCCTTAAGAGCAATCTTTGGTTACATCAACACAGCCCTTTGCTAAAGTAGAAAGACTTGCTGACTCCCACAGCAGGTGGTCACTCACAGGGCAGCATTTAACCTGATTAGCCCACAACATTTCACACCTACCTATACTTATACTGCACCCCCCCTCTTTGTTGATCCACAGCTGCATATACAGACACACACTGCTCTATGTAGAATACAGGTACACAATACAGCGATATCTAGATACATGGAAAACAGTCACAAAAATGGCGCCGCAAGCTTGTGGCTTGCACCAAACAAATCAGGCCATCCATCACAATTACATACCATAATTTTAATTTTCTTCTCAAATACGTTTATGTAGGTCATAGGTTTACAAATAGTCTTCAAATGTTTCTAGCACCAGAATTAATTTTCTTCTTTCAAGAGCACGTGTAGTTTTGTACATGCAATTCAGAGGTGGCCATTAAGTGTACATCAGCCAAAAAACTTAGTAAAGATAGTGAGATGGGGGAATCAAGAAAAAAAATAATTAAAATATATATATATATACACACACACACACACTTGATGGAATTAATAGGGTGAAAAATATGCATTCTCTTTATTGCAAATTAATCCATAATTATAGACAATGTTTCATCACTTTTCTCCAAGTGAGTCATTAAGTGCTGAACATTGTGGCGTTTATATATATGTATATATATATAATCTATTTTTTATATATGCAATATATATAATCTATTGAATAAATATACAATGTAGTATTTAATTATAAAAATAACATTATTCCTTTAAAAACATTATTGAAGGGCCATCACTGCAATGTGGCAGATGCAGAACTAGATAGGGCCCATTTATCTCCTGCAGTTTTAAGTGGATCCTTCAAGATCCTAAGTAGGTTTTCTTATCATTTATGCTTCACCAACATACATCTATGAGCTGTGAAAAGTAAAATGAAATTAAGAAATCTACACTGGGGTATTTACCTCTGTCATGGAACAGGGTGCCTCCTTTCAATAACTTTCAATCACTATTATAAAAACACTCTGCATCTGCCAAGCAGCATAGATAGAGATTGAGAAACTGAAACAATGTTTCTCTTTCTCCTCCACTAATAAAAATGTGTGCCCTGGTTGCACCATTACTGGTTTGTAGTGTCAATTGGTAAATCTATCCAGGATAAAGTAGAGGATTTAAAACTGGATGTCACTGGCCGTATGAGGTTTTGCATGCTTCTATAGGATGATTGATTACTGGCGTCTTACGATTACCATTTAAAGGACCACTCTAGGCACCCAGACCACTTCAGCTTAATGAAGTGGTCTGGGTGCCAGGTCCAGCTAGGATTAACCCTTTTTTTTATAAACATAGCAGTTTCAGAGGTTAATCGAGCCTCTAAAGCCTCTAGTGGCTGTCTCATTTTTTTTTTTTATAAACATAGCAGTTTCAGAGAAACTGCTATGTTTATAATAGGGTTAATCCAGCCTCTGAAGCCTCTAGTGGCTGTCTCATTGACAGCCGTTAGAGGCGTTTGCGTGCTTCTCACTGTGAAAATCACAGTGAGAAGACGCCAGCGTCCATAGGAAAGCATTCTAAATGCTTTCCTATGAGACTGGCTGAATGCGCGCGCAGCTCCTGCCGCGCATTCGCATTCAGCCGAAGAGGAGGATCGGAGGCAGAGAGGAGGAGGAGAGCTCCCCACCCGGCGCTGAAAAAAAGGTAGGTTTAACCCCTTTCCTCTCCCCAGTGCCCGGCGGGAAGGGAACCCTGAGAGTGGGGGGCACCTTCAGGGCACTATAGTGCCAGGAAAACGAGTATGTTTCCTGGCACTATAGTGGTCCTTTAAGGCTCACGCTTACCCAAAAGTTTCATGCCAGCAGTGAAGCTTGTTGTAACAGTAGGTCTTGCCCTACATGACTGGATTTTATATTTTCAAACCTGCTATATGGGTACTGGTTGCACTTGTAAGTATGTAGTACATGAGCAGTAAACAATTTTTCATGGTTAGCATCTTTTTATTTTTTTATTTTTTTTATTTTTTTATTATTGTCATGGTTAAAGGGACACTATAATCACCAAAACAACTTTAGCTTATTGAAGTAGTTTTGGTGTATAGATCATGCTTCTGAAGTTTCACAGCTCAATTCATTGCCATTTAGGAGTTAAATCGTTTTTTTATCCAAAATAATATGACTGATACTGCCTGTATGAAAACAAAATGGTTTAATTTCCAATCAGATGTAACTTATTTTAAAAGTTTGTATCTCCTGCTCTGTAAATTAAACTTTAATTACATACAGAAGGCTCATGCAGAGTCTAGCAATCTATTAGCGGTGCAGGAAATAAGAAATAACAAATTAAACAGAATTTGCAATAAAGGTAGTGTAAACATTAGATGACTCTTTACAGGAAGTGTCTAAGAAGACTGTGTAAGTGACATGCAGGAAGATGTGACTATGGCTGCATAAACAAAGTGATTGGCAGAGAACTGAGCAGTGAGACTGCAGGGGCATGATCTGTATACCAAAACTGCTTAATTAAGCTAAAGTTGTTATGAAGACTAGAGAGTCCCTTTAAGTTAGGATTCTTTGAGCTCCTTCCTTTTCTTTTTCTCTGCCTAGTGTGAAAGTCCTGACCCATGTCCTGGCCAATATGGTGAAGCCTATGAAATTGTATTTATTTTTTGTGCCACATATATATTGAGGCTGCAACCAAGTGGCTGATTTTCAGTAATGACACAATCTGTTTATAGCAGACATTTACAATACAAAATCAGTTTATGTTGATTTTTTTTATGAACAGTGTTTCCAAACAATATACATTTTATAGCATGCCTCTGGAATTACTTTATAATGTTAGAAAAGTCGTAGAGTTTCTCTACAGTTGACTAATGCAAAATCACCCAATGTAGCTGTCACTCATATGCTTTTGCTCCTGCTTGTTTTTATTATACATTATCATGTAATACTGTCAGTAATTTGCATGCATCATTCATGTACTTTTTTCTTTTTTTTTTTTTGTATCTCATGCATGTGTTTAACACTTGCCTGCCATTGTCTGTTCCACATTGTCATGTTTGTGGTGTGATGTATTGTGTGTCTTAACCTTTACAGAGCATGCCCTCACCCCTGACACTTAGTACTAGCACTGTCGTGCCCCATGGACCTAATGCCAGCTGCATGCCACTAGAACAAAATAACAATCACGAGGAATCCATTGTAAGTGTATGTTTTCATTCTAGTTTATGGTGGGTTTGCAAATAGTATTGCTAATGTAGCTTTCTCTTATTTTGTACTTACATACCGCAGCTATAATAATATTAGAATATTGTGAATATTGTAAGAGATACAATGTAGGTATATGTTTAAGATGAAATTCATACATTTTCTAAAGTGTTTGTATTTGTTTGTTTGCCAAAATACCAAAGTATTGCAGTATGCAATGATACTTTTTGTATTGGACTAACATATTACTTAAAAGGCAAGCTTTCGAGAGTTTTCCTCTTTTCCTCTAGTTTTTTGTTAATGCATTTTTAACTAAGAAAAAACTTTTTGGAGAATCTTTACACATATGATACTACAAATTATATAAAAAAATGTTCCTTGTTTATTTAAAATGTTCCCTTTTCATTCTATGCACTATAACTATATCCGTACAAAAAAGAAAAACGTAATATTTGATAGAATTTTTACTAATTTTATAATCTAGGTTAAAGGACCACTCTAGGCACCCAGACCACTTCAGCTTAATGAAGTGGTCTGGGTGCCAGGTCCAGCTAGGGTTAACCCTTTTTTTTATAAACATAGCAGTTTCAGAGGTTAATCGAGCCTCTAAAGCCTCTAGTGGCTGTCTCATTGACAGCCACTAGAGGCGTTTGCGTGCTTCTCACTGTGAAAGTCACAGTGAGAAAACGCAAGTGTCCATAGGAAGGCATTATGAATGCTTTCCTATAAGACTGGCTGAATGCGAGCGCAGCTCCTGCCGCGCATGCGCATTCAGAGGAAGAGGCAGAGAGGAGGAGGAGAGCTCCCCGCCCGGTGCTGGAGAAAGGTAAGATTTTAACCCCTTCCTCTCCCCAGAGCCCAGCGGGAGGGGGTCCCTGAGGGAGGGGGCACCATCAGGGCACTATAGTGCCAGGAAAACGAGTATGTTTTCCTGGCACTATAGTGGTCCTTTAAGAATGCTAACTAGATTAATTCCTGCTTAGTATAGGTCACAAAGGTTAACTGTCCAGTCTCACTAGAGCATGCTAGGATCGATCGTATTAAAGATTTATAGTCCAGGGCATGAAAATGATTTATTGCCCCAACATATTTTCCATAATTTGACACCTGTCCTGTTTATTTTATTCTATGGACTACCCAATCAGTCTCAGTGCTTTATATATCATCTCATGTGTCAAAATATTTGAAGACAACTAGTTTCACTTAATGCAAACTAATGCTGGTATAATTTGCAGATTCACTGTTATTCCAAGTTATCTCACACCTTGCTTTGTTTAGTCACCAATGACTACAGTTAAACTCAGCAGATATTAAAGCAAATGTGCTTTCTGTAGTTACCAAGTATCCAAATAGATCCTGCCAGGCTGAATTGCTGAGTCTCTTGCTAATTATAAAGTAGAAGAGAACTTAATAAACCATTATAAATACTTTGTAGCAGTGGTCATTTGTTAATAATTCATTGGTTAATTACAAGTGAGTACTTGTTTAGTAATTATAAAGTAATGCATGTTTGGTAATGATAAAGTATATGAAAACCTCATAAACCAATATAAATATTTTGTAGCAGTGGTCACTTGTTAATAATCCATAGGTTCACCTGCTTTCCTTTACCTCCAGGTTTCTGTTTAACTCTTACCAGATGCAGATACATCGCCTTCATGAGGTGAACTCAGATTAGTAAATGTACATTATGGTGAATCACAAGGGTGACAAATTAAATTGCTTTGCAGACAATTGGGGAATTGGGGGCTTCTTGCCAATACTAACAAACTGTATATTTAAAAGGTGTTAAATGAAACTTATATTTTTGCATTATCAAGTATTATTTTGGGGGGTAATTTATTAATTATTATATCAGTAAGTCCAAATGCTAAAACTAATTGCTTAATGCATGCTGAATGGTAAAACATATATACCGATATCATAGAGATTCAATAACACTTTGTGTAATTATTGTGATTATGAGATCTCCATTGTAATAATCCATGTTTGGATTACTTTACTAGGAATCAGAAGAAGAAGAAGATGATGATGACGACAATGAATTTGAAGAGAACAACAGAAAAATTATTGGTTCCTCCAGCTTTCATAGTTTCAGACCTTACGTACCTGTGGAGTTTGCAGACTTCAGTGTTTACAATGCTAGTTTAGACAACAGAGACTGGACAATATCAAAAACAGACTTTGTTTGCTCCCGTTCACTGGAAAAAGATGTATCTCGGAGCCCCACCACCAGCAGTATTACCAGTGGCTATTTTTCTCACAGTGCTTCTAATGCTACCCTCTCTGACATATTTGTTCCTTCAAGTGAAAGCACCGACCAGTTACCCTGTCATGCAAGGGATCTAGAAATTCCACATAAGGAATTCAGTGATGGGAACTGTTCAGACAATATTTCCTTTCCATCAATATCCTCACATAGCAGTGCCTTTGATAAAGCGCCACACTGCACTATTGAAAAAGCTGCTTCTTGTCTTGTTAGAAGTGAGTCGTGTACATCAGTAAACTCTACAAACCACAGTAGCAAAGATAACCTTGTAAGATTTTTACCCCGTGAAGTTGCTGTGGAACATACCTGTGACATTTTAGAAGACCACTCGTTCACAGAATTCATGGGGGTGGAGGATGGGAAAGACTTTGAGCATCATGAAGACTCACGGGTATACTCTTCGAATGGGGACAAAGATAGGGTTGCTTATGTGAACTTTAACTCTGTTGTGTCAGACCTCCCTTATGACATATCTGCCCAGCACATACTGAAAGAAAGTGATCAGAATTCAAACTGCCTAAGAAGCTCTGCCTTATGCAACGATCCTCATTCTCATTCGTCTGAAGAGTATTTATTTGAGAAGAATCATGTGGATTTTTCTGTCTGTGAAGACAATCCTTCCTTCACTTCCCCTTGCCTCTTGGCAGTGGGAGATCAAGTATGCATTGGGAATAACAAGTTTGGGACTGTGCGGTACATTGGCAGAGTTGATTTTTCACAAGGCGTATGGGTTGGTGTTGAACTTTATGTTCAGCTAGGTAGGACAATGACCTTTGCTTCTGCACTATTCTCATAGCACCCATATAATGACTGGTTTTATTGACATACAGCAGAGCTTGCTCAAAACATTCTACTACCTGGGCCTAAGGACAAATGCTGCCCATGTCCCACCAAAAACTCCATATTCTGAAAACACACACACGATTAACCTACACAGGCTAAAAAAAACTTATGATGAAAATCATATAACATTGACTTTTCTGTGCCATCAGAAGTGTTTGCCCACTCAGCCCCTCCCCTGTTTATTTCCTCTGACCCTTGCCACTAACCCACTTGTCTCAACCCCCCCACTCCCCCACCACCCTCCATTTTATACTATCTTGCATACATTCCCAAAGCAACCCAACTATATTTCTCCAATTCACAGTATCCTGTGGTTTCCCCCCTGTCCCACCAATTATGTGCATACTACCTTATCCTTCACTTTTCCTGGTATACTTATGCATCCTTGCTCATTACTCTTTCTCAGTCACATCCAATCCAATCCTTCCTTTGTTCATAACATCTTTAATATATACACAACAAATGGGACACAGCTGATAAATCTAGAAACAGAAAAAGACACAAAACGTAGTGTGATACAGTTAAAGATATTTGTGCTAAAATTAGATGCACTCATAGGAATATGGCATAAATGCTCTCAAAGGGTGCCTCCCCTGATGTAAATGGGGGCTGTTCCCTTTCTCGATCCATATACACCACTGCAAATCAGGTCTCCGGATGGTAGATTCATAGTAGCAACTTTTTATTACAAATAAAGTCAAAATAAAATTGTACATAAAACAATAGGTCCTATGCAATTTAACCCCAAAACAGGAATTCCTCAGGGACCATAAAGTTAGAACAAGTCACAAAGTAATAATGCCAAAAAAGCAGCCTAACAAACCCCACCCGCAAGTCCCTTAAAGTAGGGCTATTTCCTAAAATCATTGGTCATAACATCCTTATTATAATTATGCCTATTGCTATTTTCTTCCTCATGTTTTCACAATTCCCAGCTTCACAGACATATAACGGCAAAGCATGATTGTAATCCAAAAGGATCAGTGACCAAAAACCAACCATATGTTTTAAAATGGGAAAAAAGCAAAAAAGTTTATTTATTACTTACTTTCATAGATTTAAACCTTTTTTTTGTCATGCAGCACAGTATCATGCACACTTAAGGCAAAACCAATATTATCATCAGTCCCTACCAATGAAAAACTTTTTTAGTGACAAAATAACACACTAACAACCATAAACAACCACACATTCCCAAAACAATTAATTGGAGGAGGAAAAAAGGTAGACAGATTTAGGTTGAAGTAGTCAACAAGTCACAAAAGTCGTAAGGCAGGCATGACAATCTCCATTGTTATGGGGGAAAAAGTTGCGAGGTGTTGGATTTTCTCTGGTGTCCCTGAGAAGCAGGATACCAAAGAAATTACAGAACATGTGGAAGGTATAGCTTCTTTAGTTTACAAGATTTTATAATTAGGTCCTGCATAATCATCAATACCAGTCTCATTAATCTATTATCCAGCACTGGTCTGCATATGGAAATTCAAACTGTACCAGATCTAATACCTCTGTCCAGACTTGGAACCTGGTTCCCACCATGCAATGTTCTTTCTTCAGAATGTCAGAGTGATAATTATATTTTTCTCTTTGCATTTAAGGTAAACACGATGGAACAGTAAAAGGCAGGGAATACTTCCGCTGCAAGCCCAAGTATGGAGTGTTTGTCCGCCCCAGCCGGCTTACCAAAGTACTCGACTCAACAAAAAGAGGCAACAACAGCACATCACGAACACACGCATCCTCAAATGCAGAGAAGTGCAACAGTGTTGTTATCAGAGGATCTCCAGCTCCCAAGTCAAGGGAGGCAGCTCTCTACCATTCTGGGAATGAAGCTGCATCAGCTTTTTCCAGGAAACAAGAGAACAGAAAATCCTGGATTAATTAGAAATGCAGTATTTGCACTTATGGAAACCCATACGATTTTTTTTTTATTTTTAAAAAATACTATTTTTGTACAGTTGTACAGTTTCATTAGGAATTCCTCTGAAATGTTTACTTGGTGTAGTCAAGAACATTGTTCTAACATTTTTTTTAATTAAGGTCTATCACTTAGTTGTCTGCCTTGAAGGCGGATTGCTGCTCCTCACTGAAGGCATGGCTAAAGGAAATGATGTAGATAGATGATAGGTACTGGTCTGTTCTTAAATGATGACTTTGGAGCTATATTTTAATCAACAAAAAAATATTTTATTCAGAACTCAAAAAATTAAAAACTAAATAAAATTTAAAAAAATAAACAGAATATACATACCTGTACAAATGAGAAGATGCAGTAAGTTGTTCATTATTTACCAAAGAACTGGTGTTAAGCAGAAATATCTGCGAATCGCATTGCTTTGTGCATTTGTATGAGGGAGCATTGTTCTTTGGCTGTGTACATATATATATATTAGTTGCTACTCAGTAAGCACCATGCTGCCTTATATGTTACTTATTTGTGCTGTTTTTCTTCTGGATGAAACAGCTGTACCTTTCAGACTGCACTGGTAATAATGTTCTGAAAGTTGTTAGGTTATTTTCTCCCTGAAATCTTATTTGGTCCCTGTAGATAAATCAAAATGCTAACATACAGTAAAACAATTAGGAGATGTTGAAGAGCCCCTAGACGTTTTGAAATGGTGATCAAGTGGTTTAATGAAATACTAATTACCTTAGAAAATATGTTCTTTATAGTCTAGTGTTACCATCAAACAGTAATTCACTATCTTCTTATTCATTTGCAGGCAGTCATACCCCTTACCTCTGAGTTGCTGCTTAGTAATGTGTTTAGGATATCAAGTAGCCAAAAGTGTGAAAAGAAAAAATGCTGGGTTCTGTGACCACTTATACGTTATAATTACAGTTAATATAAGCTTGGTATTTGCATATAATGGCTATACGTACACACAGAGTGGATTTAAAAACACATCCTTCGCTAAGGAAGTAAAGGTGACTCTGTATTCTCTATTCAGAGGAACACTTAACCCCTTAAGGACACATGACATGTGTGACATGTCATGATTCCCTTTTATTCCAGAAGTTTGGTCCTTAAGGGGTTAAACAAGGCATCGCCATTTGATTAGCACTGATTTTACTGTAACTGTCTGGTACATATTTACCATAGGTTACATAAGATTATGATAATGTAATATTAAAATTCATGTGACCCATTTTTTTATATTAAGCTATTACCCTTTTCATGTATATAATGAAATACCAAGAATTTTGGTCAACAAACTGAAAACTTAACCTCTTACTTGACCATCACATAAAGCAGTGGTCAGCAACCTATGCCATGTGTGCCATGCATTACACGTGAGGTGCCTTTGCACGGCATGCAAAGCTGTTAGACCCTTTTATCTGTGCCTGCTCAGCCTGGTACCCACAGGACCACACGGAAGCCACCCACACAGCCAGACATACACAAACAGTTGCAGAAGAAACTTCCCCCATGCTCAAATGCTACAAAGAGAGCCACACGCAAACACACACAAAACATCCATAAACACACCACTACTGATATCCCATATACACACACAATCCCTCAAACAGTCTCCTACACGCAATACCCCTAGCAGCACCCAACATACACACAATACGACATATCACTCACACACAATCTCACAAGCCAAACCCCCTGACACACATAGCCTACATACATGCATGTCACACACAAACTGCTCATGCACATACATAATATAACACAGCCAACATATGCACAAATACAACCCTACAAAGCAGCTGCAGCATCCATACAAAGTACAAACAGAATATGGCTACACACACACACATAAGTTTTAAAAAAATAGGACCAGCACGCTAAGGGACTTAAATGTTTTGGCTCAGGGCTGCTTAAAGGTTGCCATGGAGCGCACCGAGAACTGAATGTGGTAACAAAATCATACCACTACCTGTCTCATGAAGGCCTTCACGTGTCACATGTTCTTGAAAGAGTCAGTTTATTCAAGAAAAGTATTTAATGAAATAATAATTGCAAGAAAATCACCAATACATACGTCCAGGACATGTTTTGATGAATTGTCTGAATGCCAATTTCAAAATACTTCTAGTTAGTGCAGTCTGTGGTTTATGTAGCCTCAAATAACCATGTCTCCACAATTCTTCATTACAATGTATTGCTGATAGACTGTAATGTGTGTGTTACAGGACAATACAGTACAATGAAAAAAAACTTCTGTGTGGAACATAAAAATAAAATGCAAGTGTTCACAAGGAACCAAAAACATGATTCTATTTTCAGAACAGTCATTCAATCATGGCCCTCATTGATATTATTTTATGTGGTTGGCTGAGGAAGGATGCATGAAGTAATAATTGAATGTCCTTTTCTACTCAACCTGTGGTACCCTAAAGAATGTATATATTTTTATATTTAAAGATCAGCTTAATTTTTTTCACCTCTTCACAACTCTCGGGAGACCTTAATTTATGTATGTCTTAAAAGTAATTAGTTTTCCCCTTCCTTTCAATTAATTTATTGATATACCGTTTATATGCTTGTTGACATAGCCTTCCACTTGACTAATGTTGCCCAAATCTGATGAGTGACAGCTATTTGTCAATGTGTTGACCGCTATATGTATAACTCCTTAAAAAATGTTTGTTTGTTTTTTAAATGGTATAAACTTACATTTTAAAGAAATAAGAAAATCTAAAAGCCTTAACAGTTATTTGAAAAACGTTTTAAAATTTCATTGTCAATTATGTGGTTAGACACTTATCATGCTATTTAAGACAAAGGTGCATCTAAAGGACCATGAGTTAAGCAAATCAATGTATATCAAGCAATTGGTCGTTGGGGAGTTTTTAATTTTCTCTAACAGAACCCTTGTGTTACCAGACTTTTTCTGTACGTCAGTATATACATAAACTGCTCATAACTTTCCCAATAGTAATTACAGATTTTCTTTTTAGTCTGAACTTTTGGTCTGGACACACAAGTTCCATTAATGCTTTTTGAAAAATTCACAGGGAAGGTGGCTGGATCTCTAAAGGGACTTTGTTGACTTTGATGTTTAGTAGACTAGGTGACGTGCTGCTGAAATGCCCCTACTGAATTGTTGCCAATTAATATTTGTCTTTCTGTAGATGAGAGACAAGAGCTTATTCTTTATTAATATTACCCTAGAAATCAGTAAGCATTGTTACCCCATAGCATAAACATGTAAACAAAATAATAAGAGACACTGCGTCAGAGGTAGGCAACCCTCGACACTCCAGATGTTACCGATTAGATCTACCATAATGTTCTTACAGCTATAATGCTGGCAAAGCATCATGGGAGATCAACAACATCTGGAGTGGAGAAGGTTGCCTACTACTGCACTAACCCCTGTAATGACAACTGCAATAGTGGATCCATTTGGACACCTTCTAAACTGTTTTTCTCCACACATTTGCACTACTTTCAGACTATTTAGAGAATTCGTAATATAGTTCTGCAATATTAAAAAGAAAAGAATGCTACCACTAGTAAAATAGAACAGTCTTTACTGTTGCTGCTAGTGCAGTGTGGGCAAATTATTGAAATATATTAATGTCTGTAGAGGTGTTTCATGGGGGTGGGCTCTTCAAAACATTTGAGATATGTATGAATGGCCTACCATAAGTATCATGCCGGAGACAGCATTAAATTATTCTGATATGTAGGATCTTGATGAACAGCTTCCTCTGTTTATTTTCTTAGGGGTAATTTCCACGTAGATGTTTGCTGCATTCTGTAAAAATTTTAATTTATACTCTGCAATACTGTTACAGATATATATAATTGTTTTTCTTTGTGTTTAGAATACAAACTGTTTATTACTGATATTTGTTTCCCACTTTGTTGTGTGTTTTTTCTCACTAACACATACCCTAGACGATCATGTCATAAGCCTAGTTTCCAAACCAAAAGAGGAATTAAAACTCTTTTGTGGTATATGTCCTATTTGATTGAGGTGTGAATGTGAATGACTCTAATATGTGTTTATTCTCCCGTAGTGTATGTATGCTTATTATGTTTAACATATGTTATTAATTAATAGTAGACTAGATTGTCAAATGCTATTAATGAAAATACGATTTGATATGCTTATGTTCATTAGAAGTGTGCACAGCGTGATTGTTTGTTTTTTCCAAACAAAATTTTCCAATTTGGAAATTTTCCAATTTGGATATTTTCTTTAGGTTGTCAGATGTCGTTACCCTAACACACAGTAAAGAGGATGCTCACACGAGTGTCCAAAAAGCTGTATTAATATGTCCTAGAATGGCCAGACTTAACGTCTTAAAAGAAACAATCAAAGTCAGGACTAGCTGAGGTCAGGAATACAGAAATATGGATACACAAAAAAACAAGCTGGCTCAAATTAACAGAAATACACAGGTCAATATACAAGCCAAGTCAGTATACCAGAAGTTCTCAATGTAAAAACAAAGCCAAGGTCAATTACAGGAAATCACAAAAAAGTTGCTTAAAGGACCACTATAGTGCCAGGAAAACATACTCGTTTTCCTTGCACTATAGTGCTCTGAGGGTGCCCCCACCCTCAGGGTCCCCCTCCCGCCCGGCTCTGGAAGGGGGAAAGGGTTAAAAACTTACCTTTTTCCAGAGCTGGGCGGGGAGCTCTCCTCCTTCTCTCCTCCTCCGTTCCTCCTCCTGGGCTGAATGCGCACGCGCGGCAAGAGCTGCGCGCGCATTCAGCCCCTCGCATAGGAAAGCATTTACAAAAATCACAGTGAGAAGCACGCAAGCGCCTTTAGTGGCTGTCAATGAGACAGCCACTAGAGGGAATGGGGGAAGGCTTAACCCATTAATAAACATAGCAGTTTCTCTGAAACTGCTATGTTTATAAAAAAAATGGGTTAACCCTAGAAGGACCTGGCACCCAGACCACTTCATTAAGCTGAAGTGTTCTGGGTGCCTAGAGTGGTCCTTTAAAGCACTATACTAACTAAACAGAAACTATGATTGGGTAATAGAAAAGGGCCTAAACAGTCTTTAAATAGGTTCACATGTGTTCTCATTGGTCCATGTCATCTCTGCGACTCCAAACAGCATAGGGTCGCCTAGATGACATAGTCCCATTAAAGGCGGGCATGATGTTGTGAATTTCAAATCTATTTAAAGGACCACTATAGGCACCCAGACCACTTCAGCTTAATGAAGTGGTCTGGGTGTCAGGTCCAGCTAGGATTAACCCTTTTTTCTGTAAACATAGCAGTTTCAGAGAGTCTGCTATGTTTACCTATGGGTTAATCCAGCCTCTAGTGGCTGTCTCATTGACAGCCTCTAGTGGCTGTCTCATTGACAGCCACTAGTGGGCTTCCGCGCTTCTCACTGTGATTTTTATTGATGATGCTTTCCTATGGACTGGCTGAATGCACGCGCGGCTCTTGCCGCGCATGCGCATTCAGCCGGTGACGGAAGAAGAGGGAGGAGAAGGAGAGCTCCCCGCCTGGCGCTGGAGAAAGAGGTAAGTTTAACCCCTTCCTCCCCCTAGAGCCCGGCGGGAGTGGGACCCTGAGGGTGGGGGCACGCTCAGGGCACTATAGTGCCAGGAAAACAAGTATGTTTTCCTGGCACTATAGTGGTCCTTTAAGATAGCACCCTTGGAGGAAACAAATTTTTGCAGAGAACACCGGCTTGGTGCCAGCTAATGCGTTGCAGCTATTCGCTGGTGCCAAATGTGTAAGTATGTTTCTTCCCACAGATTTTCAACTGCATGGAGCAGTCAGGCCACACGGCTAGAGGGGAGCTGTTAAGCATGGAGCAAGTATTACTACACCAATGCTTGGCAATGTGTCAGCTTAGTTCAGACAAAATTATTTGGCGAAAACTGATAGCACTGAACCAAACACCACCTAGATGGTTAATTATATGGCTGCTGACCAGAACTACCTAGATAGCTGCCCAGTTGCTAATATGAGGAAAATTCACTAACACTAATAAAAGGGGATGCGGCTTGAAAAACCTAACCAGTGCGCAGAATCTACCTCTGAGGCTTGAACACCCAAAACTGTAGGTGTCCTTCAGCAGCATATAAATAAAAAAAATGGAGAACTCTAGATATTGCATCCAGGAATACCTATTATTATTATAAATCTCTGACATATTCAACAACGCCAACATATTCCACAGCACGTTACAATTATACATAAGCGATATAAAATAACAACTAATGACACACAAAGTAATATAAACAAAAAACAAGGTGTGTCATAGGTGTATAGTTAGTGTTTTTCTCTGTTGTGGTACTTTTGCCTTCGTGTGGGCCAGCAGTATTACAGCCGGGGTAAATGAGATTATAATCATAAGAATTATCTGGTTGAGTTGTCTACTCTAAATGTGCTCCCACACCAACAGAAGTTATATATCTGGGACAACCCCATAGCGTAAAGCTGAGATGGAGAACAATACCAATATACCATAATAATGAGTCACAGATCTAAAAAGCAGAAGCCCCTGGGCAGGATAGACATTGGGAATCTAAATTTTCATTTAAGTATGGCTGAGGAATCCTTTATCTCATCTGAATCTGATGGGTTTCAGTTAGATGGAGGAGAGGAAGTCCTGCCAGCACTAGCCCCATCACACATATGCTTTAACTTGGGGGACTGTATTGGTGACTAAATGGTGCCAGTTAGATCTTCTCGGAATAGAGACACATCTATCACAATATTATTGGAGCCTTAATATTGTGACAGACGTGTCTCTATTCCGAGAAGATCTAACTGGACTTTTTGAGAGTCTTACTAACACTGAGATGGGCAGTAAAGAACAAAAAGGAAATGGGTGGCTATGGAGGAAACTGACTTCGCTACCTACACAAAAGCTACCATAATTTGCATCTTGATGGCCTTGAAGACAACGAGCAAAAAACAGAACAAAGAAAAACTGAAATTCATGACTGGCAGATGATAATGACCCTCTTATTGTCCAAGGAGACAGAGGCTGTAAAATCTCTGCAGTCAATAACCTATTAGCTCTGCTTCCAAATGTTACGATAATTATTTTGTTGCTTCTGTTTTTCCTTTATGTCATTTATTATAGACTTCATGAAGACTTACCTCTAGTGTCCATACAGAAATATGAAAATGTGATTCACTGTATAATTAAGAAAGATATAAAACATACACTGTTAGTCACTGACCGGTAAAGTGAATAACATTAATTATATTGTTACAATGGCACCTTTCAAGGGGTAGGATATATTAGGCAGCAAGTAAACGGTCATTTATTGAATTTCATGTGTTGTAAGCAGAAAAAATGGGCAAGCTAAAAGATCTGAATGACTTTTACAAGGACCAACTATTGATGGCTAGATGACTGGGCCTCTCCAAAACGGCACGTCTTGTGGGGTATGAACTGGTTAGTACCTACCAAAAGTAGTGCAAAGAAATATAATCAGCGTGATTATAATCAGGGTCAGAGTTCCACAGTGATGTTGGCTCCTGGCGTTGAAGTGCCAGGAGTTGAAGAGTAGCAAATCAAGATTGCAGAGCCCACGAGGGACTGGTTCGGATAAGTAATTTCACCCTTACCTGCCCCCTGCGGTCACTGGACCACACCGGTGATGTCACTGCCAGGGGACTTTGCGAATTCAACAAAGTCCCCTTATGGTGTCGGTGACGCATTAAGCTATCCCAAGATTTAGGTAGATGGATAGCAATGGTAGAGTTCTACCAGTAGGGGTTTCCCTTGTTCCTGAATAAGCATCAATGCAAAAAGTCTCATTTAAAAAACACTAATTAATAAGTCAGAAATAAAGTCATAAGGAAAGACAGGGAGCCTTAAAAGGGCTGTTCCCTAATTTTACTAATCTAGATCAAATGCTATCTCATTCCTGAATATTGGGCAGCCAATCATCCTCTCATATTAAAGCAAATAGTATCAAGTTAAAATTAGTGCACTCATAGTCTTATTGTTAATTTATGTTCATTCTTTTTTACTCTTGTAAATTTATGTTCACGGTTTATGACTTTCACCTATCTGATCCTCCATGTCTTTTTATCCCTAATGTTTTCTCCTCTGGTTTTTAATGTCTAATTACCTCAATATGTCCATGTCTCCTCACCCATAATGGTGTTTTTTCTAACCCCAGACTTTATATTTCAGACTGGGCCCCAAATAACAGCATTGATTAGTAACTCGCACAACTCAAAAGCAACCAAGCACTGGAGAAACGCCTAAGCAGAGGTATCATCTCGGGAAGGCTGCCCACCCCACCTCATGGCCATTACCATATTTATAGATAGTGTTGATCAGCTGGTTTTCAAAACACACCAATCAAGTCCCTAAATCTCTCCTTACCTGAATGCCCCCTCTTAACAAACTGCATGCTTTAACTATGGTTTAAACACTCATAGGTATGTGTGTTTATATATGTCTATGGTTATATATGTGTGTATATGTATAATCTTTATATCTATATAACAAAACACATTTTCTCTAACTAATGTTCTCCCTTCTATTTTTAACTTTCACTCTAACTTCTCTCATTACTAAAATATCCTTATCCTTCTGCTCTCCTGTCCCTGGAGACACCATCTTCATTGCCCCCACTTTACTCACCTCCCCTCTCTATTCATTGCATGCACTCTACGTATACCTTTCCAGCCTGTCTGGTCCAACTCGTCCCAAATCATCTATATACATACCCTCTTCCAAAACTTTCAAATCCTACTCTCACCTTCACTGGCTTCTTTTTTTTTTTTTTTTTATTTTTTATTTTCAGTGTGCATGAGAATACAAATATGCATGATTTGCCACAACAGCATAAACAAGCATTTGAGGTGAATACATATGGTACATTTTCATGGAACATAGGAAAGACTGCACATTTTATAGTAAGGGTAATCAAGCTAAACAAAGCGTTTATTTTTTTCATTTCAAACATGCTGGTACAGGGTATGTCATTTGGTGATGAGCCGATAAGCTTATAGAGAACATCACTTGTGGGCTGACATTGACATTTCTAATCCGAGAAGGGAAGAGAAAATGCTGAACTATAATTAAGTTTAATTTTAGAGCTTGGTAACCGCTGGGTATTGAGGTGTACGGCAATGGGGGGCAGCCTCATCGAAGCTGGTAACAAACATTGCAATGTAACATGGTACATAGCATGTATCTGTAGGTTGGCTGGCTGAGAGGCTTATTGCCGGACTCTGTGGCTATACCTTGGTAGTAGGTTGGCCAAATTAAGTAATGGAGGTGAGCTGTGTATTAGGCGGTCTGTAGCCGTGCTTGAGGCTGTTCAACAAGTGCCCGCTAGTGGCAGCTCGCCAAACCTGGGGGGCCTGAGTGTCTAATCATTGGTCAGAGACAGTTTAGCTAGGTACAAGTGTGTATCTAGACCATAGGCGTGCGCAGCCAATTGCATTAGGGTGTGCACCCTAAAGCACAAGCACACGCCGCATATATATCTGTATGTATGTATATATATATGTGTGTGTGTATATATATATATATATATATATATATATATATACACACATACACATATATACACACATACACATATTGTCAGGGTACCTGTTGGTGATGTATCCAGGGAGGACATCCTCTCTGCTTAGGGCCTCCCTGCCCCTAGCATTTCGGCATATTCCGGCCGTTTTCGCGCCGGCCGCGCTAGCTCCTCCCCCTTTTATGACGCGACGGCTAGCGTCGACGTCATGACGTCGGCATTTGCATAAAGTGCCGGGAACCGCTATTCCGGACCTTTTGGGGGCGTGGTCTCTATTTAGGTAACAGGGTATTTAAAGGAAACCTTTACTACTGCTCATTGCCCTGTCGTGGTTCTAGCTTGCTAGTCACTCAGCGCGTTCTTTATCTTGTGTTTCCGGTTTTGACCCTTGCTTGTCTTTTGTCCTGTTGTCCTCTCCTCTCCTTTGACTCGGCTTGTATCTCGCTTACCTGTCCTCCGGCTCCCTTGACCTCGGCTTACCTTTTGACTATTCTTGCTTTGTCCTTACGTTAGTCCGGCCATTCTAAGGTCCGGTATACGTACCTCCTTCTGTGCGCACTCTGCGTATTGGATCCCTGTCAGTTTCCTGACATTACGACAGGGCCATGATGGATCCTGCAGGTGCTAGTCCTCCTGACCCCAGATTTGAGGCCATGGACCATAGAATGGACCAAATGGCTTTAGCGTTACAAACTTTGTTAACACGCTCCAGTACCCAGTCTGAAGAAATACGTTCCACTGCTAGCCACTCGCTAAGTACTGGTTTGGAAGTAGCCACTGTAGGCGCATCTTCCCATGTCACGTCACCTTACGATATGGGGGTTCGCCTGATGCTTGTCGTGGTTTTTTAAACCAGATAAGCATACATTTCGAACTACAACCCCGGGCTTATCCCACTGACAGGGCTAAGGTAGGCTTTATTATAACCCTGCTAATAGATAAAGCACTTAGATGGGCCAATCCCCTTTGGGAGAATGACAATCCTTTAGTCTACAACTACACTGCGTTTGTCACGGCTTTTAGAAGAACCTTTGACCCCCCAGGGAGGAAGATTAATGCGGCCAGATCCCTGTTACGCCTTAAACAACAAGATAGGACCCTTGTAGAATATGCTCTAGAGTTTAGATCATTGGCAGCAGAAGTGAAATGGAACGAACAAGCTTTTATGGATGTTTTCTTGAATGGGTTGTCTGATGAAATTCTAGATGAAATTGCCACAAGAGAACTTCCGGAAAATTTAGAGGATTTAGTATCCTTCATTTCCAGAATAGATGAACGCATGAGACAGAGGCAGAACACTCGGGAAAGAGTTACTAGACTTCCTGTAAGACTCGCTCCCTCATTTCAGAACCCTGACTCCTATAATCCTACTCCACCAGAACCTATGCAAATAGGTAATACTCGCTTATCTGAGGCTGAGAGACAGTACAGAAGAAGGGAGGGTCTCTGTTTATACTGCGGGCTGAGAGGTCACCTACGTCTTAGTTGCCCTAATCGTCCGGGAAACGCTCGCACCTAAGTTCCCTTAGAGGACGGGCCTTGGGTGTTTCATTACTGTCCTCTATGCATAATAAAAAAGACCATAGGCTTCTGATTCCTGTCTCTCTAGCTTGGGAAAAGGGGTTTATTGCTACGATGGCATTATTAGATTCTGGAGCAGCAGAAAGCTTTATAGACCAAACTTTCGCTAATAAGCATTGTATCCCATTCCAATTGAGAGATACACCCTTGGCCGTTGAGGCCATAGATGGTAGACCTTTATCTGAACCAGTAATATTCCATGAGACCGAACCCGTTAAGCTTACTGTTGGTATTTTCCACGAGGAGTTGATTTCCCTTCTGTTAATTTCCTCCCCGGCAGTCCCAGTGGTACTAGGATATTCTTGGCTCAAGAGACACAACCCTCAGATTGACTGGGAGGGTGGAGAAATCGTTTCTTGGGGTATGGGTTGTAGGAAAGAATGTCTGCAGAGAGTTACTTCTGTTTGCCCCGTAAACTCTTATGTTAACACTTCTCAATCCACAGACGTTCAGATACCATTACAATATCTAGACCTCAAATCTGTATTTGACAAGGGTAAGGCGGATACTTTACCTCCCCACCGGTCTTATGACTGTTCTATTAAACTTTTCCCTGGTACTATGCCTCCCAGGGGTACGGTATACCCTCTATCCACCAAGGAAAACTTAGTTTTAGAGGAATATATCAAGGAGAATTTAGACAAAGGATTTATTAGAAAGTCTTCTTCTCCGGCGGGGGCGGGTTTCTTTTTTGTAGAAAAGAAAGACGGTACCTTACGTCCTTGTATAGACTATCGGGGATTGAACAAAATTACTATCAGAAATGCTTACCCTATTCCTTTGATTACTGAACTCTTTGACAGACTAAGGGGCTCGAGTATTTTTACCAAACTTGACTTAAGAGGAGCATATAACTTAGTGCGAATTAAACAAGGAGATGAATGGATGACAGCATTTAATACCCGTTACGGGCATTATGAGTATACCGTAATGCCGTTTGGGCTTTGTAACGCCCCGGCCGTCTTCCAAGACTTGATCAATGAAGTTCTTAGAGAATTCCAACATGAATGTGTAATTGTATATTTGGATGATATACTAATCCATTCTAGAGACATTAATTCACATCATAGACAAGTCAGAAAGGTATTACAGAAACTTTTACAACATGGATTGTATTGTAAATTGGAAAAATGTAGCTTTGACCAGTCTCAGGTAACTTTCTTAGGTTACGTAATTTCCAAAGACGGGTTTATGATGGACCCGACCAAACTAAAATCGATTTTAGATTGGCCTTTACCTAAGGGACTCAAAGCCATACAAAGATTTCTTGGATTTTCTAATTATTACAGACGTTTTATTAAAGGGTACTCCTCTGTTATCGCTCCTATCACTAATATGACCAAACAAGGAGCCGATACCAAAACCTGGTCTACTGAGGCTTTATCTGCTTTCAAAACGCTCAAACAGTCTTTTGCCTCAGCACCTGTATTAGTTCATCCTGATACCTCTCTACCCTTTTTACTTGAAGTTGATGCGTCTGAAACAGGGATAGGCGCAGTGTTATCCCAAAGACAAAGTTTAGATAAGCCGCTGCACCCTTGCGGTTTTTTTTCCAAGAAACTATCACACACTGAAAGGAGATATGACATTGGTGATAGAGAACTTTTAGCTATCATTATGGCATTAAAGGAATGGAGACATTTGTTAGAGGGCACCGTCCTCCCAGTTACTATCTTGACTGACCACAAAAATTTATCGTATATGGGGGAGGCCAAAAGATTATCTGCCAGGCAGGCACGTTGGTCTATGTTCCTTACACACTTTAATTATGTGCTTACTTACAGGCCTGGTTCTAAGAACACTAAGGCAGACGCTTTGTCACGTCAGCACGAACCTACCACCTCTACAGAGGATACTTTGTTCCCTATTATTCCTGAAGTCAATATTATCGCCAACACCAATGTCAAAATACACTCTCCATTGCTCGCTGATATTCAGAACGAACAATCTCTTGCTCCCGAACGTACTCCTGTGGGCCGCTTGTTCGTGTCTCCCAAATTCCAAGTGGACATTATTCGCTGTTTCCACGATAGCAAGATCGCTGGTCACCCCGGCATCCACAAAACTTACTGCCTGATCTCCAAAGACTTCTGGTGGCCCGGTTTACGTAGGGATGTGGAAGACTTTGTCAAGGCTTGCAATGTTTGTGTCAGGAATAAACTTCCGCGGGATCTCCCTTGTGGTTTATTGCAGCCCTTAGTCGTTCCCAACAAACCTTGGGCTTGCTTGGCTATGGATTTTATTGTTGATCTACCAGCTTCCAATAGGCATACAGTTATCCTCACGGTCCTTGACAGGTTTACTAAAATGGCTCATTTCGTTCCCTTGCCTAAACTTCCGTCCTCCCCCGAACTGGCCGTGATATTTGCTAGAGAAATTTTCCGTTTACATGGTATTCCCAATGAGATTGTGTCAGACAGGGGTTCCCAATTTATTTCCCGTTTTTGGAGATCCTTCTGTTCACAGTTGGGCATCAAACTGAATTTTTCTTCGGCCTATCATCCTCAATCTAACGGAGCAGCCGAACGCACTAACCAAAAAATTGAGCAATATCTACGTTGTTTTGTTTCTGAACACCAGGATGACTGGGTCGGTCTGATTCCTTGGGCGGAGTTTGCTCACAACAACCTTGTTTGTGGTTCCACTCGTAATAGCCCCTTTTTCTTGAACTATGGCTTTAACCCTACTGTTCTTCCGTCGGTGTCTCCTTCCCAGGGTATACCGTCGGTTGATATTCATATAGCCAACCTGAGAAAGTTGTGGGATCAGACTCGACAAATTCTTGAACGTAGTTCCGCGGTGTTTAAGTCACATGCTGATAGGCGTAGACGTCCTGCTCCTATTTTTTCTCCGGGGGATAGGGTCTGGTTGTGTACCAGACACATTCGCCTGAAAGTTCCTTCCTTGAAGTTTGCTCCTCGTTACATTGGTCCTTACAGGGTACTGAGGAGGATCAACCCGGTTTCTTATTTGCTGGATCTACCTCCTACTCTACGCATCCCTAACTCTTTTCATGTGTCGTTATTGAAACCTCTTGTTTAACAGATTTTCCTCCCGCTCTGCTCCTCCATCCTCGGTCCGTGTGGATGGTCAGGAGGAATATATCATCAAGTCCATCCTTGATTCTCGTATTTCTAGGGGGAAGCTGCAATACCTCATAGACTGGAAAGGTTATGGTCCAGAAGAGAGGTCTTGGGTTCCTGGTATAGACGTGCATGCTCCTCGTCTTCTTCGGGCCTTCCACGTTCGTTTTCCTTCTAAGCCAGGTCCCATCCGCCCGGTGGGCGTTTCTAGAAGGGGGGGTACTGTCAGGGTACCTGTTGGTGATGTATCCAGGGAGGACATCCTCTCTGCTTAGGGGCTCCCTTCCCCTAGCATTTCGGCATATTCCGGCCGTTTTCGCGCCGGCCGCGCTAGCTCCTCCCCCTTTTATGACGCGACGGCTAGCGTCGACGTCATGACGTCGGCATTTGCATAAAGTGCCGGGAACCGCTATTCCGGACCTTTTGGGGGCGTGGTCTCTATTTAGGTAACAGGGTATTTAAAGGAAACCTTTACTACTGCTCATTGCCCTGTCGTGGTTCTAGCTTGCTAGTCACTCAGCGCGTTCTTTATCTTGTGTTTCCGGTTTTGACCCTTGCTTGTCTTTTGTCCTGTTGTCCTCTCCTCTCCTTTGACTCGGCTTGTATCTCGCTTACCTGTCCTCCGGCTCCCTTGACCTCGGCTTACCTTTTGACTATTCTTGCTTTGTCCTTACGTTAGTCCGGCCATTCTAAGGTCCGGTATACGTACCTCCTTCTGTGCGCACTCTGCGTATTGGATCCCTGTCAGTTTCCTGACAGCTGCCACTTGGGTGCTTTTCCTGTTCGTCTGCTAGCAGCTATTCATGAGGTTCCAGTTCCGGAGTTTGGAGTGCTACTTTGTATGCAGTTCGGGAGTTTGAAGCATTCCCTTGTATGCAGTTCGGAAGTTTGAAGCATTCCCTTGTATGCAGTTCGGAAGTTTGAAGCATTCCCTTGTATGCAGTTCGGGAGTTTGGAGCATTCCCTTGTATGCAGTTCGGGAGTTTGGAGCATTCCCTTGTATCCAGTTCTGGAGTTTGGTGTTCTGCAGTAGCTGTGCCTGTATCTCTGGAAGGGAAGATCTAGTAAATAGCGGTTTAACCCTTTTTTGCCTAGGGGTGCCGTTACATTGTCATAATGGTAATATTACATATAAATAGTAGTAAATAACATAGTTTTAAAACGCCAGTCGGTTGTGGTGTGCCGGAACCGACAATGCAGTAGACCTGTAATAAAAGAGAGCCCACCTTTATAGGGTGATGTGAAAAGAGGGAGTAGTGGGAGGGTCAACTTGCCAGACCAGTAACGGTATGTTAGAAAGGATTGGAGGCCCTTATAAAGGGGACTCAAGCCCCTCCCACAACTACAGGCCCAGCCTTTCATTTGTGGTCTGGGCAATATTGCCATAATGGTTTTAAAACACCAATCAGTTGTGGTGTGCCGGAACTGACAATGCAGTAGGCCTGTAATAAAAGAGGGCAAAAAGAAGTGTACCATACAACAATTTTATTCATTCTACAATACATCAATCATAGGCGGCTCTCTAATTAGACGAATTGCCTTTTATGTCGCCGGGTGTGAGGCCCCTCCACACCCCCTGCCCAGGAGAGAGCCAGCCTGTCTGCAGCTCCGCCGAGTGCAGAGCTGCAGACTGAGGGGGTCTCATGATTTCAGCCAATCAGAGTGTTGCTACGGGTTACCACGGCAACGCTCTGACTGGCTGAGATCGCGAGACTAGACTTACCATGTGGTCTGCAGCTCTGCACCCGGCGGAGCTGCAGACCATAAAGGGAGCCCACCGGACCACCAGGAATACAGTCTGGCCTGCCCACTGGACCACCAGGGAATAAGTTAATCATAAGGTATTTATGCCTCAGCTCCCCACCCCCTACCCTATCACTGTCCTCCTACCACCCTCTGCCCTTCTACCACCACACTACCCCTCTGCCCTCCTACCACCCCCTGCCCTGTCACTATCCACCTACCACCCTCTGCCCTTCTACCACCACACTACCCCTCTGCACTCCTACCACTCCCTGCCCTGTCATAGCCCCCCTACCACCCTGCCCCAGCCCCCCTACCACCCTACCACCCTGCCCCAGCCACCCTCTGCCCTCCAACCACCCCCGGCCCCAGCCACCCTACCACCGCAGACTCCACAACCGCCGTAGCTTAGCTGGAGTCTCACCGTCTTCGTCCACCCTGGATCAACTTCTGTCCTTCAGGACCATGTGATGAAGAACTCTCCTCCAGGAGAGCATAACAGGAACAAGCTCTTAAAAGAGCCATGTGATTAAAGCTCAGGGGAGTCTGCAGAGCATAGCAATCCCCAGTGTGAGTAAAGTTGTCCCCTCCAATCACAAGACAAGACTACGTGTTGAGGGTGAAGAAGAACTGACTGTACTGGCACATACAGCCTCTTTTATTCCCATTCTACAAACATAGTACTGCCCACAGGGTTTTGAAGAAAAAACAATCAACACATTACAACATAGCTAGCACTCCCATTCATTACATCAGAAAAACTCCCCTCTGCCTGTGATACAATTATCTCAACACAACAGACTAACTTAATTATCACAAGCAGGAAAATACAGTATTATAAACATATCACAGGC
Organism: Pelobates cultripes; assembly: GCA_933207985.1. NCBI lineage: Eukaryota > Metazoa > Chordata > Amphibia > Anura > Pelobatidae > Pelobates > Pelobates cultripes. Next base: position 204,368,174 of record OW240915.1, on the reverse strand, counting down.
ACCCCAAAACATGCAATAACCCCATAAAATTCATCCAGATGCGTTCAGTAGTTTGGAAGATACGGTTTAATGCAGATTCTGCAGAACATATACGGGCTATATGAAAAATAATTACTGTTAAATGTGTCCCCTGTTCTGTAGTTTAAACCTACTGAACGATGTCTTTGTGCACCAAATACCGGCGAGATGGCTACGTGTAGAAAAGTCAAAACAGTGTCTGTGAGTTCTCACCATGTGCTTCATCCATTGTTCTCACCATGTGCCTCTGATACATGAAACGGTGGCCACCCAGTAACTCCACAGTTTGTCTGTTCAGCTGAACCAACAGATGAAACACATGGGGAACAATGCAACAAACTAAGGGAATCATAAAAAATATGGACAATAGTCATATTTGTGCACAATCTCCAGTTTTGTCACAGGGCACAAATAGTGTTTTCAAATGCCATATATCCCAGGGCCATAGTCAGAAGGTAGGAGGCGGGCAAGCAGCCCCCTCCTCCTACCACCCCCTGCCCTGTCACTGCCCTCCTACCACCCTCTGCCCCAGCCACCATTTGCCCCCCTACCACCCTCTGCCCTGACACAGCCCCCTGCCTTGTCACAGAACCCTACCACCCCATTCCCTCTGCCCCAGCCACCATTTGCCCCCCTACACAGCCCACTGCCTTGTCACAGAACCCATTCCCCCTGCCCTGTCACAGCCACCCTACCACCCCCTGCTCCCTACCACCCCGTACCCTATCACTGCCCTCCTACCAAGCCACTACCCCTCTGCACTCCTACCACCCCCTGCCCTGTCATAGCCCCCTAACAGCCCTGCCCAGCCCCCCTTCCACCCTCTGCCCCAGCCATCCTCTGCCCTCCTACCACCCCCTGCCCCAGCCATCCTACCACCCTCTTCCCCAGCCACCTTCTACCCACCCACTGCCCTCCTACCATCCCCTGCCCCAACCACCCTCTGCCCCAGCCACCCTCTACCCTCCTCCCACCCCACTACAATGTCACTGTCCTCCTACCACCCTCTGCCCTAGCCACATACCAGATACACATACACTTAAAGGACCATTACAGACACCCAGATCACATCAGCTCAAAGAAGTGGTCTGGATGCCAGGTCCCTCTAGTTTTAACCCTGCAGCTGAAAACATAGCAGTTTCAGAGAAACTGCTATGTTTCACTGAGGGTTAATCCAGCCTCTAGTGGCTGTCTCATTGACAGCCGCTAGAGGAGTTTCCGCGATTCTCACTGTGAAAATCACAGTGTGAAGACTCTAAACATCCATAGGAAAGCATTGAGTAATGCTTTCCTATGGGCGGTTTGAATGCGTGCACGGCTCTTGCCACGCATGTGCATTCAGAGCTGATAGGCGAATCGGGGT
>OW240915.1:204346184-204366693 GCA_933207985.1 Pelobates cultripes | reverse complement strand
CTTAATTCCCTCTGCACAATGCACATTTTTAATTTTTTTAAATTAATGGGGATATTCCGTGGGCATGGGCATGGAGCTTCAGCTGCATTAGCCCCTATATTAATCCAGCCCTGTCCTAATATAATGTATGACCCCGCCCTCCATTCTGCCAAAACACCCCTAATGCATCAAGGCATGGACTCCACAAATCCTCTGAGCAGGTCCTGTGGTATCTGGTGCCAACACTTTATTTAGGCACCAGATCATTTATGTCCTGATAGTTCCTAGGTGGGGCAGACCCTGCCCTCCATTCTGCCAAAACACCCCTAATGCGTCAAGGCATGGACTCCACAAATCCTCTGAGCATGTCCTGTGGTATCTGGTACCAACACTTTATTTAGGCAGCAGATGATTTAAATCCTGATAGTTCCTAGGTGGGGCATCTATGGATCAGATTTGTTGATGCAGCACATCCCACAAATGCTTAATCGCATTGAGATCTGGGCAATTTAGAGGCCAAGGCACCATCTTGAATTCTTTGTCATGTTCCTCAAACCATTCCTGAACAATTTTTGCAGTGTGGCAGAGTGTATTATCCTGCTGAGAGAAGCTACTTCCATCTAGAAACACCATTGCCATGAAGGGATATACATGGCCTGCACTAATCTCTCTAGGTAGGTGGTATGTGTCAAAGTAACATTGACCAGAGCATAACATTGTCTCCACCGACCTGTCTTCTTCTTATAGTGCAAATGTGATTTACCAGGCAATGTTTTTCCATTGCACCCCATTCCAGTTTTGAAACTCATGTCTCCTTTGAAGGCACTTTCAGTGGTAGACAGGGGTCCTCATGGGCACTATAACCAGTCTGCCTGATACACAGCAATCTGTGATGCACTGTTTGTTCTGACACCTTTCTATCATGGCCAGCATTAAGTTTTTAAGAAATTTGAGCTACAGTAGCTCTTTTGTCTAATCAGAACAGACGGGCTAGCCTTCTCCCCCCCACATGCATCAGTGAGCCATGGGCGCCCATGACCCTGACGCTGGTTCACCGGTTGCCCTTCCTTGAACCCCTTTTTGTTGATACTAACCACTGCATACCGGGAACACCCAATGAAACTTGCCATCTCGAGATGCTGTGATCCAGTCATCTAGCCATCACTATTTTGTTCTTGTTAAAGTCTCTCAAACTTGTCAATTTTTGAAATTCATGAACTGACTGTTCACTTGCTACCTCATATATCCCACCCCTTGACATGTGCCTTGTAATGATATAATCATTGTTATTCAATTCACATCATTGTATTTTTCTTTTTTTTCATAATTTTTCAAATTTTTCAAATTTTAAATTTAAGAGTATAATATGTTAAGAATCATTGTTATACATAAATATTTCCTCATAAGGTTTATTTAGAATAGAATAAACAATCAAAATACATATACATGTAATCAGAACATACAAAATTAAGAAAGTCTGGAAAAATTTATGAATATTAGATTAACCATCAACCAGACTAAGAAAGACATATAAATCTGGTAAATTATCTTCTTTATCCTATTCACTGTCAGAACTCAAGTCTATATCCAGAAAGGAAAAAAAAAACTATAAAGACAATAACTAAGACTCAACATGAGGCCCCACTCGCTATTAAGAGGACTACATCAAACTATCTCTATAGGATGTCCAAGGTAACCATAATCTTAAATAAGATATCCAGACAGACACCTGCGTTTGGAATCAAATTATGTTACATTCTATATTGAAAATCTAGTTGTTTCATAATCTCCGCCCATATTATTGGGATTTTTTCCAAGCTCTCGCTATGCAGATTTTTACTGCGAAAAATATATGAGTAAGAAGATATTTTTGTCTCTTATCTTGGAATGGAAATTCAACATTTAAAAGAAACAATTGAGGTGGAATGTCACTTATCTCTGGAAATAAAGATTTTTATTAAATTAAACATTTGAGCTTCTATATTCCTCAAGCTTACACATTCCCACCATATATGGTACATGGTTCCTGGCTTTTGCCCACATCGCCAACATAATCTAGAATAAACTGGCAAGGTCCTGTGTAGTCTAACTGAAACCATGTACCACCGATAGATTAGCTTTAAATGAACCTCACAGAGGGAAATACAATGAATAGTACGCTTCACTAATAATGTTGTTTTGATCCATTCCAAAAAATAGAAATGTTTTCCCAATATCCAATTCCCATTTTTCAAAAGGGGCAATCTTAGAGGTTTGTTCCATTGATTTAATTAATTTGATAGCTCTGGAAATCAGTCCCTTAGATTTACTTAGAACTGAGAAAAGGTCTATGGTATGATTACAGGATATTGTCCTAGTCATAAAAAATGTTTTAAATATTGGAAAAGTTCTTTGGATGGAAGTTAATATTTTACCTGTAGTTGAGCAAAGGGAATAAGATTATTTTTACAGGATAGGTCTGAGATCTTTGTTATACCATATTGGATCAATTTCTGTACATTGATATCCTCCATCATATATAGTAACATATCCAAAGGAGCGTTGTACACTAGCTTATCATGCAGATTTAATTTTTTTTCTTAATATTCTAGAACAGACATAGGCAACCTTCGGCACTCCAGATGTATTGGACTACACCTCTCATGATTCTTTGCCAGCATTATGAGTGATGTAGTCCACAGCATCTGGAGTGCCGAAGGTTGCCTATCCCTGTTCTAGAACATGCCAATAAGAATTTTATTAGAAAAAGCACCAATTTCCCTAGATTTAGAATTCCAATCCAAAATAAAATATTCAAATTACAACTAGGACTATCCTCCTGTTCTAGGGCAAGCCACGAATGATTTTCAAATTCTAAATTTAACCACATAGAGAAGTTAGATAGCATACAGGCTTCATGGAGCTTAAAAACATCTGGAAAATATATGCCTTTTAATTTGCCTTTAATATCCTTTAGTAAAATTTTTATGGAGAATATTTTGAGATATCCTGGGCTTTATGTCTAGCCAGATACATTTAGAGAATAGGGGTGCTAAAGGGCAGCCCAGTATAGTTCCATTTTTTTTTTATCAGAAAAGATTCTGATTCAAAAAAAAGTTTATTATTTTTGCTGAGGAATTCTCTAACAATAGCATAGTTATTTCTCTAAATTGACCCACAACGTCGAATTTCCCCAAGACAGAGTCAAGGAATGTCCAACTGACTCTGTCAAAGGCCTTCTCCGCGTCGAGGGCCATATTAGCAGATCCCATCTTATTATTAATCCTATGAATTATATTAAACATTCTATGCGTATTATCCATAGTATTATCCATAGTACTTCTCCCCCTGACAAAACCTGACTGATCTATGTTAACTAACTCACAATTTATCCCCTTAAAACGATTAGACAAAATCTGGGGGGAAAATTTCATGTCTATATTAATAAGAGAGATTGGCCTGTAATTGGTAATATAAGCTGGATCCTTGCCCCCTTTTGTTATAGGGATGATTGATGCCAGTAAAATCTTGATGGGTAGGGGATTCTCAGCCGCGGCTTCTAGAAAAAAAATTCAAACGAAAAGGTGTAATAATTCTAGATTTTTATTTTATAACAAATAGCGGAAAAGCCATCAGGGCCCGGGGCTTTATTTATTTTGAGATGGTCTATTGCTTCTATAATTTCAGTTAATACGAATGGAGCATTCAGGAGATCTAGTTTTTCTTTATCCAACTTTGGTAATTTAAGGTTGTCAAGGAATTCTTCCATTTCTTTACTAATTTTTCCAACATTTTTTAGATTATATAATAATCTATACTAATCCCCAAATGATTGGACGATATCCTTTGGGGAGGTTAGTTGTTTGTCCCCAATCAATATTTTTTATAGACTTATCTTTAAGATCATTCTTGATTTTATTTGAGAGATTCATTTTGTTGTTGTTATGGTGCCACCTTTGTTTAAGAAATGCAATGTTTTTGTTTACCTTAAAAAATATTGATTGGGGACAAACAACTAACCTCCTCAAATGATATCACCCAATCATATGTTCTTTCTTTAATGCTTTCCCTTTATCTGGCTATCTCTCTTTTCAGCTCATTGTCAACCTTAATGTTATTTAATCGTTCTTTAAGACCTTGTTTAACCTTTAATTCTGCTAGCGATTCCTCTTTTTTTTTTCTTTTTAAATCTGAACCCAATTTTATCAAGAGGCCCCTTACATAGCTTTTAAAAGTACAATAGATGCTTCTCCATTGTCATTTATAGTTACAAAGTGTAGCGAATGTAATCTCGCCACAGGCTTCTGGGGGACCCTGCTTGCCAGCCTCTTTCCCCAGGACTATGGGCCCTGCAAAAAGAACTGCAAAATACATTTTTGAAAGACTCTGTGCGTTTGGGTTCCCTGTGCTGTTCGGGATCCGAACCAATCTACGAACTAAAGACCATCCAGGAGCTTGTTAAACATTATTGACACTTTGTAACAATCCTGCCAGCGGTGTTCTAAGTGTTCGTCTGGGTGGCCGTCGTTCGTATGCCCGAACACATGGCGGTGGCCATCTTGTTCCCGCGAACGAAGGTAGCAGTGTTTGGTCACCTAGTGCATGCATTAAACTAAAATCGGACACTCGCCCTCGCGAACACCACTGAACTTCCATCCCGCCTGCGTTCGGTACTTTACCTCCTGGAAGAGCGCTGTTCGGTGGAATCGTACATCTAAATGAGGTGAAAAAGTTCCACGTTATACTTATGGATTGGGTTCTTTTGTTCACATGGAACTTCTGAACAGGACCGGCCGCAACCACTGAATTCATGGAACTGTTTTGGGCATAGGACCATGTGTGCGACCGGTCAGAACTTTACCCTGGTGGCGATTCGGCTGTGTTCGTGGTATCTGAGCGCTTTTTGGATATGTTGGGCGCTCAGATCCAGGCTATCCAGGGATGTATGGGGGATTCCTATGTGGGAAGTATGTATTTTTATGTGTTTTTAATATTTTGTACTTTATGCTGAGTCACAGTGACACTGTATTTTATGCCACATTGTGAGTGTGGTTATGGGTGTGTTTGGGGGCGTCACTGTGCTCAGAGTCTGTATATACGTGAGCCATTTGGCTGGCATTAAAGAGTTCTACTCCCAGCATTAGGTCTCGGCTAATGTGTGGGGGGAATGCTATATATGCTATAACTACTTCCTATACAGCTGTAGAGGAGAGCGCTAACCACTGGGAGCTGGATCCAGCGCTTGGGTCCAGGGTGGTAAGAGGTGGCCAGACCTCAGCCAAGCTGCGGCAGCTAGGGTCTGGACATGCTTATGGTGCCCCTGCGAAGTGCTTATGGTACTCTGTGATAACTAGGAAGCCTGATTGGCACAAGTACCCAGTCAGGGTACCTGGTGGGCCACCACACAAAGTTCAAGTTCAGATGACACGTTATTAATATACTGATCAGATTTCAAAAGCGTTTCATTTAATCTCAATCTGGTCCTAGGTCTAAAATTGTAATTCAATTTAATACTAATGAATAGGGGAGCATGAGCAGAAAGAATTATAGACCCAATATTTGATTTAATAACTAATCCTATATGTCCCGCTATAACCAAAAATAAATGTATACGAGAATATGACTGCTGTACATTAGTAAAAACATTAGTCTTTATCATTAGGATTAAGAGTTCTCCAACACTCATACAAAGAGTTCTTCCTCATATATTCAGAAAACTCTAGACGCTCAGATTTCTGCGAATGTTGGTCTCTTGTATGTTTATGGGTTTTATGCACTCTCCCCCCAAAATTACGTTGCTGATCATCCACCTTATCAATCATCCCATTCAGGAAACTCACTGGACTATAGTTCGGCGCGTATATATTAACAAATGTATAAAGAACATTGTTAATTTGAGAAATAAGTATTAAAAATCTGCCATGTCGCTATAAGAATGCACATATTCAAATTTAACTTTATTTGAAATAATAATAGCGATGCATTTTTTTTCTCTTTTCCCTATATATTGGCACTGTATATTATCGGATAGTTCTTAAATCTCCATAGTCGTGAACAAACGCCACATCTATATTATTCTCAATTAAAAATGTATGCACTAAACCCCTTTTTTGTGAGGAGTTCATACACTGGACAATCCAAGAGATCAGCTGAAGAGTAGCCATTGCAAGTGTAACTTCCAGCTTGCCAGATTTCGAGTTTTAAACAAAAAATATAAAAAAATACATAAAAATACATATAAGAAAAGAAGGATACCTATCCTCTAGTAATCAAGCTGGAAAATATAAAAAGAAAAAAAATGTTTCCCACTTGAAACCCACTGACAAAATTATGCAGGGAAGAGAGTTATGGGGAGAGAAGTAGAATCCCCATTATTTAGATACACCAAAAAGAAGAAATAAAGAAATAAGAAATATATGAAGAAGAAAAAAAATTATAATAATAATAAAGCAGTAAAAAACAATAGCTAGCTTCTTTTACCCTTTTACCTTTCCTATCCTGTTGTTTTTTTAGTTTGGTTTTAATTATAACACCTGGTTCTGGCTATACTAAGACAAAAAAACATAACCAATATGATCTAAACAAAGCCAAAAAGTTAAGCAATCATCTGTAAAATCCCACAATGTCATACTAGGTTACTTATCCTGTATGGAGAAAAATGATAAGAACAACCCTAAAAATAATGAGGGGGGTACCAATAAATATGTACCTGGAAAAAAATTAATTAAACTTACCATTTGATGTCTTCTTTTTTCTAAAATCTTAATTTTTCAGCCCTAAAAAAGGTAAAAAAATTATCCATCTTTACCCATGGAGGGCTCTGCACAGACTGAGCTCTGCAGGGCGGGGGAAGGCTTATAAATCCTTGCAATTAGGCTCAGAGCACTCTGGTTGGTTGGTTTAAGCCATCCAATCAGAGTACTCTGACAGGTAAATGAAGGGACTGACAGGTGGGGGCCGGCGGGGGAGGACAATAGGTTGCTCCCCTTATTCTAATTTAGGGTCCCCATCCACCACTCAGGGGTGGGAGCCTGGGGGGAGGACAACAGTTCCCCTCCCCCCCCCCCGTTTTTCTGATATAGGGCCCCCACCTGCCGCTCAGGGGTGGGGGCAATAGGTCCCCTCTTTAGTTTAAAAGCCCCCACTCGCGCGGTATGGGCGGGGGCTCGGGAGGGGGGCCCCATTTTTTTGTTTTGTTTTTTAACAGTGAGCAGCCACAGACTGCTCACTGTTTAATAGACATGGCCCTACTCACGGTATAGCGAGTAGGGACAGATTATTTACTAATGCTAAGTAATTTTTACTTAGTATTAGTAAATTTGGCTGAAAGTGGTACCGTGGGAATTAGGGAGCTATCTACTAAGCGGCTGCAAGAGAAGTGCCGAAGTCCCGAAATTCCGAAGTGCCGAACCGAAGTCCTGAATTTCGGAATGCCGAACCAAACCGGATATTTACCCATGCACCTTCCTAGTGTGTATCTCTATGTCGGTGTGTATCTGTGTGTGTGTGTGTGTGTATGTATCTGACACATACAGGGAGTGCAGAATTATTAGGCAAGTTGTATTTTTGAGGATTAATTTTATTATTGAGCAACAACCATGTTCTCAATGAACCCAAAAAACTCATTAATATCAAAGATGAATATTTTTGGAAGTAGTTTTTAGTTTGTTTTTAGTTTTAGCTATGTTAGGGGGATATCTGTGTGTGCAGGTGACTATTACTGTGCATAATTATTAGGCAACTTAACAAAAAACAAATATATACCCATTTCAATTATTTATTATTACCAGTGAAACCAATATAACATCTCAACATTCACAAATATACATTTCTGACATTCAAAAACAAAACAAAAACAAATCAGTGACCAATATAGCCACCTTTCTTTGCAAGGACACTCAAAAGCCTGCCATCCATGGATTCTGTCAGTGTTTTGATCTGTTCACCATCAACATTGCGTGCAGCAGCAACCACAGCCTCCCAGACACTGTTCAGAGAGGTGTACTGCTTTCCCTCCTTGTAAATCTCACATTTGATGATGGACCACAGGTTCTCAATGGGGTTCAGATCAGGTGAACAAGGAGGCTATGTCATTAGATTTTCTTCTTTTATACCCTTTCTTGCCAGCCACGCTGTGGAGTACTTGGACGCGTGTGATGGAGCATTGTCCTGCATGAAAATCATGTTTTTCTTGAAGGATGCAGACTTCTTCCTGTACCACTGCTTGAAGAAGGTGTCTTCCAGGAACTGGCAGTAGGACTGGGAGTTGAGCTTGACTCCATCCTCAACCCGAAAAGGCCCCACAAGCTCATCTTTGATGATACCAGCCCAAACCAGTACTCCACCTCCACCTTGCTGGCGTCTGAGTCGGACTGGAGCTCTCTGCCCTTTACCAATCCAGCCACGGGCCCATCCATCTGGCCTATCAAGACTCACTCTCATTTCATCAGTCCATAAAACCTTAGAAAAATCAGTCTTGAGATATTTCTTGGCCCAGTCTTGACGTTTCAGCTTATGTGTCTTATTCAGTGGTGGTCGTCTTTCAGCCTTTCTTACCTTGGCCATGTCTCTGAGTATTGCACACCTTGTGCTTTTGGGCACTCCAGTGATGTTGCAGCTCTGAAATATGGCCAAACTGGTGGCAAGTGGCATCGTGGCAGCTGCACGCTTGACTTTTCTCAGTTCATGGGCAGTTATTTTGCGCCTTGGTTTTTCCACACGCTTCTTGCGACCCTGTTGACTATTTTGAATGAAACGCTTGATTGTTCGATGATCACGCTTCAGAAGCTTTGCAATTTTAAGAGTGCTGCATCCCTCTGCAAGATATCTCACTATTTTTGACTTTTCTGAGCCTGTCAAGTCCTTCTTTTGACCCATTTTGCCAAAGGAAAGGAAGTTGCCTAATAATTATGCACACCTGATATAGGGTGTTGATGTCATTAGACCACACCCCTTCTCATTACAGAGATGCACATCACCTAATATGCTTAATTGGTAGTAGGCTTTCGAGCCTATACAGCTTGGAGTAAGACAACATGCATAAAGAGGATGATGTGGTCAAAATACTCATTTGCCTAATAATTCTGCACTCCCTGTAGATACATACACACACTCTTGCACCCACAGATACACACACTGGCACAAACACACACTCACAAATACCCACACACACAAACACAGGCACATACAAGCACACTGATGTACACTGGCACATACACACATACTGACAAACAGACACACACTCAGATACAGTATCACATACACAAACCTTGACACACAGATACACACACTGAGACACTCAGACACACATACTCTTTGACAGACACACATACACTCTCACTGACAAACACACATACACATATACACTCTCACTGACAAGCATATATATATTCTCACTGACAAACACATACACACTCATACACTCTCACTGACAAACACACATATACTCTTTGACAGACACACATACAATTTTATTATTTTTTTAAAATTTTTTACTCCACCCAGCCTTCCTACCTTTTGGAGTGCTGGCATGGAGTCTTTAGGTCCCTGTGGTCCAGTGGGGCTGCTGGGCTGAGCGTGCAGTCCCTGGGTTCCAGTGGGGCTGCTGAGTGGCTGGCGTGCGGGCGACGAGGGAGCAGTGATCTCCCAGCTCAGCTCCCTCGCGCGCCCCTTAGTGATGCCGGAGCCGGAGTGACGTCATATTCCAGCTCCGGCATCACTGCTGTGCACGCGAGGGAGCTGAGCAGTGAGTTCACGTCTCCCTTGCCGCCCACAGCTATTTTGTTTTTAGAAATTTTGACGGAACACCAATTGGGAAATGCTGCTCTATGTGTCTATGTGTACATTCATTGTATGTGATATCACTGAAATTGGTTAATTAATACAAACTTGACTCTGAATTTTGGTCCACCCAGTATTTTAGGTGACAGATGTCTTTTAAAAGCAGCTAAAGCTTAGAACAACTCTAAGAGTTTTCTTTGTCTTGGCATGGGCAGATGAGTTTACACTTGAGTGGTACTAAAAGCCTCTATTATTTAATAAAGTGCATTGGGTTTGGGGCAGTATGCAGGTACTTTTTAATTTTAGTTAATTGTATTACTTTTTAGTTTAAGAGTTTGGGTTTAACCCCTAAGGACTGAGACAATTGTCCAAGTTCTGACAAAAAACCCCCCCAAAAACTAGAATTTGAGTTACATGTCTCTTTAACCATAATTTACCTCATTCATGTTAAGTGTACCCACACTTATTATATATCATTTTATTCAGGAGAAAAAGTGCTTTCATTTCACATCAAATATTTATATATAAAAAACATAATTGAATATGAATAAAATCTAAAAGTGTAAAAAAATGTATTATGGGGGGCGGGGCCTGGCCGGGCCGCCGGGCCGACTGGACGCCATTCACATGGGATCCAGCAACAAAACGCTAGAAACAGCACCAAACAGAGCCCAAACTCGCTCAAACGAGCAAAACCTGCCGCATCTGAAAGGGGGAAAGTACCGACCCTCACCCGATACCCGCACAAAACTGACCGCGGGGCGGTGGGCTGAGAGGAGTGGGTCCAGCCTACACGCGGCCTCAGAGCACCTGCCACCATTGCGGTGAACTGGCACAATAAAGAGCCAACCCGCTGAGAGACGAGCATTCTTGGCGAGGGGAGACCCCTGGCCCCGGGCACGGCCCCGTCTCCCCCCCTGGCCAGCGGGGGATATCCCGGCCACACATGGTGGAGACAGGTACCACAGCGGTAGCCCCCGCATGGACACAATGCCGACTACTTGTACTGGCAATGGCAAAGAGACGGCCAGCCAGCTGTACTGGACATTAACACTGAGGAGAAATCCCCTAAACGGTGAAAACATCCTGGCAGGGACAGAGAAGACTCAAGCTGACACAGAAGCATAGGAGGTTGCGGATTCGATGCAGCCGCGCTATACCACTGGCATGGTTTCTCCTCAAGGGCATCATTGAAAGAGGAGTGCAGAGACACCAAAGGAGACAACTCACCGAGGGGAGACGAACTGGATGGCGGGGCAGACCCCGGTGATGCCGGGACCCCGATGGACCCCCCGTGATGCCTATCAACCCGCAGGAAAAGTGAGTGCCTGAAGCTGAGAGCCCTGTGGGGTAGGTCTGCGCAGCCCTCCCGGCAGACCGGTGGCCGGGAGCGGCGTTCACCGGCCCCAAGTGTGAGGCCAGCACCGGGAGAGACAATGGGACACAATCTCCACTGGGTCTGGAGCGGTGGTGGGGAGGTGCAGGGAGCGAGAGACCCGCGGATCCTAGGTGTGGGGGTCCAGCGTATCATTTCTGCCCCCGGGTACCCACAGCATTGCGGAGGACTCAGGTCCTGGGGGAGACTAACAGAGACTCGGCGGCCCTTATCGGACTGACACTACGAACAGTCCTGCTGTTATACTGTTGTAAACACTATAGTTATACTAAACGTTGCGAGGTGTACCTTCGAGCCCTGCTACAGTTCGTCTTAGCTGGTTACTATCTTAGCGAATATCACTTTAGGCTAGTGACTGGCTGTTAACTGGTTGGACCAAAATCAGCTGCCACAATGAGGAGAATAAATATTGCACTACTGCGTAGCTAAAAGCCCATAAAGTATGATTAAGAAGTAGCGCTACCCTAAGCTACACATAAACGCAGGCTAGGCAATTCACAGCTGCATACTGCCTGCCGGTAACAATATCAGAAGGGCTGAATGCAATATACAAAGTCTGCCTTTTCATTTCTGTATCTATTTTTATTGCTTATGTTAAACACCTTTTCTAAACCTAATAAGAATGCCGCTGCCCTACCTGCTAAAGCTAAATTCTGCGCTGTCTCAGGGCTCTCATTTCTAATTTCTTGAATGTCTTATTGCTCTGTTACCTTTGCTATTTATACGTAACGTAAATGTGTCAGGTTTAAGCTTTCTCTAAATAACGCAACATGTAACTGTATGGCCCTAACTTTTGCAGCCAGCGCACGCAGAATAGATACCCAGAAGTTGAGCATAGCATGCCATTGCCCAGGCAAAAGTCGATGTATTTATAGTTTACGAAGACATGACTATGCTATCTTTACTTAATGCATTAAATAAATATATGGCTTTAACCCACGCAGCATGCACAGGATATTCAGCTGCTGAGAATGGCGACCCATGCCGAAATTTAGGTATCTACGTTTATTAACTCAGTATATGCCTGTCTCTTAACATACCACCTCGTTGACATGTGCCGCCATCAGATTATCTGCAGGCTTCAGTTAATGATGGTGGATTTATATGATTGTAGGATCTACCCGGGTGCAGTCATATAGATTATTGCAATATATAGGTTATACAACCTGATGGCGCCATCCATTATTCTGTTAGGATAACACTATTGAGATGATAGGCTACTGCATGGGCTTATAATAGAGCACGATAAGTTCATATTCTACGAAACGCACGCAACGAAACAGAAGACAGTATATTATTATGCACGTGATCTGATATACACGCCTCTGCGCAGGTGAATATATGCATATACTTCCATGTACCGAAATATATGCCTCTGCGTAGGTGAATACTTGACTCAATAATAACTTGTCTGATGTCCGCATTTATGTTGTGATAACAACAAAAATATTTAAAAAATGTGAATGTCCTAATACTATTAGGGTTTACTACAATTAAACACATATTTGTATGCTGTGATCTCCTACATATACAATGATGCCCCCATGTACAGGTTTTGTGGTGTTTTGGAAAGTTAGAGGGTCAAATAAAGAGCTGGTCCATTTCAGTTTTTACACACTGAAATTTGCCAGATTGGTTTCCTGGGCGTATGTTGCCTTTAAGACTTTATGGCAGCCCAGAAACCGTCATGGCATATCATATCATATTTGCAAAAGTAGACTACCAAGGGTATTCAAAATGGGGTATGTACTGTCTTTTTTAGTAGCCACTTACTCACAAACCCTTGCCAAAATTAGTGTTCATGTTTGTTTTGAGCCATTTTCACACACACAAACTGCACTTTCACAGATGATATCATCAGTATTCAATTTGCAACTCCGAAACACTCATATTTGTGTTCAGTGATGTCTACAACAGTACCACAATGTACAGGTTTTATGGGGTTTTGGAAGTTAAATAGAGGGCTAATTATCAGATAGGTCCCTCAATATAAAATTATTGAAATCACATAATTATGTAAAAATAATACATAAATATACAAGTAGAATTTATTTATATACATATAATTTCATTCTAAGTATATTTTGATATTAAACTGGCTGTCACTCATTTATTTGCAAAGTTATACATAAGGAAAAGTTGGGACTCTGTGTTAGACACTTTAAGATGGTGGAGCTGTAAAATAAGACCCAGAAAGACCAGCAAATAGCAAAATGTAAGTTGTATCGGCCCTAGAGTCTAAAAAGATTGGATGTGGAGACATTATAGATGTGGAGACATTATAGTGAATCAGTGGCAGATCCAGAAGCTAATCTCGGGGGGGGCACTGGCAGATCATTTTAAGAAACAATCCAGGCACAATAACCACTAAAGCTCTCTGTACTGGTTTTGGTGCCAGGGTTTGCTGTGGTGCCCTCCCAGAGTAAGTAGTCAAACCGTTTAAAAAAAGTTTGATAACTTACCCAGTGTCTGCTAGGATAGGGGCTGTAGTGTGTGTGTGTGAGAGTGGTGCAGTGTATGTGAGGGTCGCAGTATGTGTATGGAGGGGTGGTGCGTGTGTGAGAGGGGTGCAGTGTATGTATGGGGTAGCAATTTGTATATTGGGAGCAGTGTATTTGTGTGTAAAGGGTGCAATGTGTTTGTGTGTTAGTGGCGCTGTGTGTGTGTGTATGGGGGGCTGTGTGTGTATTGGGGGCTGTGTGGTTGGGGGCTATGTGTGTTTATAGAGGCAGTGTGTGTGTAAGGGGTCAGTGTGTGTAAGGGGGGCTGTGTGTGTAAGGGGAAGCTGTGTGTGTGAAGGGGGGCTGTGTGTGTAAGGGGTCTGTATATTTGTGTGTGGTGCAGTGTGTAGGGGCTTATAGTTTGTGAGGGGATAGGGGGGCTGTGTGTGTAAGGGGAGGTTGTGTGTGTAAGGAGGGCTATGTGTGTATGGGGGCTGTGTGTGTGTGTATGGGGGTTGTGTGTGTGTGAGATGAGACTATGTATATAAAAGAGGTTGTGTGTATAGGGAGCTGTGTATGTGTGTATAGGTGGCTGTGTCTGTAAAAGGGAGGCTGTGTATATAAGGGGGCTGTGTGTGTGTAAGGAGGGAGAAACATGTATGTAAGTGGGGCTGTGTATGTTGAGGGGGCTGTGTGTGTAAGGAGGGCTGTGTGTATGTAAGAGGGATTGTGTGTGTGTAGGGAGGGGGCTGTGTGTGTGTGTGGGGGGCTGTGTGTATGCTTAAAGGGGCTATATGTATGTAAGGGCTGTATGTACATAGAGCTGTGTATGTATGGGGGCTGTGTGTGTGTGTGTGTGTATGAGGGCTGTGTATGTAAGGAGGGGCTGTGTGTAGTATAGGAGGGAGCTGTATGTATATGGGGGAGCTGTGTGTGTGTGTAGGAGGGGGCTGTGTATGTGGGGGTTGGCATGTGTGAGGATGGCTGTGTATGTGTGTATGGGGGCTGTGTTTGTGTAAAAGGGGGCTGTGTATATAGAGGGGGGCTGTGTGTGTGTATACTGGGGAGGGCTGTATGTAAGTGGGGGCTGTGTATGTTGGGGGGGCTGTGTGTGTGTATGGGAGGGCTGTGTATGGGGGATTGTGTGTATGGGAGGGGCTGTGTGTGTATGGGGGAGGCTGTGTGTGTATGAGGGGCTGTGTGCTTATGTAAGGGGCTGTGTACATGGGGCTGTGTATGTATGGGGGAGCTGTGTGTGTGTGTGTGTGTAAGGGGCTGTGTATGTAAGGGAGGGGCTGTGTGTGTGTATGGGAGGGCTGTGTATGCTCTGGAGAGGGCTGTATGTATGTAGCTTTGGGGGTTGTGTGTGCTTGAGGATGGCTGTGTGTGTATATGGGGGGCTGTGTGTGTGTAAGGGGGCTGTGTATGTAAGGGGGAGCTGTGTGTGTGTGTGTGTATGTAAGGGGCTCTGTATGTAAGGGGGGCTGTGTATTTAAGGGGCGCTGTGTGTGTATGTAAGGGGGCTGTATATGTAAGGGGGGCTGTGTGTGGTGCAGTGTGTAGGGGGTTATAGTTTGTGTGAGGGGATAGGGAGGTTGTGTGTGTAAGGGGGAGTTGTGTATGGTGCACTGTGTGAGGGGGTAGGGGGACAGATTAAAGATATTTGTTTTTTTAATTATTAAATAACTAAATAAATATAGCTAATATCCCCCCTCCCTTCTTACCTTTGCTGAGGGAGGGGGAGACATTGCTTTCTTCCATTCCCTGGTGGTTCTAGTAGGGGAGTGAACTCTAACCATGGTTGCCATGGTAACTCTGGCAACGCTCCGTGATCGCGAGAAGTGAACCCGGCGGAGCTGCAGGTAAAAGCTCCCCCAGGTTCTCTCTCTCCCTTCCCTGCCGACCGCCCAGCAATCTGCCTGTGGGCTGGGGAGGGAGATCACTGATCTCCCATCCTGTCCGTGATGGCAAACAGCAGGGCTGGTGCTTGGATAGCCCCAGCTCTGCATGGGCCGGCAGGGGAGAGCCTCGGGCAGCACTATTTTCTCGGGGGGGCAATTGCCCCGTTGCCCCCCCGGATCCGCCAATGTAGTGAATGCAGCTGCTGAAGAAATGTAGGAATTTGAATACAGGGCTAATTTATGTTTACAACAAGAGGACATAGTATTAAATTAGAGGGGCAAAGGTTTAAAAATAATATCAGGAAGTTTTACTTTACTGCGAGGGTAGTGGGTGCATGGAATAGCCTCCCAGCTGAAGTGGTAAAGGTTAACACAGTGAGGGAGTTTAAGCATGCGTGGGATAGGCATAAGGCTATCCTAGATTTAAGATAAGGCCAGGGACTAATTAAAAGTATTTTTAATTATTGGGCAGACTAGATGGGCCGAATGGTTCTTATCTGCCGTCACATTCTATGTTTCTACTGTAGGATGCATTCCTCTTCAATTCCAATAGATGGCAGAATTTCACAACATATGTAGCCATGCAATGTCTATTATAATAGTACTGCTGACTGCATCACACTGCTTGGTCACGTGACACTTACCAGCGTGACCAGCTTGATACTGCTGGTAAGGATTACAGCTAGAAGCAATGTCATCGCCGGCCTCAAAGGAGATCAGGACTATGAAAGATTTCTTAAATGAAACAGAAATTAACCTGCTAGAATGCAAGGTTTGCTTTGAAAAGTTCAGCCAGCAGCAGAGGCATAGGCCCAGAAACCTCCCTTGTGGACATGTTATATGCCAGGAATGCGTTTCTTCTCTCTGTCCTCCTGGGAATCCGAGATTAGAGTGTCCTTTCTGCCGTAAGCCTTGTAGAATATTGGAGACTAGTGTCTGCTTACCTATTCTTCATGTGATCGAGCTTATTGGTCGTGTGGTTCTTGATAATGTGGAGCATGGATCATCAGCAAATGCAAGTCATCAAGTAAAAAAGCTAAAGTCAGCAAGCTTTAACCTTACCAAGTCATTTGGGGGTTGGGGCATACTTTTCAATCCAACGGGCATAGCAATTTGCAAGAAAACGGGTTATCTAGTAGTGTCTCATGATGGGACCAAAAGAATTAGCATATTTACCATGAATGGAACATGCATTCAAAAAATAGGGACAAAGTCGGATTCAGCTAATGGAATAGTTTACCCAAGTGATGTGGCTGTAACATTGGATGGATACATTGTCGTAGCCGATACAGGAGATCACTCCGTTAAAGTATTCAGTCAATCTGGACAACGTCTCTTGGTTCTTAAGCAACCTTTTTGTTTGCCGTGGGGTTTGGGTATCAACCCAGAAAATGAGGTAATAGTTTCGGACCCAGATGCAGGAAATCTTATTCTTGTATCTGCTGATTTTAAACAAGGTAAAGTCAAGAAGGTTTTAAATGTTTGTTCACATTTAGATCATCCAAGAGAAGTTGCGGTTTGTCCCACAAGTGGAACTGTTGTCGTGGTTGAACATGTAACAAAAATCAGCAAAAATCCCAGCAGAACCCAGATAAAAATATTTAATAATGGGATGAAGCTCATAAGACAAATTGACAGTTTTGGTTTAAGCTTATATCTTCCTTTACCAGTGCACACAACTGGGGTGGCTTTTGATCAACAGGGTAACATCTTGATAGCCGATATCAATAACAGATGTATCATTTGTGTGGACAAAATGGAAGAACGGAATTTCTTAAAGCATGTGGTCGCTAGTTGCCTCTCTTACCCTGTGGCATTAGCCCTATTACCCGACAATTCCATTGCAGTATTAGACAGTGGGAATAATTCTGTAATTGTTTATAGTCCGTAGAATGGTGTTGTGGTTTAGTGCATATATATCATATTCTGACTCTGTTAAATTAAAGGGACACTATAGTCACCAGAACAACTACAGCTTAATGTAGTTGCTTTCGTGAGTATAATCATTATATGCAGGCATTTTCACGCAAACGCTGCCTTTTCTCTGATGGCCACTGGAGGTGCTTCTTGGCTCAGTACTGCACAGTAGGCAGCACTGCCGTTCAGCGTCTTCATGGGAAAGCATTGGATTGGCTAAAAAATCTGCAATTCTGATTATGTCACCAAGGGGCTGGGCCAGTGCCGGCAAGCCCGCATGGCTCTGAAAATAAGGTGAGTTGTACATGCTTTTAAGGGGATGCAAGGGGGGGACGACAAGCCACCTTAATGGTGGGTTTTGCACTATTGGGCCAGGAATACATGTTTGTGTTCCTGACCCTATAGTGTTTCTTTAACCTCAATAGATTACTGGGGAAGAAAAGACCCTTTTCAGTCCCCCACTTGGTAAAAGAAGTGAAGGTTGTGAAGTGCAACCGCACATGCATGTTTAAGCAATCTCCACACATACACAACTACAAAATATTAGTTCTGTCAATAGGAATTTGTCCACTCTTACCCGGCTCTTGAAACATTTCCCAGGGTAAAGTGTACAGTTGATTAATTATACACTCAGCTAAACTGCAACTTTTGGTGATTGTGTCCACCATGTTCCCAACATGCCCCATGGTTGAGTGCTTGGGGCTTCATATTCCCATAATACCATGCCTGCATTTTCGTTCACAACCAAAAGAGAAATCATGGAAGATATACATTTTTTATAGGATGTCAGACAGTGCCATCAGAGTTTCAAATTTGACACTAGTGTTTTATTTATTTAATTCAAAGATATTTATTTTCATGAGCACAACTGATGGATAACGCTGTTGGAAACAGCTACTTGCATAAGGTGTAATAATACTGCCTCTAAATCAAAATGGGCAGAGATTTTGTCTATACGTTTTCGTATGAATTTATTTTCAAAGTAGGAACTTGCGCACCTTCTACAGAAATAACAGCTCTAAAATAGTTCGCATTGGTCAACTTCTAAAATATATATATTCTATTTCAGTAGTGCCAAGACAAAGTCCTTTGGAGAAAACTGATAGAATACTGTTATTTACTGTAATGCTTATTAACAGCAATAAAGCAAATGTACAAATTGTGTGTTCATTTTTTGAGTCCATGTTAAATTAACTCACTCGGAGATATATTAAAGTTTTAAACAAATTTAGCTAAAAGGAACACAAACATGTATCCCTAACACTATAGTGCTGGATTACTAGTTAAGGTTCCTGGACTCCCTCAGATTAGAGATAAAAGGTAGTTTACATACCTTTTCTCCATC
The DNA here is from genome assembly GCA_933207985.1 of Pelobates cultripes. NCBI lineage: Eukaryota > Metazoa > Chordata > Amphibia > Anura > Pelobatidae > Pelobates > Pelobates cultripes. The sequence goes on along the minus strand of OW240915.1, from coordinate 204,347,955 downwards.
GTCACACTGGTCTTGTCCTGGCTGGCCTGGACTCCATGGCTGACATCATCAATCTTGCTGAGCTCAGTCAGTCCAGTGCTTTCCTATAGGAAAGCTTTGGGAGGATATTGAGCATGCGCGCCAATCAACTTCTCATCATAGACATGTAATGAATAAATACTCCTAAGAGGAGCGGACAGCGTCTGCATGCTCTGCATGCACTGAAATAGGAAGCATTTCTAGTTGCCGTGTGATTGACAGGACCTAGAAGTGTTATTAAGCAGCAATATAAACACTACCTTTTCTCTGAAAAGGCAGTATTTTCATTGCTGAGCCTGCAGGGACATTCTATAGACATTGGAACCACTACATTAACCTGTAATGGTTCTGTTGACCATAGTGTCCCTTTAATGAAGCATTTTTGGTCTATAGATTATGCCTCTGCAGTCTCACCACTCAATTGTCTGTCATTTAGGAATTAACTCACTTTGTTAATGCAGCCCTAGCCACACCTCCCCTGGCTCTAACTTACATAGCTGCCATGAAAATTTTTTTTTCGTTTTTATAGCACAGGGTGTTTACTTTAGAAGTTTTTGTCTCCTGCTCTGCTATTCAACCTTTAATTAAACACAGGAGGCTGTTCCAGTCTCAGACAGACGACAGAGTAGGAAACAAGTAAAGAAATTTGAGCCTTTTTTCCCCCCAGGTACTGTCTAAGAAGGCTATATAAGTCACAGTCAGGGGAGATATGGCTAGTGTTAGATAAACAAAATGGCAGAGAATTAAGCAGTTAGACTGCAGGGGAATTATCTATAAACTAAAACCACTTCATTAAGCTAGAGCTCTTTTTTGTGCTTAAGAGAGTTTTCCTTTAACAAATCTAAAATTGCGTGGGATGAAAAATAGAATTAGATATCAAAATTCACAACTCTTTATCCTGCAACTGTGCTCCTCTATATTGGCTCCCTGTCAATTATTATAAGCTCTGCCCTTGGTACCTAGTAGTCGGCAAAGCATTTAGAAAAGAGGAGAAATAAAATAACGTTCCTATTTCTCCTTCTCATTTACAACGGTGGCCCTGGCTGTGCTTGGATTGTTATATCATTTTTAATATGTTTAAAAGAAAAGAGAGAGAGAAAATGTTAAAGAAAGGCTCTGATCACCATAACCACTATGATATGCTGTGCCCAGCAGGAGTACGCTGACACCCCAACATTGTAGGTAGTCACACCTTTTTAGAATGGTTTGACTCTTACCTGGGTCTGCAAACACACTGCTCCCTGCCTCCACTATAGTCTCTGTGAGAACAGAAACTCTCTGCTTGAGCAGGGCTTAGCTCATTGGCTGCAAGCAATCAGATGATGCTAGCACTTAGCTAAGGAGAGCTAATGAAAGCTCCTAAGTAGGCATATGAGAGGAGGTATTGAGCAGCAACTGGCATACCAGAGGTTAGAAGTCAAACCGTTCTAAAACAATTCAGGTTACAAGAGAGGGGTGTCAGGGCACTCATGGCGCCATAATCACTACAACACCCTGTAGTGGTTATAACTATTTGAGTGTTCATTTACATATAAAGACACATTTAATCTAGCTTTTAAAAAGTCCTTCAAGTTCGACCATCCATACATCAATTTCTGCAATTGATCCAAAAGGAGGCAAAAAAATAAAAATTCCAGTTACGTCACAGATAGGAAAAAAACAATTCTTGATTCCAAAAAGCCAGTCCGATATCTCCTTGGGTCGGCATGCTGTTACCACCTACATTAATTATTATACCCTGTAATGTTATGTT
>OW240915.1:204311438-204333782 GCA_933207985.1 Pelobates cultripes | reverse complement strand
AGCAAAATAGAGGTGATGGAGAATAATCATCCTGCCAAGGCCCCGAAATGTCACTCGAGCAAACAGCACCTGGTTGCTTAATGGGACTTCTCTGGGGGATCGCCCAGGCATGGGAATGATGTAACAGAGTTTCCAGGGGAGAAGAGAGGCTGAATTTCCCTCGGCCAGAACTACACAACCTCTAAAATCTTTTATAGTCAATGCTATATATATATATATATATATATATATATATAAAACAAAAATGTGAACTTGGCACTCACCCTTTATGAACTGTCAAAATATTCTTGCCTGGGTGCCCACCTCTGGCGTTGATACATATAAAAATATAGACAAGGTGCACTCACAGGTCTTCTTAAGTACGTGATAAATTTATTCCAGCGTGCAAATTATTAATGCCACAATTTAATGACGATCAACGTTTCGACCCATACAAGGGTCTTTTTCAAGATGATCTTGAAAAAGACCCTTGTATGGGTCGAAACGTTGATCGTCATTAAATTGTGGCATTAATAATTTGCACGCTGGAATAAATTTATCACGTACTTAAGAAGACCTGTGAGTGCACCTTGTCTATATTTTTATATATATATATATATATATAGACTTTCTCACCCTCTGGGTGGTATTTTATGTGTCCCTTACTCTTAAGTCCTCTACCAGAGAACTGCTCTCTTCTGCACAGCGATCTAAGATTGGGGGTCCCAACTTGGGGGGGTAACAGCCATGAGTGCTCCTATCACAACTGGGACTACTACTGCCTTAACTTTCCACATCCTTTCTGGCTCCTCTTTCAGCCATGTTATTTGTCCACCTTTTTATGTTCCTTCTTTCTGATGTTATGGTAACTGGGTATTGAAATATTCACCACCACCACCACTACAGTCTTCCTTTGTTTCTACCACCACAGTGTCAGGTTGGTTGGCCAATACTTGCTTGTCTGTCTGGATCTGAAAGTCCCACAGGATGTTAGCCCTGTCATTCTAAGCTACCCTTTGTGACATCTCCCATCTGGACTTGAAGAAGGTCCAGACCATATTCTGTGCAGATATTTCTGTAGACAATCCAAGAAACGTGGCTGTGCCTCTCTGTGTATGCTGTCCCTGCTAACATCTTGCACCTGACTACTATGTGCTGAATTGTTTTAGAGGTTTCTTTGCACAGTTTGCACCTTGGCCCAGTCTGTTGTGGTAGACCCTGGCATCTAATAATCTGGTGCTGAGTGCTTGTTCCTGTTCTGCTAGGATTAGTGCCTCGGTGTTGTCTTTCAGTCCTGTATTTCCCAACCACTGGTAGGATTTTGTAATGTGAGCCACCCCATGGATAGGTTTGTCTTGCCATGAGACCTTTCCTCCTTTTCTGCATGTGTTGTTATTTGAGGCATTCCCTTAGCAGTTCATCTTTTGTTTCATCGACCACTGTGGCCTTGACACTCATCCTTCTGGCTGGTGTACAGTCTCTGGGTGCTGGATTTCGAATATAATCTTCTATTCATAGTAAATACCTATTTTGGGTCTTGACATTGTGAGGATATTTATGGGGTGATAAATATAAAAAATAATATTTTAATAAAAATTATCAAAAATATATTTAATAATTTTTATTATATCAAAAATTGATATCTTCGCACTGTCTCCCTGATTAATGATATAAAGCTGAAAATTACCCACTGTTTTAATTCTCTTATATCCTAGAGGAAGTTTCACCAGAAGATTTTTATTCCACACATTAATCACAATTTAATTATAATATAATTTATTGTGACAATAATAATAAAATAATATATGTAACATGTGTGACAATAATCAGTGAATATTTAGGTATAACATAAGTATACAACATGGCACTGGTTTAACACAATATAGATAGCTAAAAACAACAGTTATATGCACAGTTGTCAACAGTTTAAGATTTACGACAGACACTTCACAGAAAAAAATCAACATAACACCGCAGCACAGCGTAAAGCAATAAAAACTTTGGCTGACAGTCAAATCACACTGAATTAACTCTTCCACTGCTAGCTACAATCCTCATAGGCAAGATATCCTATTATGTTGCAGTTTTACAATTAAAGTAATCCTCATACAAGATCATTCACCATTCCTAGGACCATCCAATAAGAATAATTCTACCAGATTTTACGTATGCCGTATTTTAACTTTCCTAAATAATATTCACTATCTTATATCAGAACAAGTCAATACCTCTGGATAAAAATTTGGTATGCTAACATTTGGCAAATTTACTGTTAATATATTGTTATCTTTATTCCACATGCAGAAATTAAATTTTTATAACCATATATTCCTTATCTAATTATGATTTCTAATAATTGAAATCTGACCAATGTTTATCCAGATATATATTCCTGCAATTTGTAAAGATTAATTAATTTAATTAAGTAAAACCAGCATAATTACCAGTTAGGTTGTAGATTTTCTATCAGATGTGTAGATATATCCCAGGAATTATGAATGCAAGTATGAGAAGTTTCCAGAGTTCTGAAGTTGTGTTAGTTGAGTGAGTCTAAGAGTCAGAGTGTCCAAGAGAGTGTTTGAGTGAGAGTCTTGAGTATAGTCCAAGAGTGTAATTGTTGTGTCCCAGTGTGTTTCAGAGAGTCTTTGAGTCAGAATCTTCCTTTCTTCCCTTTGTCCTTATTTTTTTAAGGGGGGAAATTCTCTGCATGTCACTAGTCGATAGGACCAATAGCGAACTGTGGGCGTGTCTTCCCTACAGACTATCATCTAGATTTTGGTCAGTAGGTGGTGCAATTACATCAACGAAAATTCTTGTCAGGGTGGTCCATTTACCTTTTTGTATAATGGGTTAACTGAATATGGTGATACGTTTTACGTCATTTGGTTATCTTTTTATGGCCACTATTCATCACAGAACCTGCCATCTTCAAAGACTTTGGTTAGTTTTCAACCAGCCAGAGCGTCTGCAGTTTCGGTCGTAAAATTAAATTTGACACCGCCTAACCTTAATTTCACCTTTTTCGTACAATGGAACTAGTAATGTTCTGTTAGTTTTTTAGAAAGTAAAATTAATTACTTATTGCTATCTGTCATTTGGTGTCTGGTTTTCTTGTGTGAAACTGTGTTTAAGATTATTTATACTCCACTAACATTGGTAAATAATATATGTCTTCATTGATATTATATCCATGAATATTCTATATTATTAACATAGTACTAATTATATATGATTAATATAATAATAGTAAATTATAAGAGAATATTGTGTGTGCGTGTGTATATATATATATATATATATATATATATATATATATATGTGTGTAAATATATATTTCTGGGTTGTAGCATTCCATCCCCCTTTTGCTGTTAGACATCATGCCTTATCTCTTGTCTTGTTTACATAGGTCACATTCCTTAGCTCAGACTTGAATGAATAGAGTGATAGAGAGAGAAATCTTATGTCTGTCTTAGCCTTGTAATACAAAATGGAGTCACCTCTGTTCTGAGGGTGACTGGAAGTATACACTATTAATTTCTATCTTAACACAAAATGTCTGCCAATATAAATATACTGACAACATCCATAGTGACAACTCATCTCTTGGCCAGGTTATTATATCTGATAGCTAGTGAGGCATATGAGGATGGCTTGGACCTGTCTGAGTCTCTAGAAGTACCTGGATGTTGCTATCCTCCTTGCCTCTTCCTCATGGTTGCCATCTATTTGCGGTACCCCTACGTACTTGAAGCTGTTCTGTACATCTCCTATTTGACTTCTGGTACCGGAACTCTTTCTGTCCTGATTACCTACCCTCTTTTTTTGCTCTAATCCGTTCATACTAATCTAGTCTGAACAACATTCCAATGTACTTGCTGTATATCCTAGTTAGATGGATCAGTGAGCCAAAGTCCCGCTCAACCTTGGCATAGAGCTTGGTGTCTTTCATGTAGAGTAGGTGACTGATGGCTGATGTCTTTCATGTAGAGTAGGTGGCTGACTCTTGCACCTATATCCATATCCATATCCATATCCACTCTTTATGACGATCTGGCTAAAGAGGTTGAGGCCTATTCAGAACAGCATTGGCGAATTGGGGATAGTGCATCACCTTGGTATATGCCACATTTGATGGTCACTTGTGTTATTGTGCTGGATTTGGCTTCTAGAGTTGTTTTCCACTTGCTCGTTGATGAAGACTCTTAGTGTCTTGCTGCCTTTGTATAGGGCCAAGCATTCCAGTATGCATTGTGTCATAGGCTTTCTTGTAGTCAATCCAGATTGGTCTGTCTGATCGTAGACTATGGTCTAATGCAATGTATGCTTACATTTTTGTCACTATGGCAGCACCATTTCTGCAAAGTTCATGTTCTGGGTATGCCCTCAATTCCCTTTTTGTTTATACTATGCAAGAATCACGTGTGACTGCTTGGTCTACCAATGTTTTGATCCTCTGGTGTTGTTTCCAATCATGTACTGACTCATATGCCCATCAATCAGCTCTAGGCCCAGGCCCATGTAATAGGCTGATTGATTTAAAAAAACATTTAAAAAAAATTTAAACACATTACTCTTAGGGTTGCCACCTGGCCGGTATTTATTTGAGGCTGCCTGGCTGGTGCCAATATTGCAGTAATACCGGCAATACAAATGCCGGTATTTTTCTCATTATAAACAGAGATTACTTTGCAATACCCGCACTGGCCAGTAGGGGTCGCTGTGTGTGTAGAGAGAGGCAGGGATAGAAAGTTACAGCATATACCTGCATCTCTCTACTCACTGATCTGTTGGGGAGCAGCTACACAGCACAGAGAGTCCAGACAGCAGCTCCCAGCCTACAGAGACAGCCTACAGCAAGGAAGTGAGGGATGGGATAAAGGCTGCAGGGAGACATGGGGACACTGAGACACTAGGGGACACTGTGAGACATGGGGACACTGGGAGACAGGGAGACACTGGGAGCAATCCATCTATACAGCAGAATCACACTGTAAGTAGTTGTTGGTGATTTTATAGAATTTTCTCTTGTCATTCCTTGTGATTTACATCATGTAATATAACGCATACATAATTAGTTATGCAAATTAGTAAGGACTGTATTTTTTTCCAAGAAAGATGGCAACCCTAATTACTCTTCACATACTCTTGCTTAAGTATGGAACCTTAAGAGGGATATGTGGAAACAAAAATATTATGGTCAAATGCAAATATTACAAGTTTTAGAATGAAATGTTGTATTTCTTAAACTGTGTACTTTGTCTTTAAGAGATATTGCATACTGACAAGATGTTAGAAATGGAACATATTGTTTTTCATAACTGTTTCTTTAAGCAATAACCTCAGTGCATAATATGTTTGCGCCATTTTGTCCCAGACGAATTACAATATCAATAATGCATAAACAAGCTTCAAGGCTATGCTACGACTCTCTCAGTACACAATATACTGTGGTAACCTTAAAGGACCACTCTAGGCACCCAGACCACTTCAGTTTAATGAAGTGGTCTCAGTGCTAGGTCCAACTAGGGTTAACCCATTTTTTAATAAACATAGCAGTTTCAGAGAAACTGCTATATTTATTAATGGGTTAAGCCTTCCCCCAAAGCCTCTAGTGGCTGTCTCATTGACAGCCACTAGAGGCGCTTGCGTGCTTCTCACTGTGATTTTCACAGTGAGAGCACGCCAGCATCCCTAGGAAAGCATTATGAATGCTTTCCTATGCGACCGGCTGAATGCGCGCGCAGCTCTTGCCACGCGTGCGCATTCAGCCGACGGGGCGGAACGGAGGAGGAGAGAAGGAGGAGAGCTCCCCGCCCAGCGCTGGAAAAAAATAAGTTTAAACCCCTTTCCCCCTTCCAGAGCCGGGCGGGAGGGGGTCCCTGAGGGTGGGGGCACCCTCAGGGCACTATAGTGCCAGGAAAACGAGTATGTTTTCCTGGCACTATAGTGGTCCTTTAAGTAGATAAGGATGTCCAGACTTTAAGATGCCATCTTGAACTAAGTCAGGAAAATTTCCATGACGTATACACCCTTTAGTTATGGACTTGTATTTTTGCCAAGTTAAGGGAGGTCCTAAAATGAATAAAGTAAAATAAGTGTTACTTTTTCTTATATGAACTACGGTAAGCCTAAAATGGAGACACCTAAGGTATAAATAGGTGTACTTTTAAATGTTAAGACACAGAGGAGAGGCTTGGAGACAGACGCTGCTCCATCTTAAAATGACAGAGAGGCTGACATGATGACATGTTCAGAAGGGTATGTTAACCTATTAATAATATTTGCAAGCATTTAATTTAATCTTATAAACTCTGCTATAATGGATTTTATATGTCTATAGTTATATTTTTATATAGTAAATATCTAAAAGACAGGGGGGTGGGGGGCAGGCCCGGACTGGCCATCGGGCATACCGGGCAAATGCCCGGTGGGCCGCGATGGCCGTGGGGCCGAGGCCGGCAGGGGATCTCCCCGGCCGGCCCCTGCAGGGCCAGCGCTATCCGAGCGCCGGCCCTGCTGTGTGCCTCCCTGGGCCGGTGGGGAGATCAAAGATCTCCCCACCGGCCCACAGACAGGGAGATGCGGCCGCTGGCTGGGTGAGGGAGGGAGGAGAGAGGACCTGGCGGAGCTCTAACAAGCAGCTCCGCCGGGTCCTCTCGCGAGATTCTGAGTGTTGCCGCGGCAACGCTCAGATCTCGCGAGAGTGAACTCTAACCTGCAGGTTAGAGTTCACTCTCACCACTGGACCACCAGGAAGGATCCGAGCGCCGGCCCTGCTGTGTGCCTCCCTGGGCCAGTGGGGAGATCAAAGATCTCCCCACCGGCCCACAGACAGGGAGATGCGGCCGCCGGCTGGGTGAGGGAGGGAGGAGAGAGGACCTGGCGGAGCTCTAACAAGCAGCTCCGCCGGGTCCTCTCGCGAGATTCTGAGTGTTGCCGCGGCAACGCTCAGATCTCGCGAGAGTGAACTCTAACCTGCAGGTTAGAGTTCACTCTCACCACTGGACCACCAGGGAAGGATGGCAGAACGGCTCCCCCCCCCTCCCAGGATAAAGGTAAGAAGGGAGGGGGGGAGAATAATTTTTTTTTTTATTAGTAAAAAAAATATTTAAATTTAAGTAAAAAAATACATTCACTCACACACACAGCACCCCCCCGACACAGCCCCCAGACACAGCACCCTCCCAGACACAGCACCCCCCCAGACACAGCCCCCAGACACAGCACCCCCCCAGACACACACAGCACCCCCAGACACAGCCCCCAGACACAGCAGCACCCCCCAGACACAGCCCCAGACACAGCACCCCCCAGACACACACACAGCACCCCCAGACACACACACAGCACCCCCAGACACACACTGCACCCAGACACACACAGCCACCCAGACACACACACTGCACCCAGACACACACAGCACCCCCAGACACACACAGCACCCAGACACACACAGCACACCCAGACACACACACAGCGACCCAGACACACACAGCACCCAGACACACACAGCAACCCACAGACACACACAGCACCCACAGACACACACTGCACCCACAGACACACACTGCACCCAGACACACACTGCACCCACAGACACACACTGCACCCACAGACACACAGCACCCACAGACACACACTGCAACCCAGACACACACCGCAACCCAGACACACACTGCAACCCCCAGACACACACAGCACACCAGACACACAGCACCCCACACACACAGCACCCCAGATACACACTGCACCCAGACACACACACTGCACCCACAGACACACACCGTAACCCACAGACACACACAGCACCCACAGACACACACTGCACCCCCAGACACACACAGCACCCCCAGACACACACAGCACCCCCAGACACACACAGCACCCACAGACACACACAGCACCCACAGACACACACTGCACCCACAGACACACACTGCACCCAGACACACACAGCACCCAGACACACACTGCACCCCCCAGACACAGCACCCCCTAGACACACACAGCACACTCCCACACATATACAGCACACACACATATATATATAAAATAACCCTCAGTGAGTTAACAGACAAAGAAAATTAGAAACCTAGAATGTGACAGCAGATAAAAACACCCTCACACACAGCACCCCTCTTACATACACACACTGCGCCCCTCACACATACAATAAGTCCAAATATATATATATATATATATATACATACACACACACACACACACTACAGCACCCTCACACTGCACCACTACACACATTACGCTCCAGATACACACTAGATCCCTTACTCTATATGCACTCTTTATCCTCTATACACACACACACACACACACACACACGGTCCTTTACACAGTAGATCTCCTACACACACACACTACATTCCTTGTCAGCAAACACATACAACATTCTCTAAACACACCCTCTCTGCAACCCCTACACACACTACGTCACCTATACACACACACTTCAGCCCGTATGCACACACTCGCTGCATCCCCTATAAAACTATGCCCCCTATACACACACTCTCTACAGCCCCTAGCCACACATATTACACCACAAACACAAATTAAATTGACCTATTTATACAATACCACACCACACTCTACACACACGCAATCCCACAAGCAGGCTCCAAACATATGCACCATGCACTTTCCTGGCCCATTTGTCCTCTGGTATCCCACTTGTGGAGACTCCAGAGAAAATTTAAAAGCAAACACAGCACAAGCATGTTATTACATTTGCTTGCGCTGCGCAGAACAAATACAGGGCCTTTTTCTAATGCCAGAGCTCTTCAGCGGGGCTCTGGGCATTGAACCAACATGCTCACTTTGAGAGGGGGCGTGCTGTCATTAGTGATGACAAAACACACACTCCTGGCCCCGCCCCCTTCTTAGGGGGCCGCTCTGATTGAAAAATGCCCGGGCCTAATTTTTTTCCCAGTCCGGCCCTGGTGGGGGGGCTTGTCACCGCACCGGAGCGGACGCCATTGATCTGAGGTCCGACATAGAGAAACTCAATCTGTCAAAATCCAAGAGCATCCTGCACAGACACGGGCTGGAAACAAAGGGAACAGCTGCAGCATCAACTGCCGAACCCTCAGATGCCCTTTTTTGCCACACCGGGCGCAAAAACCCGAACCCGAGGCTCTAAGGCCTACCGTGTGGGCGGCCTGCTTAGAGACCTTACCGAACGATCCAGAGGCTGGGACATACAGGAATACCTGAGCCTCTGAGAGGAAGGTGAGATGGGGTGCAAGACACAGAAAATGCCTATACAAACCCCGAAACAGCAAAGGGACATTAGCCATATGCTGTCACCTCCCCCCTGACAACAGGCCCTACCACCACGGCCGGCCTACCCAGCGTCCTCGGACGATGAGACTCATTTAGACAGCTCACCCTCAAGCCCACACCCTACACCAACAGGCACGGCAGGGGATCACGACAGGCCTGCAGAGTAACCTGGAACAGATGTGGAGGGCAGATTTAGCAGCTTTAACCACCACATTACATGCAGTGGCAGCAGGGCCGGATTAACATAGGGGCTGATGGAGCTGCAGCTCCAGGCCCAGGCCTATGGAATAGGCCCATTTAAAAAAAAAAAAAAAAAATTCTCTCTTTTTTTTTCTTTTTTTTTAACACACAACTCTTAGGTTTGCCACCTGACTGGTATTTTAATGGCACAGATGGTATTTGAGGCTGCCTGGCCGTGCCGGTATTGCAGTAATACCGGCAATACAAGTGCAGGTAATTTTCTCAGAATAAATGGAAATTACTCTGCAATACCAGCACCGGCCAGTAGGGGTCACTGTGTGTGGAGAGAGGCAGGGATAGGAAGTTACAGATTATCACTGCCTCTCTCTACTACTCACTGATCCGTGGGGGAGCAGCTACACAGCACAGCGAGTCCAGACAGCAGCTGCACAGCTCAGGTAAGTGAGGGATGGGGGGAAAGGCAGCAGGGACACATGGGGATACTGAGACACTAGGGGACACATGGGGACACTGAGACACTAGGGGACATATGGGGACACTGAGACACTAGGGGACACAGACACTAGGGGACACATGATGACACATACACTAGGGGACATTGAGACACTAGGACACATGGGGATGCTGAGAGACATAGGGACATTGGGAGAAATTGGGACACGGAGACACTATGACACTATGTCCAGTGTCCCTAGTGTCTCTGTGTCCCCAAGTCTCCCAGTGTCTGTGTCCCATGTCTCTGTGTGCCTAGTGTCCCCATGTGTTCCAATTTCCCCATGTGTTCCAACGTCCACATGTCTATGTCCACAACTGTCCCCATGTCTCCCCAAGTGTCTGTCTCCCAGCCAGTATCCCCTAGTCTCCCAGTGTCCCCTAGTCTACCAGTGTCCCCTAGTCTCCCAGTGTGCCTGGTGTCCCCATGTCTCCCAGTGTCCCTATATGTCCCAGTGTCCACATGTCTATGTCCACAACTGTCCCCATGTCTCCCAGTGTCCCCAAGTGTCTGTCTCCCAGCCAGTGTCCCCTAGTCTCCCAGTGTCCACTAGTCTCCCAGTGTCTGTGTTCCCATGTCTGTGTCACTAGTGTCTTAGTGTCCCCAAATGTTTCAGTGTCCCCATGTCTCCCAGTGTCTGTGTCCCTAGTGTCTCAGTGTCCCTAGTGTCTCATTTCTCCCAGGTTCCCTAAATATCTCAGTGTCCCCATGTCTGTGTCCCCGGGTCTCTCAGTGTCCCCGGGTCTCTCAGTGTCCCCATGTCTCTCAGTGTCCCCAGTATCCTAGTGGCATGGGGACACACTGAGACATTGGGACACTGGTAGAAATGGGGACACAGACACTGGGAGACTAGGGGACTGGGTGACATGGGGATACTGAGACTGTGATACATAGGGACACTGAGACACTGGGTGACTTGCGAGACTGAGACACTGGGAGACAGGGAGACACTGGGAGCAATCCATCTATACAGCAGAATCAAACTGTGAGTAGTTTGTTGGTGATTTTACAGAATTTTCTCTGATGTCACTCCTTGTGATTTACATCATGTGATGTCACGCATAACTAATTAATTATACAAATGATTAAGGCTGGTATTTTTTTCCAAGAAAGGTGGCAACCTTAACTACTCTTCACATACTCTTGCTTAAAGGAGCACTATAGTGTCAGGAACACAATCATGTATTTCTTACCCTATTATGTTAAAACCACCACCCTGGCCCCTTCTTGCCTCCCTAAATATAGTAAAATATTACTTGTATTCAATTCTGCAGCTGCTGGCTCAGAAGTGGTGGTCTAGGCAGATCAGGGGCAGAGCCAGCACAAGTCCAACATAGCCCTGGCCAATCAGCATTTCCTCATAAATATAAATTGAATCAATGCATCTCTATGAGGAAAGTTCAGTGTCTGCATGCAGAGGGTGGAGACACTGAATGGCAGTGCTGCACACTAGGCAGTACTGCCCCAGGAAGCACCTCTAGCAGCCATCTAAGGAGCGGCCAGTGGAGTTATTTTCTCTGAAAAGACAGTGTTTACTGCAAAAAGCCTGAATGGAATTATTCTACTTACCAGAACAAATACAATAAGCTGTAGTTGTTCTGGTGACTATAGTGTCCCTAAAAGTTTGGAAGCTTAAGAGGGATGTATGGGAACAAAATTTGCGTGCACTGGCTGACATTAAAGTTAGTTTAGGTAATGCAGACATTGGTCTCTCTAACACTATGGCATGTCCCCTTTCTTCTACAGTCACTACAGACACCTTTTCTCTGTCTCAGACTATACTAGGAACTTCTGCCTGCTAGTAAGAAGGTAAGGAGACAAGTGGACCAGCGAGTGCTAGGGGACAGTCCTTAGAAAGAATGGAGTGAGCGCATCATTAGACGCATTTATGTCAAGCTCAAGGTGCTGCCTGCATAGTATGCCCTTAGTTGGACAGCCTGCAGGATTGGCAGGCAGCCTGACATGCATTCATGCCAGGCTGACCTTCCAATTCTTTGGACAAACATGCCCCCTTTTTGGGCATGTTCACCCCTTTTGGCAGGTCTTGTCACGTGATCCGTGTCAGTGGCCCACCCTTTTACCCCGCCCATTGACTTCCTGCTTCACTGGACACTGGGATTATGGATTTACTTGAAAGATGAAAGCATAAATTAGAGAGAAATTAGCATAGAGTATGTGTTTTCTTATAGCTGCATCCTATGAGTTTCCCTCCAGCACCATCTCCATCAGATACATGACGCTTGGGAGGTATGATTGTTTTAGTGTTTTTGGTCAATAAGATTCCGTAATTAGGCCCATCATAATTGTCAGCACCAGGCCCACTGTGCTCTTAATCCGGCCCTGAGTGGCAGCGCGCACCCAAGCTAATGAGACAGGCCTCGCAGGCCTGACACAAGACTACTGTACCCTGAGTGCCCAAGTCCAACAAATCCAAACCACACAGGCCACAATGGCCAGACAGCTTAACATAATGGATGACAGGGGCAGGAGGAAAAACATAAAAATTAGGGGGATCCCTGAGACGCTTCCCTTAGAAGAAATGTCTCATTACATCAGGCACCTAGTGGGCTCCATCCTGCCGGTGAAACAAGCCAAGCAATTCCTATTCGACGGGGCATACAGGATTGCCAAGTCACCACACTTTGGCACCATGCGATCTCATCCTCCGGTGCTGCTCGATGACAGACAAGCTAGGACTCATGGCTGCTTTTCGGGGAAAAACCCCATATGACTTTGAAACAAGCCAAATATCCCTTTTTCAGGATCTAAGCAGAGACACACTCTTATGGCGCAAATCAATGCAGCCACTCACCGCACAGCTGCGAGACGCAAGGATCACCTATAGATGGGCAATGCCAAAAACCCACTGGGTCTCTAAGGAAGGACAAAACTATAAAGCCTCAGATCCCAAGGAGGGCCCGGCCCTGCTAGCCACATTGGACCTAGCTGACCAACCTGAAGCCGCCGCCACCCACCCTCGAACGACGCCCATGGAGGATGAAGACGTCCCCACACCCAGAGGGAAACGAGGCAACACGACCTGACCACAAGACTACTGCCACAAAGTTCAGTTTTAACTCCGGGACACTTTATGCTATGTTATGTTACTGATTTACTTTTAATTAGCCTTCACATACCGACAGCTGGGCACCTACTTACAGGACATAAGTCAGCGCAAACCTCAGCGACTCACTCCTAGACACAGAGGGTCAACTGCTCTCAAAACCGCGGGGGTCCAACCCCAAACGGGCTATTGCGGGGACGCCAGGTGTAACCACCGAGGGTGACCCAGAACGCACCCCTGTCCACCTAGCTTTGACAAAACCTGACCCCGACAGCGCTGCAGATGACCTCGGAGGGTTACAAACCCTTAATGACAACCTACTACAACTCATTAAAACCTATCTGACCTTACCCATATATAAAAGGGTGCAACCTGACCTTATAACATGTATGGACATATACCATATTTGAATGCTGATCATTTTGACACGGCTGTTGTGGCCATACCAAGCACTTGTATTCTTTATTGCACTGAAAAAATAAAGATTTATAAAAATAAAAATATCTAAGAGACAAAACTATTGCGTCCAAGACAATCCTTATTTTATATTGTATTCTCAATTATTTATATATGTTAAATAGAGGATCTCTTACACTATATAAAATTATGGCTAAGATATCTGTATGGTTAGCCCTACTAAGTTCTATGCTTTAAGAAATTATAGTGGTAAATAAGGTAACCAGCTGCGGTTACAATTGGCGACCACGAAGGGACATTGTACTTGGAAGCTTTAAATATAAAATAATAAATACCTAGGTAACCTCTTATACGTAAGAGAAGACACAATACCTTGTCATGGCACAAGTCTTGAAATATCTAGAATGTATTGAGCTATTTTTAGCCCAGACTCAGAGAGAGATCTTCATCATTAGAGATGATTTTAATGTGAACAAAGCACTTTGAGTTCAGGTGCCAGGTACATCGTAATTAGCATACAATGCTGAAATTGTGGATCTTAATTAATATCATAAGAGAACAAATATACATATTTGGTAAACTCCCTAATATGCTTAATACACCAGCATAGCATGGCCCATTAGATCCAGGACAGTGGATAGCAGGCAGGGGGTATGTTCTCTTTGTAGCTGCTTAGTATGCATGCGCAGGAAAAAGATTAATGCAAAATGTTGTCAAAAGAAAAGTGATAAGACAAGATTTTTGATTATTGCATTACTGCATTCTGGATTCTAATGTCCACTATATATGAAAAGTTTTATAAAACAGTGATAATTTCCATATTGTCAGTTATGCTAGCTGTTGATTAAAATATCAGGAATTATAACTGCATAACTATTGTTGGAGTCTGGAGAAGTCGTTGTTTTATATTCCAAATTATGAACAACATTATTACATACAGCCATAAAGAGAAAGACATGGCTTTTAAATAAATTCAGTGCAGTACAATACAGCAGCATATATTTTATATAATATATGCTAACTAGCTCATATTTTTTCCTAAACAGAATTGAAATTATACTACCCTCCTAGAAAAAAGGGCAACAGGTGGTTATGTGATGGGATTCCAGCATGGTCAAAATTTAGTAGGCCAAAATCTCCACATGGCATATGCTAATTAGTATCTGATCTGAGTCATCAGTGTACTGAGCATGTGCAGGAATGCAGGAACTGAAATTGCATTTATTTCCTTTGTCTTGGATGGGCCATGTGGTTTGACTAGATGTACAAGTCTATATTCTGCTCATTGATTGGTTAAAGGTATATGTGGGTGTAGCTATTAATGGGAGGAGTTATAGTGCTATATAAGGAATGTACACCATGTGTTGGTCTCTCAGATCTTTTGGAACAGGAGTTCATCTGAGACCTGATCGGTAATGTGAATAAAGGCCTCTTACTTCCTGAATACCTGTGTCCATCTCTCTGTGTTTGGCTTCTGCATGCTTACACGGTTACATTTCTGGTGCATTGGCAGCGGGAACCTCATCGCATGGAAGCTGGCGCAGAGATTTGAGACGGTAAACTTTTACCAAATCCTCTACGCAGCACCCCTGGACTTCTACTGCGTGGACCTCCTTTCGTCTCGGCACCACTGGCCTTTTGGCCAGGAGATCATCGGCTTCTGCGCAGTGAGTACCGGGGTGTTCCGTCGATGAGTGTGAACCCAGGTCCAGGAACTAACAGGTAAGACTGATACCGTTAGAGCGGTAGACCCACAAGGGGTTTTATATTTGGAACCGGTTATTGGAATTGGCCCCTTCCCTCTGGAAGGAAGAAGTGAAGGCGCAACGCTTATCTGGACATTAGACGCTCTGTAGTCAGCCCGTCTAATATAGGTGGTATTGTCAAACTGAGTTCTGGTGTAAATAGCTCATGTCGGACACCGATGTCCTTCCTTGACTAGCATGCTAGGTGTAAATTTTGGTTGCTAGGTCGGGGAGATCGGCGAAACTAAGCAGACTCTGTTGTATATTATAGTTTGCTAGATTTCACCCTAGAGAGCATTATGAAGGTGATAGACAAGTAGAGAGAAGGGTACGAGGAGGTTATAGTGGTAGTTATAGAGGAAGAGGAGGTTTTAGAGGGAATGGTGGGAATAGTAGAGGAAGTGTTCAAGGAGACAGATACTATCCACCCACGCAGAGACCTAGAGAAAGAGAGGATAGAGATTTTGTGGGTCTGGCTGACACTATCATGGAAGACTATTGATACCGACCGGGCTCCATCCCACTTGGTCAAGCGGAGCCTATGGTCGATGTATCAATAAGGGGAAAGAGAAGTTCTTTCATGATCGACACAGGTGTTGAACATTCTGTGGTGACTAAGATGGTGGCTCCGCCTTTGGGGAAGACTATAACTGTGATAGGAGCTACTGGGAGAAGCGCTGCTAGACCGATTCTCCGGAGTTGTACTTGCATTCTAGGAGGCCATTTTGTGAAGCACCAGTTCCTAGATATGCCTGAGTGTCCAATCCAACTTCTAGGACGAGATTTATTATCAAAGCTTTAAGCTCAGATCATTTTTCTACCTAATGGATCAAAGTCTCTGAAGTTTAATAAATCACCTGGCATAATAGCGGTATTGGTGCCAAGAGAAGAATGGCGCTTCTGTTCTGTAATAACAAATGCAAACCCTAAGAGTGATGAATCCTTATTTGACATTCCAGGAGTATGGGCAGAAAATAATCCTCCAGGACTTGTTCGTAACACCCCACCGATACATATTGAGTTAAAGCTCGGGGTGTATCCTGTTAGCCTTTGTATGTTGTTCTTTTATCTACCCCAACAGTTGTAAAGGTGGTGGAAGTGACTTGGATTCATCACTCTAAGGTTAAACCAGCGGCAGACTCTCAGCAAGCTACTCCAGATCCTGAGAATCCTTGCAAGATCCGGTTGAAGTGCATAACCCAGTTGGATTGAACGTGTCGTGAGAAAAAGTACGAGGGGATATCGAAACATTCTAGTTAAAAGTCTACAGAGATCATCAAGTAGGTGTTTTGACGGCCTTAATAAAGCCTGACCACCTGCCTATGTGTCATAGCCAGAGTGTCTCAAAGGGATTTCTGTGAAGGAAAGTGAGGATCAGAAGAACAACGTCCTTGCAGCCCTCACAATCGGGAAGCTGAGGTGCCATCGCACGGTCGAAGAAAAATGAGGATTTCAGGAATAATGTGTTTTATTATGTGTCTTAGTATTTTTATGATTTTTCAGGAAGGTAGGAGTACAGACATACCGAATTGCGATTTCGCGAATTGCTAAAACAGGTAACCAAATATCCCAAACTCTCATCTGGCACTCACAGTATGAATGTAAGGGATCTGTATCTAAATGTAGATATTTGGATATTGATTATAGTGTGTGCAAGCCAATATCAGGAGAGTCTAGATGTTTCGATCCCCAATTCCAACCCCGTACAATTTGGTTGGTAATTAGGAATAGTAATTCCCAGGGAACTTTGATAAATAGGACTGTGATAAATACCATACATTCTACGGGTGTTCTGCTATTTGATGCATGTAAGGCGATTTCTGGTAGTAGAAAACCTTGGAATGTATGTGGTAATCTTAAATGGGAACGAACTTATGGGTTTAATGATAAATACTTATGTCCCAGTAAAAGATCTACTGATCCTGATTGCCCAAATAGAGATTATAATTTTTTTCCCTATTGGTCTTGTGAATCATAAAAGGAAGAGAGCATCCTTGAATATAGGTAGTTGGGAAGATGATGACTGGCCCCCTCAACGTATTATTAATTATTATGGACCTGCTACTTGGGCAGAAGATGGCACTTATGGATATAGAACTCCAATATATATCCTCAACCACATTATTAGACTACAGGCGCTAGTTGAGATTATCACCAATGAGACAGCGCAAGCACTCTACCTCTTAGCAAAGCAGAATACCCGGATAGCGATCAGCCATATACCAGAATAGGCTAGCCCTTGATTACTTACTAGCAGTAGAAGGAGGTGTATGCGGGAAGTTTAATTTAAGTAACTGTTGTCTGCACATAGATGATGAAGGGCAGGCAGTGGCTGAACTTACCAGTCACATGGTTAAATTTGTGCATGTACCTACTCAGGTCTGGAGTGGGTATAACCCAAGTAGTTGGTTTGGAAGTTGGTATGAGCAGCTTGGAGGGATTAAGGCACTAGTAGAAGGAGTAGAATTTATTATATTTCTTGTGCCTCCTCCTGCCCTGTCTACTCCCACTAGTGGTCAGGTCTATACGTAGTGTTATAGAGAGCACTATAGAAAGATTGACAGCTGCCCATGTAATGGCTGTCTGGAAGTATGAACCCCTAGCCCACAGAGAGAATAATCGGGATGAGGACTGTTGAGAGAGCACAAAGTTAAGTTAGAATGATTACAAGGTCTGTACTGGTTCGTGGTTATTTGAGTGGTGTTGGCAGATTATGATTAGTGATGCATCAGGAATAATGTTATATCAGAGGCATCAAAGGGGGGAATGTGATGGGATTCCAGCATGGTCAAAATTTAGTAGGCCAAAATCTCCACATGGCATATGCTAATTAGGATCTGATTACAAACAGTTGGATGAGTCATCAGTGTACTGAGCATGTGCAGGAATGCAGGAACTGAAATTGCATTTATTTCCTTTGTCTTGGATGGGCCATGTGGTTTGACTAGATGTACAAGTCTATATTCTGCTCATTGATTGGTTAAAGGTATATGTTGGGGTAGCTATTAATGGGAGGAGTTATAGTGCTATATAAGGAATGTACACCATGTGTTGGTCTCTCAGATCTTTTGGAACAGGAGTTCATCTGAGACCCGATCGGTAATGTGAATAAAGGCCTCTTACTTCCTGAATACCTGTGTCCATCTCTCTGTGTTTGGCTTCTGCATGCTTACACGGTTACATTTCTACATCCTTTGCTTCTCTAAATGCTCTGCAAAAATAAATATTTATAAAATGATTAAAAATAATATATATGTAAGATAAAACAGGGCAAAATAAAATTGTAACTATATAGGATCTCTGATAACTTTTAAACTGAAATTATTAAAGGCTTATTTAAATAAAATTTTAAATACATTTACAGCTTTAAATGTGACCAAAAGATACTAAATGATGTGTTAAGCAGCCAGCCCAATTCACTAGAATAGCATAAGTATTCTACTATTTAAAGTGCACAATTCCTGCACATAATGACTTTGCTTACTCAAGTACAGTCTTTAGTCTATTGCAATGGCAGGATTAAAGTCCACCAATTTTAAAAGGGAAAGCTTACTTAAATCAGTGGTACTATCCCACTGTACCTGTAGTGTTAGCAGTAAGGAAATTAGAACAATGATATTGTACTACTGACTGTAATCAGATCAGACACATGTAATCTCAGTGAATTTCATAAACTAGGTTTTCATAAAATATAAAATTAAATTAAATTTCAAAGTTGTTTATATTTAAATATATCAATGTTGTTTATAAATAAAAGTATATAGCCTAGGCAAAAACAGCATTTAAATGCATTCAGCAGCCTGCTCTCTCAGAGCCAGAAACGGATTTAAAAAAATTAAAAATAAAAAGTAGGTTTTAAAAAGTCCATAGTCAACCACACATGAAGGGTGAAATAATTGCTTCTTTAAAAACTATATGCTGCCGCAATTATGTATATAAATACAGATTAGGGCACAGCGTAGAAATAAAAATACAGTTTCAAATCTCATATATGGGGATTCAGTTCCACCACATATTCTACAATTCTGAAAGAGGCTAATTATAATAATGTGTTGTAAGAGCATTGTGAATATATATACTGCAACATTAATTTGATTTTGCAAAGCCTGCAATATTCTAAACAGACATTAAAATTTAAGAAAAAAAGAAAAAAGAATAATGCATAAAGAATAATGCATAAAGAATAATGCATAAAAAAATGCAGTGTCAATTAAAGTGATAATACTCTGATATATTAAATCACATTGCATATCACATATCTGCTATATGAAAAGTATAATTAAAGTGACATTACTGTCCAATGCCCCCTCACATCTTTTTTATAGAATCTATACTTTTCAGTGGTCACCTCCAAAGAAGCCTCGGAAACTGGGGGGCTCAGAGGGGTGCTCATCCCAAAAGGAATCAGATTCCAGACTTAAAGAAAAATAAATTATAGAAAAGGAATCACGGGAACACCCAGAACATGCATTTTTGTATATAATTTTAATATAAAGATATTTTATGCCTTAAAGACATATAAAGGATATTTAATTAAATATGCAGGTATCTTTAAAAATCAAGCAATGTTAAAAAAAAATTAATAATAATAATAATAATATATATATATATATATATATATATATATATATATATATATATATATGTTACACCACAATATAAACAGCTTTGTTAAACAGATTTAAGTACAAGTACTTATGTCAAGAAATATACAGAATAAGTTTACAACAGGCAGGTTTAGCATAAATGCAAAGTTGTTGTTTTGGGGGGATTTATTATTGCCCAAGAAATCTCTGACCATATTCAGAATTTTTGAGAGCAGCAAGTAAGACAGCAGATTGCAATGTACACCATTAAAATATTGCTTTGCCGATTGAGGTCAGAGCTTTAAAGAATAAATAAATAAATGTTCTATAGCTCACTAGACTACTGGCTTTTAATGAACAGTTTGCATGACACTTATAAATAGTTTGCTATACTGCACATTATAGCTGTGACAAAATAATACACAGGGTAAAAATGCTATTTCACTGTTTAATAGACTTACCCAGTATTTAAGGACAACATGTTTCTTGCAAAGTAATCGGGACTTTGAGGGAGGTTCTAACTACGTCTAATTAATTAATTTACTAAAGAAAAAAAAAAAAAGGTTTTGTTTCCCCCCCCGCAAGTGAATTTTCAGCGCAAGGTCATTTTGTGTTCACAGACTATTCGGTTTTTAAAAAAGCTGTTCTTTATCTCACATTATGAACGGCCTTGTAATTCCTATACACACTAAAAGTTGGCTTTTAAATGTTATTGTTTTAACTTTAATATTTCATAGTTAATACAGAGGATAAAGTAATTTAAAGAAAATATATTGAAAGTATATTAATTGATAAGATTTAATTTGTCTATTTTGGTCCACTGTTCACTGATCTCGAATCTCAGTCTGGTGTTCAAATCGTTTTTCTTACGATACGTCGTGAGTTTATATCCACAACTGCATTTTGCTTTGTGGTAACAAATTGAAAGCCTGGCATTGTAATACGTGTATGGACATGCTTATAACAAAGCATGGTCCCTCTCCTCATGTAGTTGGTCATTAACAGGCACTTTGATGCAATGTGTCTACCAACACTTTTCTGTGGTCACTGGATCACATCGCATACCCTATCTCTCAGTCATGATGCAGAGTTTATGCTTGCAAGGATATCTAGAAATAATCCACCTGGTATCCGCATAAATACTCCTATCGTTTAGAGGGGTTAATTACTTAATAACCATTGAAGGTAATATGTTGGTTGTTCTTCCTATAGAGGAAAGATAGACTTGCCCTAAAAGCTTTTTCATGGCTAGGACAAGCTCTTATAGAGAGAGGTAATGTACTTCTGACTCCTGAAAAGGAATATTGGTGGTCCAATATGGGAAATACTGTAATTCATGTGTTTAGTAATCATAAGCATTTGCTTATTGCCACATTACTGATGTACTATTTATTGAAATATTAATATCTAACGTACTTTTTGAATTACTATATATTGGAAGTTTGCCAACATCTCATGGTTATAAATATCTTTTTGTATGTGTTGATGCATGTACCAGGTTTACTTGGATATATCCTGTGCGAAGTGCAACCTCTGATGCCACGTTTTCTAGTCTCACTTCCTTAGTATGCATTTGATAATCCCAGGACCATCCATTTGGATGGTGGTCCTGCAGTTACTATAAAGGAAACCTAAAACTTGGCAACCATATTTGGGTAACTTTGGGATTTCAGTGCGCCAACCACCCCCAAAGTAGTTGGGTTGTGGTCTGGGAAAATGCTAAGGTTAAATGATTATTAACCAAGTTACCAGTTGCTTGCCCCACACAGTGGTATCTATTTATTCCTATGGTACAGATGAGCATTCACAACATAGCTGATGATATAAATGGTGAGACACCATATGAAATGTTACATATTTTTCACTGACAAACATATTTCTGCACATGGGAGAGCTTAGAACCATTGGTTCTATTAGAGAAATTTAGGGAATTTTTTTTTCCAGCCCACCTCACCATGCACCACCAACCTTTTCTTACTGTTGGCCAGTTTGTCCTGGAGAGGGTGACTCCGAGAACTTTTACTACAGAGAACAATCAGAGCCAACAGAGAACAGGAAGTTTTGATATTTTACAACCTGCTAAATACTAACAGGAGGTTCACAGATCCACTGACTGACACAATGGATGCTGTTAAAGATGGCAAGATAAAGCAAACAGGACGACAGAAATGCCACCAGAATTATAGCCACGTAACAGACTGAATCATGAACTGACATCTGAACCTGCAAATGTGAAGGAGAAGGATGAACAGACAGATGTGATACATTCACAGTTAACATGGAATGTATGAAAAATGAATCATCAACATCATTATAAGAAAGACTCTGGAGAAAACAGATTGAACCTGAATTATCTTATACCGTTAGAAAGAAATGCAAAGATGGAAGCAAAAGGATGCTAGAAAATTGGTTATGGTGTCTCCTTCTTACAATCTGCAGCATTATCATAACATCAACCCTAGCTGTCGTTTTAAAACTGCATTGGGATTATGTTAACAAGGACTATATAACACACTATACAAGTGTGACAAACCTATACAAAAAGACAAAACAAAAAAA
>OW240915.1:204166563-204311338 GCA_933207985.1 Pelobates cultripes | reverse complement strand
TGCCCTGAGGGTGCCCCACCCTCAGGGACCACCTCCCGCCCGGCTCTGGAAGGGGTAAAACTTACCTTTTTTCCAGCGCTGGGCGGGGAGCTCTCCTCCTCCGATCCTCCTTTTCTCCTCCCTGTCGGCTGAATGCGCACGCGCGGCAAGAGCTGCGAGCGCATTCAGCCGGTCACATAGGAAAGCATTATCAATGCTTTCCTATGGACGCCTGCGTGCTCTCACTGTGAAAATCACAGTGAGAAACTTTTAGCCTCTAGTGGCTGTCAATGAGACAGCCACTAGAGGATTAGGGGGAAGGCTTAACCCATTCATAATTATAGCAGTTTCTCTGAAACTGCTATAATTATGAAAAAATGGGTTAACCCTAGAAGGACCTGGCACCCAGACCACTTCATTAAGCTGAAGTGGTCTGGGTGCCTAGAGTGGTCCTTTAAGACGAAATTCACCGACCATTCGAGGAGACCAGAGGAGCGGAGGTGGGGGGGGGACTCATCACATGCTGGCATTACCAATTCAGCCAAACACGGTGTAGGCTGCGGATTGATTGGCACTGGAGTGATGTAGTTGGTACCGATTTTGCATAAATGTCACCCATGGTTCCCACACCGAACAAAAGAGGGAGCATCTATGAGAGGGGGGATTGAATTTCCTGCATAATTCTGATTGATTCCACTCTTTGGATCCACTCTCTAATGGATGAAATGTTAGGACTTTTCCATTTAGTAGGAATAAGTAAATTTGCAGCCATTAATAGATGAGAGAGGAGAATTTGTTGGTGTTTAGGAAAATGGCAATGATAAAGCAGGACACTAGTGTTTTAGGTGTGTGAGATAGTTGGTTACCTGTAATAGTCTTGTAATAGTCTTGATCATAGTTACTACTCTTGTCCACTATTCTTGAATGGAGGGGCACAGCCACCAAGTGTGAGCTAATGAGGCCCCGGTCAGGTGCATTTCCAGCACAATCCGGAGTATTCGGAAATAGGTTATGTAGTTTAGCTGGCGAGTACTGACATCTGGATATTCTCTTGTATCAACTTTCCTGTATGGCGTTACATATTGAGGAGGTATGTATCTGTGTAAAAACTGTTCTCCATTGTGATGTTGTACGATGGATGTTTAAGTCCACGGCCCATGATGCTGTGAAAGAGGGTAGTTTATGGTCCAGTTGGAGGAGTTTATAAAATGTAGAAAGATGCTTTGTTTTAACATTGTGGGTTTCGCAATGTGTTTCAAAGGTTGCGAGCATACGAGAGCCTGTCGGAAGGGACAGATCAGACTTAATAAAATTATTTAATTGTGCCTATCAGAGTGATTGCAGTGATGAATGGGTATCATCTCGGAGTAAACTGGGTATGGGTCTTAGACCTACACTGTCCAGAAGTGAGCCTAGTTTAAGATAGCTGTAATGCTCTCGGGAGAAAATCTATCTGAAACGCAACTGTAGATGAATAATAAATTTGATACCGTCACTTTAAGAAAATATAATTTATTTAAATAAAGGAAATTAACTTTGGCAGTCTTTTGCAGCAAATAGGTTTTGAAATAATAATGCATGAATGCTTGGAATCTTGTTTCAGAATTGCAACATAAGAATATAGCAATTATAAAAATAAGGAAATGCTTATAAGTAGCAACAATATAGTCCAAGGGACTTCAGTGAGGAATGCTTAATTAACAGTAAGTCGTATAGTCCATAAGACTTCAATAAGGTTGCCAAGCAGGTGACTCCTGTAGTACAAAGTATCAGTCTCTTATTATAAAGAAATAACTTAGTAATTGCATGAATTATCCTGGTATGTGAAGTGGTTGTAGTTAGTAGGCTCCAAAAGCTAATACCATTGAGTAATTGGCAATTGATATTCCAAATAGATATAGCAAGTAGAATCTCAGAGGCAGACTTTGGATAACCCTTATCCTTCCCAGAAACTTGTGCCTAGAACCAATTAGTAAATACAATCATAGGAGAACTTATCTTTCCTTAACCCCTTAGTGACCAGACCGTTTTTAAATTTTCTTACCGTTAATTACCAGGGTTCTTTTTACATTTCTGCTGTGTTTGTGTTTAGCTGTAATTTTTCTCTTACTCATTTACTGTGCCCACACATATTAGGTACCGTTTTTCTTGCCATTAAATGGTCTTTCTAAAGATACAATTATTTCCATTATATAATATAATTTACTATAAAAAAAATATAAAATATGATAAAAAAATTTTTAAAAAACCCACACTTTTTCTAACTTTGACCCCCAAAATCTGTTACGCATCTACAACCGCCAAAAAACACCCATGCTAAATAGTTTCTAAATTTGGTCCTGAGTTTAGAAATACCCAATGTTAACATGTTCTTAGTTTTTTTTTTTGGAAAGCCACTGGCTGCTCACTGTTTAATAGACATGCCCCTACTCACGGTATAGCGAGTAGGGGCAAAATTTACTAATACTAAGTAATTTTTACTTAGTATTAGTAAATTTGGCTGAAAGACCAATTTAGGTCTTTCAGCATTTTGGTAGATAACTACCTAATACCGTGGGAATTAGGGAGTTATCTACTAAGCGGCTGCAAGAGAAGTCCCGAAATGTCGATGTCCCGAATTGCGGAAGTCCCGAATTTCGGAATGCCGAACCGAAACGAAAATTTTCCCCATGCACATGCCTAGAAATGAAATGTGCAGTGGAACTTGGTACTTGGTGCTTTCTAAGTGAACCCACTGTTTCACTGGTGGTAGGGTTGTCCATTCATAGATTCTAGTCAGCATGGTAGCTTTGTTATATCGCTCTATGTGTGGGAGGCCCAAACCCTGCATGTTCAATGTCTGGTTAAGACGGCATAAAAGACCCTTGGGCGTTTGTGGGCCCATATGAAGGTGGTAAAGAGTTGCGTGAGTTTAGTAAAGAAGGACTTAGGAATGGATATGGGGAGAGTTTGGAAGAGGTATAATATTTTGGGGAGAGAGTTCATTTTTATGATGTTAATACTCCATAGCAAGTTAAATTGCTGCTTATGCCAGGACATTACATCTAGAGATTGAGGTGAAAAGTTGTTCATAATTTAGATCAAAGATGGATGTCAGGTTGAATTCTGGGTGGTCCTTAAAGGACTACTATAGGCACCCAGACCACTTCAGCTTAATGAAGTGATCTGGGTGTCAGGTCCATCTAGGAATAACCCTTTCTGCTGTAAACATAGCAGTTTCATAGAAACTGCTATGTTTACCTATGGGTTAATCCAGCCTCTAGTGGCTGTCTCATTGACAGCCGCTAGAGGCGCTTCCGTATGAAAGCATTGAGAATGCTTTTCTATGGACTGGATGAATGCGCGCGCGGCTCTTGTCGCGCATGCGCATTCAGCCGATGATGGGGAAAGGAGGTGGAGAGTCCCCATCGCCAAGGGAGCCCGGCGGTGGAGAAAAAGTATGTGTTTAACTTTTTCCTCACCCTAGAGCCCAGCAGGAGGGGCACCCTAAGGGTGGGTGGGGGACCTAGAGACAATATAGTTCCAGGAAAATGAGTATGTTTTCCTGGCACTATAGTGGTCCTTTAATATCCTGCAAGAAGGGTTCTATAATTAAAATAAAGAGAAGTGGGGACAGAGGGCACACCAGCCTTATGCCATTTCTGTTGTGTACTAGGTCCGATAGATGGCCATCTCATGGTGGGAGATGAATATATTGCTTGCATCCACTTCATCCAATTTGGACCAAAACCCAACGCCTGAAGGGTAGTTATAAGTGGAGACCAGTCCACCCTGTCGAACGTCTTCTCGGTGTCGACAAAGAGTAAAAGGCTTTGGGTGTGCAGGGTTTGTGCCAAATAAATTAGGTTCAGTACTTTGGTGGTGTTGTGTTTGGCTTCTCTGCCTGGAACAAAGCCTGATTGATGTAGGTGTATCAGATTTTTAACAGGGGACACAGATGGTTGGCCAAAATGTTAGTGAAGATTTTTAGGTCCAAATTTATTAGGGATAACGGGCGGTAACTGCCATAGTAGCTTTTAGGGAAGTCGGATCTTTAGCTTTTAGCGAAGTAGCAAGTAGGGATGATGTTTGAGTTAGGGAGTTAAAAGCTTTAAGAAAGGGTTCGCTTAATGTGTTTAGGAATGTTATGTAGTATTTGGCAGTGTAGCCACCTGGGCCAGGGCATTTTCCCGCATGGTAGTTTACATACCGCTGATTGCAGTTCATCAAAGGAGATGTGGGTATCTAGAGCTGGTGTTGTGTTCGGAGGGGATTGTGTTTTTAAGTCTTGAGGATAAGAATTGTTCGATGTCTTGTTTGGGTGGTGGTAGATCCCTAAGATTATGTTGGTGTAGAACGTCTGAAAAGAGTCCGTTATGCCCGGGATTTTATAGGAGAGGTCACCTGATGATGTTTCAATTTTCGAGATTAAGGTCGATTGTCTGTTTTGCTTCAGAGAGTTGACAAGTAGATAGCTACATTTACCCCTTTGAGTGAAGAAAGAATGTTTAGTGAAGAGGATAGATAATTTAATTCTGGAATTTTGGAGCTCAGAATGTTTGGATTCTATAATTCTATAAGTGTTTGCTTGTCCTAGTGTTGAAGGGATGTTTGTAGTTAAGTCACTAAGATTGGATCATTTTAGAGAAGATAATTTAATTTCCAGTGGCAATGTCGGTATTTGAATGGCAAGAGACAGGGATGCTTCATTATTAAAGGGACACAGACCCCTAAAGCACTTAAGCTTGCTAAAAAACTTTATGTGTGAAGATGGTGTCCTATTTTTTCATTTTGGAAAAAGTGCAGATTTCAATAGAAAAAGGGTGCATAATTCATTGCTGCACAATAGAATATTGCCATTTAATGTAATTTGTGTAGTGCATATATGAATTGGACACTTAGTATAGGTCAGATGACAGAAGGGGTAAAGTAAATTGTATGGGAATGTGAAAGTGGGCAGATGGTTTACAACATGGATTGATCATTTGATTTATCAAAGGCTCTGCAAAATATGACATTCTACACTTAAGATGCCTGGATGTCTAGTTCCATTGTAAACTAACTGACTTCAACGATCTGGCCTGTACCTCTTAATTGATGAGTTCATTTCTTTGATATGTTGATGATCATTAGCTTGGTGATTGTAATGACATGAAGGGGAGCTGTCCCTTTAAATGTGGGAACCAATACAGCAAAGAAATAAATGCCAAGACACAAATGAATAGGTTAAATCAAGATATATATATATATATATTTATATATATATATATATTACAGAGAACCAAAAGACAAAACAAAAACAATATATATACATAATGCCACAAAATATATACAATAAATCAGGATAAGCACGAATAGTGCAGGCAACGTAAACTGAAACAGTACTTTGGTATAAGGGCAGGATTGTGCAGTTACCACGAGTAGTAGGTAGGGCACAGATCCAGAGTCACAAGACTAATATACTGACACCAGGAAGCAAGGTCAGAAGCAGAATAAATGAACAAGGCTGCAGGGTCAGGATCACTGGTAATAAAGCAGAGAACACGGAACCAGAACACAGGATTGGAGGGCACAGGAACGAAGGACACAGTAACGCAGGATCAGGAGGACACAGGACGAAGACCAGGACGCGCAGGACACAGGACCAAGGAACAGTATGCAGAATCAAAAGAAACATTAATACTTACCCACAGAATCATAATAAAGACTAATTTTATTATATTTAGAATGGGACAAGCACAATCTTCTAATCAAGCCTAAACATGATTTGCGTAACCATATGACAAGGGATTGTGATGTCCGCTATATTGGGTCACAAGTAAGGAGTGCAACATATCTATGGAATGGAAAAGTGGTAACACATTCATAGATGCAATTATTATTTCTGTGGCAAGTACAACAGAGGAGATAGAATAAAAAGTTTCTATTTGGATTGATGTTAGTCTGGAACATAAGGGGGTGGTCACTTATTGTCTCCATAGGTCCACCTTATCTCCACCTCTAGGCCAGGCTTGGTAATCCACATGGTATATATCTATTGATTCTGAAATGTGTTTGTCCTTGCTTGGGGCCAGAATCTAATTTTGAGTAAGCCCCCATCTTCCTTGCGAAAGACCCACTGGGCAGAGGTTTTACTTTGAAAACCTGAGTAAGTTATTAAGACTTCTGTTACTTTATCCCTTTTGTTTTTATCTGTTGTTGGTGTAAATAATTTGTTTATCATCTATTTTTTGGATGCACTGTGACTATTTTTTGTGCATAATATATGTTCCTTTATTAAGTTCTGCCTTTGTCTGGTAAAGAATCACGTTACCTGAAGAGACTAATTAAAGAGTGTTTTGCAATTGCATAGGTATTGTGCTAAGCTCAATGTATGCTTTCCTGTGGTCACCTCCAAAGGGTCAATTGCCTAATACATACACAGACAAACAAACTGACCAATACATGCACCAATTATCACTCACACACACTGCTAAATACACATGCACACTGCTAAATACATACACACAGACTCAAAATACATACACACAGACTGCTAAATGCATAACTAAACTGCTAAACACACACTACTATATATGTACACACACTGCTAAGTAGTCACACACTACTAAATAAATACAAATACTGCTAAATACACACACACTGCTAAATGCATACATTGATAAACACACTTCTAAATGCACACACACATAAACAGCACGCAGTCCTCCCTCGTTCCTGACAGTGGTGTATCCTGGTTTTGTGCTGCCCTAGGCAGGAAAAAACTCAGGCGCCCCCCCCCCCGCGCCAGCCCCACGCAACCCTTCCCCCGCCCCGCCTTCTAAATACACACACACATTCACTGACAGATACAAATACACACGCTAACAGACACACACACTCACTAACAGACACACACACACACACACTCACTCTAACAGACACACACACACACACACTCACTAACAGACACACACACTCACTCTAACAGACACACTCACACTCACTCTAACAGACACACACACACACTTACAGACACACACACACACACACTAACAGACACACACAGTCAGACACACACATACACACAGTCAGACACACACACACTAACAGACACAAACTGTCAGACACACACACACACACACACACACAAACAGACACACAGTCAGACACACACACAACAGACACATACACACAGTCAGACACACACATACACACTAACAGACACAAACTGTCAGACACACACACACACACACACTGACAGACACACACAGTCAGACACACACATACACACTAACAGACACACAGAGTCAGACACACACACATACACACTAACAGACACACACTAACTTACTAGCAGACACACACACTAACAAACACACACACATTAACAGACACACACACACTCACATTAACACGTTTTTATTTTATTTTTAATTTCCCCCCTCCTTACCTTTGGGAATGCAGGGGGAAGGGGGTTCTCTATCTCCCTGGTGGTCCAGTGGCTGCGGGCGGCGCTGGGCTGGGCGGGCGGATGGCGAGGGAGCTCTTCCTCTGAGCTGTCCGCTCAGCTCCCTCGCGCGCCGCAGAGTGAGGCTGGGAGCCAGAAGATGACGTCGTATTCCGGCTCACAGCCTCACTCTGCGGCGCGCGAGGGAGCTGAGCAGACAGCTCAGAGGAAGAGCTCCCTCGCCAGCCGCCCGCCTGCTCGGCATGTCTGTTAGCCGCGAGGTTAACAAGGCATTTGCCCTGGGCATTTGGGGGCGGCGTTTTTTGCCGCCCCCTGAAAAATGCCGCCCAAGGCAAATGCCTCGTTTGCCTCGCGGCTAAAACGCCCCTGGTTCCTGATATACAGAAGGTATTGAAAGCAGGTCATTGCAATAAGAATGGTACCTGCTCTTAGGACCCTGCTATACTTCCACTCTATGTGCTACTTGTCCTTTCACAAAGGACAGAGGGTGGCAGCTGATGGATGCTGCACCCGTGGGCCGCCCTGTCTCCTGAAGACTCACTGTTCAGTAATGGCTTGTGCATGTATGGCAGATAAGCAGTGAAACCATGGAGGCAGCGCTGGACTCCCGCTGATGTGGGCATCCACACACAAAGAGTGTTCCCAGACCACAGCCTAGTGGTTGGAGTGTGACAAGGAGAGGGGAGATGAGTGTGACAGAATTAAGGGGGGGTTAATGTGACAGGGTGAGTATGACATGGTTAGAGAAGAGAGTGTGACAGGATTAAGGGGAGTTAATGTGACAGTTTGGGGTGAGTGTGGCAAGTTGGAGGACAGGATTGGAAGGGTTAATGTGATTCTGGCAGGGTGAAGGTTGGTGAGTGTGACAGTGCGAGAGAAGGTGAGTGTGACAGGATCTGGTGGGATTGATATGATAGGGTGAATGTGGCATGGTTGGAGGGGGTGGGAGTGACAGGATTAGGAGGGATTAATGTACGTGTAGCTGGGTGAAGTGCAGTGGCGTCGCTGGGGGGCCAGAGGGGGCCATGGCCCCCCCTACATCATGCTGTGCCCCCCAGGGTCACCCCAAATGGCGGCAACTTGCTGGCCATGTTCTTCTATTATATTCCCTCGGGCTGTAACAGTGTATGACAGCCCAAGGGAATGCAGGGCAGAGGGGCTGGAGCGCTGCTGGGGCTGGAGGGAGCACTGCAGGCTCCCCGGCACAGGCCCCGCCTCCCGCACATAAGCCCCACCCCCACCGTAAAGCAGCAGATTATGTTGCTGCAGAAGATGGCTGTCTGACCCCCAGCAACAGCCTCCAGTGACAGGTAGGCTTGGTGTGTGTGTGTATGGACATAGCAGTGTGTGTGTGTGTATATGGACTCAGCAGTCTATGTGTGTGTATGGACTCAGCAGGCTGTGTGTGTATGGACTCAGCAGGCTGTGTGTGTATGGACTCAGCAGTCTGTGTGTGTGTATGTACTCGGCAGTCTGTGTGTGTGTGCGTATATGTACTCGGCAGTCTGTGTGTGTGCGTGCATGGACTCAGCAGTTTGTGTGTGTGTATGGACTCAGCAGTCTGTGTGTGTGTGTATGGACTCAGCAGTCTGTGTGTGTATGAACTCAGCAGTCTGTGTGTGTGTGTGGACTCAGCAGTCTGTGTGTGTGTGTGTGTGTATGGACTCAGCAGTATGGACTCAGCAGTATGTGTGTGTAATAATAAAATAATACAATTTCTGTTAGTTGTTGTGTAGGAAGGGCCCCAGTGCACTGCCTTGCCCTTAACTCTGTTAAAATGGTACTGCTTATGTGTGTCAGTGAGCTTCTATTTAGTGAGCATGTGTGTGTCAGTGAGCTTGTTTTTAGTGAGCTTGTGTGTGTCCCTGAACTTCTTTGTAGTGAGCCTTCTGTTTATACAAGTGAGTTTGTCTGTAGTAAGCTTGTGTGTGAATCAGAGAGTTTTGTCTGTCAGTAAGCCTATTGTGTGCTTACTGTAATATATATATATATATATATATATATATTTGAAGGCATCGCCTGAAGTTATGGGAGGGGCTATAGACCTACTTAAGGGACTCCCCCCTTCCCTTACTTACCTTCGTTGGTCTAGACGAACAGGAGGCTGACACTCGCTGGCTTCCGTTGCTCCCGACTTCCTGGTTCGTGACGTCACTTCCGGCGAGACGCGGCGCACTCCTCTGACGTCACATGCGGACTTCCGCCGGCTCCACAGGCTCTACAGGCCCACCAGCTCTCCGGCTCTCCAAACCCGGCCCGAACTGCAGGCTTTCAACCCGGCATCACCGGCCCCAGAACCGGACACTCGCCGGCCACCAGCCCGACCGGCCTCTCCCCCCAACAGACCATTTTTGGTGCGGTAAGCAGGGCTCCTACTGGGTATAGCAGCTGGCCCGGGTGCAGGACAGAGACTCCATTACCGCTAGGAGTCCCTGTTCCCGGCCGCCGGCGAAACCCAGCATAAGGGGGAATTTATGATGATTAAAATGGTGGGGGACTACATACATACGGCCTGGGCGGGAACAGGCCTCAACCAGACCCCTACATCGTAAGGGCCCTGTTCCCACTGGCAACACACAAGGGGGGCATTTATGGGAGGCTTCAGGGTTAAAACCCCGGTCTACCTATCTTTCACAATTTTACAAAGGGGGGCCATGGTACGTTCCGTCGCTGTCTGACCCTTATTTCAGCCAGTTTGCAACCTTACATAATTATAACATACACTCCCCTCTCAAATACCTTACGTTTCCATACCTTGCTGTTATTTATTCATATTCTGCTAATTAGGACACTGGTTAAATTAGAAACGCTGGTTATACATATATGATATGATATGCTTGGCAATAATAATACATTATATATGTTTACTTATGGCTGTTTACATATGTTATTAGATATCGGCATGTATAGTAGTAACGTTAAGTCTTATGATAATATACCACGGTTACGGTTAAAGTGCATAGCCTAACGGTGGCATTGTGTACATTATGGGGATGATACTCGCTACAATCCCCCCCAGAACTCTTACTACGTCAATTTATTCATATTTATGTATATGTTCCACATTAGAGTACATTATCTAAAATTCTCATACCCCCAGGAACCCGAATACCCTCGGACGGGTCGCCTAAACTAACCCCCCCCACCTAAAAGACACCTGAATTCTCTTACACAGAACCAGTGCTCAATTTTCTACAGGTATGTTGATTTGCACGTTTTTCTTTTTCAACATGGCCATGTTAGTTATTTCCCTGCCCCTTAATCCTAGCGGTCCGCGAGGCCAACTCCCATCCTCCACTTCGAGGTACTATACACCCCTCGGGCCAAATCATAGTTAGCCGCCTCGCAAGTTATATAGAGAGGGCGACACCAGTCACCACCAAATGCCCCCCCTCCTCCCCCTCCCACACACATGGAGAGGCCAACGACCCATCAACGGACAGGCTACCCCACCCCTCGCGCCAACTCATAGATAGAGCATCTCTAGCCACTTGGCACTAGCAGGGCCTCACCTGTCACAAACCTAGAATAATCTTTCGCCATCTGGCAAGGGCGACACGGGAAGCCCCTCGTCCATCAGATCAAGGACTATCCCCCGCATCACTGCAGAATTATGCAAACGCAGCATTCCTTTCCCAGCTACTGCCAGGAAAGCAGAACTGTTCAAGTTGCTAAGAACCAATACCATTAATACAGATGCAGGGCAAGGCACAAGCAACTCCCAAGATCCGACTCTCCATGCTATGGTTGCCTCCCTAGTCTCTTCTATGGGGAAGGTCAAAGACAGGCTGGAGAGGCTCGAAGCCCGTAGCTTCCTCGCACAACCTCCAGGACCTCTGTCCGAATTAATCCCCGCCATACCCACAGCAATAACGGGTAATTCTATAGCCACAAAAGCAGCCGCCCACGTTATTAACCCCGCACACATGGTGCCGGCAAATCTTAAAAAGGACATCCTGGAAGGCAAGGAAGTTAACTTAGTCTCACTGCTCATTGCCTCCCAGGATATCGTGGAAAACCAGTCTTATGACTATGGGGACATCTCGGTGGTTTTAAAAGCCAGAGCCCCGAGACTCAGTAAGAAACTTGCCATTCCTGATTTCGTGCTGGCTTTCGGTATCTTTAGACATATTCTATGTACGGCTCATCCCAATAGAAGGGAGGAACTCGATCTATATATGCACAAGCTGGTGGACCTCGGTAATAAGTATGGTGGCTATACTTTTTACGATTACCACAAGTCTTTTTCATCAAAAGTGTCTGCCACATTGTCTCAGTACGGCATCCAGATGGATTGGAGCCAACTGGACAATGAGCTATTCCTCAGACATTTTGCAGGTCTTAGGACCCCAGCTTGTGCCATATGTACATCTCCCGCTCACGCAGCTAATTGCTGCCCGCTCTGTCAGCGCTCCCTGCATCATCCCACTAAGTCTGAGAAACAGACCAGAGACAAACTGGGTCATCCAGTGGTGTATCTAGGTAAATCTCAGATTTGCAATAATTTCAACGAAGGCTCCTGCGGCTACAGCGCCTGCCGCTTATTACATGTGTGCTCACATTGTTTCAGGGCACATGCGAAATCCATGTGCACTAATAAAATGTACCAGAAACCTTATTTGTCTCCGGTAAACGTTCCTTTACTTGCATATATGCTATCCACTCACCCCTTTAAACACCTTGTTGATTTTTTATGTACGGGTCTCACCCAGGGTTTTCACACAGGGGTCATTTACATGCCAACTGGGGTATTACAGTGTCACAATTTACAGTCTGCCACTAACCACCCTACGGCTGTCACCACACTGTTACAACTGGAAGTGGATCAAGGATTTGTCATTGGGCCTTTTGTTAACCCCCTCTTTTCCAGCTGGAGAACTAACCCTATAGGGCTGGTGTCCAGCAAAAATTCTGAGAAATTAAGACTTATCATTGACTTATCCGCACCCAACTCCTCTGCCATCCCCAGCCTAAACTCATTGATTCCATCTGAGGAATTTTCCCTACAATACTCCACTATTGACGACGCTACTGCAGCTATCAGATCTGCAGGGTTGGGGGCTTGGCTCAGCAAGACGGATATTGGGAATGCTTTTAAATTATTACCTATACACCCCTCTCTGTGGCACCTGCATGGCGTTAAGTGGCAAGACTCCTACTACTTTTTTACAAAGCTCACTTTCGGTGCCAAAAGTAGTCCCAGGATTTTTGACATGTTTGCAGAAGTTTTGTGTTGGCTTCTCCTCAATACCTGCAGGTGCCCAAATGTGATACACTAGTTAGATGATTTTCTTTTCATCGAATCCAATTCCACCCCCCCACGTAGCCTAGACAAAGCAACCAAACTATTCACATCCCTTGGTGTTCCCGTGTCACCCACTAAAACCGAAGGACCAGATACATTGATTAACTTTCTGGGTATCCTGCTGGATTCATCAACTATGATGGCCAGCCTCCCTAGAGGTAAGGTAGTTCACATCCTACACGATATTACCCACTACATGCACAGGGGGTCCTGCAATCGTAAAGAACTACAATCACTTCTGGGTTCACTAAATTTCGCCATGCGCATAATCCCCCCGGGCAGGGCTTTCATTTCTAGGCTCCTCGCCCTGTTCCCCACTTTCACCAACGACCATGTCCGCATATATCCTTAGACTGTCCTGCGACCGCTGACCTCCAGATGTGGCACAAATTCCTCTCGGAATGGAATGGGAGGAGCATGTTCCTCCCGCAGTTTGATTCACAGTCACCGGTCATTTGGACAGACGTAGCGTCATCAGCAGGATATGTGTCCATCTTCGGCACAGAATGGCTCTGGGGGACCTGGCCGGCAGAAACACAGGGCATTGAGGGTTTTCACACTAACTCAGCCCTATTTGAAATATACCCTATAGTTGCTGCAGCCGTCACTTGGTGTAGGTTGTGGAAAGGTCAGTCTGTACGCTGCTTTTCCGACAACCTGGCAATATGCCACATTATCAACAAAGGTCGCTCCTCCTCCTTGGCGATTATGAGTTTCCTTAGGAAACTGACATGGCTGGCAGCTACCCATCAGTTCCACATTGTATGCTCTCACGTTCCCGGCATATACAACACGGCAGCTGACCAACTCTCTCGCTTTCAATTTCAGGCTTTCAAACTGTCCCTACCCTCGGCAGCTCGTGTAGCAACCCCAGTGCCAACTTTCCAAGAACTTGTCATGGAGTAGACGAATTACTTCAGCACAGTCACGTTCTTACCAAGTTAGCCTTATCCACCAGCATCCAACATGCGTATCACAGAGCTTTTCACTTGTACAAACAATTCATGTCTGACCATCACCTAGCCGACTGGTTCGAGGTTTCTTCACTGATAGTTTTTGCATCTTTTTGCCACCTTAAATTTAAGTTTTCACATAATACTATTAAGCTATACCTCACGGGCATACAATACCATATGTATTGCTCCTTCCCTAACCACAAAGGGTTCTTAACTTCTTACCCCATCCGAACACTACTAAAAGGCATAGCCAAAGCAGACGGCACTGCAACTCCCAAGAGACTTTCCATTGACATTAAACTGTTCAAATCCTTGTCCGACCTTCTCGACCAGGCTCCATTTGAACCCCATACGAATGCGGTCATTAAAACTGTTATTTATCTAGCGTTCTATGGGTTTCTTAGACCAAGAGAATTCACCATTAGTGGCCAGCACCATAGCCAAGGGTGCCTCCTCACGTCCTACCTCAGGAAACACACCGACTACTACGTTCTGACCCTACCTAAGACCAAAACAAGTCAGATGGGGGAACCTGTGCACATAACTTACTACCCCACAGGGAACAAGTGGTGTCCGGTGCAAGTACTAGATGCTTTCCTAGCTACAACGCCAACACGCACCACAAAACCACTACTAAAGCTACACGACGCAATTCTAACCACAGAAAAATTCATGCTGTATGTCTGTATGCTTATCACCCGACTTGGTCTCAACCCTAGCAACTACTCGAGGCACTCCTTCAGAATTGGAGTGGCCTCCACGGCATCTAGCCAAGACATCCCAGCACACGTAATTAAGACTCTGGGTCGCTGGAAGTCTTCGGCTTACACCACTTACATTCCTAACCCAGTCCAAGAGATTAGGAGAGCTTTCATTAAAATGTCTATTTAAATATGTAATGATGTATTATGTTTTCCGATTAAATGTTATCTTTGATTTATCTTTTTTGCCCACTTTATTTACCGGCCTACAGCATACATCGGTTTCGGCACACCTCAACCGACTATTTCCCTGTTATGTTATTTTCTCTCCACCAGCGTATTTCATGTACAATGAGAATGCCCCGAACACAAATTGGAAGGCATGGCCTGAAGTTGTGGAAGGGGCTATAGACCTACTTAACCCCTTAAGGACACATGACATGTGTGACATGTCATGATTCCCTTTTATTCCAGAAGTTTGGTCCTTAAGGGGTTAAGGGACTCCCCCCTCCCTTACTTACCTTCGTTGGTCTAGACGAACAGCCCCACCCTCCACTCCCATTAGCTATACTTTCCTTTATGTGGGCCCACTTTATTTACCGGCCTACAGCATACATCGGTTTCGGCACACCTCAACCGACTATTTCCTTGTTATGTTATTTTCTCTCCACCAGCGTATTTCATGTACAATGAGAATGCCCCGAACACAAATATATATATATATATATATATTTTGACTTGTAGGAATGGCATACATTTTTTTTCCAGGGCTGCTATGGATTCCCAGTTTGGCTCTGCCAGCGAGTGCACTTTACCGCTGAATCATCTGTGTGAGCTGCCGTACACTTTATCCCTGTTACACGCGTCTGGGAGCTGCTGTTGACAGGTACTAGTAGTCTAGAGATTGGGACATGGGGTATATGCTCAGCTATCTGTATAATTCAGATCTGTGTGTATATAATATCCCGGGATGGTCAGTGCTTCCTGTATAGTGCTGCTCTCTGTCTTGGGATATTATACACAAACAGACCTGTATTATACTGAGAGCAGCACTATACAGGGAGCACTGAGTGCCCCAATTTATTATACACACAACCCTGTATTATACAGAGAGCACTGACTGTCAGGGATATTATACCCAGACAGTAATTGATAGCTGTGCTGCAAAATGTCCTTCGAAATTTTTTTCAAATGTTGGCAACTATGGCACTGTATCAAAGGTAATGTGTTTGTTTTTTAATAATCCCTGGTGGAAAATAATGAATCCTCCACCAGGGATTATTAAAAAAACAAAACACATTGTGTCTGGGTGGGGCTTAACCTGCAACAGGTGCGGGGTCAAACTGCGGCGAGGGCGGGGTTAAATGTGCCCCCCTACTTTTGTCCCTGGCCCTCCATGTGCCTCCCCTAAAAATGAATCCTAGAGACGCCACTGGTGAAGTGGGCTGAAATGTGTGTGGGGGTTGCCAATATGTGTGTAAGGGGTGCCAGTATGTGTAGAGGGGAGGGGTGACAGTGTGTTTGTGTGTGACAGTTTGTGTGTGTGTGGGGTGACAGTTTGTGTGTGTGGAGGGGACAGTATGTGTGTTTGTGGAGGATGACAGTGTGTGTATGTGTAGTGAGCGGTGTGGGAGGACAGTGACCCTACAATATATTTTAAAAAGGTATATTAGTGTAGGGACGCTGCTCACTGAAACAGCCTCCCCATACTAAAATACCTTTTTTAAAGAAATCAGTTCCCTGGTGATCCGGTGGCCATGATATCCCCCAGGCGCAGAGCTGCAGACCATGTGTCTCGCGATCTCAGCCAGAGTCAGAGCATTACTGTGGTAACTCATGGCAACTCTCGGAGTGGCAAGAGATCGCAAGACATATGGTCTGTAGCTCTGCACCCGGCGGAGCTGCAGACGCTGGACTTCCCCTGGTGTCTGGCCCTTAGTCATGGACAAAGGTTAGTACAGCATTTCAATTGGGGGGGAGCACAAGGGTTGGCACGACATGATGTAGGGGGGGCCATGTCCCCCTTTGCCTTCCCACCTAGTGACGCCATTGCCTAGCTTTTCATGCAGACAACAAGGTTTGTTCCCTTAGTTGCACTGAACTCAAGAGGCAGCAATTCCCCAGAGCATCTTTCTCGCAAAGACTTATCATTGAGCTGCATTGGGAAGTCGGTGATTGGACAGCCACAGAAAGTCTGGGCGGGGTTAGAAGGGGAGGGTTTGTAAAGGCAGCAGACAAGAGAGCTGCAATTTTTGCAAGCTGTTTTTAGATATAATTCCAATGAAAAAAATGCATAATTAAATGCAATAACGTTTTCATTTGGGGTATATCTACTAAACAGTGATTTTTATATATTTTGTATTTGGGCAGTGGAGTCTTCTTTTAAACAAAAACAAAATAATTCAGAGATGTGCAGTTCAACTGTTACTTTCTACTGTAGAAAGCTAAAACCTGAACTACAAGTCCTTGAAGGCTAAGCCATGACATCACTCAGATCAGTATTTTCTAACAATAAATTAGCGTAATAAAAATCCCACCCACATTTAACTGTAACATATATGTGTGTGCTGGAGCCACTGGATGCCCTTTAATGGCTGTTTTCAGATTCACTTGATTATACTACAATACATTACAAAGAATTCTAGCTGGGACAAAAGCAGTGAAAGTGATTTGCTGACTTTGTGTTGACCGTCCCTGCTGAATAAGGCCAATTAAAGCCTTTGACCTGCACCTCTAGCTTGAACATCCATTAGTAATGCTGAGAATGATAATTTAGGTAACTTTTTTGCAATTTGATTTAACTCACTAACATTCACTACAACACGGAGTTTAGTGTATAACCCTGAATTAGTTATTTTTTTCATGGAGTAAAAATACAATTTATTTTTTTAAATAGCAACTAGCATTAGAAATCATTTATACTTATTTATAGAATTCTCTGTCCCAAATATTCAAAGTTAAGAGAACGTGAGAGAGAGAGTTTGATGTAGCTGTGTTATTCCTGCAATTAATATGCCAAAATGCTGTGATTTTTATTGCCTAGACATACATATTAAAATATATTTTTTGAGAGCTTCATCTCTTCTTCAGAACAGAAGCAAGCGATCAATCTAATGGAATTCAACATTTGTAATTTAAGACAGTTATATACTGATTTTGAAGGGGGGAGCCACGTACTGTAAGTAGCAAAAGATGGTTCTGAGAGAAAGCGAGTTGTAGTTGGGCAGGTGGTAGTTAGAATAAATTTCTGCTCAGCCTTCCCTTCTGTCTCCCCATGTGGGTGGGTTTGTTGCTGTGGAATTGCACACTCATTAAACCTTAATAGTAGATTGTCATGAACATTTTTGAAACTCCACTGCTGTTTGAGTTTGACAATGTACAACTCCATGACATTCCACTCTCCATTTCTAATCTACTTTAAGGCATTTACTAAATGCTGCAAGGTCACTTGTGCCTGACCTCTGGAAAAGCCCTGAAGCACCCACTAATCAACAATAGCTATCTAGGGTGCAGGAAGTAAAGGCTTCTAAAACTATAATGGACTCTCTCTTCAACAAGAGCGATAAACATATTAAACTGTGAAATCCATGGATTATTACTTCTCTAACAGTGATTGAGAATCATCAGCTCCTCCTGCAAGTATAGTATGACTGGCACTATTTCAGATTCTCAGCCAGCCTAATGGATTTTCTGGAAAAAAGATTTTATGCCATTCCATCCTCCTTCTATGGTAAACCCCTATTTTGCCCAGGCTGCTTTGGATTGGCTGGGGGCTCTTGAGCAATGTTCTTCCTCTTTTAAAAAAAACATTTGCCCATTTCATTTTTACCTTGCTTCTTGTACCATTGGTTTGCAATGTATCCTCTTACAATAGCTAGCTTTCTTTTAACCCATTATGGTTGCTAAGTTCTAATTTTGTTAGTATGATACCCACAACATGTTGCTGTCTAGTTTTGATACTCGAAATGTTTGGCCACGTACACTTGTGGATATTAAATGGAATCTGTCAGGCACTTACCTGACCCTCTCCTCTACTGCTGCAACCTCCTTACAGAGGTGGGTCCTACATTTCTGTAACACCAAACTCATTGATTTGCCCTTCTTCTGGACACTTCCCCAAGCAGAGCAAGCCTCCTCCATGACACCGACACTCTGGCTTTTTTGCCAGCATGCTGGCGTCTGAATGGAGTGACTTTAGTTGCTGTTGCCTTACTCCCTAGCTAGCACTGGTTAGGAAGTTACCATAGCAGCCACAGTGCATGCACTTTAGTTGCAATAGGTGCAGAGCAAAATGGCTGCTTGTTGGAGGTCCCTTCTGCTCTTACTTAAAGGGACAACTCAGGCACCCAGACCACTTCTACCCATTGGAGTGGTCTGGGTGCCAACTCCCACTACCCTTAACCCTGCAGCTGTAAATATTGCAGTTTTCATAAACTGCAATAATTACATTGCAGGGTTAACTCCTCCTCTAGTGGCTGTCTCCTAGATAGCCACTA
Source organism: Pelobates cultripes (assembly GCA_933207985.1). NCBI lineage: Eukaryota > Metazoa > Chordata > Amphibia > Anura > Pelobatidae > Pelobates > Pelobates cultripes. The sequence goes on along the minus strand of OW240915.1, from coordinate 204,292,472 downwards.
GAGGACACTTCCTGGTTTCTAGCACAGATTTTCTGTGCTAGAGCGTCGCTGGACGTCCTCACACTGTGTGAGGACCTCCAGTGTCGCTCCATTCCCCATAGGAAAGAATTTTCAATGCTTTCCTATGGAGAGGTCTAATGCGCGTGCGCCATGCGCATTAGGCAGCCGCACATGCACGATCAGTCTCCCCTGCCGGATGACGTCGGCGGGGGGAGAAGCGTGGGCGGACCTGAAACCACCGCCGTGGGACATCGGCGGGGATCTCAGATAAGTCACTAAAGGGGTTTTCACCCCTTCAGCAACATGGAATGGGTCGTGGGAGGGAGAGGGTACCTGCAGTGCCAGGAAAACGGTTTGTTTTCCTGGCACTGGAATGTCCCTTTAAGTAAAAGGGCAAATCATTACGAAAAGGTTGCAGAGGTTATGATGAACTTAAATAACCCTTTAAATGAAAGGCTTTAGTGTGAAGTGCTCTTTGGTACTTTATAAACTAAAGGGTTACTCCAATGTGATTTTGTCTTTGTAGAATATTGCATATTCTATGTTTCTATTGATTATATATGGATGTGTGGATTGACATAAGTAACAGATGGTATAAGTCGCAAGGCTTTCTTTGTCCGAGAGCTCTGGAATGTGAATTTGGGGGTTTTGTCCATATATGGCTAGAGTATTGCTCTGACGTCAGTATGGGCACTTCTGTATCGTAACTGAACAAAGATACACGAGGTCTCTTGGCTCTCTTTCCTGTACAAGATGTAACTCTCCCATCAGAAGTCCAGCAATTACCATCTGCTGTTGAATGTCCATTATCCTGTAACATCCTTTGTTGTTTTATTATGTATCAGTAACTAAGAATAAACCTGAAGAAACCGTAAGTCAGATTGCGCATTAGTACTTTTCATTAATGTAGACATATATTAATGTTGCAAGCTAATTTGGCCCAAGACTATATATACAAAAGACGTATATATCAATCAACTGAAGAGAAGAAATTAAGAAGATTCAACATCGAGCGACCCATTCCAAGCTATATTGTACAGTCTTACTTTTTTTTTTTAAGATCAGATAAGGTGCGTAGATCTGTGCAAATGCTAGGAGCACAGAACTACTGTATGTTGTATTGGTGTTTATTGGAGTTACTAATACAGGTTTTGCACTGTGTGACCGAGCAGTAGTGGCATTTTCATTGGGATTGTCAGTGCTTATTCAAGGATTACATGATTTACCAGACAGATTGTCACCTTGGTAAGGGCTTTGAATTTACAAGTAGACTTAGAATGTTGTGATGGCGATTTTTCCCAGCAAACACATAGACTTTGAGAAAGCCTCTGTGGTGAAACGTTAGTGTTTTTAGCTGTATTTTGGTTTTATTAAAGGATCACTATAGGGTCAGGAACACAAACATGTATTCCTGACCCTATAGTATTAAAACCACCATCTAGCCCCTCATGCCTCCATAAATATAGCGAAATCTTACTGTATTCAAGCCTGGAGCTGTAGATTTGCATGCTGTTTGCCGCAGAAAAACAAGCTGTCTGCTGATATCAGAAGTGGTAGCCTGATCCAATCACAATGCTTCCCCATAGGATTGGCTGAGACTGACAAAGAGGCAGATCAGGGGTAGAGCCAGAATGATTCAAACACAGCCCTGGCCAATCAGCATCTCCTCATAGAGATGAATTGAATCAATGAATGTCTATGAGGAAAGGTCAGTGTTTGCATGCAGAGGGAGGAGATACTGAATGTTTGGATGCATTTTAGGCAGCCATGACCCAGGAAGGATCTCTAACAGCCATCTGAGGAGTGGCCAGTGAAGTTATCACTAGGCTGTAATGTAAACACTGCTTTTTCTCTAAAAAGACAGTGTTTACAGCAAACAGCCTGAAGGTAATGATTCTACTCACCAGAACAAATTCAATAAGCGGTAGTTGTTCTGGTGACTATAGTGTCCCTTTAAGTTGTCTTTAAATAAAACTAGTTTTCACTGAAATTGGACCTTCCTGATTTTACTATTGAAGATTTAACTGGAGGATCCACCCTTTTATTTCCTTGGTGGGGAAGATACCACCAATGCTGTATGGGATTGAGCAAAACCTGACTTGCTCTCCCTATGTGAGTATACCTCATTTTATTACTTTCTTTGTATATATAACAGAGAGCACTATATTCTGTTTTATTTTCATTTCTATACTGGAGAATTTTATGCTGCATTGCAAATAAATACACCCACTCCTGACACCAAAGCGACCCACTGACGTGGGACACACACCCTTGAAGGACCAGAAGCACCCACATGCGGGGATCATACCGCCCAGGGCTATACATCCAGAGCTAATCATAAGCTCCTGAAAATTGTGAGTGATTTTCCTTTATTCTTATATTCACCAGTTTAAAGAAATATTACACTATATTCGATCACATATACAGGCCTGTGAGCACCCTGAAGGCGTTGCTTCCCTACACCCCTTTCTAGTATCACCTATTCTACAGCCAGAAAGAAGAGACTCTGGTTTAGGAAGTATCAGCTGCCAATTGTATACAATACAAATGCCAGAAATACTTCCTTTTATCTATATATACATTTTATAGCTTCACTTTTTTTTTTTTTTTTAAATAACTATACTTGAGTTTAGCTCCAACTAGTTGCCCGACTAATGTGGTGGGGTTGAGGAGGGGAATAAATTTAATTTAAAACAACTCCAATTTCTACTGAAATCTGCAAGTTTTATAAAATTGTGTGTGTGGGGGAGGGAAGAGAGGTACACTCTCTTCACACATGAAGCACTGCAGTAAGCTAAAGGGGTGTGGAGTGTCTAAGTAAACCGAATAAAATCGGAGATTCACTTTAAAAAATACAAACATGAACTATAGATGGTGGATGTAATGCAATCTAAAATCTTGGTATTGTGATGACTATTTAGAATATATGTTTATTACTGTGCATGACAGAGCCTCTGCTATGATATGGGTACCTACTCTGTGTGGAGGCGATACAGTGAACCCCAATGTGGCTTTCTAAACACAATGTGTGAGTGTCCCTGCCTTTATTATAGAGCGATAGATACAGAGTGCAGACAGGTCAGTAATATGAAGGAATGTATCAAGTTATTCACTAATCGCCCCCAGTTTACGGTGAGCTGCACTGAGAATTGCGACATGTGGGACTCTATATCCGGTGTGTATATGGAGGCAGTCTCCAGTCTAGCTATAGGCTCTGTCTATCCACTGTAACTCAGACTGACAACACGTGGAGTCCATGCTGTCCAGTCAAACATGGCGGCGATGGCAGCAGTACTCTCGCGCGCGCGCGCACATCCCATCCGCCTCTCGCTGTACGTCCAGCGAGTTCGCGCCGCCTGCCGCACAATTTGAACGTCATAGCTAAGAGGCGGAGCTTATCGCGCTAGGCTTAGACACGCCCCCTGTCGGCTTCCGCGAGAACTACATCTCCCGTCCGGCAGTGCGTGCTTCCTGGCGTCATTGCGTAACTAGCTGACGCGCGCAGGCGCAGAGAGAGAGGGACTGGCGGGCAGCGCGAGGAGAGGAGGCCGGAGCCTGCGCGGACAGCTGTACCGGGACTCGCGGGCTATTTACCGCAGACTCGCCACCCCGAGCCGCCATTTACAGAAGTGACAATCTCCCCGGCCGCCGGCAGGACACGGTCCGTGAGTGAGTGAGTGAGTGAGTGAGTGGAGACCCGGCCGGGGTACCGGACTGTAACACTGCCCCAGGCGGCCTCGGGCCGGGAGTGACCCGAGGAGGAGCCAGGAGGATGTCGGCCACGGGAGGAGGGGCAGGAGGCGGCCGAGGAGCCGGCACTGGGGGCAAGATCCGGAGCCGCAGATACCACCTGAGCGCGGTGCGGGCTCCATACAGCAGGAGCCGCCAACAAGGCCAGCAGCAGGTCGGTCATCACACGGCAAGCATGGAGCGGGGCCCGGGGGGGGGACAGCGGGGAGGGAGTGCGCCCCGCCAGGCGCTTCAAACAGTCAGCGATTGGTGAAGGTTTGGGCACATGCTGGTGGTTCACATGTTTCCCATAATGCTCAGCCAGCTTTAGTGTCTGTGAGTCTTGGGAAACCTGGTCCATAACATCAGGAGAGCAAACACACACACACACACACAATCAGGGGAGCACACACACACACACACACAATCAGGGGAACTCACACACACACACACAATCAGGGGAGCTCACACACACACACACAATCAGGAGGCACCACACACACACACACAATCAGGAGCTCACACACACACACACACACACACACATCGGGGCTGCACACACACACACATCAGGGAACTCACACACACACACATCAGAGACTCCCACACACACCACATCAGGGAGACTCACACACACACACATCAGGGAGCTCACACACACACACATCAGGGGAGCTCACACACACACATCAGGGGAGCTCACACACACACATCAGGGGAGCTCACACACACACATCAGGGGAGCTCACACACACACATCAGGAGAGCTCACACACACACATCAGGAGAGCTCACACACACACATCAGGAGAGCTCACACACACACATCAGGAGAGCTCACACACACACATCAGGGGAGCTCACACACACACATCAGGAGAGAACACAGCATTACTGCCGGGACCTGCATGTGTTACAGGGATTTAAAAGTTTGGTCCACATGCTTTCCGCTTCACTGCACTCTGTTACTGCTGAGTAGGGGGGTAGTCTTCAGGGGGTGTGTGTAGTGCACTCATAGACAAAGTTTTAGTTCTGTGTGTAGTGCACCCATAGACCATATTTTAGCAAGGTACAATACACACTATTTTTAAAATCTAACAAGTTTCACCCAGTCTTTAACTTTCTTACTACAAATTGTGATATGGTCTTTGTAGATTTTATATTTATATGCATATGTAATTCGGATTCTTAAATATATTATGTGAATCAAATTATATATTGAACTGTACTCCCAGCTTGTGGGCAACTTCACTGTTCCATGTGGTCTCAGGCATGGGAGCCCAGACATCTACATAACACACAAGAGCATGCAGTAGTTATGGTTCCAATACTGCTTTTTGGGGAACTATCACTTTTTTTCCTTCCCCCATTGTTTCTCAATAAAGATGAGCAATAAAAACAATAGTCAAAATTATCAGTTTTCCTAAATTGATTTTTATTTTTGGTATATAATCTTTCTATTTGTTAAAATAGTTGAAAATGTTTAATTTTTTAATTTTTTTTTATCTGCCCAAGTTCCTCCAATTTTGCAGAAATATCAATTTCAGAAAAGACCACTTGTTTCTTTGGGGGGAAAATGGCATACACTTTAATGTTAATGGTGCCAAAAAATCTACTGATGAGAATACCTGATAAATTTGTGACAATGATTACATTTCTCCCCATTTTCTTTCTATTCTTCTTCTTGGTATGCTAAGATAGAAGTGTCCATATGCAGGATAAAGAGATGTGAATTCACAAATGTATTTATTTTTACCACACCTGCCAAATATATTTGTAAGGGATGAGTAAATAGAACAGGTAAATCCTGGGAAGTGACAGTTCCACATTAAAAGGACACTATAGTCCCCAACACAACTTTAGGTTAATAGAGCAGTTTGGGTGTATAGATCATGCCTCTGAAGTCTCACTGCTCAATTCTCTGCCATTTAGGAGTCAAATCACCTTTGTTTCTGTTTATGCATGAAAACAAAATGTTTTCATATTCAATCAGACGTAACTAACATAAAAGGACCACTAAAGGCACCCAGACCACCTCAGCTCAATGAAGTGGTCTGAGTGCCAGGTCACTCTAGTTTTAACTCTGCAGCTGAAAACATAGCAGTTTCAAGAGAGAGTTTACACTGAGGGTTAATCCAGCCTCTAGTCACAGTGGCTGTCACTGAAAATCAGTGAGAAGACGCTGAGGTCCATAGGAAAGCATTGAGTAATGCTTTCCTATGGGCAGGTTGTATGCTCGTGTGGCTCTTGCCGCGTATGTGCATTTCAGCGCTGACATCAGGAGGAGAAGAGGTCACCGGCGCTGAAGGGGTTTTAACACCTTCAGCCCAGCGGGAGGGGGGCCACGAGGGTGGGGGGCCCTAAGGACTACTTTTTGTTTTCCTCGCGTTATAGTGGTCCTTTAAGTTTTTATCTCCTCTGTAAATTGAACTTTAATTACACACAGTAGGCCCCTGTCGTGTCTAGCAAGCTGTTAACAGAGCAGAATATTTGAAATTATAAGTTAAACAGAATTTACAATAAAGGTATTTAATTCCTACATTATTATTGGTATTTATGTAGCGCCAACTTATTCTGTAGCACTTTACAATATTATGGAGGGGGGAATTTAATAAATGCAACAATTACAAAGACAGGAACAATAGGTAGATGAGGACCCTGCTTAGATGTGCTTACAGTGTATAGCAGAGAATTTAACAGTAAGACTGCAGGAACATGATCTATATACACATGCTGCTGAAGCAAATATTGCTTTGGTGACTATTGTAGGGATCGCGATTATTGATATTTATTTATATATTTTTTTTAGAGCCGATACCGCCAATCTGTTAACTTTCAGGCCGATAATTTACCGATATTCTGTACATTTACCATTTAAAAAAAAAAAAAATCTTACTGTATTCAAGCATGAAGTTGTAACAACTGACATCAGAAGTGGTAGCCAGATCCAATCACAGTGCTTCCCCATAGGATTGGCTGAGACTAACAGAGGCAGATCAGGGGCAGAGCCAGCATGATTCAAACACAGCCCTTGCCAATCAGCATCTCCTCAGATATGAATTGAATCAATGAATCTCTATGAAGCAAGTTCAGTGTCTACATGCAGAGGGAGGAGATACTGAATGTTTGGATGCATTTTAGGCAGCCATGACCCAGGAAGGATCTCTAACAGCCATCTGAGGAGTGGCCAGTGAAGTTATCACTAGGCTGTAATGTAAACACTGCATTTTCTATGAAAAAGAGTGTTTACAGGAAAAAGCCTGAAGGTAATGATTCTACTCACCAGAACAAATTCAATAAGCTGTACTTGTTCTGGTGACTATAGTGTCCCTTTAATATTGCAGCTGATCATTGTAGGAATGGGTGGGGGGGGCGAAAGGAGCGAGATCTGGAAAAGCACTCCAAAGGTCAGCTAGTTGGGTCCTCTGAGGAGCCAGTGACTGTTATTGGAACCAACTGAATTAAGGTATAGTTCCTGTTCAGAATAGTTCACAAAACACTTCCTATAGGTGATTCTAGTGGACATAGAATGCAGCCCACATGCATAAGAGGGCTGAAACATCTTTAAGGAGATCTTTTCCAGCCCTCTAGACTCTCTGCTAAAATAGATGGCTGTAGTATAGTCATGTCTATGTAACAAACCTTTCTTTTTAGAATGTTCCATATACAGAGATTTCGTTCAAAGGTTTTCAGTATCGCTCCTACGGAAGTAGTATCACAGACAAAACTAAATGACACTAGTTTAAAGGTAGGAGACTGGATGAAATTTTTTAGAGATCTGGGAAAGATCCACAGCAGACCATTTGGTATTAGACTTCTACTGTTCTACATAATGGTTACAAAACAGTACTCCTAACTTTCAGAACAAATGTTCCTGTGTTGTCTTCCAAAAAGTTTCAAATTGTAGAGGAAGTGGTATTAATGGTAAAAATAAAAATATGTATTGGAAGAAGCAGGCACTGGCACTTATTCAAGAATACTCTTGGCCAGATGACTCTTACAGACCCATCCTGGATTTAAAAGCAGTCAGCTGATTTATTCTAAGAAAAACCTTTTTAATCCATACTTTCTACAGTTAAGATTTTGGTGGAAAATGACAATATGGCTTTAATATTCCCAATGCCTAACCAGGAGCTGCACCCATATAGAGAAACTTGGGTGCAACCGAACCAGAAACTAGCACAAAGTCCCTAGATAAAGGTTGCAAGAGAGAGGTGGTTCAGGACCTTTTGATCAAAATTGTATTTTTAAAGCTAACACACACATGAACAAGTGTACAATATATAGGCAAATAGTGCCAACAAAATCATGTGACTATAAACAGGATCACTACTCACTTAGTGAAGATGTTTGATTGGATACGGAGTCTTCTACACAGATGCCACACAAGAAACGATATCTATTTTTTATTATTTATACAGGTGATACTCGAAAAATTAGAACATCGTGCAAAAGTTCATTTATTTTAGTAATGCAACGTAAAAGGGGAAAATAATGAGATAGACTCATTACATGCAAAGCAAGATAGTTCAAGCCGTCGTTTGTCATAAGTGCGATGATTATGGTTTACAGCTCATGAAAACCCCCAAATCCACAATCTCAGTAAATTAGAATATTGTGAAAAGGTTCAATATTCTAGGCTTACAGTGTCCCACTCTAATCAGCCAAGTAAGCCATAACAACTGCAAAGGGTTTCTGAGCCTTTAAATGGTCTCGGTCTGGTTCAGTAGGAATCACAATCATGGGGAAGACTGCTGACCTGACAGTTGTGCAGAAAACCATCATTGAAAGCCTCAACAGGTAATTGTGAAGGAAGTTGGATGTTCCCAAAGTGCTGTATCAATGCACATTAATAGAAAGTTATGTGGCATGGAAAAGTGTGGAAGAAAAAGGTGAACAAGCAGCAGGGATGACCGCAGCCTAAAGAGGATTGTCAGGAAAAGGCCATTCAAAAGTGTTGGACTTTCACAAGGAGTGGACTGAGGCTGGAGTCAGTGCATCAAGAGCCACCACACACAGACGGATCCTGGACATGGGCTTCAGATGTCGTATTCCTCTTGTCAAGCCGCTCCTGAACAACAAACAACGTCAGAAGCGTCTTACCTGGGCTAAAGAAAAGCAGACCTTGTCTGTTGCTCAGTGGTCCAAAGTCGTCTTTTCTGACGAGCGCAACTTTTGCATCTCATTTGGAAACCAAGGACCCGGAGTCTGGAGGAAGAATGGAGAGGCACACACTGCAAGATGCTTGAAGTCCAGTGTGAAGTTTCCACAGTCTGTGATTTGGGGAGCCATGTCATCTTCTGGTGTTGGTCCACTGTGCTTAATTAAGTCTAGGGTTAACGCAGCAGTCTACCAGGAGAATTTGGAGCACTTCATGCTTCCTTCTGCAGACGAGCTTTATGGGGATGCTGACTTCATTTTCCAGCAGGACTTGGCACCTGCCCACACTGCCAAAATCACCAAAGCCTGGTTCAATGACCGTGGGATTACTGTGCTTGATTGGCCAGCAAACTCGCCTGACCTGAATCCCATAGAGAATCTATGGGGCATTGCCAAGAGAAAGATGAGACATGAGACCGAACAGTGCAGAAGAGCTGAAGGCCGCTATTGAAGTATCCTGGTCTTCCATAACACCTCAGCAGTGCCACAGGCGGATAGCTTCCATGCCACACCTCAGTAATTGCTGCAAAAGGGGCCCAAACCAAGTACTCTGTCCATATGCATGCTTATACTTTTCAGAAGTCCGATATTGTTCTATGTACACTCCTTGTTTTATTGATTGCATGTAATATTCTAATTTACTGAGATTGTGGATTTGGGGTTTTCATGAGCTGTAAGCCATAATCATCGCACTTATGACAAATCATGGCTTGAGCTATCTTGCTTTGCATGTAATGCGTCTCATATATTTTCCCCTTTTACATTGCATTACTGAAATAAATGAACTTTTGCACGATATTCTCATTTGTCGCGTATCACGTGTAGCTTGGTTGCTTCATCTAAGTGTTGCTTCTAAGTGTGTAGTTGGAGGTATTCTGGAGAGTTTTACATAAGCTTCAACTGTCTAAGAGTTGTGCTAAGAGCTTTCTTTTCTACTGTTACAGGTAAGATTCATCTGTAGGAAAAGGTTACTGATTGCACAAGGTTTGAATTCCTGTTGATAATTATAAGGCATTTGATTAGTTAGTGACTTGCTATTGATTGCTGTTTTAAATTAGCTATTGTTTGCAAATAAGCAGAGGCCTACCCAGGTGTTAAACATTCCTAGTGGGTGGTGATACTGGTTCTATTTGTGTCTTTGAAATGGGGTGTGTGTGTGTGTGTGTGTGTGTGTGTGTGTAAAAATATATAAAGGAACGATCCAAAAAATATTAAAATGGTAACACAAGGAAAACATAGCAAGTCTTGAATGCCTGAAAATCTCCAGAACATAATCAGAATTATATAAACTGATCGACAATGGATATTTTTAAAACTGTTACATACCTATAGCCACAATATGAATAGACACTTGCCCTGCTACCCCAAATATAAAAAGAAATCAGAAATTGGATCATTTTTCACAATCGCTGATATACTTTGTTTTTCTCATGTTTGTATTGCAAGAGCACACACCTTGTATGGAAGTCTTATGCATGTTGTGTGCACATGCTAAGCATATATGTTCCCTCTTCTTTACTGCTCTAGAGTCTGTGCCATGGATACTCGGAAGTGGCTCAGGAGATCTCTGCATACTGCCTGTTAAACTAAACTGTATGTTGAGTAGTTAAACTCATCTTGTTTTGAGGAGTGGAACTGCAGCTGTTGGATAAACACATCCTGTAAATGTCTGCTGAACAGGAGTTTGTGAGATAATGAAAACTCTTAAGCGAAGAATGAGAAACACTGAATTGGTGAAAACCTTTCCTAACTACACTTCTATTGGCTGTCTACCAGTCACTAGAGGCTTTCCTGGTCGCACGAGGACATCCATCGTTGGTTAAAACCCAATATGAAAGCATTGATTCTATGGGGTTGTCATAATGCGATCGCAGCACTTGTAACACATGCACATTAGGTCTCTGATGTCGGGGGAGGAGAAAAGGCATAGCCTAACATCGGCGCTGGATTCAGGTAAGTGGGAAAAGTTTTTAACCCTTTCTGCGCGTATGAGGGGGGCACTATAAGCTAAGAACACAATTTTGTAGTTTCTCTTTAATATAAACTCACCAGCATTGCATATCGGGTCGGTCCTCCCCACCTTTCTTTCTTGGAGAAATATTGCAGAAGTGTTTTCGGGCACTCATATTTTCCCCTTTAGACAAATACTAGGGATCATACTATACTCATTTGAGCATTGCCCTCACCATATCTTGTTGTTTGGGTAACTTTTGCAATTACTTGTAGGTTTGCCACCCATTGTATAGAGCTGTTGAATATTTTGGTGCAACATAAGCAAGACAAATATACATAACTTCATTGATATGAGTGCACATATTGTAAGTGAAGATTCTAATTAATCAAGGTATGTTGTCAATGGCTTGTTATAACTATTTTGAGAATTTTTTTTTTTTTGCCAATTGTACCATTTTTGTGGATTTTGCAGGGTATCATCAGTCGTGTGACTGATACTGTGAAGAGCATTGTCCCTGGATGGCTGCAGAAATATTTCAACAAGGAAACGGCAGAACCAGATGGAGCTAGAGACTCAAGTGAAATTGCTGTGGAACGTACTGAAGTTAGAGAAAATGATGAAGAAGCAGACCATCACATATATATTGATGATGACCCTCCACCCATTGATGGCAGAATCACTCCTGATCCAGTCAGGCTGGCGGAAGGTAAGTTAAAAAAAAATTATAGGTTATGCCAATATTTAAAACAATATAATTACTCAATGTATTGGAGGGATTGCATGTGTACCGTAACAGTCTCACTTAAAGGACTACTGTCGCCCAAAATTAAGTTTTGCTCACTGCAGAGCTGTCCATAACTATCAACAAAAGTGGTGTTGTTTTTCATCCATATGTATGTAAAATATTATGAAAAAATACTCAACGTACTTAATGTTTTTCTATTTTTCTTCTGCCATGTCGGTCCTCAATTAGTCAGTTTTTCAGTTTTCCATGACCATTCTCTCTGTGGTATTTTTTTTTCCCTTGCACTGAAAACCATACTCTGCTTGAGGAAGAAAATACCATATGATGCAATGCTCATGCATGGGACTTTGTATGGTGGCAGAAAAAATAGATGGACGCTGAAAATATTTTTAATATTTTTCATACTTTACCTAGTTAGGGAAAGATTTCTAATGTGCTAAACTTATTTTTTTGGTGACAGTTGGCCTTTTAATGATGGGAATGTATTTATAATGGTTCATAGTTGTGTAGACTTGATTTAGTGGTTCCCCAACCCTTGTCTCTGTGCTGTAATAGGTATCCTTTTGTTCTCCCATTCGCATCATGACCCACAGCACTGCTGGAAATGAAATGCTGTCCTTTTTTCAACTGTGAGTCACAATACTGCGCTAGAGAGATCAAGGAATCACAGAAATGTTCTCTGCTGGAATGGTTCACATACAACCTGCTTTATCACAATCCTTGCAGCCTTTCAATCTTTCCTGACCTGCAGGGAGAGAATTCACGTTAGGTCACATTTCAGTTGCCTTGAGCCAGCAATCTGTATTGTCACACAGAGAATTGTATATGCTACTAAACATTGGTATCATAAATGTTACATCATGTATGCCAGCAGCTTCCTATTTAGTCTAATTGTCTTATTCTTAAAGTCCCTGATCACTCCTGTAGGCATCATCATCTGCTTTCCAAGTCAGTATCTCCTTTCAAACTTTTTTTGTGGATGACGCCTTTTTTTTTGTTTTTTTTGTTTATGAACAGGGCATTAAAGAGCCATTTTATTTTGCTTGATGGTGTGTGCTTTTTAAAAATTATCTCCTAGTGAAAAGACACTTTATAGATTTTCATAACTATATTGTATTCCAGTTTTCTAGCCCACATCTGTGCTTTTCTTGTTCTGTGTCAATGGGCAAAGTTAATGCCTCATTATCAAGGTTGACAGGTGAAGTGAAGAACATTGATTATATCATTACGATCGCACCTGTTAACCCCTTAAGACCGGAGGGCGTACTATTACGTCCTCTAATAGGCGGCTCTAAACGCCGCCGGGCGTAATAGTACGCCCTCCGGTCTTTCTGTACTTACCCGGTCGCCGGCGGTCCCACGCCGGCGATCGCGGTGGGGGGGACTCCCAGGGAGCCCCCCGCGGCACGACCGTCCTCCAGGAAGCGCCCCGGCCGTGTGAGAGTGGGGTCCTAGCGAGGACCCCACAATCACATGGCCGGGGATAGCTGGCTTCTGTATTGCCAGCAGGGGGGCTGCCTGTAATGACAGGTGGTCCCCCTGCTGGCTGAAAATAAAAATGAAATAAATAAATAGTGTAAAAAAATAAATATTATATACTTAGATCATATATATATATTATATATATATGATCAAAGTATATATATACACATATACATACACACATGTACACCGTCTAGGTGTATTTTACTATTAATATATATATAATTATATATATATATATAATATCAAATTACACGTACACTGATACTGATTAAATATATATATAATTATTGTTATATATATATTTATATATATATATATTATAAAAAAAATTAAAATGTAAATACGTTAAAAAATAAAATTACAAAAATAATTAAAAATAAATAATTAAAAAATATATAGATGTGTGTTATTTCGTTCTAACTGTATTGTGAAATTAATATATATATATATATATCAAAATACACATAGAACGAAATAATATATATATTTATACACATAAATATATACGTATATATCACTATATATATACCTATATATAAATAAAAATATTTTAAAAAAATTATATAGATATATATATATATACACATACGTATATATATACATATATTGATTCTACATATATATTTATGTAATATTTTTACATAATTAGGTATCTTAATTAATTACAATTAGCAGGACCTGCATGACAACCCATGCCGAAAGTAAAGGGAATTTAATTTGCTAGCACTATATTTAACCCTATAACTTTCCGAGACACCATAAAACCTGTACATGGGGGGTACTGTTCTACTCGGGAGACTTCGCTGAACACAAATATTAGTGTTTCAAAACAGTAAAATGTATTACAACGATGATATCGCCAGTAAAAGTGACGTTTTTTGCATTTTTCACGCACAAACAGCATTAAACGGACAATATTATTGCTATGATACTTTTTACTGTTTTGAAACACAAATATTTGTGTTCAGTGAAGTCTCCCGAGTACAACAGTACCCCTCATGTACAGGTTTTATGGTGTTTTCAAAAGTTACAGCGTCAAATATAAGGCTTGCGTTATTTTCACATTAAAATTCCAGATTGGTTACGTTGCCTTTGAGACCCTATGGTAGCCCAAGAATGAAAATTACCCCTATGATGGCATACCATTTGCAATAGTAGACAACCCAAGGTATTGCAAACGGGGTATGTCCAGTCTTTTTTAGTAGCCACTTAGTCACAAACACTGGCCAAAATTGGCGTTTTTTTGCATTTTTCACACAAACAAATACTAACGCTAACTTTGGCCAGTGTTTGTGACCAAATGGCTACTAAAAAAGACTGGACATACCCCATTTGCAATACCTTGGGTTGTCTACTATTGCAAATGGTATGCCATTATGGGTGTAAATTTCATTCCTGGCTACTATAAAGTCCCAAAGGCAACGTAACCAATCTGGCGAATTTCAATTTCAAATGTAACGTGCTATATTTGACCCTGTAACTTCCCAAAACGCCATAAAACCTGTACATAGGGGGTACTGTTTTACACGTGAGACTTTGCTGAATACAAATATGTGTATTTTATTGCAGTAAAAGCAAACAGTATTATGACACTGACCGTTTAATTGTCATGTAGAACTAAAAAAATCCAATAAAATCGTATTTTCTCCCATTTTTTTCATATTAAATTATGTTTCATAGCTAAATATTTGATATTAAATGAAAGCCCTGTTTCCCCTGAATAAAATGATATATAATAAGGGTGGGTGCATTTACTATGAAAGAGGTGAATTACGGTTGGACAGACATGTGGCGCAAATGCCAGGTTTTGTTTACATTTTGTTTTGTTCACAACGTGTACATTTGGCTCCGTCCTTAAGGGGTTAAAGGACCACTATAGTGCCAGGAAAACATACTTTTTCCTGGCACTATAGTGCCCTGAGGGTGCCACCACCTTCAGGGTCCCCCTCCCACCAAGCTCTAGGGGTGGAAGGGGTTAAACTTACCTCTTTCTCCAGCGCCGGGCGGGGAGCTCTCCGCCTCCTCTCCCCCTCTTCGGCTGAATGCGTGGCAGGAGCTGCGCGCGCTTTCAGCCAGTCCATAGGAAAGCATTCAATGCTTTCCTATGGACGCTGGCATCTTCTCACTGTGAGGATGGCAGTGAAGCGCAGGAGAACATTACAAACCGTTAAGTGTTGCCCTAGCCCCCCAAATTCTCCAGATCTCTATCCGTTTGAGCATGTGTAGTGTGTGCTGAAACATGTCTGATCCATGGATACCTCACCTCATAACTGCTAATGTATTGGTGCCAGATAAACAAAGTGACCAAGACAATTGTTTTAAATTTTTTTTTTTAATTCTTTATTTTTACTGTGAAATATGACAAGAATTTCAGTAATGATTTTGAAACTAGACTGATTCTTATATTCCAATGTTACATAGAGAACTACAAACGCAATGTATACCCACTAAACAGTCTAAACTCTGTTATAGATCTGTTTTGGCACCAACTATTACCCTTACTGCTGGCTATTTCCATCAAACTCCGAGACCGTCACTCACTCAGTGGCTCTATGTATCCGCATCCTTTTCTTCACGCTCACTGGTGACAACCGTGTCAATTTATTAGCTATAGCAGTGTGGTCAGCTGGAGCTCCACATCTTGCTCTCTGCTCAGCTAACCATGTCCCCTGTATGCAAGTTGTTTTAATGTTACCTTTAATTTTTCCAGTGTCGAGGCTCCAACATTATTGCTTACGTCTCTCCTCACGGAAGCATGAGCATGCGTATGTGTGTATTACTTTAGCATTAACATACCAAATTTGGACATAATTCATTGGTTGAACATGTACTCTTACGCCATAACATTATGAACTGGACATTCAGCTGCTGACTTGCTCTTCATATTTTTGCAAAGTTTTATTCCAGTTCCTTCTGGACTAGATTTCCCTTTGCCCCATTAAGAATAAAAATTATCATAAATTGCTGTTGTCCGTTACATCTGTTCCCCCATTTTGCGATTTCAGCCAGTCTCATAGGAAAGCATTCTCAATGCTTTCCTATGGACACTGGCGTCTTCTCACTGAAAATCACAGTGAGAAGCGTGGCACCCAGACCATTTCATTAAGCTAAAGTGGTCTGGGTGCCTATAGTGGTCCTTTAATTCTTCAATGTAACATTCCAAGGCAAGTAATCTACAGTTTAACGTTCATCTTCACTGTAAACTGCCAGCACTTATTATTATTTATTATTATTATTATTATTCCATCTCAAATACCTAGAATGCATTAAAAAGCCATACTGTAGCCTTCTAGTCTAAGGAATTTAACTTGTATTAGAATATGGATTTCATGTGCTTTCTGAATATTACAGTAGTTTGGTTACAAAAAAACCTACACAAATCCTACAGAATAGGAACTGAAGGGGTTAACATGTAGCAGTCTGTTCAAAGCATTTGTGAACATCTTGTCCAGTAACACCAAGCACACTTGCACGTGCTCACAGTACTACTTAGCATAGAAAATCATTGAAATCCCTGGTGCAGTAGGCATTGCAAATTTATAAAGCTCAACGGTTTGTTCACGCATGCACACTGTTACTTCCAAATTGTATGAGAGGGCACCGACTGTGTGAAAATTATTCAGTAACTTATTAGTTGCTAGTAAAAATAGCACAATGTGGTACAGAATGTTTGAAAAACAGCTCTCTAGCCTGACGTGTTCCTTTAAATTGTGATTTGTAAGATATGGTGCTTAAGTAACATTAACATTGTGCCATGTGTCAATCCAATACAAGGGACCTATTGTAGATTGGTCATGAAACTGAATTCCGCGCATAACTGGGAATAACCCTTAGGTAGAATCAAATTAAGGACTGCCCAATGACAGAGGGGAAGTGGGGGGAGCTTGTTTCAATTAATAAAAACCAAACTTTATTGAAAGGTTAATCCTTTCAGTAAACTTTCAAATTTTTTATTTTTTTTTAAATTGAAAAACAGCTTGTTTTTTTTAGAACGTTAACATTTTGTGCAACATCTCAATGCTGCCTTCTGTTGTGTATAAATATTTGAAATGTTCAGTAAGAAAATACCTAATGTATTTGTCAACTTGTGAGTTTAAGGTTAATAGAGAGCATATCTTGGCTTGGCAAGCCTGTCTTTAATTTGTGCTTCTACATATATGTAATCTCTATATATTGGAGACAAATCTGCCTTTTGTTAAACGTGAACAGAGCTCTTGCTGCTTGTTTAGTGATGGCCCGCATACTCTGTATTTCTGGATGTCAGAGACTGGAAGTCTTAGATTTAGCCATTCTGCACTATACCTGAATACTTCTCAAATGTTGCGGTTCAAAATAGCCCATTACATGATAGGCCTGACTAGTAGCTTGGGACTTGACATTTTGAGCCCTACCTTAAGTCACAAGTAACTTGTTTAGTAGATGTAGCCTGAGTGCATATTTAGCTGT
Organism: Pelobates cultripes; assembly: GCA_933207985.1. Taxonomy (NCBI): domain Eukaryota; kingdom Metazoa; phylum Chordata; class Amphibia; order Anura; family Pelobatidae; genus Pelobates; species Pelobates cultripes. The sequence continues at coordinate 204,274,953 of OW240915.1, read as the reverse complement.
GCCAATGAGACGAGTGTGAGCTATGAAGCTGACTCTTATTACTCCTATTTGTTTAGTATTTAAAATCTGTGCTAGGGGGATGGGTACAAATAACAAGAGTTGATAAGTAATTAGCTGATGGGCAGAGTGATGTCCGCCGCTCGGCTCACACTGATCTCTCATTTACTGGGGTGAGTATGTTCTATAGAATAATCTAAAAAGGAAGTTGTTTTTGTTACCAGTTACATTTTGATAAGGTAAAAAGTATGTTTTTTAAATAAATACACTTGGTGATTTTATCCCTAATGTGAATTTTATAGTATGCATTGGCATACTCTGGATTCGTTGTCAACTATGTGATTCTATTACACTTGCTGTCTGAGCTTCAAAATAAAGAATTGGAAAAAAAATACAATAAAAAGGAAGTTGCTTTGTGAAAAGAGGGAATTGGACTAAATGCATGGGTTTATGCTACAGAAAGTTGCAAAACCTGAGATTTGAATGTTAAAAAAACCCATGAATTTAAGGTCACAATCTGTCAAATCTACTTAATTATATTTAACAATCCGTGTATGACTGGAGTGTCCTTTTACTCATGTATAATCATATACAAATATAGAAAACTTTCAGGTTAGATTTACAAAAAATCCATTTGCACTTTTTTCTCAGAACCATCGACTAGTCGATTCTCATTGAGTATGCCTGATGTTCTAACAAGGCCTTCACTCCATCGAGCAAATCTGAACTTCAATGTCCTGGATTCTCCTGCGCTTCACTGCCAGCACTCAACATCTTCTGCATTTCCTATTGGCAGTTCCGGCTATTCACTTATAAAGGAAATCAAAGACTCTACCTCTCAGCACGATGATGATAACATCTCTACAACAAGTGGTTTTTCCTCTCGAGCATCTGACAAGGGTATGATTTGTTCTACTTTTACACAGTTTTGGGTGTTGTATTCATTGATTTCTAATTGATTTTGTTTGTGCTATAAAATGTATTCTTCTCTAGATGTAGCTGTGTCAAAAAATTTAAATGCCCCTCCTCTGTGGTCTCCAGAAGCTGATCGCTCAAATCCACTATCTCATAATTCCAGCATGAGTGCAAAAAAACCAACATTCAACCTTTCTGCCTTTGGATCAATGTCACCGGTAAGTGACAAATTAGGTCCATAGGACAGATAATGTGCTGTGTTGCTGAACCCTTTCCCCTAAAGGAAGTAACTATTTGTAAGTTAATTATTTTAGTTTTTTATTTGAGTTTTAACTACTGCAAGGAAACAATTTTAACCTTAAGCTTTGAGTCCAGCCCCTTTAACCTGCGTTTTCCCAATGATCTTATTTTGTATTAATGTAATAAGAAATTATTGGGTATGTTAGGATCCCTCAAACTAATTTGCATTATTGGTCAGTTTACATAAACTAAACTGTTTAATTCCTCTGTATATCTATTTTCAGTCTCTTGGAAATGCTTCAGTACTAAAATCCAGCCAGCTAGGAGATTCTCCTTTTTACCCAGGAAAAACAACTTATGGAGGAGCAGCTGCCGCACGGTCCTCAAGAGTCAGAGGGACTCCTTATCAGGTAACCTTTTACTATGCCTTAAATTTGACTGAAAAAAATGTTGCTGGTTAGTTTGCACCTTGAATTTTAAATGTTTACACGTGAGCATAGTAAAGTGTTCTTATTACTGAAGTTGATTGATGTGAAACTGGCTGACAATTCTGACTGTCCTGCAGAAGGCAAAGCTGGTTGGACAGCCTTGCAAACCTAAAGGAGCACTATAGAGTCAGGAACACACACATATTTCTGATCTGGCCCTCTTTTGACACCCTAAATATAGTAAAGTCTTACTTGTATTCAAGTCTGCAGCTGCTACCTCTGCAAATGTTTGCATGTGAACTGCCTCTGTCTGCTGACATCATCAGAAGTGGTGGTCTGAGCCAATCACAATGCTTCCCCATAGAACTGTCTGAGACTGTCAGAGTCAGAGCCAACACAAGTCGAACACATCCCTGGTTAATCGGCATCAATGCATCTCTGAGGAAAGTTCGTATCTGCATGCAGAGGGTGGAGACACTGAATGATAGGGCTGCACACTAGGCAGGACTGCCCCAAGAAGCAGCTCTAGCAGCCATGTGAGTGGGCAGTGGAGTTATCACTAGGCTGTAATGTAAACACTGCATTTTCTCTGAAAAGACTGTGCTTACAGCAAAGAGCCTGAAGGGAATGATTATATTAACCAGAACAAATGCAAAAAGCTGTAGTTCCGGTGGCTATAGTGTCCCTTAAGGCTGTTATAGCACAGTTTGAAAAAGCTAAACCGCCAAAAACAAACACCCTGAACTGAAGTGCTCTTTAAGAGTATTTAAAACGGCTGTTCTTTTAATATGTGTACAATTGCATCTGTTCAATGCAGATGGACTTTTATACACTTTAGGAATTGCTTTACTGTTCACACACCAACCCGAAGTGTTTATTGTGTCTAAAACATCTCATTTTAATGCATTATCTATATAATACTTTTAATGGGTTCCAATTCCTGTTTTATGTCCCTCTAAGAAAATCATTACAATAATCCGTTTTGACCATATTCATTGAAAGACATTACAAATTAATGTACTTATTTTTTTTTTTTTTATTTTTTAAGTAAAACAAAAATAAAAACATGAGACTGAAATAAAACACCAATTAAATATTACCATTGGAGAGAAAAAAAAACCTTTTAGTTCAGTCATTCATAGCTTGGTTACTCTAGTAAAGCCCACAGTTGTCCATTTGTTAATCATGGTGTGAAAGTGGTTATGTTGGGTCATGTGGTTTGGCATGAAGAAGCACCTTCTTTGCAACACCTGTTGTCTGCTTGACTAAACTTAATGGTTGTATGCTGTACTGTGCCAGGAGTGCTTTTTATAGACCACAGTAATACTGTGACAGCATAGCATGCCATTGGCTTTACTGTGTACTCTGTTTAAATGGTGTGACTTACTGAATACAAATCTGTAAACACATTGAGTTCTGTAATGTTTGTGCTAGTTATGCATTTTTATAGTTTCTACCTTGGTAATTTTTATTAAACATTTTGTAACAAATTGTTTCTTTTAGGCACCTGTGAGATTGCAAGTTAAAGCAAAGCCAGCAAATAGTGAAACATATGGAGTTACAAGTTACGCTGCTCGGCGTATCCTGCAATCATTGGAGAAGATGTCCAGTCCTTTAGCGGTAACCAATTTATATTTGACTTAAAGCTTACATCTGCATCATACTTTGAAATACATCTGAAAGGTTGTTTATAAAGCAACACTAAGTTGCGTAGACACTTTAAATCACTGCAAGCCTTAAGGTGTGTTTTGTATCTTTTACGGACTCCCTACCAAGAGTGACTTGTAACAACAGCTAAATGTCAGATTCTAGCTCTCTGATGTCAAAGGAGGAAAGTTTCTTCATTTAACTTACAGCTAGTGCATGCATATTGGTCTCCTCTTATGGAGCAATCCTGAGGACTTTGGCCATCTCAGCGCACAGCCTGGTTTACAAAACAAGTGGTGTATAAATGGATAGTAGCCATGTTAGTCATCCCATGATAAAATGTTACATTTGAAAGTACTTAACAGATGAGAGAGGTTTGTTATGCAATTTAAGTGGTTGTGTAAAGTGCTTTATAAAACAATGCATGTTTGCATGTATTAACACCTACACTGCTCAAAAAAAATAAAGGTAACACTTAAACAACACAATGTAACTCCAAGTCAATCACACTTCTGTGAAATCAAACTGTCTACTTAGGAAGCAACACTGAGTGACAATCAATTTCACATGCTGTTGTGCAAATGGGATAGACAACAGGTGGAAATTATAGGCAATTAGCAAGACACCCCCAATAAAGGAGTGGTTCTGCAGACCACTTCTCAGTTCCTATGCTTCCTGGCTGATGTATTGGTCACTTTTGAATGCTGGTGGTGCTTTCACTCTAGTGGTAGAGTACAACCCACACAAGCAGCTTATCCAGGGTGGCACATCAATGCGAGCTGTGGCAAGAAGGTTTGCTGTGTCTGTCAGTGTAGTGTCCAGAGCATGGAGGCGCTACTAGGAGACAGGCCAGTAAATCAGGAGACATGGAGGAGGCCGTAGGAGGGCAACAACCCAGCAGCAGGACTGTTACCTCCACTTTTGTGCAAGGAGGAACAGGGGGAGCAATGCCAGAGCCCTGCAAAATGACCTCCAGCAGGCCACAAATGTGCATGTGTCTGCTCAAACGGTCCGAAACAGACTCCATGAGGGTGGTATGAGGGCGCCTGACGTCCACAGGTGGAGGTTGAGCTTACAGCCCAACACCGTGTAGGATGTTTGGCATTTGCCAGAGAACACCAAGATTGGCAAATTCTCCACTGGCGCCCTGTGCTCTTCACATGAAAGCAGGTTCACACAGAGTACATGTGACAGTCTGGAGATGCCGTGGAGAACGTTCTGCTGCCTGCAACATCCTCCATCATGACCGGTTTGGCAGTAGGTCAGTAATGGTGTGGGGTGGCATTTCTTTGGGGGGCCGCACAGCCCTCCATGTGTTTGCCAGCCAGAGGTAGTCTGACTGCCATTAGGTACCGAGACAAGATCCTCAAGTTCCTGCAAGACAAAGGCATTGATGCTATGGACTAGCCCGCCCGTTCCCCAGACATGAATCCAATTGAGCTCATCTGGGACATCATGTCTCGCTCCATCCACCAACATCACGTTGCACCACAGACTGTCCAGGAGTTGGCAGATGCTTTAGTCCAGGTCTGGGAAGAGATCCCTCAGGAGGCCATTCGCCACCTCATCAGGAGCATTCACAGGCGTTGTAGCGAGATCATACAGGCACATGGAGGCCACACACACTACTGAGCTTCATTTTGACTTGTTTTAAGGACATTACATCAAAGTTGGATCAGCCTGTAGTGTGTGTTTCCACTTTAATTTTGAGTGTGACTCCAAATCCAGACCTCCGTGGGTTGAAAAAATTTGACTTCCATTTTTTAATTTGTGTGATTTTATTGTCAGCACATTCAACTATGTAAATAACAAAGTATTTCAGAAGAATATTTAATTCATTCAGATCTAGGATGTTATTTTTGTGTTCCCTTTATTTTTTTGAGCAGTGTATTTTTCCCAAAATACAAAGCTGCTATCAAGTTTATAAATGGTGTTTTTCATATGAATCCCACAGCTAAATGTTGGGATTCATATTGGCCCAGTCCATCTTATTTATTGGTACTTAACTGGTGGTATGCTTTGCGTCCTTTACTAGTATTGCACATTAAAACAGCTGAGTGTAAAAGGCTTGTGTTGAAGGCAGCTAGTCTAGATGTTGAAAATCATTAGTGCTAATTTATCTTCCCTCTCTATTACAGGATGCCAAAAAAATCCCATCCATCTCCTCTTCATGTCTGGTGAGTAAGCTTCTCATATTTGTGTGTGTGCGCATATGATTGTTCATTTCATGTTTTCTGGTTGCCCTGTTGTAAATTCAAATACATTGCTTCACAACTAGAAAACTCCCTTGTTTCCACTCCCTCCCCTAATCAGAGGATGCACATGCACTTTTAGCTGGCAAAATGGTTCAACCACAGACTTCTCTATGGGAAGCTTGTGACTAGACCTCATTGAGCCTCTGTAGCGCTAGAGGGGGCGCTGAATTTCAGTTCCAGGAGAATAGCACTGGATTCCAGTTGGGAAAACACATTTGCAAGTTAAAGGGCAAACTGTGAAGGGGGACTATTCTCCATTGTGCCCAACAGGGCATTCTACACAGGAACTGTCCCCACCACCACCCTCCCCTAAAAACAGGGTTAGAGTAAACCTCTAAACACCTGGTGATATCTACTTTAGGTAGCTATATATTTTAGTGTTGCAATTTAATTAAACTTAGAATGCAAACTTAGTGTTTAGTGTTGCAATTTAATTAAACTTAGAATACAAACATACCAAATCTAAAATCACTCCACATTAAAACACAAACGTGTTGCTGACCCTATTGTCTTAAAACCACTATTTAGGTGGCTCCCCCCCCCCCCCCACACCTTATTTTCAGCGATGCGTGGGTCTGCTTACACTGATTCTCCTCCTTGGTGCCATCAGAATGTAAGATTTTTAGCCAATCCAATGCTTTCCCATCATTGGATTGACTGAAATCGACAAGAAGGTGGGGTGGGGTGGGGCAGGGCCAAACGCCAGCTTGGCCAATCAGCACTTCCTCAGAGATGCATTGAATCAATGTGTCTCTATAAGGAACATTTCTGCGTCTCAGGCGCTGTGCCGCATGCCCCAGGAAGCACCTCCAATGGCCATCTGAGTGGCCACTGGAGGTGTCCCTAGGGGGTAATGTAAACACTGCCTTTTCTCCAAAATAGCACAGTATGCATGAAAATGTCTGCAGGGAATTACTCACCAGAACTACATTAAGCTGTAGTTGTTCTGGCGACTGTAGTGTCCCTTTAAAATTTTAGTTTTCTCTTTTGTATTTTGTGACTAGTGTCTACCAAATGTAAACTGAAGTCTTAGACATATGATGTAAATCAGGACAAATACATTTGAATTTATTTTGAAATTTCTTAAGATGCGTTAATTATATGCACCTTGTTGGCAAAACTGTGGGGAAACCTATAACGATTTATATATGTATATGTGACAGCTAATTGAAGCCCTTTTGTTCTTTAAAGAAAAGTGTGTGTTTGTGTTTTATGGTGGGGGGAAAATTGTGATTGAAAACCCCTTCCACCTGAAGTCTGTGGATAGTTAATACAATGTTAAACAAAAATCTGCACACCAGTCAAGCCATAAGACTTGCTTTTCCCACAGAAATCCCAGATCTGCAGTAGTGATACAACCGCAAAGGATTCTGGGTGGGCATATTCTGCGGTTGTAACATCACTGCAGATTTAGGATTTCTGTGGGAAAAGCAAGTCTTATGGCTTCACTGGTGTGCAGATTTTTGTTTAACATTGTATTAACTGTATGTATGTATGAAACTGCTTGTGTCCTTTAAGAACAGACCAGTCCAATTGAAGCTGTCTGTAATAGGATTGATTTCTTTAAATCTTTCATTTTCGTATTACAGGCAGACAAAAGTTTCCAGGATGATATAGGAAACTCTTCTAAAAGGAAAAAGGTAACCATATATAGGTCAAGAATGGTTGATACTTTCAAAGATCCATAAATTACTTTAAAAAACATGTTTCTTATTTGAACAAGTTAAATTATTTGTGAATATTCATAATAGTTTTTGGCAGTCACATGTTCTTCTGTTTTGTTTTTAAAAGGACACAATTTTAGCTAAGTACAAAAACAACTTTAGCTTAATAAAGCAATTTTGGTGTATATGTAATGCTCTGGTAGTCTCACTGCTCAATTCTATACCATTTAGGAGTTAAATCACTTTTATTATTATGTAGTCTTTGCCACACGTCCACAGCTGTGACTTGCACTCACAATATGAATTACATTTTTTATTTTCAATCGGCTCTTACAGCACATTGTGTTTAATTTAAAGGTGCTTATCTTTTGCTGTGTTGATCGAACTTTAACAGATTCCTACGGGCTGTAGCAGATGAGACATTCCAAATGAAACAGACTTTGTAATAATGGAAGTGGGGGGCGCTGTGTAACTCACATGGAGGGAGTTGTACTTAGGGCTGCATTTAGCTCCTAAATGGCAGAGATTTGAGCAGTGAGATTGCAGGGGCGTGAGCGATGTCAAAACCCCTTAGTTATAAGGACACTCTAAACACCAAAATAACTTAAACTTCATAAATTAGTTTTCATATATAGATCCCTTCTCTGCAGTGTCACTGCTCAATACTCTGCCATTTATGAGTTTATTACTGTTTATGCAGCACTAGTCACACCTTCCCTGGCTGTGACTCTCAAACCCAACATGAATTGTAATCACACACAGAAGGCTCTTGCAAACTTGAGCAAGCAATTAACAGAGCAGGAAATAAGAACTTGAATGAGACACAATGTTCAGTAAGAGAGTTAAAGGGGCACTCCAACCACCAATATTACTTTAATGTGTTTGATTTGTGTTGGCCTCATTAATATGCTGTATTTTTGTTGCATGCTTTATTTTTCATAGTTTTTGCATAAAGTAAATGTTTTGCACAATACTGCACCATAAGTCTGCCTCTTTAGCCACACCCCCTTACTTCAGAAACAAAAATCAAAGCGGTGCACACAGCTCAACCACTGACGGTACTAAATGATTCGAACAACAAAACAACCTGCATTTGGTGAGGGCACCCATGTAGATATTATAAGGATATAGCTACCGGTTTGCAGTTTCTCTGTCTTCATCCAGATTGTGAATTAAAAGCTGCTCACTCAGTACTTTTGGGGATGAAACACTGTGTATATATTATTAGGATGTCTATCTGGGACGAGAGGTTTGGCTAAGGTGACAGGATTACGGTGCAGAATTCTGCATAACAATATATATATATATATATATATATATATATATATATATATATATATATATATATATATATATATATATATATATATATATATATATATATATACACACACACACACTCTCTTGTACAAAAAATATAAAGATTTAAACATGCGGCTGAGTGCATGCGGTGTAGTAGCTCGCTATGTATATTTTAGTGGAACTGGACCAGGGCCATATATGGTGCTATTGGTTTTGTGCATTACAAAAGTCAGCCAGGGGCTCCCTATTCCTAGGTGTCTCAGACCCATTGGTGGGTGTGTGTGTTTGTGTATAGCTAATAAACTGTAGCGTGGTGTAGAACTAAAACAATATTAAAACTTTAAAGATTATGCAGCACAGAGCCGTGAGTTCTGGAGGTCCATCATTTAGATTAGTGTCATTCATGATAGTCAGGTGGCAAGCAGGCTGCCGGCTTTGGTCTGTCGGGCAGTTGTCACATCCCCTATGCCCAGTGCAGAGAAGAACGCATGGATAGAGGTCCCTGTAGGGAGTTTGTGCATGGTGCCATTGTCAGAGACATGGAGGGATCTTGGTGTTCCCCACCTGTAGGTCACTCCTACGTGTGCGTAGTCGGGTGGTGAGTGAGTTCAGGGATTTCCTCCATTTCAGCGTTGCTTTGGATAAGTCCTGATAAAGACGGTTGGGAGTCCTCAAAAGTCAGTGGGGTCTTGCTCCTTACCGCTGCCATGATGTCTAGGGATAGTGAGCAGCAGAATATTACGTCCTCGGGCACTGTGGAAGTAGTTTTGGTCGGCTTTGGGAGGCAGTATAGCCCAGTTATGTTGATTTTTCTTGCGGTTGAAGGTGGCAGTATTGTGAACAGCAGTCTCCTCACATAGTGTGGCAATTCCTCCCCAGGCACCATAGAGGGTATGCCCCTTATCTTAGTATGGTTGCGGTGGTACCGGTCGTCTTGCGCCGATAATTAGTGAGAGGGCATGTTGGGTTGTTTGTAGTATGGAGGCCTTCATAGCGGAGGTGTCATTGCGGTTCTCCTTAGCTTCAGCTGCTTTCATCCGTCATGTCACCTGCTGCATGGCCGTTTTCAGGACTGGCAAGTCATCAGTGAGAAGTCTCTGGAGGTCTTGGAGCATGGTCTATATAGGGTTTGGAAGTTCTGCTTCGTTGCAGGTTCTGGGCAGCCAGCTGTTGCTGTGGGCTAGTGTTGTGTGTGTGTGTGCGCTCTGTGCCTGCGGGGGAGCCAGTGATGCGGCATGGGAGACTCCAGTTGGAGGAAAGTTTTCCGCGGCTGCCATTTTGACTGGAGTGTGCCGCTGGCACATCGCTCCGATGTCCCGCTGTTAATTTGCGGTTCCGGCCAGAGGCTTCTTGGATCTGAGCCCCATGGAAGGAGTAGTGAGCCCTGTGTGAGGTTGCCACAGTTCTGCCATTTCCCCGTCGAGGTCCCCGCTCAAAAGATACTAGAGGTCGGGGTATGCTGGCATGTAATATGCCCCATGCCTGCGTTTCAGCTTTGGTTGCTTCGCGGAGTATAAGAAGGGCATCAGTTGGTGCGGCAAGACGTCCTTGGTCTGTATCTGCTGTGTGCGGGGTTGGATGGTGGCGAGGTGCGGAGATATAGTGTGGATTGTGTTTTAGGGTGTTGGAGCCGTCAGAAATGGCGTCTGGCAACACCACATGAAACTTAGCCCAACTGACATCTGCTGGCGATCCTGTGGTGGAAATGCCCCACAGTTAGTCTTTTTTCTGGAAGGGAGTGGTTGAACTAGGTACTAAAATACGACAAAGGACATGGATTTAGACCCATAGCATTCTTACTATTCAAGCCTACTGATGGACTCCTCCACCATGAACAGAAACTACTCAACATGGTATACTTAGCAGCCAGACGACCCCTGGCACAGAAGTGGTTGAACACTCAGCCCCCCTCCCTCACATTGGCAATGGCCAAAATAAGCCAATGATCTTATGGACAAGCTGACATCACAGGTCCACAACACCACTGCCACCTTTCAGAGGGTATGGGACTTGTGGCAGCAATACACAGAGGAAATGGGATTGTAGGTCGTGAGAACAATTACACATAACACCCCCGTACCGTGAGATTCTACTATTCTATCCCTTCCATTAATTTCATTACCTTCCTTACCTTTTGACACTGTGCCAATGTCAGTGTCTTCTATAGGGTGTGGTAAGACTGCAGTATGCATCCTGTTTCTACGCCATCTGCCCATACACCTCAGACAGGGGAGCCTACTATACTGTTACTCCGCACCTCACGGACTCTTGGGCTTTGCCACACTACAGCCATTTATGGCTATTGACATTGGCTCCAAGTGATTCCAAATGTCCCTCACCACTTAATACTTGCACACAAATACAGTTAGCACTGAATTGACTGCACCACACTGCCACCTTCATCATTGTAAGCGCCAATCTTAAATGTTTCACCAGTAAACACTAATAAGAAACCAAAAAGAAAATGCAAATGAATAGAAACTGTGGCATCGGGAGCAGGGGGAACGAATGAATTACGGCTGACACCTACATTCCCCGCATAGCGAAGTGCACACACCCCTTATTGCCATACTGCTGGGACTTTTCTTATCTATTTTCCTATCTTTCTGTTATACCTTTTATTTTTCCAATGCTTAAACAAAATACTTTGACAGTTGGTCTTTGCTTTTCTCACAAAGGGATACATGGTCTGGAATACTGTAACAAATGTTCTTTTACAATCTGATGCCTGTAATATTGCATTGTACGCTATAAATAAGTTACCTCTAAGTACCTTCCAACCTCACTTTATCCTATCATTGAATACGGTCATCACAAAAATAAAGAATGAATAAAAAAAAAAAAAGAGAAAATGAAATGGCGTCTGGTCCAGTTTAGTGCCTGGCTCCACCCTCCACTTCGGCTACTTTTGATCTTAAATTTGAACTTCAGTTGGAGTTATTTAGTAAATAACAGTGTAAGGATTTTCCTCCAATTTTTCCCATTTTTGTGATAATGGTTGCATTACATCCTCCTATGGCATTGACTTTCATATGTTTCATATTTTGTGAGGTTTTGTATGAAGCAATGCAGTTTTGCAGTTTCAATATCAACACTTGTTGAAGGAGATGTAGATAGTGCTGCTTGACACTTGCATTTTCAAATTCCTCACAGCTGTCACTGCTTTTAAAAGGGTTCATTGTATATTTGTTTGGCACTTGCTGTTTTTTTTTTTTCTTAAAGAAACAGTCATCAGTGTTTGTCCTATCTATACCAATTTTAGTCTCATGCTGATCTCGTTATTTGAATTTTAGATTCACTGATGCTACTTTCCCCATTTGAGAATTTGTTTTTCTTAAAGGGACACTATAGTCACCAGAACTACAGCTTATTGAATTTGTTCTGGTGAGTAGAATCATTACCTTCAGGCTGTTTGCTGTAAACACTCTTTTTTCAGAGAAAATGCAGTGTTTACATTACAGCCTAGTGATAACTTCACTGGCCACTCCTCAGATGGCTGTTAGAGATCCTTCCTGGGTCAAGGCTGCCTAAAATGCATCCAAAAATTCAGTATCTCCTCCCTCTGCATGCAGACACTGAACTTTCCTCATAGAGATTCATTGATTCAAATCATATCTATGAGGAGATGCTGATTTGCCAGGGCTGTGTTTGAATCGTGCTGGCTCAGCCCCTGATCTGCCTCTTTGTCAGTCTCAGCCAATCCTATGGGGAAGCATTGTGATTGGATCAGGCTACCACTTCTGCTGATGTCAGCAGCCAGCTTGTTTTTCTGAGGCAAACAGCATGCAGATCTACAGCTTCAGGCTTAAATACAGTAAGATTTTTACTATATTTATGGAGGCATGAGCGGTCCAGGGGGCTAGATGCTGGTTTTAACACCATAGGGTCAGGAATACATGTTTGTGTTCCTGACCCTATAGTGATCCTTTAAACAGCAGTATATATATATCTATCTATCTATCTCAAATGTGCCTTTCCCAAAAATAATTGCAATACTGTCAGCCTAGCAGGCCTGCAGTAAGGTCTTAATGGATTGATCAGAGACTTTCATTTGAAATATAGATATGTTACTTGCATTTATAAAGCACTAAAATATTTGACAGTGCTGTATAATTGGGTAAAGACAGTACCATATAAACAGACCAATACAAAACAGACCTGTGAGCGGAGATATAGCCCCTGAAGATATTTTATACAGGGTACTTTGCTAGGTAGCCAGTGAGCTTACAATCTAAAGGGTAAAATGGGGACATGAGACAAGAGGTAGCAGAGGGAATTTGGAGGGGATAGCAGTAACACGAAGGAATGAGGATGTGATGGATTGCGTTGCCAAACAGCTGGAAGAACATGCTATATAGTTGGAAGCAACCAGGGTGCAAGGGTGGGGATGTGCTAGTAGAAAAAGAAGTGGGGCTGTTTCAGTTGTTTAGTGGAATTGGGCCTAGAGAATAGTTATTTAAAAAATTGCAGCGGAAAAGGACAAACAGTGTTTGGAGGTGTAGAGCAAACACCTCATTTGGCTGGCAAATATTTCCATCAGCCAAAATAGTAATAACTGCAAGTATAAAATATTAGAGTAGTAAACTATATGGGTAAAAATGTTAGTATTGTTATAGTAAATTAATAATATAGTAACAAAGGTGAAATAAATCCAATTGTATATCTCCCAAATTTCTGTCTGTAAGTTCTGAATAGAAATGAAGTGGCTTTGATTTAGTTGGTTTGTGGAATTGGTCATTAAAGTTGCAATGAGGTGTAAAAAAGAAGTGGATTTGTTAGTGTGGGCAGATATATAGATTATATTAGTATGTGTATATGAATATAAACACACTCTTGTATTCTTACCAACTCTAAATGACATTTTACATTCTTTAATTTTAAGGTTGAGTCAACATATCCCCCTGTTCGTGCTCTTATGACACCAAAATCCATAGTGATCTCTCCAAACGTATCTTCATACATCAAGCCTTCACTGGCTCCATCTGGTTTGATAAAAAGCAAACACAGAATGCAAAGTGACCAGCAGAAGGTGAGTATTTTACGGTTACTGTAACTTGCATTTAATGTAGATTTTTCATCTGCAAAATGTTCAAATGGTAACATGTACATTAACTATGGTTTACGTAAATGTAAAATTAATATTGTCACCAATGGTGTAATTTTAAATGCTTCATGAGCGCATTATGTAGGCAAGTAAAAACTACATTATATGGACAAAAGTATTGAGACACCTGACCATTACACCAAATGGAAATTTTGACATTGCATTTTAGGTACATAGAAATAAATATGCAGTTTGGTCCCCTGTTTACAGCTATAACAGCTTACACTCCTCTGGGAAGGCTTTGCACAGTATTTTGGAGTGTTTCTGTGGGAAATTTTGCCTATTCATCCAGTAAGAGCATTTGTGAGGTCAGGCATTGATCTTGGACAAGAAGGCCTGGCTCACAGTCTCTGTTCCAGTTCATGCCAAAGGTGTTCAGTGGGGTTGAGGTTAAGTTCTCCCACATCAAACATATCCAACCATGTCTTTGTGGACCTTGGTTTTTGCAGTGGGGCTCAGTCAAGCTGGAATAGTGAAGGGACTTCCCCCAAACTGTTCCCACAAGTTGGAAGAAAAGCATTGTCCAAAATGTCTTGTGATGCTGAAGCATTAAGTTTTCCCTTCACTGGAAGAGTCTTGGTGATTGTACTTGATGTGAGCTCCTGCCGCACAGTTGTGCTAATATTAATGTCAGTGGAAGTTTGAAACTCTTTAGCTTTGGAATCAGCAGAGCAATGCTGAATTTTACCCACGATTCACCTCATCACTCAAGCCCCCTGCTTTGTGGCTGAGTTGCTGCTGTTCCTAAACCTTTCCACTTTCCGGTAATACCACTTACAGTTGACAGTGGAATATCTAGCAGGGATGAAATTTCACAAACTGACTTATTGCAAATGTGGCATTCTATCACAGTACCACGATAGAATTCACTGAGCTCTTGAACGACCCATTTTTTTTACTGTTTGTAAATGCAGACTGCATGGCTAGATGCTTGATTTTATACACCTGTGGCAATGGGTCTGATTGAAATAACTGAATTCAACAATTAAGAGGTGTGTCCCAAAACGTTTTTCTATATAATGTATGTAGTAGGCAGTTCTATGGAATTCCAAATTATGATGCAGGTGCATAAATATCACTGCAAATTTGTGATTATTTTTTTTTGGGAAAAGCAAGTCTTATGGCTTGACTGGTGTGCAGAGTTTTGTTTAACATTGTATTAAATATATATCAATCTCAAACAAAGATCCCTCCATACTCTGCAATATATTTGCTTAGTTTATTTAGTCATCAAATTAAAAAGGCACATTTTTGACTCTGTGCCCTTGCACGTTGCTGAATAAGCCTCCTAAATATAATTCTAAGTGCTAGGGATCCTTAAGCAATACGTAGGCCACATTCTTAATACACTTTAATTACTGCTTTGATTTTAATCTTGGTTAAAGGATTAGTACAGGGTAGTTTCACTGCTTAGTTTATGATGTACGTTTATAGTAGTAAGCTGTGGTTCTTCTATTGCATGGTCTACTGCAACCACGCTCACGTGATGGGAAAAAAATGCATATACGCTGCAACCCCTTGTTGTGCTGACAAGCTTTTTTTACTATTTTTCTTTTCTTAAAATTCTTTATAAGTTCATGTAGTTATAGTGACCTACAGCGGAGATAGACTAATACATACTGTGTTAGTACAGTCTTATAGCCATTGAACATTTGAAACTATGCGTAAGATCACCTACTATTGTGTACGTGTTACAATGATTAACAGCATTCAACAATATAGTGCAGTGACATTCACTCCATTAAGAGTGATATTTATGGTCACAGAAATGTCTTGTCTATTTTGTACTACAATGAACTTTAGTTTTATATATTTATTGGTAGTACTGTATATAGAGATTATAAAAAGATCAATAAATGTTTGAGGAAGGGGAGATAAAGAGGAGTAATACTTTTGAAGAGGTTGCTCCTTGGCCTGCTGGGGCGGGGAGGCGCATCCATCACACTCCCTTAGTCAGTTATTGTTCCGTATAGCCTTACCATGGTTGCCAGACCTTTTGTAAAAGTGGAACAAGTGTTCCGTACTTGGGTCGAAGTCTTATCCATATAAGTTTCTTTAATTTTGTAGAAGACATTTGTGCTAATTGGACTGATGGTAAAGGTGGAGTATTTTACTATTCTTATCTGATCAACTGCTGCTCAACCGAACTGGCCTGTTGCTGCAGTTTCCCACCAAGCACACAGAATATCAATGCGGCAAGCAAGTTAGTTTGAGCAGCAGTTGGCCAGATAAGAGAAGAATCTGACCCAAAAATCATTAGGTTTCGTTAAATGTAATAAACTTTTTAATGAGACTTATATATTTGACTACTTTACACTTTGCATATTTAATGTGTCCTTTGTGTTTAATTACAGGAGTCAAAAGGAACTCGTATGTTGCATGCTCCAACAGCACCACAAACTGAGAGGTATGTTATGAACTCTAATTTTTATATTCTAGCATATAGCGCTAAAAATATAAAATGGCCTTTGTTCCAGTACAGCTCTACAAATCTTGTAATATAGCCATAATCTTTTCTAAGACCCCTAAGTGTAATTCTACCTTTCTATATTGGTGGTCTGGCATTTCAAGATACTAGAGTCCTGCTAAAATCTATTAATTTCAGTTTGTTTCCCTTGTTCAATGTTCCAATCTTAGCTCTGTATTTTTTAAATTATGCATATATGAATGTTTGTATGTGGGTGTAAAGTTTTGAAAGCAAGAAAAAAATATTTTGCTTGCTGCCATTTTACTTGGCAAAAAATATGGGAAGCATTGTTGTGCTAGTAATATTTGTACTATCCTAAAGTAATTCGGAAAATATATATAATTTTTTTTATGTATTTTAGTCAAATAATGCTAGTGTAAAAGGGCATTTTAGGACACCCTAATAAAATTTTGACAAACCGTTAATTGCATTTGCATTCAGTCATATTCTAGGATGTTGCGGTAAGTACGGGCCTTGTGCCTAGTCCCTTAGCGTGTAAACGGACACTTCAGACCTCGAGAAGTGCTATGTGTGAAGAATGTTTTCCTTCTTCATTTTACAGAAAGCGCAGATTTCCATAGAAATCCTCCTGAGCTGTTAATAAGACAACTGGTTCTGTTGCTTCCTTGTTGTGTAGCTCATTGAATAGAGACTCAAGGCAGACAATTGCCCAGAGCACATGCTTTGAAAAGTCTTCCCATTTGGCAGCATTAAAAAATTTGTGATTGGACACCCACAGAAAGATTGGAAAAGAAGGGGGGCAGGGCTTGCAAGTCTTCAGGCAAGAGAGCGGCTGTTTTTAGATATATCCCCATAATGCATAACTAAATGCATGCATATTTTCATTGGCGGTATATCTACTAAGCTGACTTGTTTGTTTTTCCATTTCTTTGACACACTGCTTTATGGTATCTTTCAAAGATTTAACTCTCAATGATGTACTAAGATAGAGCAACATTTGTTCTCAGTCTTGCCTCCCACACAACCAGTAGAAAGAAGGCAAGTTGGAAGTTTCCATATGTGTATCAAGAGGCAGTTTCCCCTTTTTAATGCCAGTTCATCTACACTAGTAGATGGGGTTTGTCCCATGGCAGCTTTGGGTGAATTGTTCTTTCCATCATTCACTTTTGATTTAGTCTACAGCAGGGATATCCACACTTATTGCTTGAAAATTCTTGCTATCAAACTGCAGTCTGCAAGGGCTGCACCGTATAACCTCTCCAAACTAGCAATTTCCTAGTCTCTAGAAATATATTGACTAAGAGTATGTCACTGTATGTGTTTTCCATTACTAGGGTTGCTTGCTTTCTAATAAATTGCTACTGTTGCTTTACTTACTGTTTTTTGTTTTCTTTTCCCAACAGCTTTTCTTTCCCCAAGTCAAGCACTCCTGCATCTAATGGCTTATCATCCAGAGGAGCTGGCGGTAAAATGATGAGAGAGAGAAACTCTCATTACACAATAAAGCCAGCAGAAGAGGTAATTTTTTTTTTTTTTTTTGCGTTGTTCATGTTGCAAAATAGGTGACAGATGCTTTTAATTCATTAAATACAGGAGATTATAGATATTTTAGAATAAAATCTAGCTCATTGCATGTTTTCAGGTGTTTAAAATGACAGAATACCAGAAACTAACATGGAAACTAATGTACAGTTTATTTGCTTAAAAGTAAACTATAGTGTTAGAAAAATAGTTTTCATTACTTACCTGATTCCAGCACCGATGTCCCTTGACACTCAGGCTCTCCTCCTCCTCCTCCCCCTCACATTAGGATTTTGGGTAAAGCTGGGTGTCCTCATGCAGAGCACCAAAAGCTACCTAACCACCCAGAAGTCCCTCTAGTGGCTGTTTGGTACGTAATTATTGCAGTTTATTAAAAACAGTGGTTTGTGTTATACTGTCACTTTTAAAAGAATTTTACTTTAGTGCTGGTTAACATTTTACATAAAGTTACATAGCTGAAAGAGACTTGCGTCCATCAAGTTCAGCCTTCCTCACATTTGGTTTTTTGCTGTTTATCCAAAAGAAGGCAAAAAAAAACCCAGTTTGAAGCACTTCCAATTTTGCAACAAGCTAGGAAAATAAAATCCTTCTTGACCCCAGAATGGCAGTCAAATTTATCCTTGAATCAAGCAGTTATTACCCTACATTGAAAGATTATATCCTTGAATATTCTGTTTTTGCAAGTATGCATCTAGTAGCTGTTTGAATTACTTGGCATGTAAGAAAATTGGAATTGATAATCGAAGGTTTGTGTAGTAATCTTGAACTCAAACGCTGTTGTATAATGTGTTCTGACATACTGATTGTGAGATATATGTAATCTGTTTAGTGAAGAGGTTTCTACATTGCCAATATCCAATGCTAGGCAACATTGTTCTTGTGTATCCACAAACTACAATTTATTTATTTTAGTTGTCAGAGGCACCTGTTTTACCTGAAGTACCATTGCCATTAAGCACGGCATCACTACCCAGCTTTAACTTCTCAACTGCATCCACTGCTACTTCCCTGTTAACTGCTCCTAAACCTACAGATAGCAAGACTGCTTCGTGGCAGGTATGTTGGAATTCTTTAACAACTAAACATATCTTATTGATTGTGACAGTTTACCCTGTGTACTTTACAAAGTTAAGATTCTCCAGCCTTTAGTCCAATACTGACTAAAAATTGCCTTATTTATAAAATTCACATATATTTGTCTTAAAGAGATTTTTATATTGCATGACATGTCAGATCATCTAGGGCTTCTGAAGTGAGTGTTATTGGCTAATGTCTATTTTACATTTTCCCTTGGTTGTATGGGCATTTTTATTTTGTTTTTCCACTCCTTTTGTAGCTGCTCCATTTAAAAGAATCATGCATATTAAGCAAAGATAACCACACCCTTTGTATTATGGGAGCTCTCTAAGCTTTGTCCATAGGATTCAGATCTGAACATAATCTTTCTTGTCCTGCATGATTTAGAAAGATTGGAATCTGAGGCAATGGCTCTACAGTTTGGAATCATGCTAAATTTGATGACTAGTATTGTCAGACTAGACAAATGTTTCTACAATATTTAGTATGATTTCTTGCTGCTCTCTATTTACTAAAGTTCTGGGAATTATAGCTGCAATTTCAGCACTATATGATTTTATATCTGTATCGTTACAAAAATGACAGGAATTCTTATCCACGCTTTAATTTCAGCAAATGACCAATTTGACCAACAACCCTCTGTTCACATTTTCATCCCCAATTGTGAAATCAACTGAATCCAATGCACAATCTCCTGGGTCATCTGTAAGTATTTATGAACTCATCATTACAACTTTTTGAGTGCTGTCGCAATAACTTTTAGTTACCAGTATTTGTTTTTAAGATTGCCTTATTTAGTGCTGTAACTTTTTAAATGGTTATTGGCAGCTGCTCTCTAACCTGTTTATGCATAAGTGTGTCGATTATAAATTGGAATTCCCCTTTAAATTGATAAAGCTTGGCTTTTAAATGTCCCAGTGGATTTTATCTCCATTGAATTCTTTTTTTAAAAAGAATGTTTTAATTTAGTGTGACTCTAATTACTAAATTTGCCTTGCATATATTTTTCTTTATTGTAGTTTTGCATAAACTGCCTATCATAAGTGTTCCAATGTGTTTCTTCATAGGTTGGTTTCACATTTAGTGTTCCAGCTGTGAAATCTACTCCACCTACCACTGCAGATAAGATGATTACTACAAGTAGCCCTGGTAAGAACCAGTGTTTTCTTATGTGCCCCACTATTAGCGATTTGGCATGATGCTTTGTGAAATGTGCTAGTGCAAACAGCCTCACCCATTTTTAAACTGGTTAGATCAAGATTCAGCAATAGCCCAGTTGTGTTCATTTTATTGGGCATGGACTGTTTTTGTTAAAAGAATGCTTAAACCTTTAACACTATTCAGAATTACCATTTGTATTGTATCTTTACCCCTTTACATGCTATATCCCCAACATAAAAGCATGTTTACGTACATTTTTATTTTATTTTTTCTCGCAGTTGCTCAACTCCAACTGTCTCCCATCCTCTCACCAAAAATGGTGCATGTGCAGAAATCACCCAGAGTATATTGCTTCTCATAGGGAAGCATTAGTCTGTTTCCCCTTTGAAAGATCTCGCTTCAGAAACCTGAAGTTACTTGTTAAGTTGTTCGTTCAAGCGGAATAAATCCGAAAGCTTTCCTTGCAGTCACCTTGATGGTTGGGGAGGGTCCCTAAATAAGTTCATAAAGTTTCAAATTTCTATTCTAATTGATCGTTTTATGAATTTAGACAAGGAGGACTTCCTATTCATGTCACTAGCAATATAAAGATTGATTTATTTTCTGCTAAACGAAGAACTACATTGTATTGTTGATTATGTTAAAGTAATGCTATTTAATATTCATTGCTCATTTAATTTTGCTTCCTAATCATACATTTGTCTGCATTGAAAGCAATCTACTATTTTGGGGGAAAAGCTGCTATAACTTTGCCAAATGCATGGCTTTAAATGCTCATTTCATCCCTTTTCTATTGAAAATACATGATGATATATATCTAGCTTCTCTTATAGCAGGTAATTGTTGTGCACAATTTATATAAAATTTATGGATTTTCATTTTACTTTTTCTGTTTTTCTAAGCTAAGTCATTGATGAATAACATAAGTGCAAAAAAGAAAGAGGAAGAACATGGGGGGTTTTGTAAACCTGCAAAATCTTTAAAGGAAGGAAGCGTGCTAGATATTTTGAAGAGTCCAGGTATGTGAACTTATTTTTTTTTTTTTAAACAAATTAAAAACATCGGTAGCATTTTAAATAATTGTCTGTTGAATTTAGATTTAAATAATCTCAGTTATGATTTTGTAAAAAAAAATTTTTAATTTTCTTTTGGGTCTGTGTGCGTTTTGTACAAGTAAGAAAATCTAATGTTTCCTAGTTTTTTTTTTTTTTGTTTTTTTTTTTTAATCCCTAGATGTCATTTCTAAAGAGGACATGTTACAGTAATGATATATCACTTTCTGGATTGATTGTAACCAAAATAACACTATTACAGTAATTGTGTATTGGTCTTTCTCTAAATCTCAATATAATACCAAAGGTTTGGATTTATAAAAAAAACAAAACTTCACAACCCCTGCCCCACCCCCCAATGGCACATGCAAGGATGACACTAAAGAGTGCTAAGATAATAACTTTGTGTTTCTTTAGCACTATAGTTTCCTTTAAGCACCAGCTTAATTTGGTTCTTCTGGGCCAGGCAATTTGCCAATGCAGGCTGAGTAGTGTAAACATTGCACATTCGGAGGAGAGGCAGTGTTTACATTGCAGCCTAACACCACTTCTAGTGACTGATACTTGGACAGCCACTAGAGGGACTTCGAACATGTGGTCTTTCAATGATCGCAATCAGTACATATCTATGAACAGATGCTGATTAGTGCAGCATGACGATTGCTGTGCATGTGCACAAGCCCCCAAATGCTTCCACACAAGGAAGCATTGGATTGGTTAACAGCATCCGTAGTGACAATCTTATTCAGCAAATGAGCGGCTGCAGTTAAAAACCGGTGGACCAGAATTATTGCAGTTTCCTTGCTATGCAGACTTGATTTCGAGGTCTCCTCTCTTGCTGATTCTAGCCTTGGACCCTCAGTAATTATATCAGTAGAATGCTTACTGTGTTGGAAATTCAATGTTACAGTTATCAATTTGTTGCTCACACTATTTTAACCCAGCTGACAGGAGTGCATAGACCAATTCTAACCTACATCAGCAGTGACAAACCCATTCTGATAATTTTATGAACCTTACTATCATGTCATACTTGACCTTAAACCTAAATCATAATGGCTTTGTACATTTATAATGGTTTATCTATTTAGGAGTATATTTTATGCTACACATTCTAATACGATATTTTTTTCCCACTTTCCTCATAGGCTTTTCCTCTAGCACATCTGCCCAGACTTCATCAATCTCTATTGGAAAAAGCACATCACCTCTCACTCAACCTGCAAGCAAAGTGACACTTGGAGAAGGCAATAAACAAGCATTTGGACTTTGGCAGTGCAGTTCATGCTTCCATGAGAACAGAGCAAGTGACAACAAATGTGTTGCCTGCTCTGCTGCCAAGGATCAGTCTGTAGGACTCCCAAAACAACCAGCTTCTTCAGAATCAAGCAGCAATCAAAAAAACAGTGCTACTTTACCAGTCTTTCAGGGTTTTGGAGACAAATTTAAAGTGGCAGCAGGGACATGGGATTGTGATACCTGTTTAGTACAGAACAAGCCTGATGTTACAAAATGTGT
The DNA here is from genome assembly GCA_933207985.1 of Pelobates cultripes. Taxonomy (NCBI): domain Eukaryota; kingdom Metazoa; phylum Chordata; class Amphibia; order Anura; family Pelobatidae; genus Pelobates; species Pelobates cultripes. The sequence continues at coordinate 204,252,623 of OW240915.1, read as the reverse complement.
AGCATGTGACACCCCAAAGCCAGGGACTGGAGTTAAAGCTGCCCTGCTTTTACCTCCTGTGACTACGGAAAAATCAACTACTTCTCAATTTGGCCTTGGACAAGCTTCTACAGGCTTCCAGTTTGATGACAAATTCAAAAAACCCGTAGGATCTTGGGAATGTACAGTGTGCTGTGTGCAAAATAAAGCAGATGATGTGAAATGTATAGCTTGTACATCAGATAAACCAGGTAAGTCTTCTCAGATTAATTCTTTATAATAGTTTTAAACACCATGAAAAAAATTAAAGGGCTACTCTGAACACCCCAAAAATGGTTTATTGAAGCTGTTTGTGTTTGGTTTTACAGCCTTAGCCATACCTCATCTGGCTGTGACAAGTTGTTTAATTTTCAATCACGTGCCGGCACAGTTTGTTCACTTTAGAAGTTTGTATCTCCTCCTCTGTTAATTGAACTTTAATCACACACAGAGGAGGCTCTAGCTGGCAAATAGTGCAGGAGATAATAAATGCTAAGTTAAACACATGGTGTAATAAAGGAAGTTTTAAAATTAGAGTTCTCTTTATAGGAAATCTGCAGGGAGACTCAGTGATTTTTAACTCCTAAATGCAGTTGGACATCAGGGGCATGATCTATACACAAAACCACTCCATTAAGCTAAAGTTGTTTTGGTGCTTATGGTGTCCCTTAAGTTGGGGTTTTTGCATTGAGATCCCTTGTGCCCATCATTAATCAAATTATTTTGAAAAGCAAACCTTTCTGGGACAGTTGTGTAGTATTTAGTTTTTGTTTGTAAAAAGGAAAAAAAAATGTAAAAACAAACCATTTCCAGTTGAGGAGCTCCTTTAGGGAAGCAGATTCATTTTGTAAAGGCCAGTGTTTAAAACACAAAATATAATCCCAGTTAGACTTTTCTAGTAACCAGTGTACTTGCACTTAATCCAAAAGCTAAAGTTTCTCAAATATTCAGGAGACCTTAACTTAAGCAATTGTGGATCTTCAGTTTCACTCTTGTGAATTTTCACCAGGTTTACTCCTCATTTTAAATGTATGGAATACCTGGATAGGTTTATTGTATATCTACAAATGCAAGGTTGCCAGATATGACCATTTTGTTATTTGTTTGCAAAAAAAATTTTTTTTTAAATGTCTAATAAACCTTTTAGATTAAATGACTACCAATGGATAAATACAATTTTATATTGCATTTTTATGGTCAACATTGTTTAGAAAAGATTTTTGTATAGGTTCTATAGGTAGTTCTTAGTCTGCTGGGGCAGCACAGATGTGTCCTTGGGACAATTCTATGTCACATGCTTTTTGGGACACATTTTGCCTCATTTGGCTTCCAAAGTCCATTTACTCTTGAGGCTTTTCCTCCCTTCCAGTAAAACCTACACTGCGGGCCTCTGTGTTCCACCAGTGTTTGAATAGTGCTGTTTCTGCGTAGCGGCTGGGGTAATTGGCAATTATATCTAGGAGACCCGCAAAGACTGTGTTGCATTCCTCTGAAATCTCACAGTGCATGTCCACAAAAGATTTCTGTAATTTTTTTCAAAAATTTTACCTTTGGAACGCAATTTACATACTTCTCAGATTTCCCAGCACTGGGAGCAAGTCAGCAGACTACAGGGAGCCACACTTTAAGACTTAAGTATATTTCTTAGTTTCATCTCTTATTGGAATTGTACGATGCTTAAGTTTGACTTTACTTGATTTCTTCTAGTTCAGTGGTGGCTAACCTTGACACCATAAATTGTTTCTGGACTACATTTCCAATGATGCTCTGATGCTCAGCTAGCTTTTAGTCTATCATGGGAAATGTAGTCCAGAAACAATTTATGGTGTCAAGGTTAGCCATCACTGTTCTAGTTGTCTAATCCAGTGGAATTGCCAAAACAACTCGAAAGTGGCTTTCAAAATTATTTGTCCTGAGCTTCATGTACTTTTTTATAACTTAAAAACAAAAATTGTACTGCAGCATATTTTAAAATGATCTTTGAGATGCCCAATAGGAAAAATACGATGAAAGCATACATTATCTCTAATATTCAACAAATGTTTGCGGAAGAACAGAATGGTTACTTTTAATACATTTCCTTTCTCTGGAATTAGATTCATCAAGGAAGTGGTCTTAAAGTGGGTCTGTCACCTCAAGCTTACCTTTCTCCTATTGTTTCCTTTCACTTCCTTTTTTAGAATCTGTTCTTTTTTTAATTTCTGGTCTATTTTTCTTTAAAACATCAAATTAGGGACCACTTTGTCTTATGTAGTTTTCCTACGTTTGACAATTTTGTCAAGATTGCCAAATGTAGGAAAAATACATAAGCCAAAGTAGTACCTAATTTGTCTGATGCTTTTAAAGAGAAAAAGATTGGAAAATGAGAGCCAATTCTAAAAGAGGAAGAGAAGAGGGAACAATAGGAGAAAGGCAAGTTTCAGATGCCATTATAACTGTGGGGGAGCAGGGCAGATCAGGAAGTTCCAGAAGGTGTAAAGCCTTTCCTTACATCCAAAATTAATCCAGCTAAATTAGAATGTGGATGGATCCTGAAAAATGTGCAAACTTTAGGTTTAAGCTTAAGATTTGTACTTGGTGCTCAAGGTTTGTGTGGCAGTGGCTTAAAGGACCACTATAGTGCCCTGAGGGTGCCCCCACCCTCAGGGACCCCCTCACGCCCGGCTCTGGAAGGGGGAAAGGGTTAAAAACTTACCTTTTTCCAGCGCTGGGCGGAGAGCTCTCCTCCTCCGTTCCTCCTCCTGGGCTGAATGCGCACGCGCAGCAAGAGCTGCGCGCGCATTCAGCCCGTCGCATAGGAAAGCATTCTCAATGCTTTCCTATGGACGCTGGCGTGCTCTCACTGTGAAAATCACAGTGAGAAGCACGCAAGCGCCTCTAGTGGCTGTCAATGAGACAGCCACTAGAGGATTAGGGGGAAGGCTTAACCCATTCATAAACCTAGCAGTTTCTCTGAAACTACTATGTTTATAAAAAAAAAAAATGGGTTAACCCTAGAAGGACCTGGCACCCAGACCACTTCATTAAGCTGAAGTGGTCTGGGTGCCTACAGTGGTCCTTTAACTATCTAAAGAGGAGGAAAAAATTTAACCAATTCTCCTATAAGCAATTCAGTAGGATTAAAGGAACTAACACAATATTTCCCTTCAGTTAGTCATGTCCTCAATTGCTGGAGCCTCGCTCTGGCTGCTTTTCTTGGCAAATTTATGGAAAGTGGCTAATTTTCTCAGGAATGGACAGTTGGCTTAAAGATTTGTGTGGCTCCCTATAAAGGTGGCCCTGAAGCTTGCATCTGGAAATATTGGGGTTTCTGCAGTGGGCTGCAGAGCCATTTGGCTGTATTCTAGGGCAAAAAACATAGCTTCGGTACAAAAATCTATTTGTGACCAAGGTTTTGAGATGGAATTACTGGCAGCCTCACTGAGTGAATTGATCAAACAAATGGCTGACTTTACCTCAGAGCAAGATGAAGTCTGGATCGACCCGTTCTTCAAGCGCAAACCTTCTAAACAGGACTACTTTCCTGGAAGCTCTAGAGCAGTGATGCCTTAGGTTGCCGGGTGAAAGGGTTGCTGGTGCCAGTCGGCAGCAGTGCAGGGTAGGCACCTACTCTGCTTTTGTGTCAGGAGGACCTGTAGGCAGGGGGAGGAATCTGGGAAGCAGCTCTCCTGTCCTCCCGCGAGCAGGGTGTGTGGCACCACGGCAATGCTCCACACAGAATTGCGTGGGAGGACAGGTGAGCTGCAGAGGCACATACCACCAGGGCTGGCTGTGTCCCCCCTCCTTCACATAAGAGGGTAAGAGGGGAGGGGGGGAATAAATACTTCATGTATCTTTACCAACCCCCCCAACACGCACACAGCACCCCTACCCCCCCTCCCCCCCCCCGGACTGTGTGTGTGTTTGTGTGGCGGACTGTGTGTGTGTGTTTGTGTGGCGGACTGTGTGTGTGTGTTTGTGTGGCGGACTGTGTGTGTGTGTTTGTGTGGCGGACTGTGTGTGTGTGTTTGTGTGGCGGACTGTGTGTGTGTGTTTGTGTGGCGGACTGTGTGTGTGTGTTTGTGTGGCGGACTGTGTGTGTGTTTGTGTGTGGACTGTGTGTGTGTGTGTGGTTGTGTGTGTGTGTGTGTGGGGGCGGATTGTGTGTGTGTGTGTGTGGTGGACTGTGTGTGTGGCTGTGGGGGACTGTGTGTGTGTGGGGTGGGACTGTGTGTGTGTGGGGCGGACTGTGTGTGTGTGTGGAGGACTGTGTGTGTGTGTGGGGGACTGTGTGTGTGTGCTGTGTGTGTGGGGGACTGTGTGTGTGGGCGGACTGTGTGTGTGTGTGGGGGACTGTGTGTGTGTGTGGGACTGTGTGTGTGGGGGACTGTGTGTGTGTGGTGGGGCTGTGTGTGTGTGTGTGGGGGACTGTGTGTGTGTGGGGGACTGTGTGTGTGGGAGGACTGTGTGTGTGTGGGGGGGCGGACTGTGGGGCATTTGTTGGAGATACTACTAAATATAATAATTTTATCTATTTATATCATTTAAAATTTGTATCGTTGAACTCTGCTGTGTTCTGCTTTAAAAAAAAAAGTTAATTAGTTCGGAAAACTGTAAGAGTTGTTTTTTCTAAACTTAAACCTCACTATTAAGGTTTAATTGCCATGTTGGCACTTTGAGGGGGAAAAAGTTGGCATTTATTGCGGTTTGGGCACTCAGGCTCAAAAAAGTTTGCCATCACTGCTCTAGAGCTTCCTAGACAAATTTTTGATGTCTTATCAAAATCATGAAAACCTTTATTTTCAACCTTCTAACAACCAACAAACTGTGATTGTCAGTTTACTAGTCCTTCTATGACAGCACTAACCCTATGCCAGCTTAGAAACCAGGTGTCTGTACATGAGCAAGCTGTTCACTGCATACATACCTAATTTAAATCTGTTTTTCCATAGGAACATCTCCTGCAAATAAGAAATCTCTCGTGACAGAGGCACCCAAGTTAGGATTGTTGGATCAGTTTAAGAAGCCTTCAGGAAGCTGGGATTGTGACGTGTGTTTAGTACAAAACAAGGGTGAAGCTACCAAATGTGTAGCGTGTGAGAGTGCCAAACCAGGCAGAAAATCTGAACAAAAAGGTGGGCACTAACTTGTCTCTTTATGGGGGCAAAAACTACAGTAGCTCTGGAAATAAACGTTGCTTAAAGCACCTACATTGTTCATTTTCAGTTTTGTTTTTTTTTTGTATGCAAGTTATATCGGTTTTCTCCCAGGAATGACAATGGTGGGGAAACAAAATGTCTGTTTGGATTTGTATGAAGAGGAAAGCTTGCTGGGGGACAAAACTGTCTTTGTATGCTCTTGTCCTCCCTTTCAGGTATCCCATTGTGAAATATTTCACCAATAGATTATGGAAATCCATACCTCACATACTGTTATTAGATGCGTCCATGTAATGTTTGTTACTGGTAAAGTACCATCTAATATGATCTTTACGTTAGAAAATCTAACAGATTATGTAAAACTCAATTTCCTCCCTAGTTGTAAAGTGTAAAAAGACACATTTAGAGCCTAAATATTCTAGTATGTGATGGGCTTTCTTTTTAACTGTCCACTGGTGGAGACTGGCAGAGATCATCCTCTAGATCGCTTGTTAGTCACTAACCTTCAACTCTGTAAAATTACTAATTACTCCGTGTCCCTTTATCATTGTGTTTTTTCTTTCTCCAATCTTAATAATGTCTTTGTATTTAAATGTTGAACAATCTTTCCCATGTATTCTTTTTTCCCACCTTAACAGTTAAGTAGTTTATCCTACTGATCACCTAAATGCAAAATGAGGACCATTAACTTGTAACAGCTACCTATTATGAATGTGTTTGAGAGATGAACTCAGTCACTCACTAGTCTTTGTTTCTTGAAGTACTGTACGATATGTACTGCTGGAGAGTCAGTAGTAGGCCCTGTTCATTTCAAGGTGAAGAAAGCAACTTCTCACCAAACACAGCTAGGATTGCTGCCTCGCTGGCTGAAGGGAAGTCTTGAGCTGCATACTAAATTCAGGTTTTACAGATTATCTGGTTTGTTTTTTCTTTACAACACATACGGTATATCCTCTGCACACTAGGTCATTATAAGCAGTGAGGGTGCATTCCACTTTTTACTAGTTCAATAGAGACCTGAATGTTCTAATGAACGTATCTTGCAAAGTATGATTATTTTTTAATACAGTGCAAGAATGGGTCACGGTAGTTTTTAAAATATAAGAATGTTGCCAGCCAAATGCCATGTACAGAATGTTGGTCCTTGTCAATCTATGTTCTCGCACTTCAGACTGTGTGTGTGTGTGTGTGTGTGTGTGTGTGTGTGGCCTGCTCCACTGTAATTATTTTTTTTTTAAATGGTATTATCTTTGTAAGCCTTTACTGTCATCTTTGTTTTTCCCTTTTTTGCTCCAAAAATAGTTCATTACTAAACTACGAGATGACAAATGTAACACAGCTCCCATACACTTGCTGTGCTACTAAAATTAATAAACTAGAACAGTGCTTTTGAAAGTAAGAAAATCAGATTAGCTTTGTTAGAACTACATAAACTCTAAAGCCTGTTGATTTGTAGAAAATGTAAGAGTTGTGGGGGTGGTTTCAGGTGTTTTGTGTTTGTGCTTTTTAGTAATTTTTTTGTTTTCTGTTGGTTTTGTTAGGTTTTGCATCTCCATCCATTTCCTCTGGGTCTCCCGCTCCATCCTTTAAGTTTGGATTACAGTCTTCAAGCAATACAGACTTTACCCCTAGCACAAATGCTCCTTCTGTTGGATTTTCTTTCCCAAAAGTTACTGGGGACTTTAAATTTGGTATAGCATCCTCTGCTGCTAAGGCAGCTGATGAAAAGAAAGATACTGGCTTTTCATTTGGAAGCACCATTGCCACAAGTAATCCAGTATCAGGATTTCAGTTTGGTACTAGTATTCCTGCCTCCACTGACAAGGAAGGCATAAATAAGTCTGTGACAAGTGGTTTCTCTTTTGGAACTACATCCAGTATTGCTGCTTCATCTACTGCTACAGAGAGTTCAGTGAGCTCTGGCATACAAAGCCAGCTTACAAAAGACAAGTCCTGTTTGCCACTCACTTTTGGAACAAAAGAATCTGACAAAAAAAATGAAACACCTGCTGTAAGCTTTTCTTTTGGCAAGGTAGAACAAAATAAGGAAGCACCGTCTTCTTTTGTTTTTGGAAGAAAAGATGAAAAGCCAGACTCTACTACAACAGGACAGTCACTGCTTTTTGGCAAGAAAAGTGAGGGGGATGAACCAAATCAGTTTGCGTTTGGAAAATCAGAGCAAACCAAAGACAATAATCCAACACCACCCACATTTGCATTTGGTGTGTCTAAGCCTGTAGAGGTAGAGAAGAATGATGCTGATAAGACTGCAAAACCACTCTTTCCCTTTGGCTCTCAACCCGGCACCACAACAGGTAAGTGTTGACATAAAGTAGTAAACCTTTGCCTCCTGGGGAGACTATTTCCATTAAAATATTTGGGAAATTAGTTAAAATATTCAGTCAAAATCATATACCATTCTTCCCTTACTCACATTAACATCTGGTATTTGCAGAAACAGGCTGCGCTTCCCATTTTATAGTTCTTTAAAGGAAAACTCCAAGCACCATAACCACAAGATGCAAGGAATATCCTGGTGCCCCAAAATGTAAGCATTCAAACCTCTTAAGAACAGTATAACCTCTTACCTGGAGTTCACCAGGCACTTCTCCTAGCCTCAATCCCAGCTTGAAGCTCTCTGCTTGAGCCAAGCGTAGTGGCTGTCAGCCAATGAGCTGGCCATGCACTTTGAGGTTTGGCTCAGGTGAGCACTTAAACTCCTAGGTAGTTTCAACGCTCATTGTAGCTGAGAGGAAGCCAGGAGCGACACCTGGTGAAACCCAGGTTAGAAGTCAAACTGTCCTACGATGCACTGTAGAGGTAATGGTGCTTGGTTTGTTCCTTTTTAAATGCGATTAATTTCAATTCAAAGTTAACTCCCAATTACTTGGAAAGAGAAGCAAGTTAAAGGGACATGCATCACGTAATTTAAAATAAATAAATAAATTTAAACGCAAATTAAAACAAGAAAAACTTTGTAATGTTTATAAATGTCAGATTTCATTTTACTGCAAGATGAAGAAATCTTCCAACTGTACATGTGGAAATTTGTCAGTCAGGCCCAGGGCACCTTTGCATTCCTAGCGATGGGATATTGATCTGTGATCCCCATGGAGTGGGTGTGGAGAACATAAGAAAGAAGCAAATAAAAATTGAAAAAATGAAATCATTTTCCTGCAGATTAAGGCAACAATCTTTTAAATGAGACATTTGTCTCAAAATGATACATGTCCCTTTGATTACTATTTATTTTCTTCTCCATGTTTCCTAGGCTGACTTATTTTTTTTTTTTATTTTTTTTGTCTTCCCTCCTTATCTTCTTCATTTTGTATCAAAACTATGACAAAGAGGTCAGTAGCGTAATAGCTGCTAATATAACATGCGTAGATGCTGTGAGCCAGTTGCATGCATGTGTTTATCAGTTTGTTGTCAAACCATGGCAGCCAATAAATCTCTAGAGGCATCAAAACCACTAAATCTTAAAGGGACACTATAGTCACCAGAACAAATACAGCTTAATATAGTTTGTTCTAGTGAGTATAATTATTGCCTTCAGGCATTTTCATGTAAAGACTGCCTTTTCAGAGAAAAGGCTGTGTTTACATTGCCCCTAGGGACACCTCTAGATGGCCACTGGAGGGGCTTCCTGGCTCAGGCTGCACAGTAAACAGCTCTTGGTTCAGTGCATCTCTGAGGAGGTGCTGATTGGCCCCGCTCCTTGCCGATTCTACTCAATCCAATGTTTTCACCATGGGAAAGCATTAGGATGGCCAAAAATCGGAAATTTTGAGGTCAAGGGGGCAGGGCCAGCGCCGAGTTTTAACCCATTCTGAGGGTGTTAAAGGGGAAGGGTAAGGCAAGCCACCTAAATGGGGGGTTTTCACTATAGGGTCAGAAATACAAGTTTGTGTTTCTGACCCTATAGTGATCCTTTAATTTTGGTGCATAGAGGCTGTCACTATGGTCTGACAAATGTAAGCATTGTTGTTTGTCAGAAAATTAAGTTTTTTTTTAAATTTGTTGGCCAGCATACCTCTAGTGGCTTTTCCTAGTGCAGACTTTCAATTGTGAAGTATTCTGTTTTGGCTTAATCACACCTTGCAGGGCCATATTTCCCATTAGGCAGAGTAGGTGTCTTTTTTCAGCACTTATGATGTGCATTTTTTAACTTAAATAGGCTGGTGGGGATATAGAAATAACTGGAGCCTCCTTAGTCCAGTCAGCCTTAATAACAGAGCTGCAGGTACAGTTTGACATTGTGTAAAACTCAGTGCTGTTCCATCGTCTCCAGTTTGTGTGCAAGGCTGGACAGGAAGAGTAAGGGATCACTTCCAATCTGCCCACTAGTAACTGCCAGGGATGCACCGAAATGAAAATTCTGGGCTGAAACCAAAAATTCAGGATGCCCTTGACCGGAAACAGAAAATGTTTTGTTTTTTTTGTTGTTTTGGTTGGTTTGTTGTTTTTTTCTCGATTTTTTTTTTTTTTTTTTTTTTTTTTTTAAGTAGTTTTTTTTTTTCCTATAATTTTATTAAAATTAGACTTTTTAAAAGAATTTAATCTAATATAAAAACTTCCCTTCTCCTCTCTTCCCCCCCATCACCTGTTTCCCCCCCTGTCTGTGTTCTTTTCCCCCATCCCTGTCTCAGTGTTCTTTCCCCCATCCCCTGTCTCAGTGTTCTTTTCCCCCATCCCTGTCTCAATTTCTTTTCCCCATCCCTGTCTCCGTGATATTCTTTCCCCCCATCTCCTGTCTCAGTGTTCTTTTCCCCGTCCCTGGGGTTGTTCTTTTCCCCGTCCCCTTAACCGATTGTTCTTTTCCCCGTCCCTGTCTCTTTTCCCCCGTCCCCTGTCTCGGTGTTCTTTTCCCCCGTCCCCTGTCTCGGTGTTCTTTTCCCCCGTCCCCTGTCGCACAGTGCCCCTCTCTCTCTCCTCCTTGGTCCCCGGTTTGTCTCCTAGTAGCGTGGCCAGGCAGAGCGCACCGCAGTACACAAACTTATTTTTCCTGCACCCGGCCGGGCTGACAGGAAGTGCTCTCTGTGAGCACCTACTTTCAGTTCGGCCAGGTACAGGAAAAATAAGTTCCTGTACAGCTGTGCGCACCCCCGGGCCGGTGCACTCTAAGGCGCCCGCTTGTGCCGTCTTATGGACGCGCTGGCCCACTCATTCATTATCAGTATTGCCGGTGAATATCGTCTGATACCGATACTTTAAAAAAAAAAAAAAAAAAATTCTGAATATCTGCCAATAATCTGTCGATCCCTACTGGGGTCACCTTAGAACGTGCAAATCTTGCACTGACACCCAGCATGACTTTAAAAGCTGGAGATGCTTATCTATGAGAAGTACCGGATTGCTGCAACATGGCAGTTGCTGTAAATGTGCTGCTGGTCCTCGGTATTTCACTGTGAATATAATAATTAGAACAGGGGTCCATAAACTACGGCCCATGGGCCGGATCTGACTCTCTATGGTCCAGAACCCAGCCCAAGCACTCAGGGCCACCTGATGGGCCCTATATCTTCAGGGGCCCGGTCAGCGCTGCGGCCGTGCAATAGAGTGACCGGGCCCCTTTAAAAAAAAATAATAAATTTGCGGCCGCAAATTAGTGCTGGGAGGAAGTGACATGCCGACTCCTATTAGCCACAGCCACCCTCCTGCAAAAAAAGTAAGCAAAATTAGCGGTCAGTCTGTGTATTTATGTCCCTATGCGCAGTGTGCATAGGAATTCGCTAATATTTTTTAATGTCTGGCCCCCAACAGTGTCTGAGGGACCTGGCCCCCTGTTTAAAAAGTTTGAGGATCCCTGAATTAGATGGTACACTCTAACATTATGAATGCGTTTAATTTGAGTAAATTAATCTTCTGTTTGACCTTTATATTCTTTCATATAGAATCTGCTGCTGGTAAAATTGATTTGAATTAAATAGACAATATAGGCACCAGAACATCATCTGCTTAATGTTGTGGTTCTGGGGCAAATACCATGCGCATTAAACAGTGTAAACACTGCATTTTCTGACAAAGCTGTGTTACTTCTTCCTAATGCCACCTCTAGTGGCTGTCACTTTTACTTTTTGGTTGAGGTCTTGCAAAGATTGCAGGACTGACCTTTGGTATCTCTACGCATTGTGTAGAGATGCTGAATACCCCCCTTAGAGATTCATTGAGTCAATGCATCTCTATGAGGAGATTCTGATTTGTGCTCACTAGCCTATGGTGAAGCATTGGGTTGGCTGAGGTCATCCGTACTGATGTCTCGGCCAGCGAGGAGTGGCGGCTACAGCAAGACCAGAGCGCTAGGGGAAGTTAAGGGAAGTAAAAAGCTTTGGATTTAAGTTTAGTCCCGATATCTAAACAGTTAGTATAGGATCATTATAGGGTCAGGAACACAAACCTGTATTCTTGACCCTATAGGGTTAAAACCACCATCTAGCCCCCCTGGGCCCCTCATGCCTCCATAAATATAGCAACATCTTACTGTATTCAAGCCAGAAGCTGTAGATCTGCATGCTGTTTGCCTAAAAAGCAAAACAAAAGAGTCTGCTGACATCATAATTGGTGGCCTGATCCAATCACAATGCTTCCCCATAGGAGTGGCTGAGACTGACAATGAGGCAGATCAGGGGCAGAGCCAGCATGATTCAAACACAGCCCTTGCCAATCAGCATCTCCTCATAGAGATTAATTGAATCAATGAATCTCTATGAGGAAAGTTCAGTGTCTGCATGCAGAGGGAGGAGATACTGAATGTTTGGATGTATTTTAGGCAGCCATGACCCAGGAAGGATCTCTAACAGCCATCTGAGGAGTGGCCAGTGAAGTTATCACTAGGCTGTAATGTAAACACTGCATTTTCTATGAAAAGATAGTGCTTACAGCAAAAAGCATGAAGGTAATGATTCTACTCACCAGAACAAATTCAATACGCTGTAGTTGTTCTGGTGACTAGAGTGTCCCTTTAAAAAAAATAAAGTGCACCCATATTATACAGTACATAGGTTTATGTCTCAGAACTTCAATTGCCCTAAGTAATTTTAAATATATCTGAGCTTGGGCGTATCCCAAGTGTGAATAGTACAATTCACACTATCCGGGTTTATTCACTAAAGTGGGAATTGCAAATGTTAAGACAAAATAGCCAAATTTGAAGCATGGCTGAATTTTTAAATTAAGGCCAAAACAGCACATTTTCGAATTCACTTTGAAATCTTGCTTCATTGAATAACCCTGTATGTGGAAGCATGCACAATGCTTCAATGTTGGCATAACGTATTTAAACCGTAAATGAAGTAAACCTGCATATGTTGATTTGTTTTTCTGAGCCACTCAGTACAGACTTTATGAAGTGGGTTGCTGTGCCGATATGCAGTAAATAAAATCTGTGATCTAAGCAAAGGATGTATTCGTATTCAGATTTTAAAATGTGTAAAAAAAAAAAAAAAAAAATAATAAAACAATTTAAAAATCAGTCTAAAGCTTTTATTAGAAATGGCCCATATGATATTGCTGTATTTCTTGTACACTTTATATATAAATTGTTTTACCCGTATTTTTGTATATCTTCATTTGTTATATTAAGAATTTGTCCTAGCTTTGACTTTTTTTTTATTTTATTTTTTTTATTTAATATTTCTAGATGCTGGAGCATCAAAGCAAACATTCAGTTTTATGAGCAGTGGTTCCACCAGTGGTGTTCAGCAGAGTTCAGCAATCTCTAGCAGTTTATATGGTATTACTGCTCCATCTAGTACGCCCGTGAATCCCAGTGGTGTGTTTGGCAGTGCTGCTCAGACAAGCGCCCCTGCAGGTTCTGGCAGTGTGTTTGGAAGTGCAGCTCCATCAGGTGCCTCCACGAACTCAGGCAGTGTATTTGGAAGCTCTGTAGCACCTGGTGCTTCTTCCAGCTCTGGTAATGTATTTGGCAGCGTTGTCCCAACTACAACTGCTGCAAGCTCTACCAGTGTGTTTGGCAGTGCAGCTACTTTGAATGCCTCTGCAAGTTCAGTCATGTTCAGTGGTGCCGCCCCTGCTAGCACTACCAGTTCTAGTAGTGTGTTTGGTAATACAGCCCCTACAAGCACTTCGGCAAACTCAAACAGCATGTTTGGAAACTCTGGAGCAGTCAACAATCCCACAGGATCATTTGTCTTTGGCCAGCCCACCAGCACTGCGGGTGGTTCTGTTTTTGGCAACACAGCTGAATCAAAGCCAGCCTTTGTGTTTGCTGGTTCGGAAAGTAAGCCAGCGACAGCCACCAGCACAGCTGCTTCTGCTACTCCATTTGTCTTTGGAGCAGGTACCACCAGCACAGTGTCTACAACACCAGGCTTCAACTTTGGAGCAACAAACACATCAAATGCTCTAGGTATGAAAGACACTTGATCACCAAAATAATGACCTGTGCATTAGTCGTTGATGCAAATAGTGTATTCCACTAGAAAGTTGTGTTTTTTTTTTGTTTGTTTTTTTGTAAGATCGGAAGCTTTATTACCACCAACCTTCACCTCTGTTATTCTGAATGTAAAAATGCCATGGATTGCTTTTGGTTATTTACCTTTGTTAAATGTAATGTGTATATATGTATTATTTCTGACAAATAGCAAGGTTTCCAAACAGTTTACATATTGGTCTGCATACTAAATTGTCATGGCTAGTCAAGTTTTACTTTCACTTGTATTTATACTGTACTACTCTTCACGTGTGATTTTTTTATTTTATTTATTTATTATTTTTTTTTATTAACATATTCTTCAACCAAACTAGAGAAATGTTGACTAATTAGACATATTCCACAATGTGGGTGCTAATTCTTGTTTTCCATTTCTTCCCAGGCACAAGCTCCTCTCCGTTTATATTTGGTGGTCCAACTCCTCCTGCTCCCAGTGGACTGCCAGCCTCCAACCCTGTGCCAGCATTTGGGGCCAACCAGTCTGCTACTCCTGTTTTCGGCACTTCATCAACAACGTCCTTGTTTCCAGCTAGTTCTCAATCTGTGCCAGGCTTTGGCTCCCTAACTAGCTCTGCCCAGCCCCCTATGTTTGGCCAGCAAGCGACCCAACCTGCTTTTGGATCTAGTACAGCTCCTGCTGCTGGTAAGTGAGACTGTTTGGCCTAGTCTGTTGTCAGATTGTATCTATCCTATGCATATCCATGCTGTTATATATGTTAAACTAATGGCATTTTAGTTGGGTAGAAAGCACCTTGACACACACATTCTGTGTAAAAGAGGGTAAGCCTGTGTGTACTGTGCATTTACGTTTACTGTATACATAATGTTTACAGTAGATGTAACCAGTGTACACACCACTCTGACAGTAAAATTGGACAGCTTAGTACAGTACTAATTATTTTTTTAATATTTAACTATGTAGATCACAATACGTTGTCACAGACCACACTACCAAGCATGCCCATGACTGTGTTCTGTTGGTTAATGGGTTAAAATGTTATTTGTCTGCATTACAATAATGGTTACACCGCCCAAGCTTAACTCTAGTTTTAAAAGCTGCCTCTACCAAGGCATTTTATAAATTAGCCCATTTGGTTGCATCAATCTTGACGATCTCATGTCAAGTCCTGTTATAAAGGGAGGTTTACTATGAACAAAAATAATCACTGTGCATACATAGAAAACAAATGATTTACACCAACAAACCATTATAAAAACAAGATAACAGAAAATCCTTATTACTGGCATTGCTAGTACAGTAATTGCTCTCTACCTGGTGAGTACCAGTAGGGAAATTGGCAACTCAAAACTAGATTTGACTATCAGGCAATCACGTGGCTCATTTACATGTCATAGTTTTTATATTCTTGGTGTCCATCTCAATCTACAAACTGGCCCTGAAGAAAAGGTACAGGCCAGAGGGTATGCATAAATCTAGGAATTCCAGGTGGATTACACCTCCCCTCTCGCATATGGGCCAATTTAAACCCTAAATTCTCTATGAATAGCTTAAGATTTTTTTTTATCACTTACTCTGTGCCAATCTGAGAAGTTATTTTTTGTGACCTAATGACTTACTAAAGCAGTCTACACCAGTTCCCCTATATGTTCTATGGTACACTAGTCCTGCTTGGACCTCATTTTTAGGACAAACTTTCACCATTCTGAATATTTATAAAGTTGAATTGGTGGACAGCCACACAGATCTACAGCGTGTGAAGGAGATCGCCCGATCATGTTGTGATCACACAGCTCTATAGTGTGTAGGGTAAATCCTTCTGATGTCAGAATGGGCATAGGCTTGGGTTAGAGTTAGGTTAGAGGGTTAGATTCAGAATTAATGCCCAAAGTTGTCACTGTTTAGTATATCAACATCACTAATAGTGTCACTTCACCAAATGTATGGATGTATTTTTCCTGTCCTGTGGTGGCAGTACCATATAGTATTGTCATCTATAGGACAAGTAGCCAGAATCCTGTTATGAAGAAAATTCATTCCCCTCCCACCATTCCCTTATTTGGCGATACTCACGCGTCCCCTTCGGTTTATGCCTGTCCCGTGAATAGGACACACAATACTGAGGAACTCTGGAAGAGCTGAGAACACCAGTGCAGTTGATGTGCAGACACAGGCTGTTGCTGAACAATGCAGAGCATATTAACACCCAGGTGGTTGTATGATTGTCCACTTGTTTCTTACTTTAACATTGTATGTCTGCTAAGGCAGACATTACCTGGCAATCCAGCAGAGAACGTTGGTGGATGGTGTTTTCATTAATTATGCTGGTAAGGGCAGACATTACAGGTTCCTGAAGCACCTTTTAAGGGTGCCTGCTGCAGTTGTACTCGAGGATTGCATCAGAATGTAAATATGACGACCTTACTGTAGTTTGATACAGTTTTTGAAACTATCTATGGAAACTAAATGTATTTTGGAAAACAAAACTAAAGATAGCCAGGTTTGTGATAAAATGGTTAAATCGATTGTCTAATGCTCTTAAGTATCCTAAGGTGTCTACTTTCCACAAATCTTTACTTTTGTGTAGAGGTTTTGGATTCAGAATACCACATTTTATGAAGGTTTAGCTTTACAACAGTAATTCACGTCTGCTCGCTGAAGTGCTTCTTGACTCTGTTAACCAGTTTATAGAAGTACTGCTTTCAATGGAAAAAAAAATCATAATTTTTATAACTGGGCGCCAAAACTCCTCTATGGCTGTCACTTGCAGCCAGAGATATTTTCTTCCTCTACCTTTCCCTCCTCAAATATAGCAGTAGATGCAGCTTATTGAAAACCACTAGGAAGCTGCTGACCAAAAACATTATTTTCTTAAATGGCTGTTTTTATTGCCTTCATATACTTGTATGGTATCATAAGAAAGCCCTATTCCTTTACAAAATAGATACACATACATGCACCCGAGTAGAAAGTCTTAAATTATGGTTGATTAAACGCACACAAAGTGCCAAATTTGCCTGCGTGCATGTGTAAATTTTAGAATGTCATTTTTTTTTTTTTGTATTGGCTTATTTTTTTAATTTCTACTGGTATAGTATATTACAGTTAATGCACTTAAGCTTCTTAAAACATTAACCATATTTCATACTGTCTTTTAGCCGCCCCTAGTTTCCAGTTTGGAGGCAATACAAACTTCAACTTCGCTAGTGGAAGTTCCCCTGGTGGGGTGTTCACATTTGGCTCCGGTTCAACAGGATCCTCCTCACAGCCTTCATCATCATCTGGCTTTGCCTTTAACCAGGCACCAACTTTTAACCAGGCCCCAGCCTTCAACATGGGGTAAGTGCTGGCAAATACTGGCAATGTCTCTTATCAGACTGTGAATCCCCCATAATTAAAAATACAAAATGACGATGGAAAAAAAATGTTTAGAGAACATGTTGGCCATCTAGTGGCAAATGTTAGGGAATTCAGTCCATGGCTAAAATAGCAACAGTACTTTATCTTCACATAATGTTTCTATATATTCATTTAATAGAGATATCTAAACATGTAGATACAAATTTTAAATTTTAATTTATTTTTTTTAATTTTAAAAACTACCTCTTTAACGCCATGCTGTTGACCATACACAGCTTACAGCTTCGTGACAAGGAATTGTAATTTTGCACTTGTTCATGGTGGAGCAGGTCTGTCCACTTTTGGTAGAAGTAAACTAAATCTATGTATATCTTTTAACTTGTGCTTTCCTGGAGGAGAACTTGTTCATGTATATGAATTGTTTGCATTAATTCAGTAACTAATCAGTATAAATGGGAATGGTGAAAACACTGTACACACAGTTCACCTTTCTCATGCTTGTAAGGTTTTAATACAGAAATTCCCAGTACAACAGATGCTAAAAGATATTAAGCAGGCTAAATATTCAGCCACCATAAAAATAAATAAAATGCATATACAAATATTAATTTGGAAAATTTAGTTCCTTTTTTAATTGCTCGAACATCTAAGTACTGGGAGTTCCTCGTAGAGATGCATTAAGTACAGGATTAATATTGCATAGACTAAAGTAAATTGGCACTTTTTTCACCGAGATGTCGGCATTTTGCAGTGTTATATGCTATACGGTGTGTTTTAAGAATGCACTTTAATTGTTTTGTGAACTCCGTGGTACTCTGATATATTTTCAACAAATATATTATTGATCCTACCAGCAGCATTAACACATACATTATCATCTCCTTTTCAGAGCCAATGGAAGAAGTACTCCTGCATCTACAATATCCAATCGAAAGATAAAAACTGCCCGGAGAAGGAAATAAGTCAAAATTTCATGCAAAGACTTGCAGTTATTACAACAAATGGTTTCCTGCATTGTGCATATACTGAAGTGAACCTCATGCTGTGTTTAGTGGAAGTCAGATCTGCCCAAGGACATATATTACTGAAACATTTACCTTTTTTTTTTTTTTTTTTTTTTTCTTCTATTACTAAACCTTGGTGATGGGAAGTTTCTTAAGCGAAATATCAGCTTACTGCAACCCCATCACAACTTGGCATGATCTGGCTATACAAGTGAATATAGCCTGCACAGTGAATGGCTTTTGTATAATACCTCTTTCATCTGCACCACTATTTTATCAGCGCTTTGAAGTTTTAATTACCAGTGAGGGGATCTGTATACCGTAGAGAATGATGACTGATTTCTATGCTGCGTTTGTGCTGGTGTATGTGTGAAATTGATTGTATTGTGCTCCAAACCTTTTCTGATAGATGATGATTGATTACAGGATGGTCCCTGAACAGGATTTGTTAGATATGTAGTACTACGGTCAATAAATAAATGCGCTTTTTTTTTTTTTTTGCCTACCCTCTTTCTAGTTTCCCGTCACCCTTTTTCTTTTTTGTTTTATGATCTACGTGTAAATATAATTTGTTTTTTGCTGCATACTTTTCTGCATAACCTGAATCTGTGAACTTGAATTTTAATTTTTTTTGTTACAGCAAATCTTTTTGTTTAGAATGGTCTAAAATTTTATTGTGTAAATCTCATTATTCAAAGTTGCCTAATTCCATAATAAAAATGTAGTCTTTAAAGATAATTGGGAATTCTTTAAAGCATTAGTTTATTGGCTTTTCTGATCCATTTTTGTTTGGACCAAAAACCAGTATTGTACAAAGTATTAAGTATATATTTTTATATTTACACAAATGGACTGTGGTGACTTTGGATAATAAGTAAGTTTAATATTAAAGCCATGTTTATTACAGTATAATTAACATGTTAAACCACGGGATAAATGCCATCAATAAAATTATGAAATACATTTTGTTTTAACTCTACCAATATGGATTTCAAGCTCTTCCTGTTCTGTTCAATTGAGCTATTATATAGTTTTTACAATGCAAAACCTTTGGTAGTTTGCACTTGCTACAAAACAAGCAAGACTAATCTACTTTGTTTTGTGTTATATTTCTTCTAATCATTTCTTAATAGGGCATATTAAAAGGCTTAATTTATTCGAAGTATTTGCATTATCACAACATTTTAGTACCATGTTATATTTGTACTTACTGGAAGCTAATCCAGTTTTCCCACGGCTATGTGTCTGTTTCCAACTGTAATTTCTTGCATTATAAAGTACATCCAGAAAACAAATATACCTTTTGAAGTTTACACCATTTTATTAAGTGTTTGAGGTCAAAGACACTGTCAATAACAGTACTGCTATTTATCTTTGGTATGTTATTAGTTCAGTCAGCAAATTCTTAATCCATAAAGCAACAGAAGAGAAGCCACCGTCTCAAATTGCATTGAAACCATTATCCGCTAAGGAGATCCAATACTGGACTTCTCTCAGCCAGTGAGTATGGCCTTGCTTGGCTCAGTCGAGCTGACTGAACCCAGAGGCAATCTACAAGGTTGTGGACATCTGCCATGACTCGGGTCTTAAAACAGTTTGACAATTACTCTGGGAGGGAGCCAGGGCACTCCTAGCATCATAATTACAGTGAGTGTAAGTTTGTGCTCGAAGGGAATTGATAAACTACTGCCAAATTTTGAATGTTTATGCTTGTCAGTGTGGTTGCAAACTTCCAATCAATGTAAAAAGCTTGATAAAGTTTGTATTTAGATTTGTAGATTCAGCCTGGATCCAGTCGGGGACATAAATGGAGATGTTGATCTGCCATCTCCCAGTGGCATTTTAGTCAACTGGATGAATCCTTCATTTTTAGATTTGAATTTTTTTTGTCTGAGACAATGAAGATCTTTATTTACATTTCCTGGTTTGAAGGTAATGGCATTAATTATAAGGTTTGAAATGGACGTTAAAGTACCACTCTTGAGACTTGGAAATGTTCTAACCATGTTGCAGGATCTGAGGGACTAAGACATGTAGGTAAGTTAAGGCCTAATTCAAGAGTATATTCACTGAATACTTTATTTGGGAAATTAACGTGCCTGCATCTAAGGGGCAGGCAAAGTTGACATTAAAGGGACACTAGTCTCCAGAGCAACTACAAGTTGATGTAGTTGTTCTGCTGAGTGTATGTAGCCTGTCCCTACAGGGAAAAGGAAGCGTTTACATTACTGCCTAGTAACACATGCATTCTCTGCATCGAGCCGCTGAACAGTTCCTCGTAGTGATGCATTGATTCAGTTGCATCTCTGAGAAGATGGTGATTAGTGCAGTGCTTAGTTTTGGTGCCCATACGTGTTGGCTTACTAATTCTTTCCTATGGGGAAAGCATTGAATTGGCTGAGAGTTTGTTGAGCTCGGCTAAGGAGGCTAGGTGAGGCCAGCTGCGAGGAGACCCATGTGACGCTAGAATAAAGAGAAGTAGAATCACCTATTACATTGTTAACATGAGGGTCAGGTACCCAAATTAAGTTTTCACAGCTATAGTGACAGGAATACATGTTTGTTTTTTTTCTTTTACATTTTTTGTTTTATTGACATGATAGCGTCATACAGTCATAGAATAAATTGTTACCAAGTTATAATAGCATCTTGAGCATGAGTAATGCACAGTGCAAGGCTCATAGAAACCTGGGTATAGGTAACTCTGTCTAAAATATTAAAAGTAGTTGCTAAATAGACATCAAAGCTGGCATTGGCATATTTAGAAAAGACTAGTACTAGCATAGGTAAATGCCAACACATGTCACATACATTAGTAATAGGTGAGAACTATACCCTCTAAAAAGAGGCCCAGTATGCCAATAGTAAAGAGCAACCGAGTGAGTTGTATCAATACAAGCAGAGTAATGCGTAAAAGCAGGAAACTTAAAACCTAGGGAAGTAAGTCTCAATTTGTGATGAATTTGCCCTTCTGAGTAACTATATCGGATGAAGAGCTCTCATGAAGTCTGTCCAGTTGTCATAAAGTTCATGCCTCGTCCAAAATGTTAGTATTTGTCACTAGAGTATTCCTTTAATGAATTGCAGGAGGACTGCACGAAAGATGCTTTACATTTGTAGGCAAAAATAATTGAACTATAGCTCTCCATATACAATTTTATGTAAAAGGTAGAATATGCTTGGGTGTTGATTCAGTTCTCAGTGCAGCTTACATTACCATCCCATAGGTCTTGTGGTATTCAAATGTACTTTCTTGAATACAATGGGGTTAACTAGAAGACCTAAATTGTGCATATTTGCAACAGAGATATATACACAAAAAAATTTTCTTGGCACTACCCTTTCGTGTAAATAATCCAATTTAGCCTAGGTGCAATCCCGTGTTGAAGATATATAAACAAAAGAAAAGAGTGCATCTCTTTTCTTTTGTGTGTATGTGTGTGTGTGTGTGTGTGTGTGTGTGTGTGTGTGTGTGTATGTGTGTGTGTGTATATGTATATATATAATATATATAATATATATATATATATATATATATATATATATATATATACATACATACATACATACGCACGCGCACACACACCCCCCCCCACCTGATCACCTTCCAGACTTTAATTGTAGAACAAACATGTCAAACCTGCGGCCCTGCAATGGATGTATTTGCGGCTCCCCCTGCCCTGGGATCACATTGTGTTGTGGCTGCAAAGATATTTCCTGTCTGATTATGGTCTTCCCTCCCACGAATGATTGCATGCTCCTGCAGGCCAGCCACTCCACCTTTCCTCCTGCTCGCAGTGCCAGAGGAGCATCTGGCCTGCCTGAGCAGAGAATCCAGGCTGGAACTGGAGGACGGGCGGCTCATCGTAAGGTAGGGAAAAGGGGCTTGGGGGACCTTTCTGTGTAGTGTGTTAAATTGGATGAGGGGGGTCAGTGTTTTAAATTAGATTGCTGGGAGTAGGGGCAGTGTATTAAAAGTGGAGGGAGGGGCGGCAGTATATTGGATCTGTGGGCAGTGTATTAGATTGAGTCTGCATGGAGGCGCTGAACGCTCCCCATGGAGATGCTGATTGGCCGTGCAGTTTTTTTCCACACATACACAAGAGCCAACCAATGCTTTCCTTTGATGATTGCATGCTCCTGAAACTGCTATGTTTATAAAAACATAGACATACTTCACATTAAGTAACCAAGTGCTATTGCTGCTTCACTTCGTTAAGCTGAAGTGGTATGGGTGCCTAGAGTGGTCCTTTAACTGGTAATAGTACAGACCTATAGTGATTCTGTTGCTAATATACTACTTTTTGTATCAAAACAATTACCCTCAACAGAGGGAAGAGGTATAGGGACTGTATCAAAAACAGAATATTTTTTTTTAGCAGTAGTTACCATATTCAAGGTAGCAAAACTATTTAGAAATTAGGAATGTTGCCTAAACAGTTGCCTATAGGAGATTTAAAGGTCAGTCTAATGTTGTGTACCCAAATTGTCAACTATAATAATATCCTAGGATATATATTTTACATAACGTCTTCGCTGTACAACCTTAGTAAAAAGAGAAAAATTACTGAGCTAAAGAGTTGATATAAACCAATATATCAGAAATAGACTAGCCTGAGGTACAAAAGGTCCATCTGTGCCTTCGAGGGCACCTATCAATTGCAAAGATAAGACTAAACTAACTGCCTATCTAATCTAAATGACTCCTGCTCTGTGAGAAATATAGTAGACATGAACGGACAGTGGATCATCCGTTTTGACGGTCTGCAGGAGTCAGAAACGCCGATCACCCCAGCACTCTGATTACACCAAAAATGTGAAAATCTTGGTAAATGTTCAAACAGGTAATTGAAGATCGTGTGTAAATGCTGGGTGCCAGGGGTATTTCGGAATGAA
The DNA here is from genome assembly GCA_933207985.1 of Pelobates cultripes. Lineage (NCBI taxonomy): Eukaryota > Metazoa > Chordata > Amphibia > Anura > Pelobatidae > Pelobates > Pelobates cultripes. Next base: position 204,229,796 of record OW240915.1, on the reverse strand, counting down.
GTAGGCACGATAAGGCAGAGACTTGCACCTTAAAGGTATTAAGGCTAAATCCTTTGTCTAATCCTTCCTGCAGGAAACTCAATAACTCTGCTGCAGAGAGTTACCAAGGAGACACTTTCTGGTTGCCCAGCTACTGAATACATACCAGGTCTGGTAATAGGCGGTCAAGCTGTTCCTTCTCCTGGTCTGTAACAGGGTAGAAATGACTGCATCAGAGAAACCTTTCTCTCTTCGTTGTCTCCTCTCAGTCTCCAGGCCTTCAACTGGAGTGTCCCATGTGATAGATGCAACAGGAACCCTTAAAACAGAAGGTCCGGCTTGGCTGGGAGTTCATTAAATCATGTATTGAGAGGCTCCACAAAAGAGGGAACCAGGGCCTTGTCAGTCAAAATGCAATCACTGCTATAGTTTCCATGTGCTCCCTCTTTATCCTATTGAGAAGCCTGAAGATCAGGGGAATAGGAGGAAAGACATATCCCCTCCTGAAGTTCCAAGCACAGGTAAGAGCATCCCATTGGCCTGCAAAAGGATGAGGATTTGTGGAAAGGAACCTTCTGACCTGCTAGTTGCTTAAGGACGCCACAATATCTATCTCCAGAACATCCAATTTCTCTGGAATCCTTTTGAAAAGCCCATCTGGCCAAGCACCATTTCCCTGGTTGTATTTGGTGCCTGCATAGGAAATCCGCTTGGATATTGGAGGAACCTGGAAGATGAATTGGATGATAGATGTCTCTAAGTCCAATTCATGAGAGAGAACATGACTCTCATCATCTTTACACTGTGAGCTCCCTCTTGGTGGTTAATGTAAGCTACAACTGAGGTGTTGGTGCCTGAATTGTGACAGAAAAAATGCTTCTGAACCTCAGATGCCAATGAGCCCACCTTGTTAAACTATTGTGGAGGACAGGAATCCTAATAGGCTCATGAACTTGAGAGCTGGAACATAACGTAGAGGGAATAACTCTGCAATTTTCTTATTCAGCCTGTCTGCTCTGTCGTGTGAGAGGTTGTGTTGAAATATGTCCCTAGGTACACCAATTGGTGTGATGGGTTCATATTCATGATCCATCCACATTGTTCTAGGATGCTCCTTGTCCTGTTTCGCTGGGTCAACACTGTAGCTTGATTTTTTCCTGCCAGAAGAATGTTGTCCAGGTAGTGAGAAAAATTTATACCCATGAGACGGATCTCGGCAATTAGCGATATCAACACTTTAAACACCCTTGGTGCTGAACTGAGGCCAAAGGTAAAAGCAGTATAATATGTGTTTACTACTTTCACCTATTTTTGATGTTCTTTTGCAATAGGGATGTGGAAATAAGCATTCCTTAGGTTAATTGAAATCATCCAATCGGCAGGAGATACGACTTTGATGATCGATGCCAAGGATTCAATTTTGAATTTGCTGACTCGCAGAAAGGTATTTAATATTGACAGGTCTAGTATCGGTCTCCAATTGTCTAGACATTTGGGGGTTAAGAACAGTCTGGAATAATAACCCTGAAACCTTCCGTTCTTTAATACTGGACATACCACCTTTTTTTGTCCATGAAGTTTATTAGAGCCTCTTTCTTCCTGATTTCTTTAGCTTTCTGTTTAACAACTACTTGGAGACCTGTAGCATCTGAATCTCCCACAAGAATTATATATAAGGGGTAAATATATGTAAGGAATTCTTGTGTTTTCTCGTATTTTATGGACTGTTTTGCAATGTGTTATCTGTGTTTCTGTATGTCATTTCTGTATTTTTGTACCCAGCACTGTGAATCCTTTTTGTCACATTAAATGTTTGCTTAATCAGCTTGTGTCTTTGTTTTCTATGAGCTAACGCTTCTGAGGAAAGCTCAGGTAAACACGTTACTAAAAGGGTTAACTATATGTCTGATGAGTAAAGTAAGGTTGTGACACTATAATTCTACTGAGTGTGGGGTAACCTAATACGCCCGGATATAAAGTCTTAGTGGTGGAAGTAATTGTGTACTAGGGTGTTCGTGTAGAATGGATTGCAGGGGTTAATTTAGTGGTTGCTGGGACTAGCAACAGGTAACCAGGGGTCTGGTGTCATCAACCCATTTACTTCCACTCTCCCCACTGTCTTGGCTGGCCCAATAGCCCACATTCGTGACAAGGGGCATTATTTTGTAAATCTGAGAAAATAACCTCTGGTGATTAGGTTTTTCACCTAGACATCTTGTACCGACTGAGTCCAGATTTTGGAGAAATAAGTCAGTCCAACCCATACTTCTGGAAACAGTCTCTGTGGTATCAGAATACTCTTTTCTGACTTTAAGAACCTTGTCTTCTTCTTCCACCTCTGTTGGAAGATTGCTTATTTTTCCACTGCTGGCAAAAGGGCTGTTTTCCAGGTCTGTACTGCCTTCAGTCTCTGAACGATCTTCTGCTTTACGTCTCTCTGCTGTTTTTTCAATGCATTTGTTTGTCGACCAAACAGCATGTTCCCCTGAAAAGGCAGAGAACACAGGCTATTTTTTGATGCAGTACCCGTATGGAGGCCAGCTTGATCAGATCTTAATAAGCGATGAGCAGCCACTGGATGCAGCAGTCCTTCTCTAGATTGGTTCTCTGAGGGAGCCCGAGTCATCAATAGGCATTGTGGCCTTTTTTTTTTCCTTCCAGGTTAGGGTTTTACATAAATGAGGGCTTCTGGTTTTCTCTTATCAAATCAACCTGAATGAGGAATCTCTTCACCCCCTCTGCGGAGAAATTGTCCTTTCCAAATTCTCTTTCACATTAAAGGAAAACTCCAGTGCCAGGAAAACAATCCGTCTTCCTGGCACTGCAGGTCCCCTCTGCCTCCCACCCCCCATCCCCAGTTTCTGAAGGGTTGAAAACCCCTTCAGGTCACTTACCTGAGACCCCGCCGATGTCCCTCGGCGCTGGTTTCTTCTTGCCGCCCAGTCTTTACGCCGGCCGGTGGGCAAGACTGATCCCACCCACCAGCCGGGGAGACCTAATGCGCATGCGCGGCAATGCCGCCCATGTGCATTAGAGTTCCCCATAGGAAAGTATTGAAAATGCTTTTCAATGCTTTCTTATGGGGAATTGAGCGACGCTGGAGGTCCTCACACAGCGTGAGGACGTCCAGCGACGCTCTAGCACAGGGTTTCTGTGCTATAGAGCAGGAAGTGCCCTCTAGTGGCTGTCTGCTAGAGGTGGAGTTAACCCTGCAAGGTAATTATTGCAGTTTATAAAAATCTGCAATAATTACACTTGCGGGGTTAAGAGTAGTGGGAGTTGGCACCCAGACCACTCCAATGGGCAGAAGTGGTCTGGGTGCCTGGAGTGTCCCTTTAACCTTTAACCTTCCTCAGAATAATTTAAAGTCATGTCTGATGCTGGATCTAGATTGTTTGGAACCTTGGGTAGCTTCTTTGGCTTCGTCTGCCACAGCCTGTTTGATATAGGCAATAACATCCAAAGGGTTAGACCCAGAGGGATTGCTCATAGAGGTATCTGCTGTCAAACACAGCTCTTTCCCTTCAACTACAAAGGTAAAGGGAAAAAACACAAGCACAGTCTTTTCCCTTCAACTACCAAGTTGTTGCAAGCATCACAACGGATAGATCTGGAGAGAACTGGGGATCTCTTTAGAGACCAGAGGGATCTGAAAGATACAATATAGATTTAAATGTAAGGGGTACTGAATCCAGCAGAATCACCCCCCAAAGTTCTCTTTTGCTTAAAGGATAAAATTGAACATGGGTTACCTTGATTCTCTAGAGTGTGACCTATTTCACTTGTGTGCTGGAGAAGCCATAATAGCAAATCTCAGAGCAGCTATTAAAAAAGGGATCAATTACCACTTAGTTCGTGCTAGCGAATATGCACAGAAAGCAGAACAAAGTAAAATTTTGACTGAATTTAGTAAAATTGAAGCCGAATGTCGGACAAATTCATTTACTGGACAGCAGGCTACAAAGAAAAACACTAGCAGCCCAAATAGCCAAGCTTCCCAGCACTCATTATTATAAGAGCGGTTCCCTCCAGGCCACCAGATACTTTAGAAGGATATGCAGTGGGCCTTAAGCTCCGAGCTGCTACCTAAGGGTTACAGCAACATACACACCCGGTCACTTAAATGGGGTTCTGCAGGAGGTGACCCTTGGTGAAGCATTATATACAGAAGCTGTTGGAGGAAGAGAGGCTAAGGGTTAAAAAATGCTGGTAAGCAATAAAGAAACAATTATGCAGGGAAAAAACTGTCTTAATGAGTTGTGGCAGGAAACAAAGAACTGGGGTCTTGGGCCTAAAGTTTTTGTAGAAATGTTTAATTCTTCCTTTCCAATGTGAGTGGTTGGCAGAGCTAACACATGAGTAGTGCTGCTATAGCCATGCAATATATTCTGCTATAGCAATCTGCCTTACTCTCTGTAATGGTAGGTGTGTGAGTTATGCATTAATTTCTCTACCCTCTCTGACTGTCAGAGTTGTATAATCTTTGAAGCTTCCTTTGCTGCATGGAAGTGGTGGAGCTGTCATTTAGATTTTATTAAAGACACGGAAGTTCCTTTTATGCTTTATTTTTCCTTTAATTTCCAGCAAAGAGAGATGTATACAAAAGAGAAAATGAATAAACATAACACTGCATAGTAACTGTGCAACCAGCATCCAGATACTTTAGAAGGATATGCAGTGGGCCTTAAGCTCCGAGCTGCTACCTAAGGGTTACAGCAGCATACACACCCGGTCACTTAAATGGGGTTCTGCAGGAGGTGACCCTTGGTGAAGCATTATATACAGAAGCTGTTGGAGGAAGAGAGGCTAAGGGTTAAAAAATGCTGGTAAGCAATAAAGAAACAATTATGCAGGGAAAAAACTGTCTTAATGAGTTGTGGCAGGAAACAAAGAACTGGGGTCTTGGGCCTAAAGTTTTTGTAGAAATGTTTAATTCTTCCTTTCCAATGTGAGTGGTTGGCAGAGCTAACACATGAGTAGTGCTGCTATAGCCATGCAATATATTCTGCTATAGCAATCTGCCTTACTCTCTGTAATGGTAGGTGTGTGAGTTATGCATTAATTTCTCTACCCTCTCTGACTGTCAGAGTTGTATAATCTTTGAAGCTTCCTTTGCTGCATGGAAGTGGTGGAGCTGTCATTTAGATTTTATTAAAGACACGGAAGTTCCTTTTATGCTTTATTTTTCCTTTAATTTCCAGCAAAGAGAGATGTATACAAAAGAGAAAATGAATAAACATAACACTGCATAGTAACTGTGCAACCAGCATCCAGTCTATGGGATATCAGGGGTTGCACTCCTCAACTCTTCCTCTTTCTTCGCTGCTCCCTCCGACCAGCTAAGTACATTTTTGTTCTACTCTGCATTGCTGTACTTTAGAGCTAAGAACCACTTTACTTTGTTACTACTATTATGATACTGTAATTCCTATATGAGTACCCTAATAAAATTAAAATATAACCTTTAATAGTGTAGTTAAAATCGTTCAGTAGGTACCCACAAATGAGTTAATACTCAGTAAGTAATATACAAGGCTGAAAAATAATAATGTGAAAACTATGTACAAAACCAAGCCTAATAAGTGGATGTTCCTAAGAGGCAAGAGAACAGTGTGGTGAACTAATACCTATGAAAATGACACAAAGTGTATAAATTCTTGTTACAAATGTCAATATAGAAAAAGTATCAATTCATTTTCTCCTTTTCCTTTTACTACTTCTGTAGTTTCTCATGAGTTAACCCCTATACGAGTGTATCCCATAAACTTCCATCCTACTGCTTTTGTTCTTCTAATCCTTACAGGATTTCAATACCCACCTCCTTAAGGAAGCACCACTAGTCAGTTATTTTCCTGATTAAAATGACTTCATATTTAACTAACGTCATCAACCCTGATCTAAGTACAACCAACATTAACAATGTCTTTTCCCTTGAACCCCTAATTAAACAGAATCCAAATGACATCAATGAAAGTTTCTTTGACATACAAAATATGTACAAACAATAAATTAAGGGACATTGGGAAGTTACTAGTCTACGTAAATATGTCAAAGAGAACTTAGTCCCTAGAGGACTTAGGTCTGATATTCCCAGACAAGAAAAAGTAAAAAATAATATTCAAATCAAGGAATGGAACAACATCCTGATAGACAGTTCGATTAAACTTATGGAATTCCTAATTAAATTAGAGGAATCACACTTAGAAATGGTTAATCAGAACCTTCAAACTGAGATTAATAATATCAAAGCCTTTCAAACACACTTTGACTTTAAATTAATGGAAACCAAACTTAACAATATTTTGGAAAGTTTTAAAAAACACATCAGGGAAAAAAACATCTGAAGTTCCAACGAGAATATAGGGACTTTAAGGAAGGAACCATCTTTAGACAGAGAAATAAAAATAGGAAAAGATTTAGTAGCAGACACAATTCCACATCAGGTGACACCAATTGGTCCGACTCTGACTCTAGTCCCTGAAGGAGAGGTATGAACACCATAAGAACTATGAACCTTACCCAACAGGGAAGAAAATGTATATTAAAACCAGTAGAGAGAAATGTGTCCTTTCCAGTCAAACAGTTTGTAAACCCTTCCACTACCACTAATTCGTCAATCCCATCTACATCCTCCCAATCAGGACCATCTTTTTTATACCAAGAGTGGCCTCAGCCCCAGAGAGGCAAACTCAGGGACAGAAAAATATGGGGTTACAAAATAAACAAGGAAGGATACAAGAACCAATGAAGCACAATAATACTGAAGATAACCTCATCATAAATCTCTACTTTCAACCTTGAAAATAAGCACAAATCCTTGCTCAGCAAAGGTTTGTCCTTCGTTCCCTCTCCCATTACAAATAAATTTGACTGGGTGAAACACAAATCTTTTGGGGCGTAAACTTGCCCTAAGTGTCACCCATAAAAGAAAAGACAACAAGCTAGCCAAAGAACTGGGTTTAATATCCGAGGACTATCAACACCTTCAAACCATGGTGTCTCTCCTCGATGAACAAGATGACAAACAACATCTTACCAGTGGACTTATTTGTACAATTGACGACCAAATCTTTAGAATCACTTCCTGCATGGACAATCTAACAAAAGCTGAACGTGAAGCACTTAGGGACCTTAGCAACAATAAAGATCTAATTAGCAAACCTTCAGACAAAGGGGGAAACATAGTGTTAATGGATCAAGAAAGATATATTAAGATATGCATGGAACATTTGGAAGATACCATTCAATATAGAGGACTCCCTCAGGATCCCACTATGTTATTCCTCACCGAACTCAAAACTTTATTAACTCAGGCACTAGAAAATAATATAATTAAAAAGGAAGAATATCAGTTTATGATTCCCAACAACAGTCCGACCATCTCAACTTTCTACTGCCTTCCAAAAGTCCACAAGTGCCTTACCAATCTACCATGGAGGCCAATTATTTCTGGCAACAACTCCCTGACTGAAAAAGCCAGCAAATTTCTAGAGAAATTACTCCATCCATTTGTCACCAATTTAGACTCGTATGTACAGGACACCAAACAAACTCTCCTGACATTGGAAAATTTGGTGGTCCCCCCGTACACACTTCTTGCAAGCTTGGACGTTGTGTCCTTGTACAATAACATCCCCCATGATAAAGGTCTGTGCGCTACATCCTACTTTCTACATAAGTCTACCAAATACAATTCTGAACAAATTGAGTTAATATTATCACTTTTGGAGTTTGTCTTAACCCACAATTATTTTGTCTTGGATGGTACATATTTCCTACAACTACGTGGCACGGCTGAATTAACCCACTTCCGGGTTCACGGAGCTTTGCCCCGCCCCTTTCTCTGACGCAGTCTTCCCACGCTACATAGGAAGACCGCGCAAGATTCAAAGCGCTGGATTAATGAACAGGTGTCTGTGAAACTCTTACCGGCTACTCTATTTCAATTGAATCTACTCCGTGTACCGAAATCGCTCTGAAAACGGCTTCCCTCCTTCTCCACTCCTCGACCACAGCTTGTGCCCCAAGCTACGCCAACTTATATCTGGGTTGGTGGGAAGAAACCACCCTCAAAGATACAACAACAAGCCAATATCATCAGTATATTTTTTTAAGATATATTGATGATATTCTGATATTTTGGACCAGCTCCTGTTCCAACTTCATCAATATGGTCAATGAGCTCAATGACAATCAGATTGGAATGAAACTCACATATGTGATCCATGAAACGCAATTAGAATTCCTAGACCTCAGAATTCTACTGAACATGGATGGAACTGTTGATACAGAATTATTCAGGAAGAGCACGGCATCAAAAAGCCTTTTACACTGGCGAAGTTTCCATCCATATCGTCTCAAGGCTGGTATACCATATGGCCAGTATCTTAGAGCTAGGAGGAATTGCTCTAATGATGAGTCCTTCCGAGCTGAGGTGGACAGACTAAGAATCCGATTTAAGAACAAAGGATATCCCAACAGAATTCTTAAAAAAGCATTTCAGAGCTATGACCCAAGAAAGAAGTCTAAGTCTTGGGTCTACCAGACCTACTCCCACTAACCAGATGATTAGATGCATTGGTACCTTTGACAAACAATGGCAACCCATCAAGGAAATATTTACCCAGCACTGGCCACTCCTGCAATATGACACTGACTTGAATTCAGAATCAGTTGCCTACCCAAACATCACTGCACGCAGGTCAAAAAACCTCAGAGACCTTTTGGTGCATAGCCACCTTGAAAGGAAATCTCCCTCAAAAAGTTGGCTCACTGCACCAATGGGAATCCACAAATGTGGACATTGCAAGGTGTGCCTATTTGTATAACCTTTAAAAACTGTCAAATGCGAAAAAACTCAAAAAGAATTCAGAATAAACCATTTTATCATTTGCAGTACCACTCAAGTCATTTATGTTATAATATACTCATGTGGAATGCAATACATTGGTAAGACTTATCAGGAACTTAGGAGACGCATCCTACAACATATTAATTATGTTAAAAACCTGAATCTAAATACTGCTGTCGTTAACCATTTCCGAAACTTTCATGATGGCATCCCAAATCAGCTATCTTTTCAAGCCCTAGAAAGAGTCACATTGAACTCCAGAAAAGGCAACTTTAACTTGATACTGCTACAGAAAGAGTCAAGATGGATCTATGAGTTCCAAACATGAGGGGGCCTCAATGAGGAATTTAATGTTACCCCATTTATACACTAAATATCAGGGTTTTAACAGGCTTTCATTATTTGTTCTCAATAATACAATTCTAGCTGCAACTCAAGTTCCAATAGCCATAGCTATAGTACTAGGCAATATGCTTAGACCATATGGCATACAAGTTAACATCAATGTAGTTAAGTTGGGCAGCATGCCAACAATATTAACTACTCCTCATTTTTCTTATACTCTTGACATACTAGATACTCTATTCTCACTTGATAATAAAACCATCTTTATGCTATGTTCAATCGTAGGAAAATAAGTTTCCCTATTTCAACACGCTTTGAATTCATGAACAACTATGTGGTGCTTAGTGAATTAAGTGTACAACTGTACAGTTAACTACCAACATACTTGAGGCGTTTTTAATATCCACGATGAGCATTTTCACTGTTAAATTATCACACCCTGATAAGGCTTGACCACTGTTCATGGTTATCAGTACGAACCATGTTATACCAACACGTTTGTATATTGACGTAACTTTTAGGTTCTAATGCAAATAGGCGATTTTCCTACCATATCAATAGAGTACATCTTGGCATCCCTTTATATATCGCTATATGAACTTATAGGATCATGATCACAGCATTAGGCATCTGTGACAGGTGCTCCTCTAACTAGCCTCTTATTGTCCATTTCTTGTACTCACATATGGACGACGTTTAGCATTCTAGTTGTGTGACTTCTCACAATAATCAACTATCGGCACACTTACAATAATAGACGTGCCGCAAAACTCAATATCTATTTTTGCAAGTCCATACTTTGAAGGGATCTCTAGGTTGATGACTTGGATCTTAATGCCTGGCAAACACAGTATTACTAAAAGGCACTCATAAAACATGAACATATTAATATATATCTTCAACACGAGCCACTACACCATGGGGTCCTCGGTGATCCCTGATTACCAAATATTGGCGGGTTCGTTTCGATCGTATCAATTGGTTTGACTTGTGATCTAATCATTAGATTGAATGATCTTATGGCGATCTTACATATATACATATCTCTTTCACATGCTTAGTAGATATGGTACCCCAGTTAGTAGTATGCAATATCACATCAGTTATCAGCTGCTCTCTTTATGATCCTCTTGACTCATACATATTTCTGAATAGTTTTGGGTAATTCCCATATGCTTTATCCTACGGTTTTCCAATAAAGACCATAAAAGGTTAAATTCCTTGTACACTAGTTCGGGTGAACTCTGGTAACCTGGTTACATCACTCTCCAGCTCCATCGTGATAGGCTAAAATACTAATGACCATTTTCAAATTCCACCTATTAGAACTGTTACTTACCTTTAAAACATCGGTTACTTCACGCACATCGGTTCCCTTCTGATGAGTTGTGGGCGAAACGCGTGTCAGGGGCCCTCGGTGATCCTTAGAGACAGTTGAATTTTTGTGTTAGACCAGTTAATACCGCACTTATTCTTTGGATCCCGAGCTGTATTCCTGCTATTTTCTGGGGTGTTTGGGCTGCCTGGTTTTGCTACCCCAGTCTGGGGGTTAGCCACAAGATAATACCACTTTGTGGTAATCCTGTCCTACTCTCGATTGATAACAGCTTAGACTTTACAAAATTTGCTCCCCAGTCCCTTAGCAGTGTTATACCAACTATCAGCTGAGATAGGTGCTTCGGTAATATCCTAAACACCGTTAACATCGGCATACTATCAAATGCTGCTACACATATCGAGGCTGATACATTTTTGTGCAGTTATATTTTTTTTTCTGCACTACTTATACACATTTTAAGTGCTTTTATTCACCACTATGAAGCACTATATATGTGGATAATTGATTGTGCAGTTACACCATTTTTCTGCACTCTCTATACACATTTTTTTGTGCTTTTTTCACCATAATGAAGCACTATATATGTGGATAAATGACTACTGGTGTTTATTTCTTGTATGTTCACTGACAGTTTGGGTTATTAACCCTCAGTATACTCATATCATCTGTATGTGTTTATTAACTACTACTGCAAAAAAAAATTTTTTGCATACAGTATTAGGCAGAGGACACTGAAAACTTCTGAACAGTGTCTCCTTATATACTATCATAGAATTAAGCTATACTAAGTTATACTTTGAGGCTTTATTCTTTAATAGCACAGGCTTTATCATTACAGGGACCAGCTTCACCTTACTAATGGTTAGCGCACTGAGCTTAATATCCGACAGTTGCTCACGCAGGCTTATACCTTAGTAGCAGATCAAGTGTGAGCCTTTGTTACCCCCTCAATTTATACTTTTTCTATATTGACATTTGTAACAAGAATTTATACACTTTGTGTCATTTTCATAGGTATTAGTTCACCACACTGTTCTCTTACCTATTAGGAATATCCACTTATTAGGCTTGGTTTTGTACATAGTTTTCACATTATTATTTTTCAGCCTTGTATATTACTTACTGAGTATTAACTCATTTGTGGGTACCTACTGATCGATTTTAACTACACTATTAAAGGTTATATTTTAATTTTATTAGGGTACTCATATAGGAATTACAGTATCATAATAGTAGTAACAAAGTAAAGTGGTTCTTAGCTCTAAAGTACAGCAATGCAGAGTAGAACAAAAATGTACTTAGCTGGTCGGAGGGAGCAGCGAAGAAAGAGGAAGAGTTGAGGAGTGCAACCCCTGATATCCCATAGGCTGGATGCTGGTTGCACAGTTACTATGCAGTGTTATGTTTATTCATTTTCTCTTTTGTATACATCTCTCTTTGCTGGAAATTAAAGGAAAAAGAAAGCATAAAAGGAGCCTCCGTGTCTTTAATAAAATCTAAATGACAGCTCCACCACTTCCATGCAGCAAAGGAAGCTTCAAAGATTATACAACTCTGACAGTCAGAGAGGGTAGAGAAATTAATGCATAACTCACACACCTACCATTACAGAGAGTAAGGCAGATTGCTATAGCAGTATATATTGCATGGCTATAGCAGCACTACTCATGTGTTAGCTCTGCCAACCACTCACATTGGAAAGGAAGAATTAAACATTTCTACAAAACCTTTAGGCCCAAGACCCCAGTTGTTTGTTTCCTGCCTCCCTGTGATCTTTTATCTAGCCTGAGGGAAGGCACCAGGGGTTCTCCTGCCGTATCTGTTCCTTCTCCCCGCCAGTGGCAAACCACAGTCGCCGGGGACACGCCTGCGGTTTTCGCCACAAGTTCTCACTGCTTCTGGATTCTGCTCGCACACAAGGGACGCTGTTCGTTGCTGCAGTGCGCTTGTGGCGGCCATTTTATTGGTTCCAACGTTGCTGCTAGTGACAGCGGACATTTTTCTTACCCCTATGAGCGGGAATCTAGGTGCTGTCCGGCTGGCTGACGGAACACAGCTCCTATTCCCCTGGCACACTCCCTGTCCCTGGTATCAATGTTTTTTTATTCTCCTGCTAGCTCCTTAGGCTAGTGTGGCTGGATTAAGCAATCCTTACAACTGACCAACTTTACTCTGTTCCTATCTCATAGTTTTCCCCATACCGGCCCTAAGTAGCTCTGCTGGGCTAGATATAGTTATAGGCATATCAACATACAGTCTACTGGCAATGGGCCAGAACTTGGAAAAGGGCGAGAGCCCAAGAGATACTGTCCGACTCTGACAAAAGTGAAAAGGAGGGATCAGACGAGACTTACTCTGAACCTTATGAGGCAGAGATATCGGAGGGCAAGGACCTTGCAGGGAAGCAGTTTGTCTCTGCATCGTCCAAAAAGGCTATCAGACCTGGCAGGGTCAGGTGAACTCCAGGATGCCAAGGAAACCCCGTTGTTCAACCCAGATGACCTACGCCACCCACACTCCGCAGAGTGGGAACCACCAGAGCATATTGTGCAATACCTGGTGCTAAGGGTACGCAAACCCCTCTCCCAGGAGGGCCGTGATAAACTGAGGGCCAAATTCCCCTGCCCTATTATACCAGATACAGTAGCAAAAAACCCTGAAGTGGACCCACAGATTGTCCAGTTTTTGACAAAAAACGTCTGGAAGTCGAAGAAGGGCCTTGATTTCTCATTGCGAAATTTCCAAGATAAATTCTTGGACACACTGGGCCCTATTACCAAACTATATGAGCTGCTGGAAGCTGCACAGTCGTGGGAAACCCAACTGGATTATGAGGTGACTTTTGGATGGCTGCAACGCCTGGTGTGCATGGTTGGCAATGCCAATACGGCCATGTCCACCGAGCGCAGGAAAACCATTCTCCTTAAAATAGAACCAAACATTGGGCCAAATCATGTTCCCCTGCACTTGAGTGAGCGCCCTCACCGCCACTCCCTCAAAGGCTTCCTTTGCGTTGACAATTGGGGGCACAAATTACCTTTATCTTACATTGGAAGGGCCAATCTATACAAATCGGTCAGTTTTCCTAAACTAATATATCCCCTCCAGGTGCTCCCAATACTCCTCTTGAAAAGTGACGAGTGTTTGTTGAACAAACATCTTAGACAATTTCTCTGGCAGGGACGTAGAGATTATACCAGCACAGTGCTGATGGTGGTCTAAACCTGCCTAATGCTGGGGAATATGGTTTGGCAGCACAGCTTAGTCATGCGCTAGACTGGATTCAATCCCAAAACAGATTTTCTAGCTTGTCCTTGTCTGAACAAGTTAGACCAAACCCACTCGTGGCTCTCCTTTACATGCCGCACCACCTACTATCTGACTCTATCCTATCTAATCCCCTCCTGGCTAGCTCGATCAGGACCTGGAAACAGTTTCACTCCAAATTACGTGCTGACCCAATACCATTCACCTACCTCTAACTCATAACCTGGACTTTTTGCCAGGTGCTCACCACCCTTTCACGGTGTGGGCAGAGAGTGGGAATGCCACCCTCCAGCCTTTTGTAGATCATGTCGGACAGAGGTTTCTGTCCCTTGCTGAGCTACGGGAGTGTTTCCCAGGCCTTCTAAATCCACGGTTCGCTTACCTTCAAACACGACACTACTATAACACCATTACTCAACACTTCATGCCTGTTGACTGGGAGAACCCTCTAGATGCCATGTTGTGCTCTTCTAACTCCAATTCCTGTACCATTTCCAAACTCAATAAGATACTGCAATATATACCGGACTGGAGCAGCTTACAAACAGACATAGGGAAGTGGAAGACACATTTTCCAAACATAACTCCAGGAGACATGCTTACTGCACACTTTATCCATAGCCAGACACTACCCATGGTGTCTTATAGGGACATGTTCCTTAAAATTCTACACTATGCTTATTACTCCCCTCATCTCATGGCCAGAAGGGAGACTGTGACTTGTTTCAAGTGTACACACACCAAGGTTGACCTGTATCACTGTCTGTGGGAGTGCGCTCTAATCCAATCTTTCTGGACCAAACTGAACGGTTAGTTAGATAGCGGGGGCATGCCTACCTTACCACTTACCCCTGAATTTTTGCTTTTGGGACCCTTACCAGGACTCCCATTGCCTAAAAAATGATTCCTCCTTATCGGAGCACCGTTGGGACGCAAAACCATCCTTCAGGTCTGGAACCAACCACATGCACCCACCTTGGAGTTATTTCTAACCAAGCTGGCATTTGTATTTAAAATGGATTGGTTGGACACACTAACAAAGAACTCCTCACCAAAAAATGTTTCTTGACCTGGAGATCATATATACTTACCATAGACCAAGGTGAAAACCACTTTGGCATACATGGCATGGTTCTCGGCTGGGGTGGTGGTGGGTCGATATCCCCTAGCAGTAATTCCTTGATGGGCTTATCTCAACATATTCTTGAACACTGGCTTACCATTGTGTTGGAGGGCGTGGGCTAAGGCAAACCAGCAACTAGTTTATTATGTTCTGTTTAACTTAGTTTTGTCTTTCAATTCACGCTTTGATAATGGTTTAATGGAGCACTTGAACCGCAGACCTCCTCTGGTGTACCTTCTCCTGCTCTTATCTGTTAAAATGTAAACTATTAATGTTCCTCGGATCTCCTACTGGTAACTGTCAAAGCTTAACCTTTTACCTAGTAATAATTACCTATTTGGTTTTATACCTCTTATTTTGTTTTGTTCTGTTTTGTTTATGTTGAGAAAACCACACAACAGTGAATGTAACTGATTAAATATAATTTTTCAACTTTTAAGCTGTTAATGTCACTCGTGCCAAATTTTTTGTATCATGCATTCCAAATAAAAATGTTTTTTGAAATAAAAAAAAAATATTTAACCAAAATTGGCTAGCATGGCTACAAGCGAAACGGGGCGGCCGCTAAAGGCCTACTATTTGGTGAGTCCTTTGTCAAGGACATGGGATTATAAGTGAAGACTTTTGCGGCGCTTGATAAAGCGCAGACGTCCTTATGGTAAGTACTATGTATCCCCATTTTTCCCATATAAACGTGGGGGGAAGATTAGCTCTGTTTCACCAAGCCTGGACTATGATTACGTCCAACGAATGGGTCTTACACACTATCCAGAGGTATCATTTAGAATTAACCGTTTTACCTGTACAGGAAACCCCACCTCGGGTTTTAATGATGTCCAACGCACATCACGATCTAATCTCCAAAGAGATCATGGAGTTGAGATCAAAATTTGCTATAGAGGAAATCCCTCGGGATACGCCAGGGTTTGTGAGCACCCTCTTTCTAGTCCCAAAGAAGGGTGGGGGTGCCCGACCAGTCATAAATTTGCGACCACTGAATGCCTTCGTCCAGTATAGGCATTTCAAAATGAAGGGCACTCACTGCCTCAGAGACCTATTGCTCCCTGCGGACTGGATGGCCAAACTAGACCTACAGGATGCAAATCTGACAATCCCCGTGGCAGAGGATCACAGCAATCTGCTGCAATTTCAATGGGACAAGAGGAAATGTTGTTTTACATGGCTCCCATTTGGTGTATCTTCAGCTCCCTGGTGCTTCACAAAAGTTCTGATACCAGTGGTGACTTTTCTGAGGATACATGGTGTAAGATTAATCATTTACTTAGACGATATCCTTCTGCTTTCACAAATGCAGGAACAACTGAAAGTCCATCTAACATGGACCATCCACCTCCTTCAGAACCTAGGTTTTCTCGTGAACTGGAAAAAGTCGGTTCTCCAACCATCCCAGCACATGGAGTTTTGGGGATTTCGAATCGATTCCATTCAACAGGTTCTATGCCTACCGACAGAAAATATATCTAATATCAAGAAGGAGATAAGGCGAATGATGGACCGCCTGTCCATCTCCCTTCGGCAACTAGCGAGAGTCATCGGCCTATTGGCCTCCTCCATCCAGGCAATCCAGGTTACTATATCAAGCATTACAGAGACTGGAAATATCTTACCTAAGATATGGTCAATCCTACGAAATGCACACTTCGCTAGACGAAGAATCCAGGGAAGAACTGACCTGGTGGTTGGCCCACATGAAAGCATGGATCCATTCCAGATCTAGTAATGGAATCAGACACGAGCTTACATGGCTAGGGTGCATGTTGCGGACCCACATCCACGAGAGGCAGATAGTACAAATGAATCGTTTCTACATATAAATTGCCTGGAATTATTGGTAGCTTCGTTTGCCATTCGCAGTCTCTCGTCCAAGAACATTTCTTGTTCAGTCCTTCTCAAACTAGACAATGTTTCCGCCGTCTGCTACATAAATCACCTAGGTGGAACCAGATCACGGGTGTTAGCTTGAGACTTCTGGCATTACTGTCTATGACACAATATATCTGTGACTGCGGAACACATCCCGAATTTAGAGAATTACACGGTTGACTGGAACTCCCATTATCTGAAAGACAGGGGGGATTGGTAGCTTCAACCATCCATATTCAGGAAAACTGGCAACCTCCAGGGACCCCTGCACGTGGATTTCTTCGTATCCCGACTGAATACCCAGCTGCTTCAGTTCTTCAGGTGGAGGCCAGATCCGGAAGCCTTGGCAACGGATGCATTCCTTCAAGATTGGTCCAAGAACCGGTCATATGCCTTCCCCCCGTTCGATCTGATTGCTCAGACTCTATCATACCTACATCATGGCAAAGGCACTGTGGTCCTGATAACTCCGATCTGGAGGTTGCAACCCTGGTTCCCACAGCTCATGGAAATAGCGATAGACTACCCACGATTACTGCCGGACAAACCTTTTCTCCTGACCAACCCAGACGGGACTTCTACGTCTACTGGCTTGGCTAATTTCCAGGAACACTGGGCAATAGGAGATGTTTCGCACACAACTGACCAGCTCGTGGCAAACGCTTGGGCACCAGGAACTCAAGGTTCCTATCACGCAGCATGGAACAGGTAGTCTGATTGGTGCTTGGAATGGTTGTTGGATCCTGTATCAGCTCCTCTGAAGATGGTGTTGAGCTTCCTTACACACCTTTATGAATCGGGCAAGGCCTTTCGCACAGTCAACCTTTACAGATCAGCTATATCTGCTGGAAAGTTTAGATGGTGTCCCAATTTAGAGAAACGCGATGGTCTGTCGCCTACTCAAAGGTATTAGTTCTTCACAACTCCTAAAAACCGAGGAATGGGTCATTTTGGGACGTGAATGTGGTTTCCAACCTAATGGACTCCTGGCATCAAATCACCGAGTTATCCCTGAACAGCTATCGGCCAAATTACTCATGCTGATTTGTTTGCTGTCCTGCAAATGGGTATCTGACGTCAGAGCGTTGGATTGGCTCGCCAGGGTCTTCACCCTGAAAGAGTATCCTTCAATATTTCACAGGGGATGAAGTCTTTGACTAAAAAACATCTTCTACCCTAGATTTCCAAAACACCCTAATCTGGGCCCAATTTTTGTCTGAAGGAATACGAACTACGCACTATTTCATTGCGCCCATCACAAGACGGCCTTTTATTCATCTCGTTTAAAAGACCTCATCTACCAGTGTCTACACCTACCTTGGCTCGCTGGGCTAAATGGCTGTTACCCTCGGCTGGTATTGATACCATAATTTTCTCTTCTCATTCAGTCAGAGGCGCGATGGCTTTGAAAGCTTCAACAGTTGGTTGCAGACTGATATATCACAGGCTGGATGCTGATTGGTTGCACAGTTACTATGCAATGTTATGTTTATTCATTTTCTCTTTTGTATACATCTCTCTTTGCTGCTGAGGGAAATTAAAGGAAAGAGAAAGCATAATACTCGCCTACGTGTCATTAATAAAATCATGACTTGGAGCTTGACTGCCGAGACAAGCGGTCGCACAGACAGAGAGCTCAGTGAGAAAAACGCGAAAAACCCAGGCTGAGCACCCCCAAACCACAGCAAAGACACACTACACACTCCTGTGTGACATGAGGCAAAAAAATAATAAATTCGCCCAGGGACTTACAATTGGTGACAGGTGGAGACAGGCACGCGAGGCAAACGAGACCAACATGGCAGCGCTCCATGGCGGCTGCTCCAACTTTTCCGATGACCTCTCCAGAAAGGAGTATCTGCCAGCCCCCAAGCTGGGAAAGCCGACACAGCTGACTAACACTAACCGCTCCAGTGACTATATCGGTCCTCACACGGCTACTTGCAGATCATCATAAAGATTTGCATAACGATATTACTGCACTAAGTGGTGACCTGAAGGGACTGACAACTCGTTTAAACACACTGTAATGCACAACAGAAACCACTACCTGAGACATTTGGGAACTGTGCAAGATCTCCAACGGCAACAAAAGCTACATGAACACCGCGAGGCGGAGCAAGAAGATGCCGGGAGACGGGATTATTTGAAAGTCAGAGGGATCTCTGAAACGATCCCCAACACAGAACTACCACAGGTTGTCAAGCGCCTCCTTGCAGCTATATTGCCACCCACATAGGCTAACAAGATTGTCCTCGCCAACATATTCAGGATCCTAAAACCGCCAAGGGCGCCAACCGAAGCCACGCAAGACATTATACTTACCTTCCAAACCAGAAGGGACAAAACAGCAGTCCAAGCCGCCCTGAGGGGAAAGACACCGTACCAATTTGATGGGATGGCAGTGAGCTTCTTTGCCGACCTCTCGAGAGACACACTGGCTTGGCGGCGATCCCTCCAGCCACTTACCACGCTTCTCTGCCAACGAGACCTTAAATACCGATGGCAGATGACCCACATACTCACCGTGCAGAAGGGGCCAGACTCCCACCAAATCAGGGAACTGACCGACGAAGCCCCGCTCTTACAGGCACTGGGCCTACCACCGGGCTCCCTCATTCAGGCAGGCCAGAAGAGAGCAACTCCCCAACAATTCTCGTGGGACCCAGAGAGATCCATCCCATTCATGCCGACATGCCAAACCCGTACGTGGCACTCACTACTTGAACGAATACACGGTCTAGTAAAGAGATGAACTGCTGACCTGATAAGCTGCTTGCCAAAGCAAAAATGCCTTCATGTGAGGGACATTGAAACTAGAGACTTTGGTGTCAGAGACTTTGACAGGTATCTCTGCACCCGAAAGAGACTCAACCCATGCACCAAACCCCCACTCCCTCAGCATATATATTTCAGCCGACATACACACCTAGCCACGGCCTCCATCCCTCCCAGCACAGGGACACACGATCCCACACACACACACAACACCCCAAGCTATATATTCACTCTCTTTTACCCAGCGAAGAATACATAGCACTCACGGCACAGATTAGACCCACCATATTAAACACATAACACGGTGCAATCAGATGTGAAGATGAGTGTGAATAAACCAGATGTGCCATGCAATGCCTTAACCTGACTGTTAACCTTAGGGTGGCTACTGGGTAAAGCCCAAGTCCCCAGCAGCTTCCAGTTGTTTCTGCAAATGTGTGATGTAACCCTGCTCACTTATCTATTTTTTTAATTTTTTTATTTAAGAATGTGAAAGTAGCCACTGTAGCCGTGAAATACTGAGATGTCATGGTCATACAGAGTAGTGCTTGCGTACATATTTGCAGCCTCTGGTTTTACCCCTTCCTATCAAATTCGTGATCATGATTATAAGCAGGTTCCTTTTCCCTACCCAAAAATGCAGCATTCTCTAGACAGGAGCCATTACTCTAAAAAAAACACAAAAAACCTTACTTTCCCGCCTTACTCACCAAAGACACACAACACCGCTTCGCCACAGCAAAGTTACCCACTTCACCTACATTACACGTTACCCAACCACAGCAGTTTGAATAACTATTGTCTCCTATACAACATGATTGCTAAGCTTATGTTTAACTATTACTATGCTTAATTATTCTAGCATGTTACACTATATAAGCAATGTTTTATTAGCCTGTTATTTTCATGTTCAAAAACAAAAAATGTGCAATTGTGTAATGTCACGACCATATCTGCATGAACCTGCCTGTGCCTGCCGTTGTGGTTCCACAGGCCCACCTGTAAATCTTTTGCACCTAAAAATAAAGAATTTAAAAAAATCATGACTTTATGTCATGTTAATAATAAAATCTGGGAATCCCATTTTGCGTGATGGAATGGGTACCTGGCAAAGAAATGTGCTCCTCTATAGGCTGATAACTATGCATGGAATATTAGTGAAGTGTTGCTTTATGAACTGAATTTGTGTTGCAAATCACATGGAAGAAAATCCCCCCCAAAACATCGTTTGGTAGTGAAAGTATTGGGAGCATTTTGCGTCACTGATTCTGGAATGCCTATGAAGAGTAGATCATTCCTAGAGCTTATGTTCTCCAGGTCATCTAATGTCGTGGTGAGGCATTCTATTGCTGTTGTGTCACCATACATTGCTGTAGATAAATAATCATCCTGGCCAAAAAAAAAAAAGCCTTTGTTTAAGGTGTGTGGAGTGTGCAGTGATGTGAGACCTGACTTTGTCAATGAATGTTTTATATAATCAACTTAGGTGTTTGTTCAACATTTGCTATAAATCTGCCAACATTTTTTAGGAAAAATGGAGGAGGTAAACTTAGATTAGTTTCTGTTGGTATGCTGCATCTGCTCCCAGTGGTTCTTCCAACTAAGGCCTTTTTATACACTTTTTCGAAATGATACTAAACGAACATGATTTTTAATTGTGTCCATTAAAAATCTATACACGACTAGTTCAGGTAAATGAAAATATAACAAAATTATGTCTTCAGCTTCCCCAAGATTAACTTGTAAATGCAATCAAGATTGCAAAGGGAGCCACGTGTCATGAAAATACCAACTGGCCAATTTATTGTGGTAATAATGAGATTAATCCAACATTAATATTATTTCAGGTATTTGACAGGTTGGTGACTCTATACCCTAGTATGTGGTAGTGAGAAATTCTGGGCACAGATATAATACTTAAAGGTATTGTAACCTTTTTGCCAACCCAGAAACATTACACCCAGTAAGCCATAGAATCTTGAGGAAATTTGTACGAAAACACAAAAAGATCTAATTTTACTAGATAATATTCTGGATTCGTAGCACCTATAGATAGTTTAGCTAAAAAAAATATTTTTCCCAAAAAAAACACTTTGCTGACCAAAATTGTAACAACTAAATAAAATAAGTTTGCTGCACAAGAAGACAAAACCAATGAATAAGTTAGTTTATTATCCAAATTAAAAAACATTAATGCAAGTCAGTGGTGAAAATAAAAATAGCTGGGTGTTCCATACAGTTCTTAAATACACATTGTATTCTCAAGGCCTAATACAAAACACACGGCTTATCAATAACACTGCAGGGCTTAAATCATTGGAGATGTATAAAAGATTCAACTTTTGGATATAAAACCACAAAAAGATTACATGTGCAACATGTCAAATCAATAGATAACAAACATAAAAGATTTTGTTAAAATACTGACAGATCGGTGTTTGTGAAAAGAGGTGCATTTTACTACAAAACTACAGAGAAAGACACCTAAAGGTTTATTTAACAGTGAATTGTGGTTAATCGAAAACACAGTTTACATTTTACGTTTAAATAGCCAAGCTGCGATTATAGCAGTGTTGACTTTTTCAAACCAGCTATTTTTGCAGTTTAGTTTTAAATTTACGACAATTGCGGTTTGGTGAATTGACCATAAAATCCGTTATTAAGGTGTCCTTTGATCTTAATTTGAGATAAATGGTAATTATAAATGTACTTTTACTCCATAATTATGAATGGACACAACTAAATAATAGCTATTAGAAAAAAGCCATTATATATCACAATGCTGTGCAATGGGCAAACCAAATGTAGGGATATATTTTGAGAGGTTTAATCATATGAAAAGAAAGGGAACTTGGGCTTCGCTTAAAACGCGATTCATGTGTAATAACATCCCTTAAGCCCTTCAATAGCAGAATAGAGTATAAAAATTTTCTTTTCATGTATTTTTCAATAGAAAATCTAGGCCATAAAGCCTCAGTCACACTCTTTTATACTCTAGTTATAATTATCACCCTGTAGAGAAACAAATTTCCAGAAATCACTAATATAATGAATGTAAACTAATAAAAATGTCCGCTCACTCCCTGCATTCAAATGGTACAGGAACTTTCTCTGGGTGATACCATTCTTACAGCCAGGAAGGAGGTGTGAATGGACTCTACCATTTCACGGTCAGCATTACATTAGCATTCCAGAGAATGACAAATATTGATATAGAATTTTTAAATACCTTTATTTCACAGATATATAAGTGGGAGTTAAGTTCAAAGGCAGACATTCTTTTTACATTATGTTGCAATTTTTAGAAAACTGGACTACTGGTTACACCTTGCAAATACCTAAGAGCAAGGGCTTTGACCATTTTGATTTGTAAATTTTTGTTACACCTACTGTATGTGAGAACAAATTGCAGTTTTGCTTTGGTACTAACGTTTCAGACTCTGTGATAAATATTGCAAGATAAATGACATAGTACCATCTGTAAAGCTTTACATTTCCCAAATATTTTTTATAAAGTTTGAATGAATAAGTGAAATTTATAAATCGTGTAAATGCACAGATTTTTCAATTTTAAAACATTTATCTGTAAAACAATCTATGCACCAAATTGCTGTGTTGTGTTATGATACGTTTATAGGCTAGCTATGAATCCATTGCTTCAAATAAATTTTATGCTATTTTTTCAATCAAAAAATGCTCGGTAGTAAAGGGGCTAAAAAGACATTGTGGGCACTCCTGAGTATTCATCTTGAAACAAAGATTTGATCGTGCTGCTAAATGGCAGCATATATTAGCCAACCTATAAGATGGTTTAGTTTTCTTAAAGCATCACTATAGGGTCAGGAACACAAACATGTATTCCTGACCCTATAGTGTTAAAACCACCATCTAGCCCCCCTGGCCCCCTCAAGCCTCCATAAATATAGTAAAAATCTTACTGTATTCAAGCCTGAAGCTGTAGATCTGCATGCTGTTAGACTAAAAAAAACAGCAGTCTGCTGACATCATCAGAAGTGGTAGCCTGATCCAATCAAAATGCTTCCCCATAGGATTGGCTGAGACTGACAAGGAGGCAGATCAGGGGCAGAGACAGCATGATTCAAACACAGCCCTGGCCAATCAGCATCTCCTCATAGAGATGAATTGAATCAATGAATCTCTATGAGGAAAGTTCAGTGTCTGCATGCAGAGGGAGAAGATTCTGAATGTTTGGATGTATTTTAGGCAGGCATGACCCAGGAAGGATCTCTAACAGCCATCTGAGGAGTGGCCAGTGAAGTTATCACTAAGGTGTAATGTAAACACTGCATTTTCTCTGAAAAGACAGTGTTTAGAGCAAAAAGCCTGAAGGTAATGATTCTACTCACCAGAACAAATTCAATAAGCTGTAGTTGTTCTAGTGACTATAGTGTCCCTTTAAATAACTATTCTTTGCCAAAAAAAAAATAATCTAATTTTTAAAAAAATTAAAATTGTTGTGTGTCTTTTAACATCGTGCCATTCAATTTAATGCCATGACTTTGTTTTATACTATTTGTCTTTAAAATGCATGACGATACTGGGGTGGCATCGCAAGCTCGTTATTCTAGCCTATATCTCTATGTTTCCAAACAAAAACTTAAATTCTATGTGTATACTAATGTAATCTTTTATGTAATTATATGTATTTATCTATATATATATATATATATATATATATATATATTTATTTGCGGTTATTTGTATTTTATAGATAGATATTCATAGAATGCTATTCTAAGTGTACTTTGCTACCAATATATATATATATTAATAACAAAGTACTGTTAGAATGAAATTACATATGAATATATAATTTATATTAAATTTTTTCAATATTTATTTATTTTATTTATTATTGTAATTATACGTATATATATATAATATATGTATATATATTATATATATATATATATATATAATATATATACATATATATATATGTAACGTCATTCTAAGGTGTCATTCTAAGTGTATTTTAATACTAATATATGTACTTATATTAATATTAAAATACATTACGTATGACGTTACATATATATATATGTATATATTATATATACATATATTATATATATATTTATTTTATTTTAAAACATGTCAAATATTTTTTTTTTAAACTTTCCCACCAGCAGGGGGACTATCTGACATTTCAGACAGTCCCCCTGCTGGCAGATACACAGCCAGCTATAGGGGGCCATGTGATCGCTCTTTGAGAGCGATCACATAGCCCCCGGGGGCTTCTTTTGCCGTGGGAGGGCTGCCTGGGCTGTGAGGCAGTCCACCCGAAGCGGAGCGCGGGGTAGGTAAGTATCCTGGGTGCTCCAGGGCTCAAAGCCGTTACAGCGTTCTATGCCGCTGCAACGGCTTTAAAGCCCAATTAAAGCGGGACGGCATAGAACGCCGTAACGGCGTTAAGGGGTTAAAATAACAGTTTATTATTAGGAGCTGTTAAAAAAATCGACCAGGAAACAATTTAGTCCACTTCTTGAATTCAGTAGTTTAAAGGGACAGTTTAGGTATCATAAGGGACCATAACAACTCCACCTGAATGAAGTTGTTTTGGTGCCAGGAGCCCCCGGGCCCATTCTTACCTCCAGCGCTGATCTCAGCTCTCCCCTGGTGGCATCTGGCTTCTGAAATTTAAGATTCAGGAATCGTTGAATGCCGCCGGACAATGGCATATCTTTTTAAGCCAGATTTGTGACTGGGGAGTTACTGATTGGCTGAGAGCGTCAGCTGACAGCCAATCGGAGACCGGCACTGGAGGCAACATTGGGATAAACCATTTGAAAATGGTTTAATCCCTATAGGTCAGAAGGTGCCCAGCAAATATGCACAAAATTGTCTGCCCATTAAAGGATGACTACATAGAAACAGAACACACGACATATAGGGATTTATTAACTAAATATTGATCTGTGCAAATTATTAAATACCCATATAAAATACCCATTTTATATCCTACAACAAATTATTTTAACAAACTATTTATATAATAACATTTAATTCGCTTGGGTAAAAGCAGTTTTCTTCTCGTATCGGGAAGAAAAGTTTTACATACACAGGGTTATTTACTAATGTGAGAATTCACAGTAAATTCAAAATTCTTAGGGGCACTATAGCCACCAAAACAACTACAGCTTAATGTAGTTGTTCTGGTGAGTAGAGTCAGTCCCTATAGGCTTTTTGCAGTTAACATTGTCTTTTCAGAGAAAAGGCAGAGCTTACATTACAGCCTAGGTATGCCTACACTGGCCGCTACTCAGACGGCCACTAGAGGTGCTTCCTGTGGCAGTGCTGCAGAGTGTGCAGCACTGACGTTCAGTGTCTGCATGGAGACACTGAACTTTCACTCATAGAGATGCATTAACTAAATGCATCACTGTGAGAAGATGTTGATTGGCCAGGGTGATGTTTGGCTCTGCGCTCTCCCACCTCCTCCTGAATTCTCAATTTAGTGAATAACTTTGATGGTGAAGAGTATAACACTGGGGTTTATGGAGGATTTTGCAAGACCCTCAATAGACCAACTTTTGTGATCTGCCAGAGTATGCACTATTCCCAAAGCCATTGCTAGCAATGGCATAGAAAACCTCAAAGCAGAAACTCTCCATTTTGTCATGTCAATGATCCATTTTGCACCATTTCCAAGCAACAAAGTATTTGAGAACACCACTCTTCTGCTAATTGTAGCTAATGCAGTTATGATGACTACAAAGATATGCTATTGGCTCTTTCAGTAGTACACCAAATAGCCCAGGCGACAATGTTATACACATACATCTATTAGTATTGCTTTCCAAACAAACTGAGAACAAGGATTGATTGATGAACAATGCAGTAGACACAAAACACCAGCACAGTTAGTAAAATTATCTGAAAATATTACACTGATTTATTAATGCATTCCAAATATCACATTAAACACTATATCTTTCAGCAATCATTACTCTTTTACAAATTTCAACGTACCCTGCTTTGGACAGCATGTCGACAATGATTAAAGGGATTGCTAGAAAAATAAAACTTCAGTCCCACGCATTTTAGCATTTCTTACGTTCCACGTTTATAAAAAAAATTGTTAATAAAGGGATTCACAACATGAACCCCCTGAAAGCAATGCAGCTTCATTTATTTCTGGTTGCTTACATTTTTGTAGAATTCTGGATGTCTTTATTCTCTGGCTGTTGTCAACATAAAATTAAGTTGACCAATGAACAGGGTCTGGATCCTAAAATCAATTGTATCAATCCACGGTTTTATGTCTTTCACACATTACTTTTATATAACAATAATAATACAAAAGAACATGGAAGTGCTGTTAAAATATTCAACTTTAAACATCTCCTCTCAAAGTGGCAAAACTAGTCAGAAATCAACGCCACTGAATAATTATGCACTAAGTGCTCCTCAATTAAATTTTATTGTTACAAATGGAAAGCTGTGCATTTTATAAATATGTGATTCAGCTAGACCTGATGTGTGTGTGTGCTTCTAAGCATTCTTTATTGTACAATCATTAGACGTTTGTCTCAATATACAAGTCTCACAGTTATTAATATGAATATCAGCTTATTAATATTGAATAAAATTCTCTTTACATAATAGCCATTTAGACAGAAGCACTAGGTGCTGAAAAGAAATATAAATATATATATATATATATATATATATATATATATATATTTATTTTCTTTTGCAAAATTTTGTATCTACAGAACTATAACTTACACAATTCACAAATGTTTCATAAAATACTGAATTTGAAATGATCATAGAAAAAAAGTACCCATGCACTTCGAAATTATTCAATTGTTACAGTATCTCCATGTAATGTAGAGTACTGTGTTTAAACTTGATCGATAACACTCTTGCTTGTTAGCACTGATAAAGATAAGCCCTTGAGAAAGAGATATTTTGCTATGAAGAATGCACCCCAAAATGTTCCGATAGTCAGTAAATTGATTGGATCATCTCATATTCCGTCTTACAACTATTGTGCCTGCAACAATGTCATAGGCCGTTCGGTTATGTTGGAAGAACAATAACGTGATAAAAGCAGGGAAGAAGAAAGCTATGGAGAAGTTCTTGATCACAGCCCGTATCGTTGATCTGGACAAAGAAGATTACATTTTAACAGAGTTAAAATATTTATGAAGTCAAATTCATCATCATCATCATCATCATCAATTTTACTTATAAATATATTCTGCAGAGTTTCTGAACTAAACTAAAACCTAATTAACAGTGAATCACATCCTTGTTGGTCCATTAAACATTTTCCAAAGGGGGAAAAAATAAGAAAGGTTGGCTATATGCTCTAGGTTAGAATCAAGTGAAGGATAATGGTTTGTCATTTCTTCAGGATCCTGTAAGCAAGGCACAAATTCAGACCAACAAATACACAAGCACTACTGAATTAGTCATTGAACTAGTTTATTAAAACAGAGAGACTGCATCTCTAGCTCAATAGCACCAACACAATAAACTATAATGATTATGATGCTTAGAGCATTCATTTAAAGGGTCACTTCAAGCACCATAACTACTACAGCCTGATATGGTGTTATGGTGCCAAGGGTACCTTGTGTCATCCACAGTAACATATCAAACCATTTTATGATAGTTGGACAACTTATCTGATCGCGTTGGGACACTGTGCTGCTCAGTTGCAAAGCCTTCTCCAGCAGGAGATTCCAGATATCACTGCTTAGAGCAAAGCAGAAGTGCAGTCATTGACTGACAGTGACAGCTGAGCACTCTCAGACAATGAGCATGGTCCTGAATTGAATGCTTCTCTTAATCCATAGAGACATCCAGCTTCTCTTGCTGGACAAGACCAAATGCAGCAGAGCACTCCACTGGCAGCACCCAGTTAAATTGTCAAACAGTGCAAAAACAGTTTGAGGTCCCAACTGGAGATGGCAAAGTACTCCTGGTACCATAATTCCAGCAGACTGTAGTTGTTATGGTACTTGGAGTGTTCATTTAAATACAGAACAAAATACACCAAATCCAATGCCACAGGATTTTTCATTAACTGCAATGTAACAATTTTTTTGATGATATTCTCACATTTTAGACCAACATAGACAAAATCGATAAATAACATTTCTCCAACTCAACTGTATTATCAGTTTAGCTATTTTGGTCTAAAAGTTGCATTCATTTTAGATTCCTTACACTTTAACGAATAACCCTGACAGATACCATTGGTTAGATCTCTGAAACACTTGGTGAGTAGTATGGGAACAAGAAAATGTACTCCAGAATTAAAGAAATTAAGATTATGCATTTAAAAAAAAAAAAAAGTTTAATAACATGATACAAAAATAAAAATAAAATACAGATGCGTCTTTCCCATTCTGTTAAGCATGCATTAGGTACTAGAAGGCATTCATAAACATTAAAAGTTTTTTTTTTTTTTCCTTTCACCAAAGTGAGAATTGCCACTGTTTCAAAGCGATTTTAAATTTAAGGCCAATATAGCTAAACTGAAAACAGAATTGACTTGAAGAATTTTTCTAATTCTGGAAGAGAAAGCGTCACATCGAGTGAATGTCAGGAAGACAGTCACTAGATGTGGATTTAGCCCTTCAATGTAAACAGTATAGTTTCTATAAAAATAAATAAACTGCAATGTTTTACATGGCAGGATTAAAGTGACAGGACCACTGCATCCAGATCACTTCCTTAAAGGTTGTGTTAAAGAAAGGTAATGAAAACTAATTTCACAACTTTATTGCTCTGACAAGAACACTATACAGGGCCCTTCACCCCTTTGTTTATGTACGTCCAGTTGTCTGGTTACAATTACATGTATGTTAGTCCACCCATTGGTACAGCGCTACGGAATTTGATGGTGCTAAATAAATAATAATAATAATACATTACTAAACGTGAAATATTTTCTGCTAAATACTCACATACAATCTTACAATGTCTATACATCTCTGCTAATAATTAGATCACTGGCGAGCTCACTTGCTGTGTTATGCTTACTCTAAACGCATTCAGAGTATGATTTTTTTTGTATATTACATTTTTATTAGAGCGTTTTGAGTATTCATGCAAGTCAAATACATTTATAGCATACCACACGTCTGGCAGGATCGTGAGTCCAAATGCGTATTGGCGAGAGTCGCCCTTGTTGCAGTCGCCCTTGAGTGAGACATTACATCACATACAATCAAGGTGGTTCATATTTTTACCCTTTGGGCAATGACATTGAGGTGTATGTGGTGGACTCGACGCTCAGCGTTTCTTACGAACTGGTGAGGGTAGTGGAAGTGCGTATCCAGGGATGTTTAGCTTCAAAGCGAGATACCATTGGTACCCTAATGTTAGGGAGTGGAAGGGGGGGAAACAGAATAAAAAAGGGGGGGGGGGAGAAATACCTGTCTTTGGGTATAGTGTGCCGTGAGCTTTAGAGCAGTTTCATGCTCTGTTGGGGTTGGGGTATCAAGATTCACAGTGTACAGGGTGTATTAAGTGGCTTTTGTGGTGGTTGAGTTCCATATATCCCAGGCTTCTTGCCAAAACATGTTACCTATTTGTGTTCTCCTTATCGCCCTTTCGAACCTGCCTGATTGCGTGATTTGTTCTATCAGTTCTGACAGAGCCAGAGTGGAGGTAGATAGCCACCTGCGTGCTCGCATCATGAGTGCGGCTACCAGTATGTGGAAGATCAGATATGAAGTGTGTCTAACTTTTATATCTGGTAGTATCAAAAGGAGGCAGCACTATGGGGAGTTTGGCAATTTCATTCCGGTACATGTTTCTATTAAAGTGAGTGTTTGCACCCAGTAATGAGCTAGGGCAGCGTCACCAAATGTGTAACATGGTGCCCCAGCCCACCTTACATTTCCAGCAAGCGTCAGAGTAGGTGGGAGAGATTTTTGCAAGCCTCGTCGGCACCATGTACCACTGGTACATAATTTTTCTGAATATTTCATTATGGGCTGCGTTCAATGTATTGCCTTAATGGGCTAGGAACACCCTGAGCCACTGGGCATCTGTTATTTCGTGACCTATCTCCTCCTCCCATGCTTTGAGGCAGGGAAGTCCAGACGGAGAAATTGGTGTGTGTAAGAGTTTGTATTTCACGGAAATACACTTTTTTCGGTGTGAATGTGCCACAGCAGAGTTGTTAAAATCGGGAAAGTGTTTGCGTGCTATGTCGGCTGTGTGGGGGCAACTTCCATTCAAGCTTTGCTAGCCAACTTTGTAGTTGGGAGTATGAGAAATGGGCTGTATTTGGCAGTGTGAGCATCTCACATAAGGCCTGAAAAGGGATCAATTTAGTGTGGATGCATAGTTGGTGCAGGTAGTATACTCTTGCTCGGGCCCAAAGTCGAAATTAAAGTCAGGGATAAAACAAGCCACCATGCGGATAGGCACAGCCAAGGATATCGGTGAGGAAAAGCAGATCTCTATTAGGGGGGGTTGTGGAAGGTAGGCTATGTAACAGAGATGGTTGGGATGATTTCGGAAGCCAGAACATCTCGGCCGCATTAAGTGCAGCCCAATGCTCAGCTATGTGTACCCATTGCAGCGGTTCTGGGCCCGCTAAGGCTGTGGCGATATTGCTCAGGATTGCTGCCAGGTAATAACGCCAATGCCACCTTCATTAAGGGGTGCTTGTAACAATGGTGCTTTCACCCTAGGCTGCCTTCCACTCCAGATAAACCTGTTAATCGCTTTTTGTGCTGTGGTGAAGAAAGATCTGGGGATCTTTAGGGGTAGGGTTCTAAAGATGTATTGCAGTTTAGGTAGGATAGACATTTTTATGGCGGCCATTCTGCCAGTCCAGGATATGAATTTGCCTTGCCACGACATCATATGGTCTGAGATCGATTTTAGAGTGGATAAGTAGTACTAATGGTATAAGCGGGTCAGATCTTTTGGAAAAACTATCCCTTCATAAGTGAGTCATGCCTCCAGTCATATGGGTAGTTAGCCTTAAGGAGTGTCTCCTGTTGGTGAGGCAGGTGCATCGTCATGGCCTGGGTGTTAGAAACATTTAGCTTGTAGTAGGAGCATTTGCTATAAGCGGTCAGGAGGTTGTGGAATATCGACAATGAAGTGTGGGGTTGTGTGACGTTGACTAGGACATTGTCCGCAAACATGTTAAGTTTCAACTGCTTCGTCCCTACTTGTATTCCCTTGATATCTAAGTTGCTCTTAATTAGTTCTGCCAGGGGCTCTAAGGCCAGATGTAGAGCAGGGGGAACAAGGGGCAGCCTTTTCTGGTCCCATTTGTTATAGGGAAAGGGTCAGATAGGAATCCACCATCAAAGACTCTGCCTGTGGGGTACTATACAGGGCCTGGAATGCTGCTAAAAACTTGGAGGGGGGTAGTTTAGTGCTTTATGTGTTCCACCTTGACGGCCGCTGACAAAGCCGACCTGGTCGGAGTGGATTAGGTGGAGGAGTATAGCTTGAAGCCTGTTCTTGGCAGAGATTTTGGCATCCACATTGAGCAGGGATATGGGACGGAAATTGGGGCATTTAGTTGGAGGTTTACCAGGCTTGGGGAGGGTTGTAATATTGGCTGCCAGGAGTTCTCCTGGTAGGCTGAGTTTAAGGCTGATTGGAAGAAGGCAGTCATGTGTGGGGTCAGAATGCAGGAGAAGCGTTTGTAATAAAGTTTGTATAGCCGCCGGATCCAGGGGATGTGTGTTGGGGGAGATGTTTGATGATGTGTTCGATTTCTTCCTAACTGACAGGGGCATTGAGAGAGTCAAATTGTGTTTGGTACAGTGAGGGTAAAGACACTTTATCTAGAAAGTGATGCCGGTACGTGATGGTTGAGGTATGGAAGTGTCCGATTTAAGGTTGTATGGTTTGCCATAAAATTCCGCAAATTTGTTACAGATGTCTTGGGGCCGGAGTATTTTCTGACCTGAATCGGTTAGAATGTAGGGGATCTTGGTAGAGGATTGCCTGTCTTTAAGAGTGTCGGACAAAACTCTGCCTGCTTTACTATTTAGTAAGTAATGCTTGGATCTTAACTGTTGGAGTGTGTCGGTAGTTTTGAGAAGTTATACGTTGTTTAATTATTTGGTCAGGGATCTTATAGTCTAGTCCAGATTGTCCGATGGGTGTAGGAAGTGGGCCTGTGATGTGTCTCTCAGTTTCCTAAGCAAAGAAAATTCTTGGGTTTGGGCTTTTTAAGAAAGGATTCTTTGCTGATGAGGAGGCCTCGTACCACTGATTCGTGGGCCTGCCAAATTGAGGCGTATGATGTGTCTAGGGGGGGTGTTACGTGTAAAGAATTCTTCCTGTTATGTGTCAGCGTAGGACGCGTCCTGGAGGAACGAGTCGTTTAAGTGCTATGGGTTACTGTCTCTAAATTGGAAGTCATCGGCTAAGGTGATTAATAGGGTGGCGTGGTCTGACCATAGGATGTCGCCATATGAGCTTTGGTGTACGGCATTTAGTGAAGGGCCCTGAATGAGGCCTATGTCAATTCTGTAGTGGGAGGCATGTACCGCTGAGTAGTGGGAGTATTGTCTGAGGGGTGGTAGGTCCTCCACCTGTCTTAGAGGTTGTGTCTACACAATAGTTTTGTAAGAGCTTGACAGACCACCTTCACTCTCCTGGGTGCCCTAATTGAGTGCTGAGGTGTCAAGGTCTAGTATGTGGTTGAAGTCACCACAGGGCAGCAGGGTCCCTTTTTTTATGGGAGCGGTCTTGTTGAGGACATAGGGTTGTCCTGAGTTGGGGACATAGATATTAACTAGCGTATATAGTCTATCATTAAGTAGACAGACCAGTATGCGGTACCTACCTTGTGGGTCAGTAAGTTTAAGAAGCAGTTCAAAAGCCACAGATTTATGGATGAATATGGATACTTCCCTCGCTTTAGAGAGGTAAGCAGCGTGGTGTTGGGCTGGGTATTAGGCCATGCCAAGTGAGGATAGTTTCGCTTTGACAAAGTGCGTTTCCTGTAAAAACACTGTCTGCCTGTGCTTGTTTTGCTTCCTTAAGGAACATGCGCCGCTTGTGAGGTGTATTGAGACCTTGGACGTTATGTGAGTATATTCTCATTAAGTAGGAGGAAGGTGAGTGCTGAATCTCTAGTGGATATGTCTATATAGGAGGAAGCAGATCTATGTGGGACAAGAATTCTTTGAGGTCGTGGGTAGGGTAGATGGGTGATACCCGTGTCGACCGCCCTGGCTAGCAAGAGGGCACTCCGCAGAGGCACGGAGTTATACAGAAACTGAGCTGTAAAGGGCCTCAGGAGTCTGAGCGGGGTTGATACCTTTCTCCACGGGGTGGCGGGACAGTGACCTGTGAGGTCTCTCAGCTGTAGTAGGGATGGGAAAAGCCGCTTGGGACATGGGTACAGTGGTGCAGTCGGGTAGGCAGCACAGCGGAGAACCTGGTTAGTGTGCCTGAATTGGGCAGGTGCGGGTACCATATGTAAGGTAGTCAGGGGGGGGTGTATAACTAACAAAAATAAAGTATATACAGCAATACCTATGTCAGTGGGTATAATGCGGAAATGGATTCCATGGTGGATCCAAGGGTAGATAGGGTAGGCCGGAACAATGTGTCAAATAACATGAACATTACATCTACGGCTTAACTGTACAATAAAAACACAGCCTGTCGACCACATTTAAAGCTATTAATGGTAACAGTAGTATGATGCCAATAACAGGTGTTATTCCTAGGCTTAGAACAGTATGCTTATGATCTTGTGTGTGGTGTGGTTGTCCCCTAGCTGTATTTATTTATTTTTGAGAGTTGTTTTTGTGCGTTGCAGGGGCTACAGTAGGGCAGGTGAACAGCGCCTAACTTTGGGGACCTAGACCGCAGGCCGTATAGGTCACGTGTGCTCGTTGGGCTGCAGGGGGTTGGCAGTGTGTGCTAGGAAAGGCACTCATATACATAAAGGCATAGATATAGGCTAACGATGTTTAAGAAATATAACGCAAGTTTCTGATACTGCTCACGGTTAAGCTTGAGCTTTGCATTTTTCCGGTGCCTTCTGCCAGTCCGGTCTAAGCTTTCCAGGGTGGGACCTTGTCGGTGAAAGAGTCGGTAGATAGGCTCCATTGTTGGAGGATCCGGAGGCCATCCTCAGGGGACTTTGCCATGGTGTAAGTCCCATTCCTGTTGATCAGGAGTTTGGTAGGGAAGCCCCAGCGGTACATGATGATGTTTTCATGGAGGACCTCTGTCACTGGCTGGTAGGTCTTCCTGGCCTGGCAGCAGACAGATGCGAGAAGATCTTGAAGGAGGAATATTCCGCTGGCAGATCTTTTTTGGTGCAGCTGGTTTTTAGGATGAGCTCTTTGGCGTGGATGTAGTAAGCTCTTAGGATGACATCTCTTGGCACTGTGTCAGGCAAATGACGCGGGCGAGGGAGCCTGTGTATCTGTCCTGAAGTAGTAGGTCTTACGGCAAATCTGGAGCTAGGTTGTGGAACAGGCCCACAGCATATTCATGGAGATCTTGCGGTTTAATGGCTTCCGTAACGTAGCGTAAGCGGAGGTTTTTCCGGCAGGTTCTATCTTCCATGGCTGCAAGTCATGCTTCATATGCCTCCATCTTTGTTTCCACTTGTTGCATGGAGTCTGCCATTGAGTTATGGGCTTCAGTGTATTCGCTCATTTTTCCCTCTATATGTGAAGTTTTAGTGCCCAAGTCCTGAACATCTCTACACAGGGTGCCCATGCCTGTTTGCCAAGTGGTGATGAGTTTGGCGTATAGGGCATCTAGGTAGGATTGAAACATGCCGCGTGTCAGGGGGTCCATTTCTGTGGCGGGTTCAGGATCCTGTGTTGGGCTCGCGGCCGAAAGCCCGTCTGTGTCATCCTGGATTTCCAGAGTGGTGGTTTTTGCCGCTTTTCGGCTGAAGATATTTGTTTTGTCTGCTCGGTCTTGCGGGTGTTTGGACTTGCTCTGAGACATCATGAAGCAGTGAGTCTTGCAATCAGGTTTAGCCGTTGGAAAGCTCATTTTCCGGGTGCCGTGTTGCAGAGCTCTCACAGATGCATCCGATCAGCATGGCTTCCGGTCACGCACCGAGTATGATTTTAGAAGTTAGAAGTGTATTTATTTCTTACTTTGGAGTGTTTCTTTAAAGGGACACTCCATTGCAAAAAAAAAATAATAATTTTAATCACTGTTTAGCAGATATACTCCAAATGAAAACAAGCATTCATTTAACAAAGCATTTTTCATTGTCATATCTAAAGACAGCTTGCAAAATCTGCAGATATCTAGTCTGTAGCCTTTGCCCATATCCCCCTTCTTCCCCAGCCCAAGCTCTCTGTGGCTGTCCAATCACAGACTTCTCAATGCAGAAGTAAATTATGATATCACAAAGTTTAAGGTGAAGAAAAATAATGATAAAAAGTAAGCACTTTGTTCATTCTGCAACAGACTATAAGCTCTTATTTTCAAGTCTTTTGCACATACTACAACCTGGAATCCCTGGTTCTACTATGGATCTGCATTTTAATGAGATGTGTACTTACGAAGTCAAATTCACATTTGTGGATGGAATAACTAAGACTCTGTTTGGAGCAATCAACACAGAACTGTCACACGTGACCACTCGGAGACCAAGAAGGAACTTTCCTGGGGTTGCTCCACCAGCACCCCAAATGCAAATAATCTTAAAAAAAAGAAAAAAAGAAAAAAGTCAATGACAGCACTATTTACACTAAGCACACACAGCAGGTTAAACATTAACATGACCTAACAAGATAAACTGACAGCTCTTTAACTTTATTGGTGTCTTGTATAACAGTCTTATTTAAGGAGAAATTGTCACTTCTCTGGAAGTAGCAGTTTTTTATTTTCTAACCTCTACAAAAGCTACTGAATTGTTTACTGGGACGAATAAGCAGCACGGGCAAGTAAAAATAAAACATATTTGACTCCACAGCATTTACATGGTTCAGTTCGATACAGCCACATTATGATGCTCTGAGCACAGTTTAGCATTATTTATCACCTACCCAGAAATGCCTTTTGAGTGCTTGCACACTCAGTCTTTTCATAGTGTCACACTCCAGTATGAACCTGTAAGAATGGTACTGTGGGGGTTTATTCAAATATGCATAGTGTGCCCTGATTGTGCCCAGACATCCAGGTATACAATCTAAATTACAAAAAAACAAAAAACCCATTACATAGGTAATGTTTAGACAGCTATAGGGTTGTGCAAAAATTACAGTTATCACAGTTCCTCTTTCCTTACATTGTCTTTCCAAACTGCCCCAAGAACCAGTCCTTTATAAAACCCACAATGACAATGTAGATAAAACCCTAGCAATTTCCTCACCCTATAGCAGTCTACTACAGTACAACCTTTCACACCATCTAATCTAATTACTCTAACCCTACTTCACTATTTGCTGGGAAAGAACCAAAGCAAATATTGTATAAAACTGGATATGCAAACCTGACATTCTGTCTCCACTCTGGATTAATCTGCTTGTCTACCTTCAAGTGCAGTTATACACCACTTGCTCAGTACTGAAGACACACTCGTTTTAAGGGAAAATATAGTGCCCTTATGCACCACATAAACTGTATTGTTTGTTACCCATTGTGTGATATTTAAATTATGCTTGAAACTTATAAACCAGTAGTAATGGTTAAAAGCTGCCTAGCTGTAGCTGAATGGAAATACAAGTAGACAGGATCACGATTTGTTTTTTTTAGTAAGCAAGCTTGTTCTTTGGCGTTTGCTAGGCCATTTTACTCCAATCCATGTATGATTTGAGAGATCAAGGATTGGCTGGGAACACCACCAGATTCAGCCAATCATTAGAGGAACACTATAGGGTCAGGAACAGAAACATGTATTCCTGACCCTTTAGTGTTAAAAACACCATCTAGCCCCCTATATATAGTAAACTCTTACTTTTATTCCAGTCTGCTGCTCCTGGTTCTGCCCCTGATGTGCCTGCTTTGTAAACATCATTAGAAGTGTTGAGCAAAGCCAATCACAATGTTTTCCTATTGGATTGGCTAAACTTGTCAAGGAGGCAGATCAGGGGCAGAGCCAGCACAAGTCAAACACAGCCCTGGCAAATCGGCACCTCCTCATCTCTATGAGGAAAGTTCAGCGTCTCCATGAGAATGTTAACTGCAAAAAGCCTGAAAGGAATGAATACTCACCAGAATACAACAAGCTATAGTTGTTCTGGTGACTACAGTGTTCCTTTAAAGGAAATATTTCAGCAAGGTACATTTACAATGCAAGGTGTAAAATACACACTGGCCTGTTCTTTTCCAAATTTTCCTGCTCAGTCAATTGGTGCCCAAAATAATTACTATAACGCATTCACAATTATAAAGGTATTTTCCAAAGAAGGAAAAACAATGGACTTTCCTTTTAGTGTATGTATATATGGAAGGATACAGAAAAATATGACCTTTGTAAATGTAAGAGTATACTGAATGATAAGGATAACATTTGTGTCAGTTGCAAAAATAAACAAGATATAAGTACACTTTAGTGTTCAATGCAGGGAATTTACTATAACTAAGGTTTGCACAAGATGGTAGGGGGGAGGGAGTCTACTGCAACACAGAGAAAAACTACTATGGATGTAAAACTTCTGGAGAACTAGAAGGTACAGGTGTGAGCCGCATATCACGTGTTTATGCATTAAATGCAATTGCATGGTTCCCCTTTTAAATATCTTGCCACTGTTTCTTGAGAGTAGAAGAGAGGGTAGAGCAAATGAGCCTAAAACTGTAAAAACCATGAAAGAAAAAAAAACAACAACAAAAACACATACAAACAGCATAGAGACACTAGGAGGGGGTGGTAGGAGGAGTGTTTCAATAGTGCTCTACTTATTTTTGCTACTGGCTGGAAATTGCACAATCCAATCCTCCAAATTATGGAGGTTGTATTTGATAGAAACGATATTGCATTACAGCTCTGTGGTCCATGGCTTGACAGCAGGATACTAAAACCACAGATCATTTGAAGTAGGTAGGAGACAACAGGAGTGTGGCGGTGATGTCCTGTCTTGATTAACAAATTGAGCATGGCAAGGCTGGACATAAGTTGGTACAGAAGATTAGACACACAAGTCAGGGCAGTGTGTGTGAGTGTTCAAATGTATACTGTAAATAATATAAGGAACATGGGACATTTGCTTTATTTTTGAATACTTTCTACATACTGCACAACTGAAGTCATGAGAACCCTTGGGCTTCATATAAAGGTTCTCTTTCTCTACTGTTTAAAAGTGATATCTAAAATTGGAGAATAAACTGGATTACGTGTTTTTGCATGATTAGTCTTGAGGGACACAAGGCACTATAATCATTACATTGAAGTGATTATGGTCAGGGCCGTCTATAATATGAATAGGACCCCGGGCAAAGCCTTTTCTTGGGCCCCCTGGGCCCTGTCACTGCACCCTCCCTCCCCATTACGCCCAACCCGCAATCACACTGACAGACATACTGACACATACACACACAGACACATTAAAACATTTGCAGATACATACTGACACACACATACACTGACACAAAAATATATACTGGCAAACATTGACACACATTCAGACATACTGATACACACACAAACACATACATACTCACAGACACATACACTGACAGATATATTGACACAGACACACACAGACACATACACTGACAGGCGTATTGACATACACACACTGGAACACAGTGAGACATACTGACATACACACACAGACATACTGACATACAAACACACAGACATACACACAGTATGTCTGTGTGTGTTAGTATGTCTGTGTGGTGTGTTAGTATGTCTGTGTGTGTATGTCAGTATGTCTGTGTATGTCAGTATGTCTGTGTGTGTTAGTCAGTATGTCTGTGTGTGTTAGTCAGTATGTTTGTGTGTGTAGTATGGTCAGTATGTGTGTGTGTATGTCAGTATGTTTGTGTGTGTATATGTCTGTGTGTGTGTATGTCAGTGTGTGTATGTCTGTGTGTGTGTATGTGTCAGTATGTCTGTGTGTGTATGTCAGTATGTCTGTCATAGACACACACAGACATACTGACATACATACACACACACACATACTAAAACACACACACACATACTAACACACACACACATACTAACACACACACACACATACTAACACACACACACTAACACACACACACACAGACATACTAACACACAGACATACTAACACACACACACAGACATACTAACACACACACACACACATACTAAAACACACACACACAGACATACTAACAAACACACACACACAGACATACTAACAAACTAAGACACACAGACATACTAAGACACACAGACATACTAAGACACACAGACATACTAACACACAAACACACTAAGACACACAGACATACTAACACACAAACACAGACATACTAACACACACACATACTGACATACATTTAGCCACCCTCCAGGTTCTTACCTTTTTATGAAGGGTGGTTTCCCTGGGGTCCAGTGGCAGGCTGAGGCAGATGGGAGTTCTTCTCTGGAACTCCCCTCCTCCCTGCCTTCCTCCTCCCGCGCGGCTATCTCCGGTGGGAGGAGGTGACACGCAGTACTCACTTCCTCCCAGCCGGTACAGGAAGGGGCCAGGTCGCGCTGTTTAAGCGTCATAGCGCCCGACCGGGCCCCTTCTGCCACATGCCCACAGGGTGGCCCTTAGTGCATGGGCCACCCGGGGGCCTCCTTAGTTGGTACATGGGGGCTGCTGAAATCGCGGGGCCCATGGGGCAGCTGCTCTGGGGCCCCCCCAGGAGCAACTGGGCCCGGGGCAGCTGCCCCGTTTGCCCCGCGCTAAAGACGGCCCTGATTATGGTGATTCACTTCAGTCCTATCTCTGTTTATTGTTAAACCATTTCATAGTTTAATGCTGAATAAGAGTCACCAGTCAGCTGCATCCAGGCCCCCCTATGCTGTTTGGCTCAGTTAGCCCAAGCAGTGATGGGGCCAATGTCAACTGAATGTCCTGAGCCGTGGATGCCCATTGCTGATATGAATTAGTATGGCTAATGTGGTAGGTAATTTCTGTCTCAGTCATATTTTTAGTGGGAGCGTGGCTGATGGTGGCTATGGTTTAACATTTAATGGAGGGATGTCACTAGGGGAGTCTAAGCAAAATAACCACTTCAATGAGATAAAGTCATTAGAGTGCCTACATTGCCTTATTTACAACTAGAAGCACTGAAAGTGCATAACTTAGGGTAATTTTACAGTAAATCATAACTGCAGCAAATTACAAAGATTAATGTAGCTATAAGGTCACCTCTAATTACAATATGTCACAGGGGCAGCTGTGCTTTTCCTTAAAGCGGCACTGTCATGGTGTATTCGTTTGTATGTTTTTTAACACCCCCTCCCGGCTCCACTACATTTGATTGTCCACCTAGTCACCCCAATTGCCCCAGGTCCCCAATTTCATCTTTCTCTATCAGTTTAATTTTTGCCTCAGTCTAGGTCCTAGATGCCGCCATGTTTGCGTGTGCAGATGAAGGCCCTGCGAGACACATTGATATCTAGCCCATACTAGATAGTGCTCTGAAATTCCTGCGCATGCCAAGTTTAACACTTGGACATTCATTATTTTCTGAAATTCGGACAGGAATTTCATTTATTAATTTGTTCCACAGAAAGATGAATGAAAGAGTAGGAACACCTCTAATGGCTATTTCTCAGAGGGTCACTAGACTTGCTTCGCTCAGCATGGAGACGCTAAACTTTTACCATAGAGATGCACTGGTTCAATGCATCACTATGAGGAGATGCTTATTGACCAGGGTGGTGTTTTTACTCTACCTCCAGCCCACCTCCTTGGCTGAGATCATCAGAATTGATAATCTTAGCCAATCCAATGCTTTCCATTGGAAAAGCATTATGATTGGCTGAGATCATCAAAATTTATGATCTCAGCCAATCATAATGCTTTTCCAAGGAGGTGGATTAGGGGCAGGGCCAGTGCAGGTAGACTCTTATAGCATAGCGCTGCAAAGAAGGTAAGATTTTACTATATTTATGGGGATAAGGGTGGGCAGATAGCAATTTTAACACTTTAGGGTTAGGAGTACACATTTGTGTTTCTGACCCTATAGTGTTCCTTTAGGTCATCTTTTGTTTAGAAGTTCACAGACCTTATATACAATGCCCCAGATAATCAAGATTACACTACTGGCCTGTTATACATCACATCTTGTGTTTTAGAAGGAAACAAGCATCTTTTACTTTTATGACTTTATTACATCAATTTTACATCTTGCTACATTTGGTTACATCCCTGTTACTGCATGCTACTCCCTTCAAGTGCCTGATGTAACCCTGTTTGTCAGCTTTGCAGTCACACGTTAATAAACCCTTTATCTATATTTAAAAAGCAACATCTCCTTGTTGTCTACATAACACGGATATACGGTAGATATTTAACCCTTACATAAAGGTGCATCGGCACTTGGAAAACCCTTATTTTAATAATTACATCCCAACACCGACAATATCATTTAAAGTGCAGTCAGAGACTGGACTGAAAACATAAAATAACTATATATTCCCAACTATTATCATAAAAATGAGCACATATTTACCTCCTTTGGAATTAACAGTAAATACATTTTTTTTTTCCAAAAACAAATGAGTGTTTTGGGGAACATTCAAAAAACAGTGAGCAGCCAGTAGCCAGTATATGTTATCAAGACATACACAAATCAGCCTAGGGAACCTTAAGTTTAGTTAATTCACCAAAATCCTTAGAGGTGTATTAAAATTGGTTTAATTAATTTCTTCCCTTTCCCCAAAGGTGCACTGCTGCTAAATGTGGACTAGCATGTCTGCTTGTGACAACCTTTGAAACACTGTTTACGCCACATGGAGTCATTTCATTAAAAGTGATTTCCCTCTAGGATGGATTCAGTGGTATATGGTTTTAAGGTTGCTGTAAATTCTAAAAAGATTGGCTTTGGGAAGCTTGTGTATTTTTCACATTAAGTACTGTATGTAATAGTGTTTACATGTCAAACTGATTTAAACGAGAGATGATGAGTATTAGAGCTACCATCCAATTTTGTTAATCAATAGCAATTTTAAACTGTTCGCTGAAGAGACTAAGAAACAATTCTGGTTCACACTAAGTAGTGTTTATCCCTTTTAGGGCCCAATAACATCAAACATTATCTACGCGGCAAAGGGCTCTTATGGCTATGGTTCTTATGTTACTTTCCCTGGACATGGAGAAAACCTTTTGATGATACAGACTTAACCCAGTAAGCATATGTTTTCTCTGACCTCTTTCTAAATACCATAAAAGCACTCTATAAACAGACCTGTCCGTCTCAGTTGAGATGACGATGGCAAAATCTAGACCATTTACTATTTTACAGGGCAGCTGCTAAGGTTGTTTTTTCTTCTCTCCTGTTTGCACTTTTTACCAAACCCTTGGATGTGCAATTGGAGCCACTCCCCAAAATCACCAGCTCATCAATAAAAGATATTCTGTAGATCCTAGCACCCTCCTGATCTCATTATCAAATCAGCAATGTCTCCTTCACCAGTTTAAGGAATGTTCTGGTTTACATTTAAATCCAGTAAAAAAAAATAATTCTCACAATACTTTATAAATCAGACCAAGACAGACTTGTTACTAGCAACTAAAAATTAGCTCCTGCCTTCATGTTATAGTGTGAGAAGGAATGAACACGCAGCTGGAGCATAATGTGGTTTTTGGACAAAATATGCAAACCCATACAACTCATATCCTGCAGGACTTACCAGCAGATGATACTGCATGACAAGTGTAGCAATATGAAACATCGTATTTCCAACCATCTGTCAGTAACTGATGCAGCACAGAGTGCACAATATATATACACAAAGCTAACAAGTCTATACAGCAGGAACACTATTTAGATGAGATATGTATAGCGGCGGAACCATCTTTTGTTTGGGTGCTTTATACTTATAATGTGTTTTCCCCTTCTTCTATTGTACCCGCTCCTCGTTCGGGAGCCCTCCTACAAAAGAAACCCCTTCGAGTCCTGAACAGGGACCACCACGATATCCCATTTAGAACGCTAGTAGAACATTCTCACCTCAGGCGTAGTTGTGAAACTGCAAGGGAAGTAACGAATAAGTGCTCCCCTGTGTGGCTACCATTTCGTACAGGCGAACACCAGCCAGGGGGAGCATTCGTGATTGCTTCCTGACTCATTCGTCTCCCGAACAAGGACAACCCCATGGCCGCATTAGAATGCTCCCACCAAGTAAGTAGAATGTTAGCACAGGCAACATAAGTGTGAAACCTGCAAGGGAAGTAATTGAGTCCCCCCCCCCCCTCGGTGGCTGCCATTTGTATAGACGAACGCCAACCAGGGGGAGCATTCGTACCCCGAAATGAGATGCTTCCCTTGCAGGTTTCAGCACAGGAATCTCGTTAACGGACATTGCCCGGAGAATGTGCCAGTGTGAGGTCGCCTGGGGTTGGTGGGGACACTTTTAGGGAGCCAGCTAGTTTGGCAAACTTTCCTGGGCCTGGGAGACATAGGGACTGTCTTTTTCTGCGCTTTGGCTCCCAGGCACAGAGGCTCATGGGATGAAGACCCCCATATCATCCTGGGTGGGAAGTCCCTCTGCCGAGTGGCAGGCTTTCCATATCTGGGAGACAAAGGGACAGTAGCACACACCCAAAATGTTAAGCACCTCCTCCAAATTGCCTTTGGCACTATAAAGTGCCTCTTACCTCTAGGAACCCCAGACAATACAAAAGCCGGATAACTGCAAAATTAATTTATTAATTTATTTATTAGAAAATCAGGGGGGGAAAGTGAGCACTGCCTCTAATCTTCAGTAAAATGAAATTTACAATACGTAAAAAATGTATGCTTTTCCCTTCAGATTAGAGGCAGTGCTTTACAACAGGGATAACCAAAGCAATTCCCTAAGGGCGGGACTCATTTCACAACTGCTTGCAACACCTTGCACCCAAAAGTTGTGTCTTCCGAGGCCAGTATGTCTAATTTGTAATGTTTAGCAAATGTGTGAAGAGATGACCACGTGGCTGCAGAACAAATTTGAGAAGATGTAGCTGAAGCCCTCAGGGCCCAAGATGTAGACATAGCTCTGGTAGAATGAGCT
This sequence comes from Pelobates cultripes, assembly GCA_933207985.1. Classification (NCBI taxonomy): domain Eukaryota; kingdom Metazoa; phylum Chordata; class Amphibia; order Anura; family Pelobatidae; genus Pelobates; species Pelobates cultripes. The sequence continues at coordinate 204,185,080 of OW240915.1, read as the reverse complement.
TTAATGGAGATATGTGTAGGAACATTAGATGAGTGTGAAGAAAATAGCATGCCGTTCGGGACTTTTAATGTTTTATTGGTTCGGTAGCTGTAACTACCGAACACCGGCCACCCCCTGGCTCATTATCTTCAAAGGAAACCGTCAATTGGCGCTCTCCCTGTGTGGCCGTTCGTATAGCCGAACACCACGTGCAAGAGAAAACGGCGGCCAACTTGTTCGCACGAAAGGAGGCAGCAGGACTTGGTCATCGAGTGTCTGGAACTAAAATTGGACACTCAACTTCCTCAACACCGGTCAAAGTATACCAACGCCAGCTTCCTTTTCCTGAACAGCCAGGAGAGCGCTGTTCAGTAGTTTGATTCCCATGAACCAGGGGAACAATCGCTACTATGAGCCAGGGAGTTCTATTCGTGCATTATTTCATTTTTGTGTCTTTTTGAAATAGACCGACCGCACAACCTAAACTCATGGAACTGTTGCTGGGCAGGAGCCTCGTGTGCGGTCGGTCCAAATGGGACTTCCATAAAATTCCAAAACCCCATAACTGATCTGGGTGATTTTTGGATATGTTGGTCACCCAGATCAGGTCTATCAGGGGGATATAACATTTATAGGACGTTTATGTGTTTTGGGGTACTTTTCAAGTTTTATGAAAAATTTGTTTTTTCTGCCTGGAGATAATTGATTTATTATTATCTGACACAAATATCTCACAGACAGAGAGGAGGGAATTATCTGTTTGTATTGGGAGTGTCACACTTTGTCACGGTGTTATCATTGGTTGTAAACTTTGTATCCGTGTCCCCCACATAGTCCATATGGAAGTGCCCCTTGCATGGGGACTTGCATAAAAGCCAGTGTGGCACCCATTAAAAGCATTCCTGTTGTACCCTTCATGAAGTTAGGCTCATGTTTGAGTAATTTTCTACTTGCTGGGAGAAACTACTTGGATGCTGCATTTGTCTGGAACCGTTCTAATCTACACCCGAATAGGATAACAGGGGATCTACTATACCATTGTTCGTAACAATGAGGAATATGCCAAACGAATGGAGTCCTTTAACCACCTGGCCAGAGAGCCTTTAGATGCCATAAAACATTTTCTAGGACCATGAAACAAGACAAAAAGTCTGTTTGTTTTCCTAAAGGACCTTGTACTTTCTAAGTACTGGAGTAACGCTCTCTTAACGTCCAGGCAGTGGAATTTTACTTCTAAGGTATTAGAAGGCTGTTGGCAAAAAGTTGGTAAAATTATTTCTTGATTGATGTTAGACATAGAACTAACCTTGGGAAAAAAAGAAGGATCCAGCTTTAAAACTGAACTGAATTAAGGGCTTGAAGCTCTCCCAATCTTTTTGCCGAGGTAATTGCCACAAAAAATAAAGTCTTGAACGATAAAACCTTGAGAGAAGACTTTTCTATAGGTTCAAAGGGAGGTTCGCACAGCACTGATAAAATCAAATTAAGATCCTCTGGTGGAAAGGTTTCCCTGATGGTAGGAACCAAATGAGACAAAGTTTTGAAAAATGTGGTGATTAGAATATTTGAAGCCAAACATCTGAATGAGAAGAAACTGATAGCAGGAATTTGGACCTTGAGCGTGGTAGGTTTTAATCCTTTCGCAAATTGAATTTTGAAGGAATTTAAATATGTTCCGAATGGAAGCAGTTACGGGATTTTCTTTGATCTTAACACACCAGAAACAAAGTTTCTTCCATATCCTGGAATAAATTTTGAAAGTTGATTAAACATTAAAATCTCAATAACTTCAGGAGACAAACCCTTTTCTTTTAAGACCTGGTATTCAGAAACCAGGCTGTGAGGTTGAATTTCTTCAGAGTTGGAAGAGGTACCATGGAGTGTTCCAGGATTTCTACTGACAGAGGAAGTTTACAATAGGTTGATACGGATATATTTAGGAGAACGGAGAACCATCTCCTTCTCGGCCACAATGGCAGAATTCTGATTATTCTTACTCCTTCCATCCTGATCTTCTGTAGAATCCTGGGAATTAGAAAAATAGAATAAAAACATAGGCTAGGCCAAAATTCCATGGAATAGAAAGGGAGTCTATGACCTCTGGCTTGTCTGAAGGGTTCAAAGATGCAAATCTTCTTGTTTTCTTAATAAAAAAAAATAGCGGAGCACTATATATTTAGTGTCAGAAACATTCCATGCCTATATATATATATATATATATATATATATATATATATATATATACACACACACCACTTAGCCCAATGTTCTCTTTTGAGCAACTTCAATCAAGCATATCCCTTTAAACAAAGACAAAGTGCAAATGAGTGAAATCTTTTAAAACAGTTTAAATTGCATGAATTGCCAATTTAACACTCACAATTTCCAGAGTTATATGACCTAGCTCTGGTATGTATTGCTTGTTGGTCCATTTTGGGCAACCACTCCACTCGCTGGTGTAGTAGTTATGGCGGTGACTTGTTTTCCTTCCTTTTCCTCTGATTATCTCAGGTTAAAAAAAAATACAGAATATAGTGTAGATCTAATTATACTTTAGTGTAATTGGTTAAGGGTGATTATCATACTCACAAACATAGAGCCTGCATGCTGGCTCAGTATAGCTTCTTAGTGTGCTTAAGGACCACACACCTTTCTTTAGAAGTGCTGGAGCCCAGATGGTTAAAAAAATAAAAAAATAAAAATCTTTATTTAACATTAATATATAAAAACAAAAAACTGTAAAAATGCTGACAAATACCTAATGGTATATTAGAGTCTATTATTAGTAGTCCAGAAATGCATTTTCACCATTTTGTGGCCTCCTCACACCGGTTGATAAGACTCCATTGTCCTCCATGCTTCCTTTTATAGCTTGTTGATTACTTGTAAAACTCCTCCAGCTGTTGCTCACTGTTTCCATGTCCTTCTTCCTGGTTGATCCTGTGTTCCAAGCCTCTCTGTGGATTGTGTGTGATCTCACTTCCTGTTTTGCTTGCATTACGTTGCATCACTTGCTGTTTCGTCCGAGATAAAAAAAGAATTCCCTCCCCCTACAAGGCACGGCACTCAAACATGCCCATCAACTGGGAAGCTATGGCGGGACTATAGGATCTCATAGGGTAATCTCCAAGAACTCTCCCCACACCTAGGCATGGAGTATAACCCCGCTGTCTCACGCTTTGCGCTCAGTTGGAGCTGGCGGTGACCCCAGCCATTCACAATATGAAGCATAATGTACAGTATGCGTTGACTAACATACACAACCTCTGCATATAACCTTGTATATAGTTAATTTTTGTTTAAGCTTAATACGTACTGAGGGAGATAGCGGAATGTGTGATGCTCTGCCTGGTGGCACCCTGCTTTAATGAAAATATTAGCTAAGCTGGAAACCGAAATAGAACTGCATACTTCACTTTAGTCAGCACTGTGTAATCTATCTTAACCTGAAATGTTAATTTAATGTCTTATCTACTGCATATTACGCTGTTACTGAACAAACTTAAAGGACCACTCTTGGCACCCAGACCACTTCAGCTTAATGAAGTGGTCTGGGTGCCAGGTCCAGCTAGGGTTAACCCATTTTTTCATAAACATAGCAGTTTCATAGAAACTGCTATGTTTGTGAATGGGTTAAGCCTTCCCCTATTTCCTCTAGTGGCTGTCTCATTGACAGCCGCTAGAGGCGCTTGCGTGCTTCTCACTGTGATTTTCACAGTGAGAGCACGCCAGCGTCCATAGGAAAGCATTATGAATGCTTTCCTATGTGACTGGCTGAATGCGCGCGCAGCTCTTGCCGCGCGTGCGCATTCAGCCGATGGGGAGGAGAAGAGGAGGATCGGAGGAGGAGAGCTTTCCGCCCAGCGCTGGAAAAAGGTAAGTTTTAACCCCTTTCCAGAGCTGGGCGGGAGGGGGTCCCTGTGGGTGGGGGCACCCTCAGGGCACTATAGTGGTCCTTTAACAAAAAGGTCAACATAAAGCTACTGTTACTAATCGACAAATAATTCACAATGACAGACGTAGTTACCCAGCTTGTATTTAGCTTGTATTATTTTTTTTATAATTCTTTATTTTTTATTTTATTTGTGCATATGATTAACAGGTGAGTTTGCTTTGCCACAACAGCATGAGCAAATCGAACTTTACACACATAAGGATATCAATATGGCATTTTAGGCATTGCACATTTTTATGTTAGAATATTAGGATACACATAAATGTCTCAGCGATATGTGGTACAGGATGGACAAAACAACAGTGACCTCAGTGGCGTAAGATGGGTGTTCACATCAATTATCAACGTTTTAGTGTTATGATGTTGGTGTAGTTATATTCAGCTACGCTTATCTAAGCTTGAGAGAGGGGCATGCGATCTATACAGTGACATCAGGTCTAAATGGCCATTCTTTTATCCTGCGTAAGGTTATATGTCTATCTATCCGAGTAAGTTAGGTAGTAAACAGTATTTGTTATCCTTGCTAAGATTTATCTATAACATAAAATAGCTCCGTTAACAGTGGGAGTAATGAACAGGCTATAACAAGGTTATGTGGGGCTAGGATAAACACTTCCCAGTGTTTGGGTACACATGGTTCTGCAGTTTGTGTAGTGTTATATGTGCCCTACTAGATGTAGGTTGAACAAAGGCATATTAAATCACGCGTGTCTCAGTCCTGCAATGCAATGGTAATTAACTAAATGTGGAACACAGAAATGTAGGTTTAACTAAGACGCTCGCTCGTGTTGGGGAGACAATAGAGGTGCCGTCTGGTGGCAACCATGATACCGTACAAGGGCATCTACTGCAAGGTGAGTAACCTGAGCCGCGGGTCTTTATCCGCTTTGACAGTGTCCCTTTGGGGGCGTATTGTCCAGCTGCCCTCACGTTTTAGGGCATCTCTTTCAGCGTGTGTCCACCAGGTGTATAGAATTGTCCAGCTTGGGGGGAGTCCTCGTTAATACCAAAGACTCTGGGTCAGTGTCCCTCATATGAAGATAATTTTCGCTTTAGCAAGCGGCTTATCTGATCAGCAATTTGTTTCCCTGTAGGACCGGGTAATCAATCAAGTGGTGAGTGCCACGTACGGGTCGGGTGTACAACCTGTCGGTATGAACAGGATGGATCTCTCCGGGTCCCATGAAAGTTGGTGTCGGGGGGGTAGCGCTCTTCTGGCCTGCCTGGATGAGGGAGTCCGGCGGTAGGCCCAGTGCCTGTAGGAACGGAGCTGCATCGGTCAGTTCCCTGATTTGGTAGGAGTGCGGCCCCTGCTGTACGGTGAGAACGTGGGTCTTCTGCCATCGGTATTTAATGTCTCTTTGGCGGAGAAGCGTGGTAAGTGGCTGGAGGGATCGCCGCCAAGCCAGGGTGTCTCTCGAGAGGTCGGTAAAGAAGCTCACCGCCATCCCCTCAAATTGGTACGGTGTTTTGCCCCTCAAGGTGGCTTGGATTGCTATTTTGTCCTGTCTGGTTTGAAAGGTAAGTATAGTGTCTCGTGTGGCTTCGGTTGGCGCTTTTGGCGATTTGGGGATCCTGAATATGTTGGCAAGGACAATCTTGTTAGCCTGTGTGGGTGACAATATAACTGCAAAGAGGCGCTTGATCACCTGTGGTAGTTCTGTGTCCGGGATCGTTTCAGGGATCCCTCTGACTTTCAGATTATCCTGTCTCCCGGCATCCCGCAAGTTTTCAGTTTTTCTCACGGAGCTCTCTGTCCGTGCGACCGCTTGTCTCGGTGGTCAAGCTCCGCCCCTTAGCTTGTATTATTAACCAAAAAAAATAAAAAATTGTGCGTTTTCTCTGATGCTGTTCAGCAGTTAGCGAATAAGTGCTTGCAAACTGTTTGTGAATGCTGTTGTGGCATTACTGATATACGAATGTTAAACCATGCACGGCAAAAATAAAGAATAAAAAATAAATAAATAAGTGTATACAAAAATAGAGTGTACCCAATCAATACCACTTATACTCAATTGTCAAACATTTATTTATTCACTTATTCACTTTTTAGCCCATAATTCATGCTTTTAGTGTAAAAAGTAAATATCCTGTAGAACACCTTCATTAAAAAAGAAATTTCATTACGAATTACTAATAGGTAATAAAAATATGAAATAATAAATAATGCACAATTAATAATTTAATTTCTTTTTAATAAAAAAATGGAATTAGATAAAATAGTGTTCTACACTATTTTAAAAAATGGCAGATTACAAAATCGTTATTAAGACCATATGGAATCAGTGTTTAAAGTGAAAATCCATTCCATTTCGGTTTTCCCTATAATCTTGTTAAAATCTCCTCCTCTCCAATCTTTCTGTAACTTTTTTATTCCCATGAACTTTATGTTTCTGAGGTTATTTCCATGGTGAGTTTTGAAATGGTGTGATATGCTATGATTATCATATCCTTTTTGAATGTTTCTTATATGTTCTTCCACGCGTGTATGTAGTGGTCTTGTCGTCCTGCCTACTTATTTGAATCCACATGGACATATTAATAAATACATTCTTTGAATAACAAGTAATGAACTCTTTAATTTTAAAATTTTGGGTTTCTGATTTAAAAAAATATTTATTATACGTCTGTGGTTAATTGTCCACAGCAGTAGAACCCTATATGTGCATTAAAAAAGAACATATCTTTTTTCTCTTTAAGATGGCTCTTAACTTGACTTCTATTATTCCTAACTCCTCTATGGATGATGTTAGGCTGGTCGGTTAAGATTTCTTTTAAAATAGGATCTCGTTGTAATATATGCCAATTACGTTTTATGATATTCCTCACTTTTTGTTGTCACTGCTATAGTTACAAATAAAAGCAATTGAGTTATGCTTCTCTTTTCCTTTATCTTTGGGGTTATATTTTAACAACTCTTCCCTCTTTTTTTCTTTTATTTCTTTCCTTGTTCTTACCATCTTTTTTCCTCATAACTTTTGTAAAAAGAAAAAAAATCTTGTTTTATTCTCAATGATTGTTCCTCATAAGTGCTTTTGTCAGTGCAGTTCATTCTGATTCTTAAAAATTGCCCTTTTGGGGCATTTTCCAACCATGGGGAGAAGTGACAACTGTCTCTTTCAATAAAACTGTTGAGTTCTATACCCCATAAATTGTTGTTTAAAAATGTCAAAAATTCTCTTAAGTGTTCTTCAGTTCCATTCCATAGAAAAAAGATATCATCTATGTATCGGCCATAGGGGACCAAGTTGTGTGCCCAGTTATGCTGTCTATATATGTCTGACTCTTCCCAATATGCCATGAAAAGATTTGCATAACTGGGAGCGAACTTGGTCCCCATGGCCGTTCCTTTAATTTGCATTAAAAAGTTTTTGTCGTACCAGAAATAATTATTTTGAAATATGAGTAGAATGCATTCTATTAGGAATTCTACTTGGGCTGGTAAAAATCCTGATGAGTTTTTTAGAAAGTGACTTACTTCTTCACACCCCTTTGAATGTGGGATGTTGCTGTAAAGTGCTGTGACATCACTTGTCACTAATAAATTATTTTCCAATTTGCATTTTTCAATTAAATTAATCGCTGTAGTTGTGTCCTTAATATATGATCTGGTTCCTTGTACTATTGGTTGAAGGTGGATGTCAATATACTCTGATATTCTAGTTGACACCGCCTCTATTCCTGCAATAATTGGTCTTCCTGGTGGATTGATTGAGGGACTGAGGAAGCCACAAAATGGCTAAACGCGTTTCTGCCCTACTAATAATAGACTCTAATATACCATTAGGTATTTGACAGCATTTAAAAAAAAAAAAAATAGTTTTTATATATTAATGTTAAATAAAGTACTTTTTAAAACCATCTGGGCTCCATCACTTCTAAAAGAAAGGTGTGTGGGCCTTAACCACACTAAGAAGCTATACTGAGCCAGCATGATAATCACCCCTAACCCATTACACTAAAGCATAATTAGATCTACACTATATTCTGTATTTTTTTTTAACCTGAGATAATCAGAGGAAAAGGAAGGAAAAGAAAAGTTACCACCATAACTACTACACCAACGAGGGGAGTGGTCGCCCAAAATGGACCAACAAGCAATACATACCAGAGCTAAGTTATATAGCTCTGGAAATTGTGATTGTTAAATTGGAAATTCATGCAATTTAAACGGTTGTAAAAGATTTCACACATTTGCACTTTATATCTTTGTTTAAAGGGATATACGCTTGATTGAAGTTGTTCAAAAGAGAACATTGGAATGTTTCTGACACTAAATATATAGCGCTCCATTATTTTTTTACGTTACTGTGTGGTTGTGGGAGTATTACACATTTAGTGTTGTAGCCGCTATTTTCATAAAGAAAATGTCATTAGCATATTTGCAATCTCTTAACAAGATAACACACATCTTTTGCTTCTTGTTTGTTCTTGAAGCCATCAGGTCTATTTCTGGATAACAGAATTTCTTTGTTATTTGACTGAAGATCTGGGATGACAGAGACCAATCTGCTTGTTTTAAATGCTGACGACTTAGGGCGTCTCCTTTTATGAGTACTGCTGAAATAGACAGAAGGTGATACTCTGACCATAGCATGATTCTGGAACATAGATTTTCCAAACAAGCTAACCGTGTTCCTCCTTGTTTGTTAATATATGCTACTGTTGTAGAATTGTCCGACCTGATCTAGACATGTTGATTCTGGATCTGTTTCTGGAAAGCAATGAGAGCCAGACAAATAGCCTTCAGTTCTTTGTAATTCGATGAACTTCTTACATCTTTTACAAGCCAAATTCCTTGTTTCTTCTTTTCTCCCAGGGGAGCACCCCAGCCGAGACCTGAGGCGTCTGATAAAATTCACAACGACTACATTTGGAAAGAAAGACCCGACTGCGGGAAATGTGGCGAATGCCACCAGAGAAAGCTCTTCAGGGCACGACTGTTGAGTTTCATAGACATGTCCAAGCTGTTCATTTGTTTGTTCCAGAAGCTTAAAATATCTCATTCTGGCCTTTGCCCAATTGACTGCTGGAATTGAGGCTGAGAAAAGACCCAGCAAACTCATTGCTTCTCTGATGGAGCAAAAACTTTGTCAGAGAACTTCTCCTTTCTCTTGTAATCAAACACCCTTCTTTGTTGACCTCTGTAATTGTTTTACCGAAAGGAGCCTCTGTAAGCAGATTGGACTCTAAAAACCCTCTTCTGGTAATGCTTTCTTACAATCTGTCATTTGCTTCAAGAGATCATCTAATTTGCAACCAAAAGGTCAGCCTGGTTCAAAAGGATTGTGACATAGAGAATTTTTGGATGCTGAATCAGCCGACCAGTTTCTCAACCTTACTGCTCTTCTTGCCACCGTGGATAAACCCATAGCTTTAGCCGAGATCTTCAGACTTTCTGTAGAGAAATCAACTACGAAGTCAGATGCCATCTTGATATTTTGTAACAACTGAACTGGATCTTCTTTGGATTCACCAGCATAAATCTTTTCTAATTCTTCAGGCCAATTCTTCTGTGCCTTTGCCACTGAAGTTCCTGCAATCAGTGCTTTGCATCGAGATGCTGAGGAGACAATCAGTAGGTAAAGTGTTTTTTTTACCCAATTGAGCTATTGGGACATCTACTGATGGTAACGGATCTAAGAGGCAAGAGCTTTAAAGTGCTTAGAAAAGAAAGGTTTCCTTCCTGGAAATTTCCATTCCCTTAAAATCAAATCCTTTAACTGAAAAGGAAAAGCCTTGGATCTCTTTCCTTTGCTCATGAATTGTTTCTGATCACCCATCAGAAACTGGACTTCCTTAACTAGTTTTCCAACAGATTCCTCTGGAAAAGAAAATTCTTCATCAGAAGAATCACTAGAATCCTCATCTCTGGATCCTGAAACTGAAGATTCAGAGCTTACCTCAGACAATTCCCTACATCTAAGCCTTTTCTTAGGATTTTTTACTGCTTAATCATGGGAATCAGAGGCCTGAGCAGAGTGAACAGCTGCAGACTGCATTTCAACAAATATTTGTTGTAAACTTTGCTGGAATCAACTTAAGAAAGTTGCCATCTCTGATTTCTTTGCTTCCTCAGAAGCCTCTTCAGTACAATTGTAACAAATCTTTCTCTTATATCCATCTGGCATGGGTTGGGAACATGAAGCGCAGATTAAATATTTTGATTTTGTAGAACATATCCCTTTCTCTGAAGCTCTCTCCGCAGTCTCAGGATTAGACATACTGAAGAGAAAAAGAGAGAGAGAGAAATTTAACAAAATATTCGCTTAAAAAAATAATTAATAATTCAGGTTAGATGCATATACGATAAAAACAAAAAGTCTTACCTTAATGGCCTCAAAGTATGTTGGAGGGCAGATGAGAACACACTTGCAACATATTCTGAGTGCACCTGGCAAACAGTTAGTTGCTGTTAGTTCTATGGCCTCTAAAGGTCCTGGAAACCAAAATTTGAAGAAAAAAAAAAAAAATGTTTTTTGCATTTTGGCGCCTGAATATTGGATTCGCATTGCGCCCTGATTCCACGGAGGAACGCATCGAAAGCCGTCTGTGGGTTCCAGCGCCATGACCTCCCAGCTCGTGCGCACCTTCGCCTTACTCGGCACCCGGTGCGGTCTTAGGCAGAACAGATAAGAGTAGATGGAATGCAGGCGTCCGGCGTGCTTACCAATAGAAAGTAGTTCTGGCAAAATCACCAGCTGTCAAATGAGGAAGCAGAACCTCCCCTCATACTTCCTGAAAAAAAAAAAGGGAAAGCCTGATACAACCTCCTCTGCCGAAGGCAGGCAAAGAACTAGTGTTCTTAGAGGTAAGAGGCACTTTAAAGTGCCAAAGGTAATTTGGGGCAGGTGCTTACAATTTGGGGGTGTGCCTGCCTGTTTTTTCCCTCCAGATTAGAAATCCCTGTTGTAAAACACTGCCTCTAATCTCAAGCAAAAAATGTCATTTAGGAAGTAGTGGTATATTGTTATGGGTTATTGGGCTCAGACACAACTTTTAGCCAGATAACATTTGATTTGAAATTGTAATTTTACATTTTGAAATTTGAAAACAGCTTTTGGTTAAAAGTTATCAAAAAGTACTAGATACCTTATAACTTGGCAAGCATACATCTTAATTTCTGTAAAGAGAAAAAAAACTAAAAAACTTCCACTCTCAACAATTAACTGGGCCTCTATCAATTAGGTGTACCTTGTGCTACGAGTCACTGTTGGTGAGTGCTTTCACCCTACAAGAACTTAAATATGGAATAAGGAAACTAGATTTATCCAGAATGACAATGTAAGGACGTGGGTGCCTGGGATTGCAGAAAACAAAGTCACAACCCCACACCGCCACCCAGAAACAAAAACCCAAAAATCTGATTACCCCTAAAACAGATGGCAGTAATAGTCCAATAACCTTCTTGCATCATAACTATAATAATAAGCCATTAGTGAGTGAAAGTTTAGCCATGGCAGGTAGAATTTTACACCTGGTGAGAGTGTTGTGGACCCTCCAGGCTTGCAGCTATTAATAAGTTTTAAGGCCTGGCTAGCAGCATAGGATTTGAAATTTTAAGCTGTGCTACATATATTTATGAACTTACAAATATCCATGATGCTCAGCCACCTAAAATACTTGCTGTGCATTTGGATATATATATAAAACCATCTCACTGTAGATGGATACAAAAAGTCCTCACTTCCAAACATTTGCATTTGAAATATCTAAATGTTCTCATGACAAATTACATGACTGGTTTATTGAGCCTTCCTAGACTTATATTTGTTTTTGAATGTTGGTCATACAGCCAGCACAGCACAATTAGTTTACTTTATAAACACCAAAATAAGACCCAACCCCATACAACGTGTAAACAAAGGATAAAAATAAAAATTACTTTAAAAATATATATGTACAAATAAATCCCGCCACCAAGAAATAATAATCAATTTATAATTTATATTATTTCAGGGGAGTTTATTTCATGTCATTCCTAATTCTTTCTGCATTAAAAATCATGGTGATGTTCAATAGACAAACCTTTCTTGATATGTTGATAATGTTCATGCATCAGATATTACTGTAGGTGAAAGTTTAGGATCCAGTGATCATCAGTCAGTGTGGATTAATATAAGAACAGTGACTGAGTCACACCACACAAAAACCAAAAAAAGTTTTAGACTTTAGAAAAATAGACTTTTCTAAAATTAGTATATACGTAAAGGAGTCCTTGTCAGACTGGAGCAGTTTAAATGGAGTCCAGGAGAAATTGGATTATTTAAAAGTTGCACTGCTGAAGGCAACAGAAAATTGCATTACGCTGGTCAGTAAAATCAAAAAATGTAAGAAACCACTGTGGTAATCCGCTAATGTGACCAAAATAGTAAAAAAAAAAAAAAACGTTAGCATTTAGTAATTATATATATATATATATATATAAAAAAAAAAAAAAACAGAGTGAGGAAAATAGACAGATCTATAAGATTAGGCAGAAATAGGCTAAACAAGTTATAAGGGCCTCCAAAGCACACACAGAAGAGAAAATAGCACAGTCAGTAAAAAAGGAGGATAAGATTTTTTAGATACATAAATTAGAAAAGGAAAGTAAAACAATGATTAGTTAGATTAAAAACAAAAGAAGGAATGTATGTAGAAGAGGATAAAGGTCTAGCTGATTGCCTCAATTAATATTTTTGTTCAGTATTTACAGATGAAAATGAAGGAAAGGAGCCTCAGTTAGGAAAAAGGACAAATGTTACATGTGAGTTTACAGAGGAAGAGGTTCTATTTGAACTGTCAAAAGTAAAGACAAATAAGTCGATGAGGCCTGACACGATACACCCAAAGTTATTAAAAGAAGTTAGTGGTGTACTAGCAAAACCATTAATGGATTTATTTAACCAATCATTGTTAACAGGAGTAGTCCCAGAAGATTGGAAATTAGCAAATGTTGTCCCCATTCACAAGAAAGGTAGTAGGGAGGAGTCATGCAACTATAGGCCAGTAAGCCTTAATTCAGTAGTGGGGAAAGTGATGGAAACCATGTTAAAGGATAGGAGTGTTGAACATCTAAAATCACATGGATTTCAAGATCAGAGACAACATGGGTTTACTTCAGGGAGATCATGCCCAACTAATCTTATTGATTTTTTGATTGGGTAACTAAAATAATAGATATGGGTGCAGAAGACATTGCTTACCTAGATTTCAGTAAGGCTTTTGACACTGTTCCACATAGAATGTTCATCAATAAACTGCAATCTTTAAGTTTGGATTCCAATATTGCTGAATGGGTTAGGCAGTGGCTAAATGACAGGCAACAGAGGGTTGTTGTCACTGAAGTATATTCGAAGCAAGGTCTAGTTACGAGTGGGGTACCTCAGGGATCTGTACTTGGACCCATTCTCTTTAATATTTTAATTAGTGGTATTGCAGAAGGTCTTGATGGTAAGGTATGTCTTTTTACTGATGATTCTAAGATATGTAACAGGGTTGATGTTCCAGGAGGGATAAGCGAAATGGCAAATAATTTAGGTAAACTAGAAAAATGGTCAGAGCTGTGGCAACTGACATTTAATGTGGATAAGTGCAAGATAATGCACCTTGGATGTAAAAACCCAAGGGCAGAGTAAAGGATATTTGATACTCTACTAACCTCAACATCTGAGGAAAGGGATTTAGAAGTAGTTATTTCAGATGACTTAAAGGTAGGAAGACAATGCAATAGAGCAGCTGGAAATGCTAGCAGAATGCTTGGTTGTATGGGGAGAGGTATTAGAAGTAGAAAGAGAGAAGTGCTCATGCCATTGTACAGAACACTGGTGAGACCTCACTTGGAGTATTGTACGCAGTACTGTAGACCGTATCTTCAGAAGGATATTGATATTCTAGAAAGAGTTCAGAGAAGGGCTACTAAACTGGTTCATGGATTGCAGGATACTTACCAGGAAAGGTTAAAGGATCTTAACATGTATAGCTTGGAGGAAAGACAACACGGGGGGTATGATAGAAACATTTAAATACATAAAGGGAATCAACACAATAAAGGAGGAGACTATATTTAAAAGAAGAAAAACTACCACAACAAGAGGACAGTCTTAAATTAGAGGGGCAAAGGTTTAAAAATAATTTCAGGAAGTATTACTTTACAGAAAGGGGAAGTGGATACATGGAATAGCCTTCCAGCTGAAGTGGTAGAGTTTAGGCATAAGGATAATTAAAAGTATTTCAAAATATTGGGCAGACTCGATTGCCCGAATGGTTCTTATCTACCATCACATTCTATGTTTTCTTTCATGACTTAATAATAATAATAATAATAATAATAATGTATTTAATCAGGAAAGGTATATTCAGATTACTCTGGTTTTCAAGTACGTCCTGGGGATGTTATCATAGCCTAACATCCAGAGGTTGTTACTATTACCCAATTTAACTTATTCCTAAGGAAATCTTAATATTTGTTTGATTGAGATGTACTGAAGTTATGAAGCAGCACTGATGTTAGTTTATGTGTATTTTATTAATGTGGTTTCTTAAAAGGGTTCCCATACTTGTCCAGTTTCTGCAGTCTGCTTATTTTTATTTTTCAAGCTTCAGTTACATTAAAGCGCTGTCACCGCCCACTGAAAAATGAATATTTTATAAAAACAGAATCTTTAGAAAATACTCATTTTGAAAGTGTTTGAATTTCACTGAAAGCAGGGACTTCTTTGTCTCTGTATTTCTCGCCCGCATGAATTTCATAGACTCAGGGCAGAGTCGAAGTGTCAATCCTGGCAGCAGTCATCAGTGATGGCTAAAGGAATTGGCTGTCTATAGAAGGATCCTCTATAGACCTCAATGCTGTACAGCAGGGACATTGGCTCTGAAGAGGACCCACCAGATCAAAATGGCCATGCCCGCGAGGGACAGGTTCAGGTAAGTAAATCTCACCTTTACCTGCCCCCCTGGCTACCGGATTCCCAGTGGTGATGTCAGCTTTGGGGGTCTTTGCGAATTTGACAAAGTCCCCAGATGGTGATAGTGCAACTATAAGATTGTTTAAGGCAAGCGCAGAGCAACACCAGAACACAAACGTAATTTCCGGTACTGCTGCACAATGCACTTGTATGCGCGATGAAGGATCAAGGTGGAATGCAGGGCTTCCTGGTTTCAAAACAGACCTTTGATCAGTTATCGGATGCTGGAAAGCATTGAATATGGGGAAATCCTAATGCAAGTGTGGTCATTGCCACACATGCGCATTAGGTCTCCCCTGTTGGCTGATGTCGACAAGGGAGGAGCGTGGGCGGAGCCTGACCCAGCACAGAGGGGCATTGTCGATGTGTTCAGGTAAGTGACTGAAGGGGCGGCGCCAACTTTGTTTTCATGGTACTATAGAATCCGTTTAAATAGGCAATGCACTGCCTCAATGCATCCTGCTCTCATAAAGGAGGTTACCAAAGTCCAGTGGACCCCTATGTAAGTTGTTAAACTGTTAGCAAACTTATTGATTGTTTACATTAGGGTAGACATCAGTACACTCCTGGCACCATAACCACTACAGTGCGCTTTAATGGTTAAGGTGCTTGGAGTGTTGCTTTAAAGCCATTATGAAAGAACATTTATACACACAGAGATAACTTATTTAAAATCCATCTCATAAGTTCAAACGTTGAGATGAAAATAGCTACCATGTAAGTAAACAGCTACCATGTAACATGAACCTACCTCATAAAAGCAAACTAATAGCCTGTATATGAGAGCTACCACCATCATTTTCTGCAAGTCTTCCATAGAAGTGTCTTCATCCACTTCTTCAATTATGTAATGCATTGCAAATTTTGAAATGTCTCTGTGGGATGAAACAGATTCAATTACAAAGTGAATTCTAAAATAATATTTTAAATGGTTATATTGTACCTACATTAATGCCATATTAAGTAATGTAGAACACTTGCACACAGCCAATTTTATTGTATTTCTTTATTACTTTACTTTTTCATTATATTAATCAATATATTGCAAGGTACAAGATATAAAATAAAGGCTTAGAAGAAGTTTTGTGATGCTGAGCGAATACGCATATAGGTCCATATATTGACCTATGGCCTGGTTTTCAAAACAATGGGGAAGATTTATCAAAGTATCACATTTTATTAAAACACAAAAATAAAAAATAAAAACACAGCAATCAATCAGGCCTTCACTTTCTTCTGAGTTACATCACATAACGAATTCCTTAGGGAGAACCATCTATTTAACACAAGCTACGATAAAAGCAGTTTCCTTTTAAAAGCTGGGTCATGAAACATATAAGCAGAATAAGTGCTATGATGCAACATACAGTAACAGTAAGAAAATACCATGTAAGCAAAATCTTTTTCTGGTTAAGACTGATACTAAGAAACCTATTAGACTTACATTGTTGTCATTAGAGGTACTTACCAAGAGCATTTTATTTCATGTCAAGACAAACTGGGCTCACAAAACTAGGTCGCTACAGTGTGAATCATCAGGAAAGCAAAGTAAAACGGAAAGCATACCTGATTAATTTTTTTTCTTATCTGGCTATTCTGGTGTACAATATTCCCTTTAAAATTCACTTTTAATTCCTGACATTTAGTGAGCAACAGTGAAAGTGACCACTGCAGGTTACGGACACACAGCTGAAAGTGCCCCATGGTGCATTTGACATTGTACATGTTTCAAACCCCTTAACGACACAACTTCAGAAATAAAAGGGAACCATGACGGAATATTTCCGTCATGTGTCCTTAAGGGGTTAATTTTACGTCCCACTGAATGCCTGTTCATTCTAAAGCAAGGCAAATTCTGTATTTCTTTTGTACCTTTCCAAACGTTTTGTGACACTATAGATCATGTTGTGGCGCTGGTGTATCCAACATTTTTAATGTACTACCACTTCCATGTATCAGTAAGTCATCGCATCTAGATGGGCTGGCTGAGAATCCCTGAATTTAGTGTGAATGTGGATTATATAGTGTTACCAGTCAGGACTCCTATAACTCCCTCGTTTTACACATCTACTTACTTTATTCCACTAAAATGCATGATGCTTAAAATAACAGCTGCTTTAATGAAAAAAAGAATGAAGAAATCCACCATTTCTGCTCTGAATCTTTGCGCTAAAGTTGGAATAATATATTCACGACCTGTAAAGGAAAGGAAAAAGAAATGTTAGGAGATTGCACCAAGTCTGATAAAAGCAAACTGAATTTAGCACACGTGAACAATGTACCAGTGGCCCTAACCAGGTCAGGTGTTGCTGCAAACTCCCAAGCTAACTTGACTCATTAACACTATGTTGAAAAGAAACAAGTGCAAACATGCAGCATACATGAACATTTGGTGCACAGTGTCAGTCAGTGAGCAGTCACACAGTGTCAGTCAGTCAGTGTCAGTGAGCAGTCACACAGTGTCAGTGCCAGTCAGTCACACAGTGCCAGTCACACAGTGTCAGTCAGTCAGTGAGCAGTCACACAGTGTCAGTCAGTGAGCAGTCACACAGTGCGAGTCACACAGTGCCAGTCAGTCAGTGCCAGTCACACAGTGTCAGTCAGTGTCAGTCATTCAGTGCCAGTCACACAGTGTCAGTCAGTCAGTGCCAGTCACACAGTGTCAGTCACACAGTGTCAGTCAGTCACACAGTGTCAGTCAGTCACTCAGTGTCAGTCAGTCACTCAGTGTCAGTGTCACACAGTGTCAGTGTCACACAGTGTCAGTGTCACACAGTGTCAGTGTCACACCGCGTCAGTCAGTGTCACACCGTGTCAGTCAGTGTCACACCGTGTCAGTGTCACACAGTGTCAGTGTCACACAGTGTCAGTCAGTGCCAGTCACACAGTGTCAGTCAGTGCTAGTCAGTCACACAGTGTCAGTTACACAGTCAGTCACACAGTGTCACTGTCAGTCACACAGTGTCAGTCAGTGTCAGTCACACACTGTCAGTCACACAGTGTGTGTCAGTCACACAGTGTGTGTCAGTGTCAGTCACACAGTGTGTGTCACACAGTGTCAGTCACACAGTGTCAGTCACACAGTGTCAGTCACACAGTGTGTGTCACACAGTGTCAGTCAGTGCCAGTCACACAGTGTCAGTCAGTGCCAGTCACACAGTGTCAGTCAGTGCTAGTCAGTCACACAGTGTCAGTTACACAGTGTCAGTCACACAGTGTCACTGTCAGTCACACAGTGTCAGTCAGTGTCAGTCACACACTGTCAGTCACACAGTGTGTGTCAGTGTCAGTCACACAGTGTCAGTCACACAGTGTGTGTCACACAGTGTCACACAGTGTCAGTCACACAGTGTCAGTCACACAGTGTGTGTCACACAGTGTCAGTCACACAGTGTGTGTCACACAGTGTCAGTCAGTGTCAGTCACACAGTGCCAGTCACACAGTGTCAGTCAGTGCCAGTCACACAGTGTCAGTCAGTGCCAGTCACACAGTGTCAGTCACACAGTGTGTGTCACACAGTGTCAGTCAGTGTCAGTCACACAGTGCCAGTCACACAGTGTCAGTCAGTGCCAGTCACACAGTGTCAGTCAGTGCCAGTCACACCGTGTCAGTCAGTGTCAGTCACACCGTGTC
>OW240915.1:204146068-204166463 GCA_933207985.1 Pelobates cultripes | reverse complement strand
GTGTCAGTCAGTGCCAGTCACACAGTGTCAGTCAGTGCCAGTCACACAGTGTCAGTCAGTGCCAGTCAGTCAGTGCCAGTCACACCGTGTCAGTCACACAGTGCCAGTCACACAGTGCCAGTCACACAGTGTCAGTCACACAGTGTCAGTCAGTGCCAGTCACACAGTGTCAGTCAGTGCCAGTCACACAGTGTCAGTCAGTGCCAGTCACACAGTGTCAGTCAGTGCCAGTCACACCGTGTCAGTCAGTGCCAGTCAGTGTCAGTCAGTGCCAGTCACACAGTGTCAGTCAGTGCCAGTCACACAGTGTCAGTCAGTGCCAGTCACAGTGTCAGTCAGTGTCAGTCACACCGTGTCAGTCACACAGTGTCAGTCACACAGTGTCAGTCACACAGTGTCAGTCAGTGTCAGTCACACAGTGTCAGTCAGTGTCAGTCACACAGTGTCAGTCAGTGTCAGTCACACAGTGTCAGAGTGTCAGTCACACAGTGTCAGTCAGTGTCAGTGTCAGTCACACAGTGTCAGTCACACAGTGTCAGTCACACAGTGTCAGTCAGTGTCAGTCACACAGTGTCAGTGTCAGTCAGTGTCAGTCAGTGTCAGTCACTGTCAGTCAGTCAGTGTCAGTCACTGTCAGTCAGTCAGTGTCAGTCACTGTCAGTCAGTCAGTGTCAGTCACTGTCAGTCACACAGTGTCAGTCACTGTCAGTCACACAGTGTCAGTCAGTGTCAGTCACACAGTGTCAGTCAGTGTCAGTCACACAGTGTCAGTCAGTGTCAGTCACACAGTGTCAGTCACACAGTGTCAGTCAGTGTCAGTCACACAGTGTCAGTCAGTGTCAGTCACACAGTGTCAGTCACACAGTGTCAGTCACACAGTGTCAGTCACACAGTGTCAGTCAGTGTCAGTCGCACAGTGTCAGTCAGTCAGTGTCAGTCACACAGTGTCAGTCAGTGTCAGTCACACAGTGTCAGTCAGACAGTGTCAGTCAGTGTCAGTCAGTCAGTGTCAGTCACACAGTGTCAGTCAGTGTCAGTCAGACAGTGTCAGTCAGTGTCAGTCACACAGTGTCAGTCACTGTCAGTCACACAGTGTCAGTCAGTGTCAGTCAGTCAGTGTCAGTCAGTCAGTGTCAGTCAGTGTCAGTCAGACAGTGTCAGTCAGTGTCAGTCACACAGTCAGTGTCAATGTTGAGGTCACACAGACTGTTACCTGCTGCAGTGGATGTGGTGCCGGTTGTTATGTGATTAGTGGTGTTGCCCATGGCGGGGGCTGCCCCTCTCGCTCCTGTCTCTCCGCTGCCGGTCCTCCCGGTGTCCCCATGGCTCCCCGGGGCCGAGTTCATCATGACCCATGCCGCCGCAGTGGCGCAGCTGCTCTGCCAGCACAGGGACCCGCAGTAACACTGCCACAGCCATTCCTGCAGGCGGCGGGTGTACTCGGAGGCGGTAATGGCTCCTCTCACACTCTGCTCCCGGGTACAGGATTTCCTATCCCGGACAGGTCCGGCACCCTCCGGAGCCTCCGCCATGTCTACACACTGAGCCTTCCAGCAAGGAGTTCTATAGACGCGAGATACAAGCAAGAGTGTACCTCAGCAATGCGAGCACGACAGCCATTTTGGTGTAGCCTGTGGAACTGAACTCAAAAGATTCTGATCTCCACTAA
Organism: Pelobates cultripes; assembly: GCA_933207985.1. Lineage (NCBI taxonomy): Eukaryota > Metazoa > Chordata > Amphibia > Anura > Pelobatidae > Pelobates > Pelobates cultripes. The sequence goes on along the minus strand of OW240915.1, from coordinate 204,164,794 downwards.
CACGTCCGCCGCTACTGGCACCTCTGCTGGTTTCCCAGATACTCGCCCTTTGCGCTCTAGAAGGGTTGTGTGTGTCTCTGGTGTTTAGCGCTTCTTGCCTCGCTGAACATTCCTACCCATCATTACTGTGCAGCATGTCATACTGAAAATACCCGGGCTATTTACTAAAGTGAGAATCTCACATTCAGTGTCACAGTAGCTGAGCACTTCAGTTCAGATATTGTGACACCCCCACCCCCTCCCCCAGTGTTGCACTTTAAGTACCTGCCTTTGACGGCCTGTGGACTGTAACTCCTATCACTGTCAACCTGGCTTAATTCTAACCAAAGTCTTGTCAAGTTTTCACTCTCCCAATCAACCAACATACCATCTTTGTCATTTGGTTAGATTTACAGTAGGTGTGAGGTTCTGGGGTATAACGTGAAACTCACCCAAGATTTCCATCAACCCTCTCTCCAAAAAAGAAAGCACTCTCTCTCTCTCTCTCTCTCAGAAAATGCAATGCAACATTTATTGTGAAGCAGCAATAATACCTTACTACAACTTAGCAAGAAAGCTAAGAGCAGATTTCTATAATAGGTCAAATATATGCCGCAAAAATGGCAGTGACTAAATAATAGATACAAAGAATAAAATCAGGACATACTTGAAAACGAGAGAAATCTCAATGTATTCTTCCTGGTAAGGTGGATTGTTTCTGCTATTACTAAGGCTTAGCAGGCTTCAGACGTACTTGTGTTTTATGATTATTTTACCATATCTATGGCTTTGTCATGGGTGTGTTGCCTGACCGTATCTGTTCTGCTGTTACCTGGGCATCAATTAATACATTTATTACCATCTTGATGTAGTTAGATCATCCAGTTCATCTTTTGGGTTAGGTGTTTTATCTGCCATTCATTAGATTTACTGATACATTGTTTGCATTTACCCATCTGTAGTGCTGCCATGAATATGTCCTGGAAAACAAATTAAAATCAAACTTACTATTACTTCCTCTTCCTGGATATAGGCCATGGCAGCCATACACTTCCTCTTTTATTAGTAATTCTGTGGCTTGGAAAGACTGGAGGTGTAAGTAAAGGAATTAATTGTTTGATTTAATTGAAAAATTTTCCTTTTACAAATTTCCTAATGCTAAAGATCTGTCCCAGATCTTGTTGAAATGTTTTTTTCACTGCACACCCCACCGATCCACCTCTTTGTACCCACGCAGGATTGGTTCTGGTGATAGCCATATCTGTATCTAACTATGCAGATCTTCATTCTCCAAGATTGACACAGTCTCTTATATTATAGCCTATTGTGGGCAGGAATCCCATTGGATCTCTTCTCCTTCTAAAATATGGCACTTTAATAACTTTCCGATAGTATATTATGCCAACCTTGAAGGTAATCATAAAAAAGGGGTGTCGCTATCGTTTTGTCGAAAACTTTAAAATTTGAATATGTTCACTCAGAAAGTGATCTTAACGGTAGATTTCTACTCCTAATTGCTAAGATAAATGACACGATATTAACTCTTGTAAATGTATATGCTCCAAATTACTTTTCATTGGGTTTCCTGGAAGATTGTATTTCTAAAATAGAAAAGCTCAAGTTTTGAAACGTAATTATTGGTGGTGATTTTTATTGTGTTTCCAACTTAAAACAAGACAAAAATAATAATAAAGACTGGGATTTAAAAATTAAAACTTCTGCCAACAAACAAACACCGCCTGTCAGAAGGGTATGACAATTATGTAGTGAGGACTGTTTTATGAGACTAGGCAGCGAGAGTTACTGCTGGGTAGTGATACTCACAACAATTGTCAGCCTGTTTGGCAGGGCGGTGAAGTGACAATCAAATACATTAAAGCTAATTCAACGGGATGAAACTGTAATAAAATTACTAGGCTGCTGCAGCCTTAACTGTGGGTTCGTACTTCCACGGTAGGCTGTTGCGGTTAGACAGGGAGACAGTCAGCCTTCTCCTTGTCTGGGCAGTATGCCACCTGTTGGTGGGCCAGGTGTTTAACCGTCAAGTGGCACTCCCGGCTGGCATGACCCGTGTGCCGGTGTGTTGTATGGAATGTGAGAGTGTGTGGGTAAAGATATTGGATGTCCCGCTGCCTGCCTGGGTCAGTTAGATCTATCAGGCCTTGTAACATGAAGGTAGGTGCCAGGTGGGGGTGTGAGGGTTGGGGATAGTGCTTCCCATAGGTTAGTATATTACTGTAGTGAAGCTGAGGTGTAGCGGGGTAGTGTATGGTCCTTATTGCATGAGTGTGCCCCGTGGGGGACATTGAAGCTGTGTGGTGTAGCCATAGATGTGGGGGGATGAGCTCTGTCGGGATGGTAAACTGGGTAGTGAGCCAGCTAAGGTGGTGTCCCCATATTGTGTCTGGTCGGTGTGGGCTGCTTGTGGTTAGTGGGTAATCGCAACGCTGTTTGGGTGACCCCTTAGTCTAAGAGGCATTGAGGTAGTAGGAAAATATATACTAGACATCACAGAATTGTGAGAAAAAGGGAGAGGTCTGATCTAAAGTTTGCCTTGGGAAACAGTCCGTGGCCGTATATGGACATCTGGTGCTCATCTTGGTCGCTGACCCAGCTTTCAGGTCTCAGCTCTGCCGGGCAGGGTGGTCTGTGTGGTCCTAGGGACAAACTCACAGATTCCTGCCGGGTCCAAGCTAGCCAGGCTAGGCTCCCCATTCGCAGCCATCGGCATAATACCCTGGGCTCTCAGTATATCCTCCAGCTCCCAATATGTGCCGACTTGGTGTGTTGCACCTTTAAAGGTGAGCTGGATGGTGCGTGGTAGGCTCTACCTGTATTGGATGTCCCGGGTCCGGAGCACCTGTAAGAGGGGTCTCAGAGACCGTCGCCAGCTCAGTGTGTGTCTTGTTAGATCCGGAAAGACCAGCAACATCGCTCCTTCAAAAGTTATCGGGGTCTTCCCCCAGATAGCCGCCAAAAGTGAGGACCTGTCCTGCAGGTATTGGAATCGGAGGATGAGATCAGGTGTCATGTCCTGCGGGGCCCCTGCTGGCCTGGAGAGGTGGAACATGCCATCCAGTTTCATGGCTTTGGCCTGTTTAGGCGGGAGGAAGGATTCCATGAACCACCGTATGAAATGAGGTAGGTCTGTAATCCCCTGTGATTCTGGTACTCCCCTTATCTTGAGGTTGTATCGCCTCCGGTGCTCTTCCAGTGCATTAATTCTGCCGTTGGTCTGCTGTAGTTTGTGTTGTAGGTTTTCCAGACCCTGTTCTACCGCAGTCAGCCTGGTGGTGTGATCGTTTTTGGAAATTTCTAGCTGGGTGAGCCTCGAGGTGTTGCTCTCGATCGCCTTTCTAAAATGGGCCATGTCTCCCTGTAGGTTTGCTCGGAGTTCTGCGAGCATCGCCTTTAATTGTGGTGCAGTGACCGGTTCTCTGTCCCCCGATGTTGAGGGGGGTAGATCCCGTTTTTTTGCTGGAAGTGGCCCCTTTCCTCAGTCCTGGGGAGGATTCCTCCGAGGAGCACGATGAGCCCTCATCCAGGGGTGCCATTTTATCCCACGCGGCCCTCTGCGAGCAACGGAATAACTCGCCAATGTCATGGCTTATCGGGCTTTTATCAGCCTTTGGTCGTTTGTTTGCGTCCCATGCTGTCAGGCGTATAACAGTGGAGTTTGAGTCTCCATGTTTCTTCCAAATTTTCAAGTTTTAGGGAAATAGTTTGCAGAGCACGGGGAGAGTGCGATTGCCCTGGTTCGCTGCTTGACTCCGCCCCTATTATGGATTTTTATTTGGCCCTTTATGGGGCTGAAAAAAGAAGAGTTTAGAAGAAAGAAGACATCAAATGGTAAGTTTATTTATTTTTATTTTTACAGGTATTTAGATAAGGGTCCCCCCTCATTATTTTTAGGATGAGGGGGGTAGGTAGGGGTTATTTTTTTGGGGTGGGGGGTGACCGGAGGGGAGGAGTTACATTTTTATTTAGGGCCCCCTCCCGCCGCTCAGGGGAGGGGGCCAGGGTGGAGGACAATAGGTCCCCCCCTTTATTGATATTTAGGGCCCCCACCCACCGCTTAGGGGTGGGAGCCGGGGGGAGGACAATAGGTCCCCCCCCTTATTCTAACTTAGGGCCCCCACCCGCCGCTCATGGGTGGGGGCCGGGGGGGAGGACAACAGGTCCCCCCCTCCTATTGATATTAAGGGCCCCACCCGCTCCAGGGTGGGGGCTGGGGGGGGGAATATAAATATTTTGTTTTTTTTTGTGTTTTCTGTGGCTGCTCACTGTTTACTAGACATGCCCCTACTCGCGGTATAGCGAGTAGGGGCATAATTTACTAATACTAAGTAATCTTTACTTAGTATTAGTACATTTGGCTGAAAGACCAATTTAGGTCTTTCAGCTTTTTAGTAGATAGATCCCTAATACCGTGGGAATTAGGGAGTTATCTACTTATTCATTCCTGTCATTACATTGACTGGCTAAGTAACTTACATTTGAATGTGTGTTACTTGATTGTTGTAAGTGTTGCAAATGCTTACAGCTGAATCCTGGCTATGTTTGTATACTTTTTATTTAAAATTGTATACAGTGTAACATTCTTCATTCTTCCACTGGGTAAATATATGAGTACTTCGACACTTCCGAACTTCAGAATTTCAACACTTCGGAACTTCGACACTTTGGAAATTCGGCAATATCGGAACTTCGGGAATTCAGGAATTCGGCAATTCAGCTATACGGACATTCGGAAGTACCTGAATGTCCGAACTGCCTGAAATTCGTCTGAATTCGAATTCGGACCGAAACGAATTGCACATGTCTACTAAATCTATTATATTCCTTAAACAAAAATGGTATCACAATCACAAAGTTAGTAAAGTGCTTTCGAATAAACTGAAAAACACTTCTAGGGATAAACCTAACTGTGTGTAAGGGTGCTGTGTATGAGGGTGCTGTTAGTGTGATGTGTGTGTGAGGGTGCTGGTAGTGTGCTATGTGGGTGAGGGTGTTTGTGTGTGTGTTTGTGAGGGTGCTGTTTGTGTGCTGTATGTGGGTGTTGTGTGTTTGTAAGGGTGCTGTTAGTGTACTGTGTGTGAGGGTGTTGTGTGTGTGTGTGTGGGTGATGTATGTGTGTGCTGTTTGTGTGCTGTATGTGTGTGTGTGCTGTATGTGTGTGTAGGTGCTGTGTGTGTGTGTGTGTGTGTGTGTGTGTGTGTGTACTGTTTGTGTGCTGTATGTTTGGGTGACTGTGGGGGTGGTGGTGGGGGCAGATTAGTTAATATCCCCCCTCCCTTCTTACTTTATGTAGGGAAGGGGGGCAGTGTTGCTGCCATCCTTTGTGGTCTAGTAGAGAGTGAACTCTAGCCTGCGGGGCTAGAGATCACTCTCGCAAGATCTGAGCGTTGCCGCGGCAATGCTCAGATCTCGTGAGAGGATCCCGGGGGAGCTGCTGGCTAGAGCTCCCCGGGTCCTCTCCTGCCTCCCTCCATGCTGCTGTGGGCCGGTGAGGTAGATCTTTGATCTCCCCACTGGCCTATGGAGGCTTAGAGCAGAGCCGGCATTCAGATAACGCCGGCTCTGCATGAGCCGACAGGGTAGATCCTGAGATCTCCCCTGCCTGTCTCAATCTATAGGCATGCCGCGGGGATTAGGGTGTGCCCAGGCACACCCCGTGCGCACTCCTATGACGTATACTGCTTTATACAAATTACCCCCACAATCACCCAAACATACAGCACACATTTTATTTTTTGTTTCTTTGGAGAGCAGCCATTTTTTGTTAGTCGGTTTCCTTCCCCCAAATCTCCAGTTAGATTCTATTTGCAGGAGTCAGTTTAAAGATTGCTGCTAAATGTACATTTGCTACCTGCACATTTGGTCTAACAAGTTTTCTGGCAGTAACACATAACAGGCTGGCCAAAACCAGATAACGTGTGCATAAAAACCAGAATGTAAAAATTACCACTACACTTTCTCTGTTTTTTGGGGGGGGCAAAATGATTGGGGGAAAGAAGTCAAAACACCCCATCTTCTATAACCTTTGATGTCTACTTTATAAAAATATAAACTATATATACTTTCATGATGGTAACATTAACTGGGGGGTGCAAAAATATGTCAAACTGAAGATAGACCAAGCATACCTATATATCAAGTTGAAAAACTGACATGTACAAGTTCTGATTGTTGCCTTTTGGCCCCCAAACAACCCAGCAACCCTATGCATAGGGGGTATCACTGTACTCGGGAGATGTTGCTGAACATATTGGGGTGTTGTTTGGCAGTGACACATAACATGATCTGTTAATTCATGCCTAAAGTACAATGTGTGTAAAAAAAACAGAAAACAAATTACCAGGGGCGTACCTAGAGCATTTGGCACCGGGGCGGGTCCTGTGCTTGGCACCCCCTTGCCCCCCCAAAGCCAGTTTGGCTCCGCCTCTGATTTTGCTTAGCTCCGCCCCACTTTTCCTCCGTGCGGCCAGTTTATCAGCTGTTTGCTTGTGTGAGCTGTACTGGCCGCACGGCACCCTAACTACCATGGGGCACTGTGCGGCCACAGCTCACACAGCCCCCTCCAGCCAGGGCCAGTGCAAGGATTTTTGCCGCCCTAGGCAAATGTAAAGTTTGCCGCCTCCTTCCCCCCATGTGACATCACAACAGGGCTGTCTTTAATTTTGATTGGACCCTGGGCAAGCATTTACTTGGGCCCCCTGACTACATATAGATACACACAAATACACTACCTGACACACATGCAGATACACACTGACCACATATAGATACACACAAGAACATACAAATACACACAGACTACATATAGACACTGACACACATACAGACACACAGATACACAACCTGACACACATGTAGATATACAGATACAAACACTGACACATACAGATACACACTGACTATATACAGTTACACACACACAAACACAAACGGACAACATACAGATACAGAGACACATTCTGACAGACGTACTGACACAGAGACACACACAGACAGCCATACTGAAACACACATACACACAGACAAACAGAACCACACTGACAGACTCACACATAGACATACCGACACACTGACAGACATACAGACATTCTGGCACACATACACACAGACAGACATACTGAAACACACAGACACTGAAAGACGTACACACATACAGACATTTTGACACTCACAGACAGCCATACTGAAACACACATACAGACAGACATACAGAACCACACGGACACTGACAAACTCACACATAGACATACTGACACACTGACAGACATACAGACATTCTGGCACACATCCACACAGACAGCCATACTGAAACACACAGACACTGACAGCCGTACACACATACAGACATTTTGACACTCACAGACAGCCATACTGAAACACACATACACACATACATACTGAACCACACGGACACTGACAGACTTACACACACAGACATACTGACACACTGACAGACATACTGGCACAAATACACTGACAGACATACTGGCACATATACACAGAGAGACAGACATACTAAAACACACATATACACAGACACTGACAGATATATTGACAAACACAGACATACAGAACCACACAGACACTGACAGACAGACTCACACACACAGACATACTGACACACTGACAGACATACTGGCACACTGACAGACAGACATACATACATACTCACACACACAGACACTCATGCAAAATTGATAACCACCCTCCAGTTTCTTACCTTTTCCTGGAGGGTGGCTTCCCTGGGGTCCAGTGGGCTGGCTGGGGTGGCTGGGAGTTAAGCTCTCCCGGCCTGGCCCCCTCCGGAACAGCTGGTCCTCCCTTCCTCCCAGTGCTGCAGTCAAGCGCCACAGCGCCTGACTGGGCCCCTGCTAAAATAGGCCCACCGGGTGGCCCTAAGTGCATGGGCCACCCGATGGGCTCGCATATTTTGCGGGCAGAGGGCAAACGGAGCAGCTGTCTTGGGCCCCCCAGCTGGGACAGGGCCCGGGGCAGCTGCCCCATTTGCCCCGTGTTAAAGACGGCCCTGCATCACAATGCCACACCCATATGATTTGCCATGTTATCTAACGCCAGTGCTGCAGTGCCGCCGTGTTTACATTAAAAAGCCTGTAGGGACAGGCTATAGACACCAGAACCACTACATTAAGCTGCAGTGGTTCTGGGGACTATAGTGTTTATTTAAAGTGAGGTAAATTAGAGATTAGTGCCACGAATAATATACTAGATTGCCTACTTACAACCAGATGAGGATGATGACGGGCTCTAGCTGCAGTCTGGCTCCACTGGTCTGGTGTAGAACAGGCTCTCTGGAGGCGGTTTGTAACTGTGGTCACAAAAATCAATGTTCTGGGAGAACGGGAAGCAGCTCCATTTTTTGGGGGCCCTTTACACAGCTCAAGGTCTGGGTCCCAGGGTCCACCTTCATGTTCCACCAATGAGTTTGTTCACAGGGGGTGGAGTGTGTAGGGGATGTCCTGATATGTGTGTAAGGAATGCATTGTGTGAATCTGTGTTTGTATGTGTAAGGGCTGCAAGGTGTGTTTCTGTGTATGTACGAGATACATTGAGTGTGTGTAAGGGGTGCATTGAGTGTGTGTAATGAATGCATTGTGTGTTTCTGTGTGTGTAAGGGATGCATTGTGTGAAACGGTTGCATTGCTTGTGTATGTGTGTCTGTGTGTGTAATGCAGTGTGTGTAATTCATTGTGTGTTTTTCTGTGTGCAAGGGGTGCATCGTGTGTGATGAATGTCAATCTCCCCCCCCAATTTCCTTCTCTCTCCCCCCTCCCAATTTCTTTCTTTATCCCCCTCTCCCAATCTTTCTTTATACCCCCCTCCCAATTTCCTTCCCCCCCTCCCAATCTCTCCTTATCCCCCCAATCTCTCCTTATCCCCCCTCCCAATCTCTCCTTATCCCCCCCACCTCTCCTTATTCCCCCCATAATCTCTCCTTATTCCACCCCCCCAATCTCTCCTTATTCCACCCCCCAATCTCTCCTTATTCCACCCCCAATCTCTCTTTATTCCACCCCAATCTCTCCTTTATCCTCCTTATTCCCCCAATCTCTCCTTGTGCCCCCATCTCTCCTTATTTTACCCCATCTCTCCTTATTCCCACCCCATCTCTCCTTATTCCCACCCCATCTCTCCTTATTCCACCCCCATCTCTCCTTATTCCACCCCCCATCTCTCCTTATTCCTACCCCATCTCTCCTTATTCCACCACCCCCCATCTCTCCTTATTCCACCACCCCCATCTCTCCTTATTCCACCACCCCCATCTCTCCTTATTCCACCACCCCCTCCACCTCAGTTGTAGCGTGGCCGAGCCCAGTATAGTCCGCGGTTACAGGTAGCTTTTGTTTTCTGTACCCGGCCGGACTAACAGGAAGTGCACACTCAGTGTGTACTTCCTGTTAGTCCGGCCGGGTACAGGAGACAGATGCTCCCTGTACCCGCGGACTATACTGGGCTCGGCCACGCTACAGTGAGGGAGTGACAGGAGGGAGCGCTGAGCGCTCCCTCCTGTCAGCCCCTCTCTTTAGGCTGCGCCCGGGCGGGCAAAGCTGCAGCCGCCTGAGGCTCTCTACAGAGCGCTCGGGCGGCTGCAGCAGGAGGGGGGCTGGCACCCCCTCCCAAGGCACCCCCCACCCTGCTGGCACCCGGGGCGGACCACCCCCCCACATCCCCCCTTAGTACGCCACTGCAAATTACTACCTCAATGTTTGACAAAGCCTGGTGGTAGAATTAGTGCATGGAAAGTGTTAAAATACCACCATGTGAAATACCCTAGGATGTCTACTTTTCAAAAATATATGGTTTGATGGGGGTAAAATACATTGGCCGGCTTAAAAAATGTCCCAAATAGGACATGCATGCAGGTTGACTACATGTCGAAATTCCAAGCTGGGAAACTGATATGCGCACCTGCAAATGTGGCATTTTAGCCCCCAACAACCCAACACACCTATACATGGGGGGTATCCCTGTACTCGGGAGATGTTGCTGAACACATATTGGGGTGTCATCAGAGGACAGTATATTTATGCTAATAAAATCTTTTATATTATAAGCAATCTGTTGTATACACTATATAAATGACATAGCATTTTGGATTTCGACTACAGTGGGATAATTTACTTTCCTACCTATTTTATTTATCTTTAAGTGTATTGGTTTATGTATATGATAGAACCTCTACTAGATTAATAACTCAGCTATTTCTTATTTTCCTTACCCTTATATGGGAAGAAAACATACAATCAGCTGATACATTTTTTGCCTATTGTTGCTAATTTGTGAATACACATCGAAGCTACTATTTAATACCATTTCCACAGAGTCCTGCAACTACTATTGTCTATTCAATAGGCACCAAATTCTTACATTTCTAACCGCAGGTGGCGGCTATTTCTGCAGTGACACAGTGGTTATGGTAACCATATCGGGTCTCATTGTCTAACTTCAATAGCTACTCATCAGTGTTTATTGGTGTTTATCTATCAAGTTGCTTTTAACTTATTAGTTCAGTGTAATAGTTGTTATGCATTTGTTTCACGTTCAACTTTCTGGAGATTTGGATGCTGTCTAATCTGTAGACCGTTCTGTATATTGCAGCAGGAGATTGTATTTTTGAAGTCTGAGATTTGTAAATTATCCGGTAAACAAACTCAGGCATGAACTGTTGCAAAGCCACTGCTGCAGAGACGTCCTAGGAATGACAGATGGATTACTGTAGGTTCTGGTAGAATTAATTTTCAGCACTTTCAGAGTGTAATGGTGTTATGGAGACCGGCTCAGGCACTGAGTGCAGTGGTGTTGTGGAGACAGGTTCAGGCACCGAGTTTGTGGAACCACCATCCTCTGTCAAAGTTGTGCAATACTGGAACCAATGACAAAGAGAATAAGGTGAGGCATGATAGAAAGCAGTTGTTGCTGGAGGATTCTATCATAAGAGGTGTGGAGCTAGACAATAGTGGCCTTGTGAGATGTCTTCCTGGAGCTACTGCTCACAGCGACAGGAGATGTATTTGTAATACTGTTAAGTGAGCAAAGCAGGATGGGGACTTGAATGTACTTGTCCATCTAAGGACAAATGACTTGGCTTGCAATGAGGTTTCAGAAGTAAAGGAAGTTTGTGTTTTTGCCAATGATATACGGCAGGTTGCTTTCACACTGTCATTATCTGAAGTTCTGACTGTGCATAAATTCCATAGTTGCCAACTGTCCCATTTTTGTTGGGACAGTCCCGGCAAGCTGGAGTCTGTCCCGGGCAAATCACCCTCCCGGGACAGTACCGGCAGCTTGCATTGGCATCTGCTTTTATTATTTTCCCTCGGCTTGTAACTGCCTGTTACAGTCCAAGAGAGATGTTTGGGGCTATAGAGAGGTGCAGGGGGCTGGAGGGAGCACTGACAGTCTCCCTTCCAATTTCCCAGCAGCTTCCCCCGCACACAGGCTCCTGCTCTGCCTCGCGGATGCAGGCTCCGCCCATGCATGCAAGGAGCTTCGCCTCCTGCCATCAAGCTCTGCCCCCACGTTAAGCAGGAGACCTTGCTGCAGATGGCTACCTGACCTCATAGCAACAGCCTCCAGTGCCAGGTAGGCTTGAAATACTCAGCTGTGTGTGTGTGTGTGTGTGTGTGTATGCGCGCCTGCTATTGAGAAAGTTTGTGTGTCAGTGAGCTTGTATGTGTTTGTGTGTGACTGCGTATTTAGCAGTCGGTGTGTGAATGTGTATATAGATAGGAGTATAGCTGATAATCTACAGAAAGAAAAACAGTACAATAGTGTAATACTGTAAATAAACAATAAAACTATGCCAATATGAATTGAACTCACAAGATGTAGGTAGTAAGATAGCCTCAGGGTGCCTCCCCTTAGATGTTTGGGGGTATATCCAGTACTCCCTCTCAGATGGTTGGTGGTGTAGCCACAATATGGAAGTCTAGACTCAGGAAATGGTAAAAAAAAAAATTAATCTCCTTTATTTGTATAAGTATAAAAAAACTAATCTGGTCCTACACGTTTTGTCTTACATAAGACGCAGTAATAAAAAACAAATTAGTACATGTAAAATATCCTAACAAAAGGACAAAATAGCAGTATAACCCTTCCCTCCCCAGTTCTTCCTTATATCTGGCTGTCATCTCTTCCATTGGTGGTCCAAGGGGCGTCTTGCACACTGTCCAGCTGTTTCAGATTTTTCAGTAGATGTTCGCGGGTGCTGTACCCGCATGTCAACAAGCTGCCATTGTAAAATACAAACTAATGATGAAAGGTTACAAGAAAAATCATATTGAAAAGAAGATTAAAAGAATTGCAGAGATAGATAGAAACAAATTAATGATAGATAGACCAACACACTCTAGTAACAAAAAAAAAAAACAGACAGAAATTTGAACATGTCTTCACCACTAGGAACAACACTGACCACTTTAAAATCAAAAGAGCGATATCGAAATATTGGCCTATTCTTCAAGAGGATAATATCCTAGGATCCATTTTGCCAGAATGACCTCCCATTATTTTTAAAAAGAACCAAAATCTTAATAAATTAGCTCCAAGTTACATCATTAAACATATGGACAAGACAGAGGATTACACTTCAGATAAAGGATTCAGATACTGCAAAGCATGTAATAAAATCTCTATGTCTATGTTAAAGTACTTAACTAGTACAGTAACAGGGAAACAATACACAATCAAATACAAAATAGATCGCCACACAGATCACGTGATATACTTTTTACAGTGCCCATGTAGCAAACAATATGTGGGCAAAACAAAAAGAAAACACAGTGAGAATCCTAGAACATTTTGGAAACATCAGAAAGAAGGCCATCAACCACACAGTCCCCGTACATTGCAATTTCTGTTTACACTTTAGTTTGAATTAATTCTCCTTCTTAGAATAGAATATATTCCACCACATTGGAGAGGAGGAATGTCAGGGTCCTACTTGAGGTGGGAGTCCGGTAGGCAGAGATTTGTGCTCACCCTTGCAGATAAACACAGTCCAAGGTGATAAGGTTAGAAACCACCAGGACTGTGAATCTGTGCATGGGGCTGTGCATGAAAGGTGCTCCAATTCGCAGTACAGACAAGGACACCACCAGAAGGATTGTCAAGGATAACCCAAAGTCAGAGGATGCCAGAGGTCAGGATAAACAAGGAAGGAAGCCAAGGTCAGGAGCCTGGGTCAACCTGGAGAACAAGTTTCAGGAGACAAAACAGCAACACATGATCACCAAAATCAAAGAACTGACAAAGTTCCCAGGGCAAGGCAGTGTTTAAATACCTGGTTGATTAGCCTCAGGTGAAGCACAGGTATCAGCCACAGATGGAGTCCAGCCCCGTAGTGCTGCAGACAAAGCCAGGAATAACAAAGATAGAATATATTCAAAAGAACAATCTGCTGTGGCTTGGCGGCAGTATAGCAGGCCCAGTACACAGAAGGATCCAGGTTCATATCCCCTGTTGGGCACTTAGGGGGCAACCCTGTCTAGATATCATGTGGAGAACTGTGACAAGGAAGCAGAGAAGACAGGCTAACACAGCAGGGTACCTGTTGGGTTCTCTGTACCAAGGTGGTCTCAATGCAGACTTTCTCTAATATATTATTTACATACAGGGCTAATTTCCAACAAGATATTCTTCTTAAGAGATCTATATCACGTTACAATGGACTTTTAAGATTTTTTTATTTTTTTTAAAATAAATTTATTGCATGGGATTTTTATTCCCTAAGTGGTTCTTTATATTAAAAAAAAGTTTTTTGTTATTAAATATCCACACTACATCTACCCATGTGAGGGGTTCAGGTTCTGTGGATATGTATGTTTTTTATGTTTTTATGTGTTTGCATGTCCCACATTTATTTAGACAATTATGTGATAATACTCCTTAGTATTACAAAATATGATAATCAAAATATATCAAAATATACCATATAAGTAATATATCTTTGGATTCTCAATAATATTCATACTCTCTATACCAGTGATGGCGAACCTAAGGTGCGGCACGCCGGGCCCTCTCTGTGGGCACGTGGCCATAGGTCACCGGTCAGCATCAATGCAGAGTAGGCACCTGCCTGCCCAAAACGGCAGGTGCCTACTCTGCTTCTGTGTCGGGAGGACAGGGGGAGGGATATGAGAAGCAGCTCTCCTGTCCTCCCGCAAGCAATCTGTGTGGATCGTTACCATGGCAATGCTCCACACTGCATTCTGCGCGCAGGAGGACAGGAGAGCTGCAGGACCTGTCCCTCTTACCATCACCGGACTACCAGGGATTTCTGTGTCCCCCCTCCTTCACCAAAGGTAAGAAGAAGGGAGGGGGGATACAGATTGCATTAATATATTTGCAGCAGCCCCCCCCACACACAGCACCACCCACACATGCCACCCCCACACACACACAGCTCCCCTCCCACACACACACATTACCCCCCTCACACACACACACATACACAACACCCCCTCACACACACAGCACCCCCACCTCACACACACAGCACCCACACTCACACAGCACCCCCTCCTCACACACACAGCACCCCCCACACACAGCACCCCTCTCACACACACACCACCCCCCACACACACCCACAGCACCCCCCCACTCACACACAGAACCCCTCTCACACACAGCACCCCTCTCACACACACACACAGCACCCCTTACACACACACACAGCACTCCACACACACTCCGCACCCGTACACACAAACACATACACTGCACCCCTCAATGCAGTATGTGTGTGTGTTTGTGTGTATGTATTCCGCAGACTGTGTGTATGTATTCAGCAGTCTGTGTGTACTCAGCATTCTGTAGGTGTGTGTGTAACGGATCACGTGGCACCCCGACTGGGTACCTCCGTTGAAGGATGCTCCTAGCGCTTTCTGAGAACTCCAAGCACTGCAGCAGACACCACAACCACCGAACTGCAGAAGCATACAAATGCTCTCAAGCATATGAATGCTGTAAGCAGCTGAACAGGAAAAGCATACAATCAGCTTACACTCCTGGCAATCAGCATACAATCCAATTCCCCCAATAACGAGACAACACTTCATTTTGAGGTCAAGCAGAACTGACTGTACTGGCACATACAGCCTCTTTTATTCCCAATCCACAAACTTAGTACTGCCCACAGGGTTTTACAGAACAACCAATAACACACGTACATTACACACAGACACTCCCACACAACATCCTCCCCTCTGCCTGTGATATGATTACTGAACACAATGGTTAATCTAATTATCACAGGCAGAGAAATACAGTATTATAAAACATATCACAGGGACCCCAAAACATGCAATAACCCCATAAAATCATATATCATTGGAACCGGGGGATCTGGGTGAACCACATATTAAAAATTCACCCAGATCCGTTAAGTAGTTTGGAAGATGCAGTTTAATGCAGATTCTGCAGAACATATACCGGCTATATGAAAAATAATAACTGTATAATGTGTCCCCTGTTGTATGGTTTAAAACTACTGAACGATGTCGTCGTGCACCAAATACTTGGGAGATGGCACCGTGTAGAAAAGTCCAAACAGTGTCTGTGAGTTAAAATGGCCGCCATCCATTGTTCTCACCATGTGCCTCTGATACATGAAATGGTGGCCACCCAGTAACTCCACAGTATGTCCCCAGATGGTTCTTAAAGGGCCAGCAGCAGCATAATAAAATACAATATGCTCAAATACTGTATTTAAAGGGCCAAATCTCCCAGGGCCATAGTCAGCAGACAGGAGGCGGGCAAACAGGCTTCTCCAATGCCCAGTGGCGAAGTTGGTTTCGCCACAGTGTGTGTGTATTCAGCAGTCTGTACGTGTATTCAGCAGTGTGTGTATTCAGCAGTCTGTATGTATTCAGCAGTCTGTGTGTGTATTTAGTGGACTGTCTGTACGTACTCAGCAGTCTGTGCGCATGTTTGTGTGTGCGTGTATGCAGCGGACTGTGTGCATGCATTCAGCAGTCTGTGTGTATGTATTGCATTTGTTGGGGATACTAATAAATATAAGCCTAATTTTATCTATAATATAAATTTTTATTCCTGTGAGTTGTGTGTAGGCAGGCGCCGTCGTGTCATTAATGGAATTTCCTGATTCCCGGCAGCATCAGCGGAGGGAGCAGTGCTGAAACAGCACGTAAGTAAGTGCTCCCTCGCGCCCACACCCCCTCACAGCAGCGGGAAGGAATCTGATCCACCAGGTAGGGAGCCTGGGTGGACTTCAAACCCCCACCCGCACCAAAAAAAACCACATTATTTATGTTTTTATGTTTTGGAGCTGGAGTGGGGGATATACTGGGGAAAGGGAGATATGCTGGGGTAGTGAAGGGAAGATGCTGAGGGGAGAGAAGAGGAAAATCTGGGGGAGAGAAGTGGAGGTGTTGCGGGGAGAGGAGGAGGAGAATTACCACTGTGCACTTTGTAGCATAACATGCACTGAACATTTTGATTTTTTTGATTTTCCTTAAATTCACCTTTTCTGTCTAGTTTGTTTACAAGGGAGAGAAGGATTCTTTATTAATTTACCTGTTTGAACTCTTGGATCTAATCATAATCTTAGACTGCAGGCAGGTTTTCTAGCACTGTAATAACCATTTATTTAGATGTTAAGTCTTTATATATACGGAGAATGAATAGCCTCTATTTGTTTTTTGTACATTCCCCTCATATATTATGAAGAGCATGACATATACCCACTTCTCGTTTTGACATTAAACCTTCCATGGGACTGACTATAGTCATAATATATACCGACCTATGCCCAATAAATTTATATATGGTAGTAGGAGTTGGCCCTGAACTAAATAAGGCCTGTTTATCTACCATTATGTCACTGGACAAAGGTTTTTTTTTTTGTTTTTTGCTAGACAGAGTACTTTTTAGAGATATGTTCACATATTTTGTGTTGTTTATATGCACTTATATTTGTGTGTGGTGTTATAGCTTCTTGGTTAAAGAATACATTTGGCTGCCATTCTGGGGTCAAGAGGGAATTTTTTTTCTAGTTTGTGGCAAAATTGAAAGTGCTTCAAACTGTTTTTTCCCCCCCTTCTTTTGGATCAACAGCAAAAAACAAATGTGAGGAAGGCTGAACTTGATGGACACATATCTCTTTTCAGCCTATGTAACTATGTAACCATTAATCATTGGAAGTGTTTGAAGACAAGCTGCATAACTCAGTGGTGATGCCTTAAGTCATCTTTATTCTACTTTTAACACTACAAAATAGGAAAAAAATAATTTAAAACTTTGCCATCATTTTATCATTAACACCCAAGACTGCAGATGGCATACATTTTATGTCCACTATTACTTGAACGTGAACGGTGAAAGGAGCCCAAAAGGCCTTCTTTGTCTATGAGACATCTAGTGGAAAAATTTGATTAGTGCAGTTAATTATTAAACTTAAAACTAGCAGGGTTATTCACCAAAGTGAGAATTGCCATGAATTCAGAGTGAATTCAAAGTGAATTTCACAATGGACTTTTTCTTACCTTGACACCATAGTACCTAATTGGCTGAACATAAATCCATATAATGTGGGTTTTAATGTATTTTAATAATTATTTTGATGTATTTTAACATTTTATGTGAGTTAATTTATGGAAAGCTCTTTCAACTTTTTCTCCCAATTTATCTTCCTATTTTTTGTGCGTCTGTACTTGAGCAAATATTTATTGATATTGTTTTAATTTTTATTATTGTAGGGATATAGTTCATGCAAATATATTCTTATCTCACGTATTACTATTTTTACTTTTTTTAAACAAATGTTTTGTTTTTTTAAAGTGAATACTTACCTATTTTTACATTGTTTAGATACATTATTGGACACAATATGGACTTGATTGCTAAAATATGACAAAAGAGGCAGTTTACCCACAAATATAATGAATGTTATGGCAATAACCAAAGGAAATATGGCGCCCAGACCAGAGAGCAACAAAGACATCACACGCAAATGTGGAATGATGCCAGATGTCAATATGGAATCATGCCACTGGAAGTGACAAATGTGGAAACAGGGATCTTAATTAAATGTGCAAAGGAGACTAATTTCCCAAATGACAGATTATGCACCTCGAAGAAGACCACTATGGTTAAAATGCATTGTGCTATTTGCTACCCAATTTTGATGTTTAGCTTGGATTTTAAATCACAATAAAAGCAGTGATATTTGTAAGTTTAAAATCAAAGATAAAAAAGGTGATAGCGCAAACTCAGATTGTATTTTACCTTTTCAATAAATATTCACAGAAAAGGTCCTTTTTGAAATAATAGCAATTAACGGTAGACCCTGTGTAATGTGAATATAAAACAGACCACAGTGTGAACCATTACAACTAAAATCAGTTAGTAAGTAAAAATGGAACACTTAATTTTCAGAGCCTTAAATGTTAGTCTCTGAACTATAGAAGCATTTCATCCAAGTAAGGATGGTTGGATCTGGTTGTTTCTTCCAAGATTGCAGGTGTGGAAACTTTCCTAGGGACTCAGGAACCAGATGAAGATGGTTAAAAAAGGAATTTATTACAACAATATATAAAATAACAAATAAAATAAGCACGTGTTTCGACCATATGTGGTCTTCCTCAGGTGAAATATGTCTTACCTCTAGCTTGCACACCTATATATACACCCCTGCCAGGTACACAAATAGGTGTGGCCACTGCTCAGGTAAATTCATGTCCAAAT
>OW240915.1:203904886-204145968 GCA_933207985.1 Pelobates cultripes | reverse complement strand
GTTCCCAAGATGGCGATACATCCGTTTCCGTTAACGCACTTCCGCTTTGTTCCGTATCCAAGGTCACGTCCCGCCCACTTAAAGAAAGCTTTTACGCCTCCTTGTTAGTCCCGGTGTTCTATTAAATTTCCCTACCTCGTGAAAATCCCCTACCCCCATCACTTCCGGTGAGGGAAATCAGCTGGATCCTGTGCTGCACATGCGTGCTAGCACTCCTGCTACTCCTCCACAGCAAGGTCCTGGAAGGTAAGTAAAACTAGTTTTACACTTTCATTATAGTTAGTGCATTCACTAAGCTTAGAACATGGGACATTTAGGGTTAAGTGAGGGTTCAAATTAGGGTTAGGATTAGCAACTTGTTCATATTTAGTGATATTTCACATTAGGGGAATATCTATTAATAGTGATTTCTCACACTTTATTTTAACCCTTAATCCAAGGGTAAGAATATAGTGTGAGAGAGGTTAAAGGGACACTATAGTCACCTGAACAACTTTAGCTTAATGAAGCAGTTTTGGTGTATAGAACATGCCCCTGCAGCCTCACTGCTCAATCCTCTGCCATTTAGGAGTTAAATCCCTTTGTTTATGAACCCTAGTCACACCTCCCTGCATGTGACTTGCACAGCCTTCCATAAACACTTCCTGTAAAGAGAGCCCTATTTAGGCTTTCTTTATTGCAAGTTCTGTTTAATTAAGATTTTCTTATCTCCTGCTATGTTAATAGCTTGCTAGACCCTGCAAGAGCCTCCTGTATGTGATTAAAGTGCAATTTAGAGATTGAGATACAATTATTTAAGGTAAATTACATCTGTTTGAAAGTAAAACCAGTTTTTTTTTTTTTTATGCAGGCTCTGTCCATCATAGCCATGGGAGGTGTGGCTAGGGCTGCATAAACAGAAACAAAGTGATTTAACTCCTAAATGACAGTGAATTGAGCAGTGAAATTGCAGGGGAATGATCTATACACTAAAACTACTTTATTTAGCTAAAGTAATTTAGGTGACTATAGTGTTCCTTTGAAATAACTTCCCTAACCCTAATTTAAACCCTCACTTAAACCTAAATGTCCCGTGTGCCTGCAGCACAGGATCAAGCTAATTTCCCTCACCGAAAGTGACAAGGGTAGGGGATTTTCACGAGGTAGGGGAATTTAATAGAACACCGGAGATTAGGTACAAAGAGGTATTATTACTTATAAAAGTGTAATCATCTCGAGGCTAAGCACTTGAAGCAGACGGTCGCATGGCCGCGGAGCTCCAGGCTAGAGAGCCAAATAAGCAATATTTTCGGCACCTAAACCCAAACCAAAACTTACCCACGGGTGACCCTGTGAACCACAAAGACCAAATGGGCCGCATGAGCAAGAAGGCGAAGCTCGACAAGCCCCGCCAGAGCACGGACATCGGGGAACTATGGCGGCAGGCGCACGATGCAGCAGGAGCCAAGATGGCGTCCCTGCATGGAGGCTGCTCAGACGGGTCGTCAGACGAAGAAGGGGGAGACCCCATGATGGCCCTGCCGATCCCACCGCCACCACGGGCACCATCACATGCGAAGGCCCCCACTCCTGTGACCATGGGGAGCTTATGGCAGACCATCATAAGAAGATCGCGGCCGAAGTGGCCCTGATTAGAGAGGACATCAAAGGCATAACTGACAGGTTGGGAGCGGTAGAGGCCTCCTCATCCAACCACACTAACCAGATTGCAGACCTTCAAGCAGCGATCAAGGATCTGCAGCAAAAATCCTGGCAGCATGAACAACAAATAGCCGCCCAAGAAGACAAGCACCGCCGAAACAACCTAAAAATCAGGGGAGTCGCCGACTCCATACTAGAGGCTGAACTCCCACACTTCGTTAGAAGACTCCTCACTGAGATGTTAACCCCAAAAGCATCGAAAGCAATCACCCTGGAAGGGTCTATTTCGCATACCACGACCAGCGAAGGCCCCACATGCCGCCCCAGGGGATTTAGTACTCCAGTTTCAATCAGCCAGGGACAAAAAGGCGGTCCTGGAGGCCACAAGAGGTCAGTCAGCTTACCCCTTCGAAGGGATGACCTTCTCCTTCTACACGGACCTCTCGGGAGGGACACTGGCGTGGAGGAGATCCATGAGTACATGCACGGCACTCCTGCACCTCCACCAAATCCGATACCGCTGGGTCCTGGGCCGCGCCCTCCACATCGACCAGGGAGGCATCAAGCACGTTGTCCACGACATGCAAGAGGCCACAGGGACACTGGGGTTACTTAACCTCCCCACAGAACTACTGGCTCAAGCGACGCACGCAGCAGGCCATACGCGCCCACTCGGAAGACACTCCGCGAATGCCCCAGAGTTTGTATCCCGGAGGCCGCCCATGGACTCATATGCCAAGGCCACCACCTGAACTGAACTTTGCCACATGTGACCCACACCAACACCACACCATCCCGCGCAAACATACATCCATGCAGGTTGCTTTGTTGATGTAACCAGGGCTATCGCCTCCTCCATTCACACCCTCCAACACACGATACCTCCCCCAGATGCAGACTTGTCCCAGGACACACACAATCACGGGGCAGGAGAGGACCCCCCCCGACTGACTCACTTTTGGAGAGCCGATGACTTACTACCCCATCATAGACAGACGCGAGCAGGACCTACCCAAACCCCCTCCCCCACCCTGACAAGGGGCCCCCCACTACACTAAGAGGTGACACCAGGCCGAGGGCACCCCGACGGGCGACAGGATGGACGGACGCGGCCACTACACCTCCGACAGACCGCACTTACAACGGGGTACCCCCTCCCCGCCTAAACTAGTCACCACCCAGCACCCTGATCTCATAGAACACAACGGTGAGCTACCCACCCGGCACGAAACTAATGCTGGTACCTGTACTGTTGCTCCACGAGGCAGCGCCTAAGCTCCTCATTAATAATTTAAAACTGTGTACTTATTATATATATCACAGTCACAATCTCACACCTGAACTTTGCTGTAACGGCAACGTACACACGATGTTCCACTTTATTTTTATGTGTTATGTGTTATTGTTTTAACCAGTCTAGTTCCAGCGGACACTACCTTATACCAGCGCCTACTAGGCCACTAGCTTCACTTTAACACTCAGCGTAGTTAACAATAGCGGCAGCAGTTAAACCTTACCTACCGCTAACTATTATCTATACGGCCCTAAGCATACATGTACCCTAGATAAGTCGAGAAGGTAATTGTGTTGTGGATAGAAAGATAAAACTATATCTATATAAAAAATATATCTAAATATAAAATTTAAAAAAGGGATATTATTTGGTACATACAATTACAAAATAGAATTAATCTCAAAATTCATATTGATACCTTTAGGTACTAATGTGCG
The DNA here is from genome assembly GCA_933207985.1 of Pelobates cultripes. NCBI lineage: Eukaryota > Metazoa > Chordata > Amphibia > Anura > Pelobatidae > Pelobates > Pelobates cultripes. The sequence goes on along the minus strand of OW240915.1, from coordinate 204,142,596 downwards.
CAGTTCAAAAATCCATTTTGCTTCTTGTAAACTAATTTTTTTGCCAATATTGCCTCCTTTCCAATACACAGTTCCCTTCTCAATAGCAAGAAACTCTAAATCATTTGGGTCTTAATTTTTCTAAAATGTGTTTGGACACATTGTGGTTGATAAAACCTCTCTTTATATTTCTAATATGTTCACTTATCCTGATTTTAAAGCCCTGGAGGTTTTACCCACATATTGATGTCCACAGTTACAGCTTAATAAATAAAGTACACTTTTAGAATGACAGGTAATAGGACATTTTATATTAAAAGACTTTTCAGTAATGTTTGATTTAAAATGTTTTACACTTTTGTTACTAAGATTAGTATTTTTACATGTGTTACATATAACGCAGTGATAAAAACCCTGCTGAATTTCTGCACAATTTGTTAAAAAAAATGTTGGGTTTTCTTTTTCTATAAAAGTTTTTGTTAAGATCTGTTTACAATTCCTAGCTCCCCTAAAATTAAATCTAGTTTAGGGCCTATATATTTTAAAATGTTATATTCTTGCGTTTAGATATGCCTATCTATCTATCTACAGTTGCAAGAAAAAGTATGTGAACCCTTTGGAATGATATGGATTTCTGCACAAATTGGTCATAAAATGTGATCTGATCATCATCTAAGTCACAACAATAAACAATCACAGTCTGCTTAAACTAATAACACACAAAGAATGAAATGTTGCCATGTTTTTATTGAACACACCATGTAAACATTCACAGTGCAGGTGGAAAAAGTATGTGAACCCCTAGACTAATGACATCTCCAAGAGCTAATTGGAGTGAGATGTCAGCCAACTGGAGTCCAGTCAATGAAATGAGATTGGAGGTGTTGGTTACAGTTGCCTGCCCTATAAAAAACACACACCAGTTCTGGGTTTGCTTTTCACAAGAAGCATTGCCTGATGTGAATGATGCCTCGCACAAAAGAGCTCTCAGAAGACCTACGATTAAGAATTGTTGACTTGCATAAAGCTGGAAAGGGTTATAAAAGTATCTCCAAAAGCCTTGCTGTTCATCAGTCCATGGTAAGACAAATTGTCTATAAATGGAGAAAGTTCAGCACTGCTGCTACTCTCCCTAGGAGTGGCCGTCCTGTAAAGATGACTGCAAGAGCACAGCGCAGACTGCTCAATGAGGTGAAGAAGAATCCTAGAGTGTCAGCTAAAGACTTACAAAAGTCACTGGCAAATGCTAACATCCCTGTTAGCGAATCTACAATATGTAAAACACTAAACAAGAATGGATTTAATGGGAGGATACCACAGAGGAAGCCACTGCTGTCCAAACAAAACATTGCTGCATGTTTACAGTTTGCACAAGAGCACCTGGATGTTCCACAGCAGTACTGGCAAAATATTCTGTGAACAGATGAAACCAAAGTTGAGTTGTTTGGAAGAAACATACAACACCATGTGTGGCGAAAAAAAGGCACAGCACACCAACCTCAAAACCTCATCCCAACTGTAAAGTATGGTGGTGGGGCATAATGGTTTTGGGCTGCTTTGCTGCGTCAGGGCCTGGACGGATTGCTATCATCGAAGGAAAAATGAATTCCCAAGTTTATCAAGACATTTTGCAGGAGAACTTAAGGCCATGTGTCTACCAGCTGAAGCTCAACAGAAGATGGGTGTTGCAACAGGACAATGACCCAAAGCATAGAAGTAAATCAACAACAGAATGCCTTAAACAGAAGAAAATACGCCATCTGAAGTGGCCCAGTCAGAGTCCTGACCTCAACCCGATTGAGATGCTGTGGCATGACCTCAAAAAAGCGATTCACACCAGACATCCCAAGAATATTGCTGAACTGAAACAGTTATGTAAAGAGGAATGGTCAAGAATTACTCCTTGCCGTTGTGCACGTCTGATCTGCAACTACAGGAAACATTTGGTTGAAGTTATTGCTGCCAAAGGAGGTTCAATCAGTTATTAAATCCAAGGGTTCACATGCTTTTTCCACCTGCACTGTGAATGTTTACATGGTGTGTTCAATAAAAACATGGCAACATTTCATTCTTTGTGTGTTATTAGTTTAAGCAGATTGTGATTGTCTATTGTTGTGACTTAGATGATGATCTGATCACATTTTATGACCAATTTGTGCAGAAATCCATATCATTCCAAAGGGTTCACATACTTTTTCTTGCAACTGTATATATATGAGACCACACACACAGTTAGGAAATGCTCACTGATTCACAGGTAGTGGAGCCCAGCACCCAAAAGCAAGGATTGTCAGTCAAAATAATATGACTATAGCACAAGGGTGGTTACACCTGCTAACACTGATTGCGTTGTTCTTAATGAAAATTATTCATAGTTTGTTGATTCAGTAAAATGCTACTTTTATTGTAAGAAACATTCCCAGGGCATTGCAATCAGTGTTAGCAGGCTTATCCAACCTTGAGCTATAATTTTACAAGGCTACTAAAAAACACATATAAGAGTTGAAGAAGTTTTCAAAATCAACAATTTTGAACAAAATTATTCAGGTTTTATTCCACTTGGCCCCATAAAGTTGAACACTACAGAGAGCTTAAAGAGTTACAATGGGCCTTGATTGGTAACCTAACCAAACACACATCCGTCTGGCATCCTTAGGAGCTGTACACGACAGAGGAAGAAAAAGAGACAGGGGAAGGGACATAAAACACCACTTGAATACGCGTGCTTACACTTGGAATATACAGATCATGCCATGTCACAACCAAAGTACACTCAGCCACTACTATCCATCCATGACTTACACAAACACATGCCATTATTTTGCATCCTAATTCACCCATGAAAAAAACAAATACCAGTTTCTGTTTCTAGTTTGTCAAGTGTATTTCCTTAGTCTACCGTACTGACGCACTATAAAATGTCCTTTCAGTATATTATGTTTGTGTACGGAATTATGAAAGGGGCGTATACTTAAAGTGAATGTAGTTTTTGATAAACAAGAGTCGGTTGAGGTGTGTCAAAACCGACGAGAGGTTAGGCCTGTAAAAAAGAGGGCCCACCTGGATAGATTGATAAGAAAAGAGGGTGTGGTGGGAGGGGAATTTCCGGAATCGATGAAGACAGGTAAGCAATGGGTTTACTGGGTTATATAGGCCTTAAATCCCTCCCACAACTTCAGGCATATGCTTTCTATTTTTGTACAGGATTATGAAAGGGGCGTATACTTAAAGTGAGTGTAGTTTTTGATAAACAAGAGTCGGTTGAGGTGTGCCGAAACCGACGAGAGGTTAGGCCTGTAAAAAAGAGGGCCAAAAAGTATCTAAACATGTTTATTTATTACCACAACAACAACATTATTTAGACATATTATAGAAAGCGAGGCTGATTTCTTTCTCTGGGTTTGGAATGTACCGGTGGTATGCAGAAGATTTCCAGCGACCCATTTTCTTTATGATATGTGTTGGAACCTGACTACTTGAGGCTGCCCTAATACGGAATGAGTGTCCTGAGAAGGAATTCGGATTGAGGCCAAGTCTGAGTAATAAAGAATGTATGTATAGCATGAACTGTTTAGTAGTAAGTGGCTTTCCTTGTAGGGACAACAGAGGTAGTTCTTGATTTCTAATATGCTGATTTTTTATCAAGTTATCTAGTACTTGAAATGGGCACCATTTGGAACCGGTAGGGAAATACTTAATCTCCACTGGGGGGCCTGCTTGGTTTGTTTTTGTGCGGGGGATCGACAGAATGTAATGATCGTTTACTTTGGTTAAGTTTTTTTGTTTAAGACAAATGTCAATGTCAGATATTTTCTCTACCGAAAATTCTTTGGGTCTTAGAAATCCGAAAAAGGCCAAATAAGTTGCTGATTTAATTACCAGGTTAGTGGTATGTTCAAAATGACTTTTATCCAATAACTTGGAGATATCTTGGAAGATGTTGCTGTCTATGGGGAGTCTCTTGAGGGATTTTTAGTCTGTGGATACCTTTTAGTATGTTTTTTATGGGGTATGTGGATAAGAAAGGAGTCTTGTTTGGATAAAGAGTTAGCATGAAATGTTGTATCCCCGTTAAGTATAGTTTGATGGTATTGTAGGCTAGTTTTAACGAGAAGTGGCAAAAAGTTGTAAACGCAACCATGGTTTCTACAGAAAAATGATTTATTATGTTAAAGTCACAAACAAATTTTTTGTACGTGTCAAATGCCCTATCGTACGCTTTTTAAGTGTTTACTGACAACCCTGCCTGTGCGAGAATTCTACTGTGAGCTAATAACTGGTTTAATGCATGATTAGGTCTTTGAATTGCGGAGGAGTTTTGGGTTGCTTGTTCGCTGTAGGGTGCAGTCTGAAAAATTCCTGTAAATTGAAACGTGACAAAGCGTCAGCTGCGTTATTGAAAATGTCTGGAACATGAATACAACAAATGTAAAACTGCAAATTTGCTGCCAACCATGTAAGTTTCACTAACAATTGTTTGTTAAAAAAAAACCCCAAAGAATCTAAATGGTTTATGTGATACAACTCAATATTTGTTTAGCTTGTAAAACAGGCGTTCTATGACTGTATCAGAATTCCAAATGTATCGTTAATGAATGCAAATATGCTTTGTAACTTGAGGCTTAATTATTTACTGTGTATATATATATTTGAGTGGTATATGTGAACTGTAGCTATTTAATACAAAAGATTTAGCCGAACAGAGTACAGAACATCATTTATGCGGGTTTAAAAGAATGAAACACACGAATAGAGCTGGTATTTGAATAAGATTGCCGAAATGGATTATACGAACGCTTTCCGATTATTGAAATTGTTGGTTTCTCATGAACGTTGTCTGTTATGTAACCGAATGACTAAATTCACGAAAGGAAGTTTACACGAATGAGCCTATGTTCGTATTGAGAAGACTTACAGTTGAGGTAGAAACTTGCCGACTGGGTCCCGTTTGTGTGTTATACTCACGAATCTTGGCGTGGCAAAATGACGTCAGAGGTCTGCGTGAACCGAAAGCGAATTTCTGGAATCGATGAAGACAGGTAAGCAAGGGGTTTACTGGGTTATATAGGCCTTAAATCCCTCCCACAACTTCAGGCATATGCCTTCTATATATAATACAGTTGAGAGTGCACAACTACCTGAGCTCAAACTATGTCTACTGGATCACTCAGTTTTGCTTGAACTGGTATATGCATACCCTGTATTTCACAACCTGTGTAATAATGTAACCATGAAAGCTTATTCGTGTAACAAATGTGGACATATATGCATTGTGATGCACCTGATTTTGAAAACTACGACCATGTCTGTATTCCAAGACTTCACAATGCCTGTTATGTGTATTTCAAAGACCAGCAGCAACTGATGTCATGCCCATACTACCTGTAACAGACTGCTTGATCCATGTTATTGTCAATGTTATACAAGTGTGAATGCTCAATAAAAATATAAGAATAATCATTTAAAAAAAATAAAAATAAAACACATTCATGTTTTATTATAGCCTAATATAAACCGTATCTTTCAATTGTCTAAACAGTTAACTATAGATTAGATTTCTTATTGTCCTATGTTTTGTGCCAAGAGGAATTGGTATTGAAGATGGTAAAGGAAACAGGTCAATTATTTTTCATTATTTCAGTAACTGTGGAAAAAGTTCAAGAAGGTTGAATGAATATAATCATTGACATACAGGTAAAAAAAAAAAGTGACAAACAAGCAAATACTCACAAAAAGTTTATTTAACCTTCTAAAGACTTTATATTTTATTCAGATTTAAAAACAAAACATTATGAGATTTATATTTCCCAGGACGTTTATTACAAAAAAATGTATTTTACAATTTACTCATTCCAGTAGTCACACTTCATGGTAGGCACAGGAAAAATTTACATTCCATTTGACCACAAATTGTTTTCCATCCAAAATAGCGTGGATTGTAAGTGTGGAACACAACTGGCCAGGTTTGCAAACTTGCTTTTGATACACCAATATTAAGCCTGATTAAGCACGAAACCTATGCTTGTGAAAGGGCTAAGCTATATTTAACCTTTGTCATGGTCTTGCAAAAAATGTTTTTTTTGCTGAAAAAGGAAAAAAATTGTCAAACACCCTCTCTACTTGCCTACTTTCCCTGGTGATCTAGTAAGCGAGAAAGGGTTTAAGCCTTGATCAACCAAGTGTGATCCTTTACAGTCCCTATGTCACCTAAATAATGCTAAGAACCAGGGAGATATGATTTCCTGGGGCTTTGATCGTTAAGCCTAGATTGGATCACATGGAAAATCAATACTGTGGTCTGTACCATTAGTGGTATGGACCTTTGCTCCATACGGAAGGGGCAACTGGAGAAATGTTAAAATATTAAACATGCAGGAGATTAGCTGGTAATCGTTAACATCCATGACCATTGTATCTTTTGGTAAATTTACAAAATTTGTACAATATCAGTTCACCTAGCACAGATAGGATTGGGAACACCTACTAAAACTGACAAGTGCTTTCCAAACAATTTACTCCAACAAATCCACATTACAAAAACAATGTTCCTTTACAATGTTATTTTTCCATCACTAAAATACACACTTTAGTTTACATGGACACATATTCCTTATATAGATCGTACTAAACATAAATTAAAGGGACACTATAGTCACCAGAACAACTACAGCGTAATGTAGTTGTTCTGTTGAGTATAATAGCTCCCTTCAGGCATTTTCATGTAAACTCTGCCTTTTCAGAGAAAAGGCAGTGTTTACATTGCCCCTAGGGATCCCTCCAAGTGGCCACTCCTTAGATGGCCACTGGAGAGGCTTCCTGGCTCAGGGCTACACAGTAAGCAGCCCTGCTGTTCAGCGTCCCCACGCTCTGCATGAAGACGCTGAATTTTCCTCATAGAGATGCATTGATTCAATGCATCTCTATCAGGAGGTCCTGATTGGCCAAAATGGCATTTGGCTCCGCCCCGTGCCAATTTTAGCCAATCCAATGCTTTGGGAAAGCATTGGATTGGCTAAAAATCGGCCATTTCAACAAAGTAACAAAGGGGTGGAGCCAGCGCCGGCAGACCTGCACGGCATTGGAAATAAGGTGAGTTTTATACTTTTATAGGGGGCAAGCCACCTAAATGGTGGGTTTAGCACTATAGGGTCAGGAATACATGTTTGTGTTCCTGACCCTATGGTGATATTTCAAGTAAACTTGATGTTAATCAGTCTAACTCTCCATCCTAACTAACCAATATGTTTTAGTTCTTACTTTTAATGTTTCAGATTCTACATTTCAGTTTGTTTTCTGAATAATTGCTCTTGCAAACTATCGCTAACTTACAGTAAAATATATCATGTATTGGTGCAGCTGGTACCAAAGTGATGTAGAAATCATTCATGGATTTTTATTCAATGAAGTGTAACTTGTGGCAAACTGCAAGATATAGTCCTAAACTGGCAATTTTCCTAGTTTAGCAGATTTGTCCTACATTTTGCAACTTTTGCTAATCAAAGTTTACGGTTCTAAAATATATATAATCATTCCTACTAATGTAAGATAAATGCAGGTTTAAGTTTAGTCACTGATTTGTACATTCTAAAAAATGAAACACAAATTTGCTGCTTTTTCCAGGCTGCATAATGCTGAAAATAGAGTTCAGGTGGTCCTCATTTAGCGACCTACCTGTTTTACGACGGCTCGCACTTACAACCAGGCGTAAGTGCGAGCCGCATTGGGGATTCCCCTCTCTGGTGCGTTCGTCTATGTTCAGTGAAGTTTCCCCGAACATAGATGAACGCACCTGAGCAGGGAATCCCTTAACTCCTCACTTACCAAACAATTTGTTCTACGACCGGGTCCAGGTACCTGACATTACTCAAGCATATGAGGAGTCAACAAAGGTCACTATGAAATAATCCATTTATTACACTGAAATCTGTCTTTTTGGACACATTTGCAATTAAGCATTTAACTATTAGTACTATGATTTAAAATAATTTAAACTTATTAGTAAGTAAATTGGTTGCTGTTACTTTGCAAAGTACTACCCTGGCATTCTTTGTAAAGTAATACTTGAAGCACCATAACCACTACCATGCTCTGCAGTGGATATGATGCCTCCTCTCCATGTAAGCAGTCAAACCAGTTTCTAACACTTTTGCCTTCTTACTTGGGGACTGCCAGGTGCTGGCCCCTGCCTCTCCTCTTCCTGCAAAGAAAGGAGTTTCTGTTAGATCTCCAGAATTAAGCCTTGCAGTGCATGGCCAGCTCATTGGCTGAGTGTCTTGTATCTGATGGAGGTGGTGCCAGAGGGAAACAGAATGCATTTATAAGAATACACATATCCTATGCCAATATCTTGCTTTCATCTCTCAACCATATCCATATTCTCAACATCGGCGATCTGGGAAGCGGAAAGCTGGTTGGCGGAGTAAAAAGAGGTAGGCCACTGAGGCGAATCATGTCACTAACACTGCCCAAAGGGGCAGTCCCGCCCAGAAAGAGGGCAGGTCTGCCCAAAGAACTGAAAGGTCAGTCCAGCATTTGTACATGCCAGACTGCCTGCCAATCACACAGGCCTGTCAACTAAGGGGCGGAATATGCAGACAGCACTGTTTTCGCACCCTGAGCTTGCTGCAAACACATCTAATGATGCACTTGCTCTAGGCTTTCTGGGGAAACCAATCACTTGTCCACTCCTTTCCTTCCCTTCTTACTAGCAGGCAGAAGATCCTGGTATGTAGTTTGGTACAGAGAAAAAGGTGAATGTAGTGAGTACAGCAGAAAGGGGACATGCCATATTGTAGAGACAGAAGCAGCAAGAGTATTTGCATACACTGCAAAGTCAGATTTTTGTTAAGTATTTTATAGTTTTGTCCCCCTGTATCCTTTCTAAATTCCTGTACATAATTCCACCTGCACAGTGAGAGTAGTAACAAAAAATATTTTAAAAAAAATGAAGACCTGCATCTGGCTTGAATCAGGTAAGAATTCAAACCATCATCAAATGGTCTGGCTATTTTCTTTGGTGTGGGGGACGTCAGAGTAGTTCTGGTACCATAGCCACTACAGTGTAGAGAAGTGGTTATGATGACTAGATTATTCATTTAAGCTTACTTAAAGAAAACAAGGTATATTTAGCACTTCTAAAAAAAGATTCATCCTGTTTCATCCATTTACTTGACTTATTGTTTGTGACTCTAGTCACCTACAACAAACCGTCTTGTAAATTTTCTGGACATCTTGGAGAACCAACTGAGATCTCTGCACAGCTACATTTACTATCACATAATGCAACTTCCAGCCACACAATACTAAAGTGAGAATTGCCAGGAATTCAAAGAATATTTAATTTTTATTTATACCAAAATATCTCAGCTGGAAGCATAGTTGACTTGGAGAATTTCTCCAATTCAGCAATTTTGGTGTTAAATTCAAATTTACTTACATTTTCTATACAATCCTCATTTTAGTAAATATCCTTTTAATATATAGATGCCATAGTTCATCAGATGTTTGAATCATACCTTGCTGATTATGTGGCCATATGTGGTTGGAGTAAAAATGGGTGAGCATTGCTTATCTAAACTAAATATCATATAGCTGGTGACAGTTATCTTTTGGAAGATGGTTCTAAATAATGAAACTGATAAGATAAAGATCAGCTCTCGTTTTAATGTATTTTTAGTCTAAAATGATAATACATGCCTCTTTGTTGGAATACATATATTACACCTAGCAAAGTGGTCTGTGATGGCTAAGAAAAACATTGTAATTCTATATTAAAACTTTAACAAAAATGTGTCTTTTCTTACTGCACAACTTTATTCCTAATAAACTAACCATAACTAAACCAAAGCCAAACTTCACTCCAATGATTTGTTCCACAAACCTGATATATCCACAATGGAAACACCTTCTCATTTATTCAGCAGCGTACATTTATGGTCTCTTAGGGACCACACTGGATATGGCCTCTCACAGGGCTTAGCATAATGGCCCAACAGATTTCCTTCCCTGGAAATGCAAGATTTATTGGGTAGCATCTCGAAAAAAATAAATAATTGAGCCGAATCCAAAGCGGACAGAAGACCGCACTTGAAGCCTTATTTGATGAATAACAAAACAGGCAGCTTTTATTAAAATTTGAAAGTCAGCCATGAAAAACAAACAGGGGAATGATATCAGAAAACCATCTGATGTGTTTTGTACCCTGTAAGATGCTTTATCAGAGAAATGCCCTCTCTTAGATATTCTGACATTGAGATAATGAGGCGGTGAAAAGAACTTCTCCGTGATTGGACTGGAAACACCTTCACATAATTGTAAAGACACTAAAAAATGTTTTGTTGTCAAATGGAACCCACTACAGTACTACCCTTTCTTCCCATTATCATTTCAAACAATAAATTCAATATACAGAATCATATGCTTTTGAACTAATTTCTGGACGGCAACCAATCTCTTAAAAGGCAGAACAGGTATGGTGACTGTTATATGTCTTTAAGGTTGTAGGTTTTATTCTGTTATTTTATCGATCATACTATTGAAAAATATCGGGGTTATGAATTTTCTGATTCTTCTTTTTTTCCTTGTCTGTTGTTAAATTTTCATTTCAATTGTATTTACTTATTTTTTTTGGTTATTTTGTTTATGTCTGTCTTAAAAAAGAAAAGAAAAGAAATACCCCACTTTAAACAAAAACACACAGGCTGTTATTTAAACTTCAAAGGGTGATTTAGTGATTTTAATTGAAATGTACATTTTCCAAAGTGCATCTTTATTATTACATCTCTTCATGTGCTGTCTTAGCTTTGTGAGTATCCTAATTACCCATTAATTTCACCTAATTATTCAGTTTATATAAGACTACAGATACACAAATCTCCACTAACAGCAGATTACATTTGACCATGCTGATTTTGAATACGGAAACATTATATAATAATCCTAATTAATATGCTTATTGTTAATAAAAATAGTTAATAATAATGTGTGTAAATTATAGTTTGCTTTTGAATAACTGTTTATTACAATTATATGAGTCTAAATTAGCATACGGAACTGTTAAAATTTAATACGGATTGTGACAGCCTAACTGTATTTATCAATAAAAGGAACAGTCAACATTCAGTCTTACACAAAATGTAACAATATATTATGGGCTGTATATAATACTTATGTGGTAAACACTTAACGCCTAGCTGCAATCTTGTATACACAAGTAAACCTGTTTTACAGGATTATACGCAACTGGAATGTAACATTTCCAGCTAAGATTTCTGATGTCAGCATTTATTCCTACTCCCAATGTTCACATACATTGACGCAAACTTAGAGGAACCCTCCAATCACTAACCACTATAAAGAACTGTAGTAGTTATAGTGTCTGCAGTGCCCTGACACCCTCTCAGATTAAGTAGTCAACCTGCGTGTGAACAGTTTGGCGACTTACCTGGGGTCTGCCAGTCGCAGCCTCTTCTGGAGCTGGAAACTGAGCACTAAGCTACTTCTGGCTAAGCTAACTGGCTGAGTTTGCTCAGCTGATGCTCTCAACCATTGAGACGGTGTTCTATCAGTCTGCTATACTCCGTCAGATTGCTATACACCCGTCACTTCCGGGGAGGGGAATCAGCTGGATCCTGTGCTGCACATGCGTGCTAGCACTCCTGCTACTCCTCCACATCAAGGTCCTGGAAGGTAAGTAAAACTAGTTTTACACTTTCATTATAGTTAGTGCATTCACTAAGTTTAGGCACACAGGACATTTAGGGTTAAGTGAGGGTACAAATTAGGGTTAGGTAAGTGCTTCTAACCTCTCTCACACTCTATTCTTACCCTAACCCTTGGGGTAAGGGTTAAAATAATGTGAAATATCACTAAATATGAACAAGTCCCTAATCCTAACCCTAATTTGAACCCTAACATTAACCCTAAATGTCCCATGTCCTAAGCTTAGTGAATGCACTAACTATAATGAAAGTGTAAAACTAGTTTTACTTACCTTGAACAACGGCTCTGCAGGGCAGGATGCTGGAGAGCTGAGATAAGCTCTGCTAAAGCAGCGTTCCATTTTTTTGTCATACATATCATTAGCTGAGAAAAATAAACAATTAGCATAGGGACCCATTCCCGGTTGATATTCAATGTTCTAGGGCAGGCAGTGCTGTTACAATGTGATGGCAGTTGCCCTGGCGCAGTGGTTCACAAACTACTCCTCAAATCACACCAACAATCCTGGTTTTCTCAGAAAAAGAAACAAAATAAACATACCAACCGAATACAGTTAAAAGGTGTAAGTTTAACACAACATCTATCATTTTGGGATATTAATAGCAATTGTAAGATATTTAAGTAATTTAGTATTTTTGCAATATCCATGACTGTTTGCTAACCTAACTTGAAAAAAAAAAATGTAAGCACAAAACTTTAGAATACAATAGTGAAACGCCTAAATCTCTGAGTGTTGGTGTGCTATGAGGTGTGAGCTGGGAACCACTAATAAATATGATCTGCTTGTATATCCAACCCTGAAATTACGAACCATTGTTTTAAAGAATCCTTTCTAGACCTTTGTTAAGAATCTGGATTGAACATCCTATTAAAGTGTGAAGTTCGACAACTATCCTAAATAACAGTCAGACCATTTAATGTTAGATATATTGACATATGCAATGAAACTATGTCATCAACATGACGCCTGTTAAACAGCAAACCTTACCCTGTTTATTAATGAATACTAGAGGTGCCCACAGATGTTGGACTACAATTCACATCCAATAAATGGCAAAAAATATTGGAGCATGTAGTTGAATATCATTTTATGGTTAGACACCCCTACTCTATACCATAGTGCACGTTAAACCAACTTGAGTCCTTGTGAAGCATATACGGTATAAGATAATTATATAGTAATAATATATGATGATATCATAAGGGATTAATGGAAGTTATCCTAAATAAAGTTCATTTCAGATACATTGGAAATCAGGCATATTTTACGATTAACCTTTTCTCTTTTACCATGTTAACGCAGAAGGTGCAGCTTTTCTTAATACATTACATTAAAAAGCATGTTCATAAATTCATATACAAGCAAGGTAATCCACTAAAGTGTTTTTTTTTCTTGAGAATTCAAAATAAATTTAATTTTTTTGTTCCAAATAGCTAAACTGAAAAACAGGTGACTTATTAGAAGAATATTTTCAATTTGACTATTGTGGTCTAAAATTTAATTTTGCTTTGAATTCCCCCCCCAAAAATGTAAACAAAACAAAACAAAAATAGCGAATTGCTATTCTAAAAGTGAAATTTAACTATTTCTTACTAAAAGTTTTTAACAAGAAAGAAAAAACAAAAAGTGGAATGCAGTTAAAATGTGTACATTTAACATAACATACATCATTTTTGGCATAATATTCAATTTTAAGATATTTAAGTCTTTTAGCATTTTTACAATCTCTGTTACTGTTTGCTAACAATCCTGGAAAAAATGCAAGCACAAAACAAGAAGTAATAAAAAGAAGGGATTTGCTAAACTATAAAAATGTATTACATGTAAAAGAATGCACTGTATTTTCTATTCTTTTTGTGAAGATTTTTGAATGTTTGTAACAATACTCCATGGAATAGTAATTATGATAATTTATCTCAAAATAAGAATTTTATCACTATTATCAGGGTAGCGAAAATGGTCAGGAAATCAATGTGAATTTTAAATTTAATGCCAAAGCAGACTGAAAAAAAAATCATTCAAGTCAGCTGTGCTTCAGGTTTAGCTACTTTGGCCTTAAAAGTAAAATTCATTTTGAATTCCCAAAAGTAAATAACCCTGTTAGTAAATCCTATCGCATGGCGTATAATAATAATACAAGTGCTGCAAAAAACAAGAGTATTGCTCATGAGTATTTGTAATTCATTAAAAGCAAAAGATCCTCAGAGACTCACAGAATGGTTGTAATGTGCAATAATTGGCACGTTCCTGTGCATTGTTTGGGTGAGCTCAAATGTTTCATGTCCAATTCCTTCGAAACTATGGAACTATTATGAAAATGTGTAAACTATTTTCTAACCTTTACTAACAACTCTTCATTCTTACATTTTAAAGTCTGATTTTTAATTCAGTATATCTCTCCATTTGATGAATAAGCCCCAATATGTTTGCTTTGCTTGTTTCCATCTGTCTAATAAAGATTAAATAACAATTTGTCTGTCCCCCCCACCCCCAATACTCATTTTAATTAACTATATGAAATTCGTTGGCACTAAATACGTACTGAAACATCACACTCCCTCTGGGGCATTTAACTTCCACAATACAGTGATCTAAGTATGTATCCAACTACTTTGTGTGCTGTCTACCCATGAACTTTACCATTAGGTTTATTCGTTGAACAGTGAATTGTAAAGTATCTAACTATAAACTGCCACATTCCGGTTTAAATAGCCAAGCTGTGACTTTAAGCCAAGTTGGAGAATATTTCCAAATAAGCTATTTTGTCCTAAAATGTACATTTTGCTTTCCAATTCCCTACAAATCACTCTTTAGTTAATAAACCCTTAAGTATAGGATGTTCAGTAAATTACAATTACAAGACTAACAGAAATGTAAGAAAGCTATTACTTAGTTATAGAACTCTTCACATTTCTCCTGTTTCATCTAGAATACACAATCATATCAGACAATAACAATCAGTAACATATTAACCCTTCCTTTCCCCCCATATCTTCACAGACTTACCATCAGTCCCTCTGCATTGTACAGAGACATTCATTTCTTTAATTGTATTGGAGTCAACATGGCTCTGAATAACAGCCAATGAGAAGGAGGAAGGAGAATGGAAGGCTCCGGGGATATATAGATATTATATAGGCATGTTTGCAGGCTGTAATATTACCTTGCAATGACCCAGATAATACAAACACCTCTTTTAGAAACATTAAAGGGCTCCTCCAAGCACAGTGATTTGAAGTGGTCATAGTGCTTAGAGTTTCCAAGCGTAGAATTTTAGATGGACCTCTTCAGTTTCAGTTAATTCCTTTTGTGCTGGGGAGTTCTGTTCTAATAAATGAGGGGCAAGGTTGGCACCCCGTTTCAGCAATCTGCAGACGCAAAAATTATTGGTGTGGTTTAAGCAACAAAAAGACTTATACCAATAAGTGGAGGGCTCCAACACATATACAGCTTACCAAATGGTATTTCGTTCAATGGCAGAGTATAGGGTGCATGTTGAGAAAAATTACAAGGAATACAATATAGTGCAGACGGTATTGAAAATAATAATGTAATTGTAGTGATGGTATCTGAATAGATTGAACACTCACATTTTTTAGAAACATTAAAGGGCTCCTCCAAGCACAGTGATTTGAAGTGGTCATAGTGCTTAGAGTTTCCAAGCGTAGAATTTTAGATGGACCCCTTCAGTTTCAGTTAATTCCTTTTGTGCTGGGGAGTTCTGTGCTGGCTAATGTCAGTTCTGTGCAAATTCTATGCACAGAAAGTAATTCAAAAGGCTAATAAATGAAGGGCAAGGTTGGCACCCCGTTTCAGCAATCTGCAGAAGCTGCATGCAGTTAAGCCACCATTGTGGGACCCTCAAAACCTGCTAAACTGTTTCTAACGTTTTGCCCCATTACAGGGATCTGTGCAAGCGTATTTATAGCATCATAACGACAACAGCAGCTGTAGTGGTTATGACGTTTGGAGGAACCCTACACTGCTGTAGATTTATATATAATTAAAATGAACCTGTGTTCCCAAAAATACCAGCAGATTCCTTTAAAATATGCCAAATCGGCATATGTGATTTTTTTCAAATATGTTTTAATTCCATACATAAATCATGTACAAAAATGTTTATTTGGCCTAATAAACTAATTGTTCTGACCCTGTGGGAATAAAATGTACAATTTAATGTTTGATACTTTATCATCCCGAATATTGGCAAACAGTATTTTACCAACAAATATACTTATTTCTATTAAAATGAACTTGGCAAGACACTGCATGGATTTATTAACCACTTTCCCTAGCCAAATGAGTTCTTTAATGAGTTATTACATGGGATTTATTCATTATGTTCCTCTCTCATTTTTCGCTATCAAACTTATTATGCAGTTAAATTACTTTTTTATCTGTTGTGCTTATAAAATAAATAGTTAGTGTGCAAGTAATATTTGGTGAGACTCAAAGCTCGTCATAATTATAAATGAAAATGCTAGGCAAAGATGAGCATGTTGTGATTGTTTGTACAAAACAGGCATTTCTTGATGTTTTCAGTTGATATGATATTTGTTTTATGATTTTCAAATGAGGTTATAAAGGCTTATAAGGTATAATGGTTTGTTAAGTGGTATGTAAATTGAAAAGTAGTAACTTACAGCACAAAAAGCTTAACGTTATAGATAGATCTACTATAGATACAGTATATCTAATTTAAGATGTTAACAGTTAAATCTTTTTCAGGCAAGCCCAAAAGGTAGATCCCCAGAACTACGACTCCCACAATACGTTGCATGCCTTTAAAATGCTTTAGAATGACAAAGCGTCATGGAAGCTGTAGGTTTAAAACATCTGGGGATCTACCTTTTGGGCACCCCTGACCTATTTTATGCTTTTCTTTAACCCCTTAAGAAGACATGACATGTCATGACTCCCTTTTATTCCAGACGTTTGGTCCTTAAGGGGTTAAAAGAAAGCTGGCTTCCCAAAGCAATATATAAGACCTTATGACTATATATGTCATAAAGCTTGATGGCAGAGAGTATTACAGTTTTATAATGAAGATTTATTTATTTTAGTGTATAGTTTCCCTGTGTGTTAGACAGCCTGCTCAACTGCTTGAATATGGCCATGTGATTGCACAATATATATTTTAATAGCTCAACATCTTTGAGGATCGAGTGCTTTATACAATGTCAAATACCGCAATACAAAATAATTTCTGATGCTGCTCGTGCAGAATACTGCATTGTAAATTAAATGCAGGCAATACTAAGTTTAATAGGGTTAAACCCTCATTTGGGGTTTGTATATGTAGGCATTTAAAATAACTGATTAGCCCATCATTTCTGCAGGTTCAGTGACCAACTTGGACCCATCCCATGATGTCTTGAACTGTTCAGGAACAGGAAATTCTTTCTGTGGTGAGACAAAATAAACAGTGGAAATTAGATAAACTCTGGGATATGATACATCCACAGGAGAGAATGTCATTAAAGATGCATGAATGACAAAGCCTTTAGAACTCTGAAAGCTGGGGGATTATGGACTGCAACTAGCTTTAACTCCCAGGAAGCAGTTGTGGTACCACAAAGACCTTCATTCTGTGAATGCCATCCTGACACATTATTTTTCCTGACCTTTTCCTTTCCATAAATGTTGGCTCCCCAGCGTTTTAAAATCTAGCTTTTATTTAACCACTAAGCATTCAGCGTAACACTCAGATCGTGCTTTTATACATACATTTCAGCACGAATGATCAGTTTTAGCTTTAATATTCAAGAACTTTTTTTCAACTCATTTATTTAGTGTAGATTAAGCAAATGCAAGGTGTTAACTGTTAACACTTTTTGCTGGTGGTTTCCTTTCTGTTAACTCAAAGAACAAACTCTATTGAAACTATTTGCTAAACCTCCTAAATCCATGTCATAATCAAATGATGTCATAATCAAATTCAGACAACTTGCTTCAATTCTCCTCTTCTCTGTATGATTTCTCTATGCGGACGGCCTTGTGTAGAGGACAGAGCTTATAACTGTGATTGACAGGTGGCGAAAGATGCAGGTACCGAATTGCAGAATAAAAAGGTCTCAATTTCTATATTTAAATGCACTTTTTAACACCTCAGAAATACATATTTATCAAATATAGGGATAAATTAACATAATATAAAAATGCATAAACTTTGGCAATGTCAGTCTACAACTGCACCATTATTACATTCCCCCTAAAAAGGCTTGCTCACTAACATAGCAATGTAGAAAAGATATGGGAATTACATGATTATTATCATTGTATAACAGATGCTTTCTGTATACTTCATTAGTGTATATGTGTTTGTTTTCCTTACTTCTTTCTTCTACATGTTTTCTTTTTTTATTAAAGTAAAATTTATAAAATACAATGCATTTATGATGGAGATAAAATGTCATGAACTGTTAAAGCCTAAAGCAAGTTTATTTTCTGCCAGATAGTGTCCATGACTGAAGTATGCAGGGTATTCCAGTCTGTAACAATCATCCCATCCCTCAATGAAATAGAATTGGTAACATACTAGGTCCCCTCTACTGGCAACATCCAAACGCAAATGAGCAGACCACATGACCAGGTGGTTTTACCGCTTCCATGTCGATGCTGTAACCGAGAGTCTCAATCTGGTCAGTGTGAAAAAGAATGAACCTGCAACGACGTGGGTCTGTTTTACCCTGCTTTAATGAAGTAAGTAATCTAAGTGTGATTTTGTGATTTTTAATAAAAAAAAAAAAGTAATTATGGATTTTAGTAGGTAAACTGTTACATTATAGAAAACAGACTTGATTACAACAGTACAAAAAAACATCTTACATAATCTCCATCGTGAGGGACAAGGATGTTCATCTCAGATGATTTGGCACTCACGATCTCGCAGTCTATTGAATGTTCACTCAGGTATACATGACAGCCGTCTGTCTTGTTGATTGAAATTGTTGGCACTTTCCCTATGACCTTATAAACAGCAGCAGAATGAATTTGTGTGGATACCATAATCAAACCAGCAATTTAACAACAAATCTAAAGAGTGAGTTCTGAATCTACTGTTTAAAAAATGTGAAAGCGTATTCAGAGTAAAAGCAATAACCTAGAGCAGGAGTAGGCCACCTTCAGCCCTCCAAATGTTTTGGACTACATCCCCCATAATGCTCTTACAGCCATGATGCTGGCAAAGTATCAGGAGAGATATAGTCCACAGCATATGGAATGCTGGAGCCTGACCTAGTGGGTTCACTCAACTCTAATCACCCTAATTACTGTAGCACGCTCTACCTTTCCACTTAGGGGATGTAATACACCCAGAGTAATAGATTCTTGTGGTCCTTAACCACAATAAAGGCTTACTCCAAGCATCATAACCACTACAGTCTGCTCCAGTGTTTTTGATGCCATGTAAACCCTGGCAAGGTTCCCCAGTTATGGGTCTTTATAAAGCACCAGGTCTCCTCTACTGTAGTGATCAAGATACCAGGAGTGCCCTGGTGAGATTCCCCAGAAATAGGGAAAACCAATTAAAATGTTTGTCTTTTTTCCTGGGTCTCCACGGGGCTTTGTGTTGCCTCGAAAGCCTGAAAGGCGTGTGTTACTTCTACTAAACTGCAGAAGCCAGATGCCTTTCCCGCCAGTCATTTAGTTTCAGCTAATCGGTACTAATAAAATTGCCTGGGGTAAGTTCCACCTCCAGCAGCACCCTAACTATATCTGTATGTGCTATGTTTAAAAATGAAATGCTGCACATACAGTCTCCAAGCACCAAGATCACTTCAAATCACTTCAAATGTCACATAACTAAAAAAAAAAAAAAAAACCCAATAACTAAAGGGACACTGTAAGCTTCAAAAATGTTATCTTAATGAAGATGTTTTAGTGTATAGACCATTTTCACACAATCTCACTGCTCAATTATCTACTATTTAGGAGTTAAATCACTTTGCTTATGCAGCCCTTGTCACACCTTCGCTGTCTGGCACTCACACAGCATCCGTACACAGTTCATGAAATAGAGTCTATTTTTTGTTATTCCCTTAATGCAAAATGTGTTTAAGTTAGAATATATCACCTCCTGCTATTTTACTAATTGTGATTTAAATTCAATCGACAGAGCAGGTGATACAGCAGGTGATACAAACATCTAAAGTAAACACCACACTATACTGTAAGATGTGACTGGAAATAAAACCATGTGTTTCATGTTGGCTATTTATGTCACAGACAGCAGAGGTTTGACTAGAGCTGCATAAACTAAGTGATTTACCTCCTAAATGGCAGAAACTTGAGATGGGGCATCATCTAAACACAGAATACAAGAATTATTAAAGCACAACTGAGATTGTGTTCTGTTCACAATTTTATGTTTAAATTCTGTTACTAAACAGTGATAAGTTCTCCTGGAAGAATAAATCAAATTTAGCATTCAACAAAAATAAGTGAACATTCATTCAATATCCACTGGAAAACAAACAAGAATTGTAACAACTACTAATCTTAGAGAGAGTGACTATCACAGATGTCTCTAACAACTATACGTTGGGCTGTGTTTGAACCGATCTCTAGTTTGATTTAATGTTTACCTGTATCTGAACATCTCTTGAGTTAATTACTTCTACAATTCCCACCACATCATCAAACACAAGACCCAGCTTTCTGCAGTTATCTGAAACCAAAGAAATGAATATAAACAGCCTGTCACAGTAATTAAACACAAATAGAGTGGTCCATTTTATTTTACTTTTTTTAACAATGATTTAAATTATGTACAGGACATCAGCAAGGAGACCCATTCTTCAATATTATTATAATAAATACAGCATACATTCTAGAAAGGCACTTTTATTAGAATCTCTCCATTGCTGTAGGGGCCCTATTGCTATGTTTCAGGTGAGTTATATTCACCCAATGCTCTCTCCTTTAGCCACTACTGGTGCTTCATCCACCAGGAGCCCAGGTCAGTGCTGTACTCACGTGCATGTATAAGAATACAACACTAATATACTTACTGCAGGAGCCTCCATACATGCCCCATTGTGATGAGCAATACAATTCATTAGGGGAGGAAGTGTCAAAAGTTGATGGATGGTGATGCACTACCTTTTGTCAAGTTTTGTCCCTACTCTGTCTTATGATATATTTTACCTATGTTGTCATTTCCACTACATAGTCTTTATGATCATTTCAGAAAGATTTTTTTATCTAGGGATTGACCAGTATAATTTTTCAGGGGCCAAATGACGATACAGATTTCAGTCTCTTTTGGGCTAACTGCAGATAACCAATACCGATACTCTGTACATATAAAGTTTTGAAAAGCTACACAATTTCTACAAAATCTGGCATTAAGTGAAAATGCTCACAACAATCACAGTCCTATCACTCTCAGGCAGCTATTGCATGCTGGGATAAGTGAGATCCCAGTATGTACAGTGCTGTTACTGAAAGGAATGTGATTGATGACAGCATCATACTCCTATCTGCCTGTGACAGCCAGCCCAGCATATTACAGTAGATTATTCACTGTCTCACCGCCGCATGGGGAGACTCACAGGAAGCGGTGATGTGAGGTCCCGATGTGGTGCCTCATTCACTGACGTCTAGAGTTTCTGGATGTGGAAGATGATGTGCGGTGACTGGGATAAGTAAGTACGTTATTGATAAGACTGGTAAATTACAATAATAATTATTAGAAATCTCTAATTGTCTCTAATAAACAAACGACCCCTAATGTGATCTTTATGATATACTCTAAAATAAATTTAGGTAACAGAACTGCTTTAAAGGGGTCAATTTCTTAAATTTAATAATAAATAATATAATAAATACTAAATAAAATTCTGAAAAGCACTTCCGTTATTATCTCTCCATTGTTAAAGGGGTTACACAGGGAAAAGCAGTGATCCTACCATATGTTGCAATAAAAAAATAATGGAAAGTAGGTGCCTGTGGTCTGGATGAATTTGATGTGCTTGTTTCAACCAATGGGGACACAAGAAAATTGCATGGTGACCCAATTTTGAGTATTGACATAGGGGTTAAAAACCAATGCAGTAACAAAAAGATGCTTTCCTATGGGGTTTTGGATGACGCTGGATGTCTTCATGCGTAGTGTGAGGACGTCCAACAAAAGTCGCCTAAAAGCCCGGAAGTCCCTCTAGTGGCTGTCTGTTTTTGTCTTTAAAACTGTAATAATTATCTTTGCCGAGTTAAGGGACCTGGGACTATGCACCCAGACCACTTCAATAAGATGAAGGTACCTATGGTGTCCCTTTAAACCATGGTTTAAGTAAAATCTATAACCCAAATAAAAACAAAACTTGAATGAATTTGAATATTTTGTCTATTTTTTTACTTTTGCTGATTTTCATGAATCCCATCTATTATCGTAACTATCCTTTAATGAATGGATGTTTTTTTAAGCAACAATAAATAGTCAATAGAGAAAACATATCTTGATCACAATTTGATCAACTCACCAATTATAATTGAATTTATTTTCCCTTTTATGTGTACTGTTGTATTCTTGCACTTAAAAATGTAAGCAACTTGTTTCAGCTCCGTTTCATCAATTACTAAACCAGTTATTCCCTCCTGATACTCCTGGAATACAAAAGGACACAAATTAGAGCCTTTATTAATATTGGTCATTCTTTACATAGATAGTGATTCAAAAGATCAGGGACCACAAATTACATCATCCCATCCCAGGAAGAAGTGTGCTCATTCCCGCAATGCAAAGAGTAACTAGTTGTTTAGCCCTCCTTAAAGAGATCAGATATGCCTACACGTGACATAACTCACACATTCTAAATCTGTCAAACCTCCTGTTCGTATTAACACTGTGCAACAGGGTTGCGAAAGACTAGCATATTTCAAAACTCTCTGTGTACAGCCTCACCTGGACTTCTAGCTCAGATATCATTTTTTACTTACAGAAACTATAAACTGAACTACAACTCTCACAAATATTTGCTGTGCTTTCTGCATACATGTGTAAATGGATACATTGAACATATTTGGATTTCCTCCAAAGAGTGTCTATAGATACCCTGGGTATTCAGAGCAAAGGGCTAGCTAGTAATAACTGAATACATAGTAAACATATTCTTTGTGTCCTAATGACCTGGTTCTAGTGTCAACACCATGATTATGCAAGTAACCATTTGTGCCTGAAGAAAAACATGTTTACCATTGCATTTCTATATTAAATCCCAATTGTAATGAGTACAATGTTTATGTGTATATCTCTGGTGTGCTTCTTTTGCCTGTTTTGGAAGATGGAACTAGATTCTTAAAGTAAGAACATTCATTGATTGCCACATTAAGCAACAGACCACACTACTAAGCAGTGGCTGATGGTAAAGTTTTAAGATGGTGGGGCATCAGACTCCTCCTCCAGAATTTTACTTTTACCCATACAGTACAGAGATACTCATGCAATACAGAGAGATGAGCATTATACAGAAATGCTTATACAATAAAACAAGCTGGGCACAACATAACGGTATCTATAACATACATAGAGCTGAGCACAATATAGAGATAACCATACCACCAGCAGAGCTGAGAAAAAAATATAGTTGTAATACACAGAGCTGGGCACAATACAAATACATCTATACAATAAAGAGAGCTGAGAAGACTACAGAGATACCAATAGAGCAGGTTGAACCGAGTAAAATACAGAGAAATAAAACACACAGCTGGGCACAATAAGGAGATAACATAACTATCGCACACAGCCAGGATCACTGCTGGATTACACAGAGCTGCAATAAAGAGATATCCACACAGTACATGTCTGTAAAATGCTTTAGTACTCTCCTTTTCTATCTTCCTAGCCTTCTCTTTGCTCTCCCTTCAGTCAGGGGCATTTTAGCCACGAGGCAAACAAGGCATTTGCCTTGGGCGGCATTTTTCAGGGGGTGGCAAAAAACGCAGCCCCCAAATGCCCAGGGCAAATGCCTTGTTAGCCTCGCGGCTAACAGACATGCCGAGCGGCCGGGCGGCGCTGGGCGGGAAGGCGGCTGGCGAGGGAGCTCTTCCTCTGAGCTGTCCGCTCAGCTCCCTCGCGCGCCGCAGAGTGAGGCTGGGAGCCGGAATATGACGTCATCTTCCGGCTCCCAGCCTCACTCTGCGGTGCCCGAGGGAGCTGAGCAGACAGCTCAGAGGAAGAGCTCCCTCGCCATCCGCCCGCCCAGCCCAGCGCCGCCCGCAGCCACTGGACCACCAGGGAGATAGAGAACCCCCCTCCCCCTGCATTCCCAAAGGTAAGGAGGGGGGAGGGGGGTAAATTAAAATAAAAATAAAAACATGTGTTAATGTGAGTGTGTGTGTGTGTGTCTGTTAATGTGTGTGTGTTTGTTAGTGTGTGTGTGTGTCTGACTATGTGTGTGTGTCTGCTAGTAAGTTAGTGTGTGTCTGTTAGTGTGTATGTGTGTGTCTGACTCTGTGTGTCTGTTAGTGTGTATGTGTGTGTCTGACTGTGTGTGTGTCAGTGTGTGTGTGTGTCTGACAGTTTGTGTCTGTTAGTTTGTATGTGTGTGTCTGACTGTGTGTATCTGACTGTGTGTGTGTGTGTGTTTGACTGTGTGTGTCTGTGTGTCTGTTAGTGTGTGTGTGTCTGACTGTGTGTCTGTTAGTGTGTGTGTGTGTCTGTTAGTATGTGTGTGTGTCTGACAGTTTGTGTCTGTTAGTGTGTGTGTGTGTCTGACTGTGTGTGTGTCTGTTAGTGTGTGTGTGTGTCTGTTAGAGTGTGTGTGTCTGTTAGAGTGAGTGTGTGTGTGTCTGTTAGAGTGAGTGTGTGTGTCTGTTAGAGTGATTGTGTGTATGTGTCTGTTAGTGAGTGTGTGTGTGTGTCTGTTAATGAGTGTGTGTGTGTCTGTTAGTGTGTGTATTCGTATCTGTCAGTGAATGTGTGTGTGTATTTAGAAGGTGGGGCGGGGGGAAGGTTGGGTGGGGCTGGCGCGGGGGGGGTGGGGGGAGAAGCGCCTGAGTTTTGTCCTGCCTAGGGCAGCACAAAACCAGGATGCACCACTGCCTTCAGTAGTGCTCCTGCTATGATTACTTTAGCTTTCTATTAAATATTGCTGCTGTTATAAAACATGTCAGTTACTCCATTAGCTCTCAGCACACAGTGTTCACATGGTTAAAGCATCAAGATACTGATAGACTTCAACCATTTTAGCTACTCCTGACCTTATTAGCTCACACGACACGGTATACACCGGGTTAAAATTGCAGAATTCTGATAGACTCTTTATTAACATTGCAGCTGGCAATTTAATTAATCTGCAGTGTAACATGGAGCCAAAAAGTAGCTGACATAGTTAACCAAATTAACAATCATTCTAGGTTAAAACAGATTAAAATCAGAATTAGATCAGTCCTTAGTCACAGCCCCAGTCCTGCAGTTTGAAGCTTCACAACTTGGCAACTAGCCCCAGCATGAGTTTCTCAGGTCTCCGCTGTAGAGTGACTGAGCACTTTAAAGAACATGGTGAGTATGTGCAGTAAGAGTTATTAAAACTATTAGTTCCAGGCAGCACAGTGCTCTGTGTCAGAAATGCCCCTGCCAGTCTCAGCCCTGGGTCCCTGGCTTTACCTATATTAATTATATATTTGAATAAATTCCCTTGCTTAATCAGCCCTCAGACAATCACTAGGGCTATTGGGTGAGAAAAAAGCATAATATAATCCTTTTCTCTCCCCCAAAATGAGACTGGAGCTGCTGCTGTTTTGCTCTCTCTGTGATACGTTCAAGATGGTTTCTTGCGTCACTCTCCTGTGTGCACAGTAACCCTACCCTATGGTGCTATCAGCTAATGATGGACTCTGAATGGAGAGGCCAATAGCATGCCTCGACTCATGGGCAGCTGGCTCTGCTACCCAAATGGCAACTCAATGGAAATTCCTTCTTCTTTTAGGCAGGTGCAAAACCTGCTTAAACAGAGCAGATTTCAAACCAGACCAGTTTGTATGACATGTTTAGATGCTCTCAAGTAAGCTTCTTCAAACAGCTACAAGGGGCCTTGCAGAACTGAAACCTATCACAGAATTAAAGAGAAACTAATATTTTTCCATATCCTTTTGGCTTACCACCCTCCCCTACAGAAAAATAATTTTCACATTGCTGTATCTAATATAGTTATTATTTTATATACTTTTACACATACTTACTAAAAGGTGTGGATTCATTACAAATGTCTTAATGTATTGTTCTGGTAAGTATAGTCAGTTTTTGCAGGCTTTTTGCAGTAAACACTTTCTTTTCAGAGAAAAGGCAATGTTTACATTACACCTTAGCGACATTATGCATAGAGACTCTGAACTTTGGAAACACTGATTCAATGCATCTAGATGAGGAGATGCTGATTGGCCAGGGTGGTGTTTGGCTCCACGCCTACCCCGATGAGATCATCAGAATAGACAATTTTAGCCAATCCAAACCTTTCCTAAGGGAAGGCATTGTGATTAGCAGAGATCATCGCTTCTGATGAGGTCAGCCAAGGAGGCAGAGCCAGCACCAGCAGACTGGAGATTGTACTATATTTATGGGGGCAAGGGGAGGCCAGGGGGGCTAGAAAGTATTTTTAACACTATAGGGTCAGGAATACATGTTAGTGTTTCTTTAAGCAAATAGTTGCCATGAATCTTGGAACACACTCATGAAGGTAGCATGGGCTAGACTGCATTTTAGAGATTCCGCACTGTTTTAAACTAGACCAATTTTTACTGTCGGTTTGACTGACATGCAAAAGGACAGCATTTGAGCAAAATAAATCTTACCACTCTCCATTTCTTTCCTTCCAGTTCCAGCACAGGAGAATATTTCTGTAAAGGAGGTGCCTTTGGAGAAGTTGGGCTTGGGGTGTGACTCTTTGAGGGGGATCGGTTTTGACTTGCTTGACCACGTAGTTTGGGGTTCTTATGTGTCTTCTGATCATCAGATACATGTTTCAGCCCTGCAAATGTGTGATACAGATAAGCTGCAAAGTGTTTGGAACTTCTCATGATATTCAATTTATTATATCACTATAATGTGATAATTCTACTAATCCATGGTGGGAAGAGTAGGGGGTCCAAAGAAACCCTACAGCAATTGTCAATTATTTCATACAAGAAAGTCAAAAGAATCTATTTTGTTTTCTTACCTTTTGTAATTTCTTCTCCTTGGTTGAGTTGGGCAAACAAGGCAGATCGATCTTGAGAGGCATCGTCTTTGGATTTGGGAGACTGAGAGTCAGATAATATTGATGGACAAGGTGGTGGAGGAGGAGGTGGAGGTGGAGGATGACATGATCCAGATGTTGCATTTTGCACTTGTGATTCCCCTTTAGCAATTGGTGGAGTTGAAAATCCCTGCAAGACATATATTAACTCAGCAAAAACCATTTCATATATATATATATATATATATATATATATATAAAACAACAACAACTATGCTATGTATTATATGTACAATACAATAAACAATGCAAAGAACTATAAAGAAAAAAAAAATTAGAAAAAAAAAATATATATATATATATATATATATATGAAAAATTTGGCACTCTGCTCAATCAAATATATTAACAAACATAAGCAGACCAGGGTGCTTCCCAGCGCTCAATATGTAACAATACTAAAAATGACGAGAGCACTCTGGATTTGAATAAAAATTAAATTCAGTGTAATAAAATTTGCATGAAAAAATCAACCAACGTTTCGACCACTATATGGTCTTTATCAATATCTTGATAAAGACCATTATAGTGGTTGAAACTTTGATTGAATTTTTCACGATCTTGATAAAGACCAATGCCGTTGATTGATTTTGTCAAGATCTTGATAAAGACCATATAGTGGTCAAAACGTTGATTCATTTTTTCCATGCAAATTTGAAAACACTGAATTGATTTTTTTTCTTCAAATCCAGAGTGCTCTCATCATTGTTAGTATTGTTATATATATATATATATATATATATATATTTCAAAGTCAACCAATACTACATATAGACAAGCCTACCAACTGATTATTCTACACCCCTACTGCAATCTATCATCTATACATGGACTACAAACTTTATGTGACCACGTGAAGCACAAAAAAGGTTAATAACTAAAGTGAGAATGGTTGGGCTTCAAGTGAATTTGAAATTTAAGGCCAATATAGCTGAGTTGTAAACATTCTCCAAGCCAGATATGCTCCCAGTTTGGCTACGTCTAAAATTTGATATTCAACTTTAATTCCCGACAATTCTCACTTTAGTGAATAACCCTGAAGGTGTTCATACTTATTAACTAAACTTGTAATAATAACCATGTTAAGTGAAATATTGAAAGGTGCTTATGTCCAATTTTTTATAATCCATTTTTTCATTACAACAACTGACAATGCCACTATATTTTTTTTTGTCGTGCAGGTAGGTACATTTCAATATCGAACGCCACAACAGCGTACACATTGTATACAAGTTAGACAGTGGCATGAGTATATGCACATTTTTTGGTGAGACATAGACAAGCTTAATGTAACTTATGAGAATTTATAGTAAAATGTAGTATGTGTGTGAAGTAGGAGTGGAATATAGGAGAATTGTGTAGGTTAGGCTGGCTATAGAATGATAGTGAGTAGCATGTGTGGTTATCTTTGAGCTCCGGCAATAATAGATCATCTTGATTGCTATGCTCCGCTATAGTAACGTGGAACATAAGGCTTTCGTCATGCTGTGAGCTAGTTAGATGTGCATGTGTAGTGTTACTTGTGGGATTAACCCCTGGGTTGCCCCATCATAGTGTAGTATGTGATTATAGAAATGTATGCATTCAGAGAAACAATAAAAACATGAACAACATAAACATAAGATCGATGTAAACATTAGCAGGTTTGTAGATTAGTACAGTGGATCTCTGTGGAACAATGCCATTATCTTAATGTGCATTCTAGTGGATTTCAAGTATTACACTGCCAGTTCTGGACACACAAAGTCAAATATAGATGAATTCCACAAATTACATCCCTAACTGAAGCTACTTATGAGCCACACGCTAGTGACTAAACTAAATTAGGGCAGATTTTTATCAATTTTCCTTTAGCTTTGCCAGACCAAAATAAAATGTATTCGGCTGCTATAACTCACTGCTATCAACACACAACTGTCAGTGTACAGGATAAAAAGTAAGAAGGAATTGGAAAAAAATGAACTCAGCTAAACAGTGCATGTTGAGTAAGCCAATAATTATTTACTTTGAGGAACAGGGCCATACATACAATGCAATGGATTACAGGTTTCAAATGACTAACCATTGAATGCGTGAATTTTCTACAAAATAGACTGCATGGTACAACTTATTGGTCTTTAAAGATTTGGTAATCAAAATGATCAAATCATTTTATGATACTCCTGTTGTTGCAATTTTCTACATACTAATTATTCATTCATACTGTTTTGGTCATTTAAAATACAATTTGAGCAAAATAAAGGTTTGTTGCTAACAGTGAGCTGACATATTTATTCTCCTAGTCATGATAGCTATTAGCTTTATTTTTTCTTTTTGTGTCTGTAGTTTACTGGGCAGCCTGTAGGTGGAGCAGTTGTTGATGGCCTTTCCCAATCTACTACAATGGTCTCAGTGTATTTTCTGTGAAGCCATGGAACAAGTCAAGTGTTAGTACTAGACATTATTGTCCACCAAGTTCACAATAACTAAGTTTTGTTGTTCCGTTCTTTTGTTACATTGTTCCTGACCATAAGCATGGACTGTTATTTCTCTGCTGATCTTTACCACCTACTACAATAGGTAGCTATCAGAAACACGGGACTCTACATTCTATATAATGAGTTCCAAGCAGATGAGTAGCTGTTAAGCCTTTCACTGCATCTCTGCACCTATCCTCACACTGAGTGAGCCAGCCAGTCTTGGCACAAGCATGCATATTAAAGGGACACTATAGTCACCAGTACAACTACAGTTTGATTTAGTTGTTCTGGTGAGTAAAATCATTCCCTTCAGGCTTTTTCACGTAAACACTGGCTTTTCAGAGAAACGGTAGTGTTTACATTACCCCAGGGACACCTCTAGTGGCCACGGGAGGTGCTTTCAGGGGCACTGCCGTTCAGCGCCATGGAGACGCTGACTTTTTCCATAGAGATGCATTGATTCAATGCATCTCTATGAGGAGGTGCTTATTGGCCGAGCCAGTATTTTTCCCTGCCCCCATCCTGTCTCCTTGTCTATTGGAAAGCATTGGATAGGCTGAAATCAGAAATTTTGATGATATCAGCAAGGGGGCGGGGCCAGCACGGCAGACCTGCGCAGTGCTGGAAATAAGGTACTATTACCAGTTTTTCAAACTGCAAACTGATTAATGTGAACCTGTTAAGCATGAGACCATATATCTGTTACGTCAAGTTTAGAAATAAATATTCTATTCCTGTTTGTAATAATATATTTCGCATCCAGCCTGTGTACTAACGGAACAATCTATTATTTATTTAAAGGGATCCTACAGTGCCAGGAAAACAAAGCCGGGGTCGCAGCTGCGACCTGGCCTGTTACTCCATGGGGCCCGTCCGCCCTGCGGATCCCCGCGACCAGGTACAAAAGGTAGGAAACATTTTGTGTATGTGTGTGTGTCTCTGTGTGTGTGTGTCTCTGTTTTGAGTGTGTCTGTCTCTGTATGTGTGTGTATGTGTGTCTCTGTGTGTGTGTGTCTCTGTTTTGAGTGTGTCTGTCTCTGTATGTGTGTGTGTATGTGTGTGTGTCTGTGTCTCTGTATGTGTGTGTGTCTCTGTATGTGTGTGTCTGTGTCTCTGTATGTGTGTGTGTGTCTGTATGTGTGTATGTCTGTATGTATGTGTGTCTGTGTATATGTGTGTGTGTCTCTGTATGTATGTGTGTCTCTGTATGTGTCTGTATGTGTGTATGTATGTATGTATCTGTCTGTCGGGGGGTGTCTGTCTGTATGTATGTGTTTGTGTCTATGTATGTGTCGGGGGGACCACGGATCGGGGGAGAGAGGGAAGGGGAGAGAGGCAAGGTGGGGGCCCACGGAGCAGTTTCGCACCGGGGCCCCATGGATTGTGTGTACGCCACTGCCCCCCTCCCTAGCGCCCCCCTCCCGCAGGGCTGAAGGGGTTAAAAACACCTTCATTGGTGCAGCGTTTAGTAGATAGGCATTGGCTAATGTATAAAGAATATTGTTTATCTGCATATCGTTATTATGTATCTACCTTCCGTATCTTGTTCAGAATGTTTTATACACCGATCTATGTTCCGTGAAAAGAAAAGTGCAACCCCACATTTCCTTTTATCTTGTAATTAGGATGTAATAATCCTAGGGAAGTCTTTTGAGTTATAAAAAAAAAAAAAAAGTATCTAGATTCTTCCAATGTGTCTCTTGTATAGCATAAATATCTGTTTTCTTAATAATTGGATGAGAATAGATCTTTGTGGGGGGGAGTTTAATCCCTTCACATTTAAAGATGCAAACTTTACCATTAACTTTTATCCTGCACTTCCCCGCCCCTCCTCTCAGATATTCCAACATCAAGAACATAATAAACTAAAAAACATAAAATATAAAAAAAAAAACATTCATAGGTTCTAAAACCTGTCTCAGAGAAAAACTCTGAAGTCTGGTACTTAAAAAAATACCATCATCCCTGTTAAATGTTTCCCAATAAACACTGATGGGAGAACTCTCAAAAAAAGTCAAACTATCACCACCCCAATGGTAATTCCAAAAATCGGACTAAAGAGCGAAAGATCCAATAAAAGGGAGTGTTAAAGGACCACTATAGTGCCAGGAAAACATACTTGTTTTCCTGGCACTATAGTGCCCTGAGGGTGCCCCCACACTCAGGGACCCCCTCCCGCCCGGCTCTGGAAAGGGGTTAAAACTTACCTTTTTCCAGCGCTGGGCGGGGAGCTCTCCTCTTCCGATCCTCCTGCTCTCCGCCCATTCGGCTGAAAGCGCACGCGCGGCAAGAGCTGCGCGCGCATTCAGCCGGTCACATAGGAAAGCATTTACAATGCTTTCCTATGGACACTTGCGTGCTCTCACTGTGATTTTCACAGTGAGAATCACGCAAGCGCCTCTAGCGGCTGTCAATGAGACAGTCGCTAGAGGCTTTGGAGGAAGGATTAACCCATTTATAAACATAGCAGTTTGTTTATAAAAACATGGGTTAACCCTAGCTGGACCTGGCACCCAGACCACTTCATTAAGCTGAAGTGGTCTGGGTGCCTAGAGTGGTCCTTTAAGTCGAACATATCCTACAGGAGGGAAAAAATAGATGGAGGAGATAGGAAAAGAGAGAGAATCACAGCAGTAATTTTATAATACAGTGGTACCTCGGTTTACAAAAGCCTCGGTTAACATAATTTTCGGTTTACAAATGAAAATCCATTGAAAATAATGCCTCGGTTTACACATTTTTTTTGCAATACGAAGCAAGTTTCCCCAGGATGCATTGCAGCTGGGAGGGTTTATAGCACCGCCTCCGTGCATGCTGGAGTCTGTGGGTACCAAGTGACATTGAGTGTGGAGGTGCTGGGGGTGTTGGAGCGGCTTTTGCATCGAGTTTTGTAACCATTCTGTAAATTTTTTGCAGTGGTTTTGGGACTTTTTGATGCATTTCTCAAGCAGTGGAAAGGTAGGGAGCTGAGATTTGTCATTTGCGTGCCTTTTACTGTGTGTTCTGCGTTGTGGGTTGGTTTCCATGCCAGCTTATTTTGACTTTTTTTTTTTACCTCCAGAATGGATTAATTGGTTTTTAATGCATTCGTAATTTTTTCGCAATAAGAAATGCCCCGGAGAACGCATGATTAAATTCGTAAACTGAGGTACCACTGTACATCAGTCCGTTTGGATTCCGGAAGCCCTCTAGTGGCGGTCTGTTAGACAGCCACAGAGGACAGCCTTAGAGCCGAAATGTAAACATTGGAGTTCTCTGGTACTGCAATTTTTTACATTGCAGCACTAAGTGCAAAAGGGTCACAGCACCCAGACTTCTTCAATTAACTGAAGTGGTCTGGGTGCCTACAGTGTCCCTTTAATAAGTTGTGAATGTGAAATGTACAAACACTTTTTAGGGTTGATTGCCAAAGTGTGGATTATTGAGAATTCAAAAGGATTTTCAAATTATCACAAGAGCTAAACAGGAAAAAATCTTTAAATCAGCTAATTTCAGTTTGGCTACTGTGGCCTAAAACTAATAATTCACTTTTAATGCCCTTCAATTCAAACTTTTGTAAATAACTATGTCAGCATTCTGTGGGATGTAATAGTATTGTAAAAGGTGAGAGGGGTATGCCTACGACACAGAACATGCTGGTCTGAAACAGAGCACTGCCAGCCAGTGAATAGGGCTATACACACACTGCACAGCATATGAAGAAATGGCCATTGACCATTGTCTTGTTCATCTGAGGGCAATTTTAAAAGAAAGGGTCTTCATAAAATTCCACATATTGACCAGATTTCCTTCAGGGGGATTACCTATACCAATCTTTGGCACTCCAGACGTTTTGGACTATATCTCCCCTGATGCTTTGCCAGCATTATGGCTGTAAGAGCATTATGGGAGAAGTAGTCTACAACATCTGGAGTGCCGTAGGTTGCCTAGCCCTGACCTATAATTTTGGTTGAACTATTGAATATATGACTATTACACGTATAGTGTATATAGTATGTTCACACAGAGGCTTTACACCAATCTATCATTTGTTGTTCTGGGGTCTAAAAATATTCTAGTGAAATATACATTTTTATGACCTATTTTTGGGTATCAATCGTTTATTCCTTGGCATGCAGTTCACAGAAATATTGGAACAGGGTAAACTAAAAACTGAAGAGACGATACAGCCACAAAGCAAGTCACTAATTTCACATATGTCACACATTCCATGTATTATTACACAATAAGGGTTCAGTTATGACCTTGTTGATAAATATCTGAGGCTATTAACCATAACCAGGAGCATGTAGCAGCTACATTTTACCACCAGATTTACAACCGCGTTGCTAAAATTTGGTAGTGTATTACTAGGAACAGCTGCCACAACAGATGCCAAGCACTTTTAAATTTGTGGCTTGCTTATAAAGCACATAAACACATACCTGAGCACGTGCCCTTCACCAATAGCGACAGGCAAGTAATAAGCTATAGGGTTGAAACAAGATCTTTTGTTTCAACAGTATGTATATGGATTTATCTCTTTCCACCAATAGAGAGACTGATGCTTTTTGGGTTAGTGGCAGTCTTAAACCAGTCACTAAGTTAAGGGTAGTGTTTCTTTGGGAGCCAATGGCTACTACTTAGTGATTGACATTCAGTAGTGGCAGCCGGTAACTGTAAATTTGGCAGTTGATATGCAGCCACTACTCTTGAAATTTAGTGACAAGGTATTTTAGAAAGTAGCAGCTATCTGTAAAAAGTACCAACAAGATTATAAATGACTCCCAAGCTGTTATTTAAAAAAACATTATTATTCTAATTTATATATGTTGGGACACTGGATTAGATGTAAGCAAGGTTTGCTTTCTGAATGCTTCAAATGTTGGATTTAGCGTGTTTCCTTTAATAGGATATAATAAGATATCAGCTGCAGACTATGAATTGATTTAATTTAAAAAAAATTTTATAGCAACATTAGCCAGATACATACGTATTTAAAATCCATTTAACGATGGCAACTATACAAAATTGGCATTAGATATTAATACAGCCTGGAGTTAAGATTTTAATCAAGTATTCTTCATCAGTCTAGTTTCAGACAGATAGAGACTTTTTTTCCCCATTATACTGAAGACCTGCAACTGTGCTCTTAAATTCTATACCCATAACAACACATGGTGAAGCCCAGAAAATGTTACTTATCAGATTACAACTTTGGGGAACAGGT
The DNA here is from genome assembly GCA_933207985.1 of Pelobates cultripes. Taxonomy (NCBI): domain Eukaryota; kingdom Metazoa; phylum Chordata; class Amphibia; order Anura; family Pelobatidae; genus Pelobates; species Pelobates cultripes. Next base: position 204,107,988 of record OW240915.1, on the reverse strand, counting down.
GGATTATGACACAGACATAGATCCTCTGTTAAGGTGTTCTCCTGTAAATGTAGCTGCTTATCCTATTCAGCACTGCAATTGCAGCCACCTGTTTGCATGCAGTCCGGCGTGCGGTGATGTGTTACAAGAAGCAACAGCTGACAGTCAGACACTTCTGTTATTGTCATTGAAACGGGGCCTCTGCTTTTCTTCAGTATCTGAATAAACGTACTTGTTTATTCAAACCTTGGACTGCGTGGATGTTTTAAAGCATTGCAGTTTGTCACCTGCTCAGTTCTAACATTGTTTATAATGCTCATACTCTCATTCCATTAGTTCCATGCTCTGTTCTCAGTTCAGTATTTGAAATTCTTTGGGGCTTATCCTAGATATATATATTATATATATATATAGGATTTGTCAGGTAAATAACTTTTTTGTTTTAATAGTAACATTTTTTTTGTTGCAAGTAGATATTATAACAGTCTTCGGAGATTCATCATGGGTAGAAAGAACTAAAAATAGATTTTTTTTACATCCTGTAGTGGAAAATTGTCCTAAAATGTGGTTTCAACAGGATAGGTTTACTGGCCATAAAGCCAGGGGCACAATGGACCTCCTGAGGAAACTGTTCGGTGAGCGGATAATTCAGAGATTAATTGGCCACCACGTTCGCCCGATCTTTTAGCTCCCGATTACTTCCTGTTATCCTGGATACCTTTTGGAGTGGGGGCACGTCAACAAACCGCATACATTTTAGCAGCTCAAAGAGAATATCTGTGGATAAATTTGAGAGCTAAAGTTCCAAACATTAGGATTTACAAGGCTGCAAATTGAGCTCATTTAAAAGATGTCATCTTCTGTCCCTTTAAGAATTTTATTTTTGTCATTGAAAATGAAACGGTTAGTTTAAAAAACAACTGGCTCTTAACAATTTTTTATCTGGCCCCTACATTTTAAGCAAATTCATGTACTGATATAGAGATAGACAGATAGAAAGAGAGAACATGAATATTTCAGTTATATTGAATGTAGGTGGTGACACCATCTTCACACTTTTACTTAAGGGATTAATTATCACACTTTAAGCACTATAGCTTGTTTTAATGGTTTTCGTGTTAGAAGGCCAAGGGTTTAGTCTTTTTTGTTTTTATTGAACTGTTTTCAGTTTTCAAGCAGTTTAAAAAACAAACAAACAAACAAACAAACAAACAAAAAAACTATTGGAGAATCACTGCACCCTCTGTCTGACATCATAATGAACACAAATTTGATTCTTAGGTTGCACACACTATATAATTTGCAATGAGAAAGATAATTAAAATGTAATAACCCTTTCACCACAGAGCACTTTCTGATTTAAAAATGGCATAACATTTATTTGAAGCAAGGGATGCGTAACTGACCTCACATATGTTAATTATGTAAGTTTACACATTATTTTTTACGAATTCAGTCATCCTTTATAAAAAAAAATATTTGGGAAATAAAAAGATTTAGACAGGATACAATATATCTTGCAATATTTCACACAGGGTCTGAAATGTTAATGTAAAAGCAAACATGCAATTAACCTCACATTCAGTAGGTGTAACTAAAATCTTAAAATAAAATGGTTTAAAACCTTCCTTACAAGTATTTGTAAGTGCCCTGAAGACTTTACTAGCAGTGCAGTTTACTAAACAAGTGCAACAGACTGTAAAACGAGTGTCTGCATTTGAGCATAATGCCTACATACATTAAATATAGTTAAATCACATATTTCTAAAATAAAGTTGTTTTTTTTTAAACTGCTGTAGCAATCTTTGTCAATCTCTGGAATTCTAATGTAAAGCTTACATTTTCTGCAGCTTAACATTCATATCCATGACTAGCGGCTTCTGGCGGAGACAATTGTTCCTCTACAAGTTGGTAATCATAATTAGAGCATAAATTAGGGTGAGTGAGGCTTTATTCAGTAGATTTCATACTGCAAATTACATGAAAATAAAAACGTTTATACTCGATTTAAATATTAAAGTGATTTAAGGCACACTGTAGCATTTCATCTCATTGAATTGGTTATAGTCCCTTAATTCAGTGTCAAGCCATTTTTCAACCTCTTTAGCACTAATTTAGGGTCCCTGGCTACCCACAGCCCAGCCTCTACTGGGGTTATGGATAAGGTAGATATTACACAATTCCATCTAACCATAACAACTCATAACAGCAATTGGCAGGGGTGATAGGCTAAATGCAGCTAGTTCACTCTTGGCCAATCACCTCTGCCCATTGTTGTATAGGCTAATACTTTCTTATTAGTGTGAGCAGCACAGAGGGGATGGGCTGCTGTGGATGTTCTATTAGCAACAAACCATTAAAAAACTGTTTAACATTAAAAGGGAATAACAGTACCAGGGGACTCCAGACACTATAACCACTTCAACGAGATAAACAGTTACAGGTCCTTTAGTGTTCCTTTAAGTAATGTGCATATGTGCATAATGTGCATTTCTTGTGACACTTATTCTTGCCTCTCCTATTGGCTTCTCTTGAACTCTTACTGCTTCCAAGTCCCTAAACCAAGCTTTCTCTGTCATCTTGCACACAATGAAGCAAAGGCCTGACATTCTGTAGGATTGATGTGGCCACATTGAAACCAAGATCTGAAGGTGAGCAACAATACTTTGGGTAGATCCAGATAAAAGAAAATCATTAAATTAATTTGTTTTTAATGTACTAGTTGACTGAACTTTAATTTTGTTTTACATTTTTGTTTAATTACTCTGAAGGTAACTTCCATAATTGTGATTTTGCAATTCTTATGCATAATGTATACACCCATAGCAAGGTGATGAGAATAATTACACCAGCTGTCAAAATATGACTTCATGGCAGACATCACTGTGATCTACAAATTGTTCAAGTGTGGGTTGCTGCCCAAGTCTAAATGCATCTCTAACACACAAATCTTTCTAAGGTAAAAAAGTAAATGGTTAACTTTACTGGCTCCCGAGTGTCCCAACAGACCGACATATATATATATGTATATATAGACAGATTGGCAGAGATATAATATACAGTCAATATATAACTATGTTTATAGGTTGACTATCAGTATGGTGGTAAATTCACTCTGTATTTAAAAAACACATAGCTGCACTCTAGTCGGTTGAAACGTTATAGCCAATGACTTGATACATTAAATGTGTGAACTTATAGAACACATATATTGTTCAATTCTTTTGGTAATTTAGGTAATTTATAAAATGATCTATTTGTTACAAGACACCTCTAACTAATTATTTAGTATTGGTAACCTAATTATAGTACATTTAATTTAGTTTGCATGTTTTGCAGAGGCTGTCTTTTTAAATCCTGTTCGGTGTCAATGGCACATTTGTGAGCTTGAAGCTTATCTTCTTCCTGCAAAAAGTCTCTGATAATGCCGTTCCAGCAACATTAAATATGAGTGTAACAGTCAGGAACTACCCTGTATTCATCACCACCACAACTGCATTATCGAATGCCTGTTAGGGAAGAGGCTTGGGTTTAAATCTTGCAAAGTTTTGTGATTGGTGCTTGTTCTCTGGCCTGCATTCTGATTCTTGCCATGTAAAAGGTGGCCTGTGGGATTGTAGGCTGTATAGGGTAAGATGGGCTTTGAGTTATGTGATGGAGGCTGGGATGTTACTTATCTGGGTGCTGTGTGTGAGGGCGCTGTGTGAGTGTAAGGGCACTGTGTGTGTGAGGGTAAGATGGAGGGAGAGAGGAGAGACCACTAAGGGAAAGATGGGGGGAGGGCTGGAGTGACCACTAAGGGAAAGATGGGGGGGGGGAAAGAACTCTAAGGGACAGGGGGAAAGGAGAGTACTATGGGAACGGGGAGAGGGCAGAGGAGAACACTAAGGGGCAGGGGAGCGCATTCAGGGATAGGGGGCAGGGGAGAGCACAAAGGGACAGGGGAGAGCACAAAAGGACAGTGGGGTAGGAGAGAGCACTAAGGGACAGGAGGGGAGGGAAGATCACTAAGGGACAGGAGGGCAGTGGAGAGCACTAAGGGATGGGAAGGGGAGATATCTAAGGGACTGGTGGGGAGGGGAGAGCACGAATGAGTGGGAGAAAACTAAATGCTAGGAGAGCACTAAGGGACAGGAGGGGAGGGGACAACACTAACACACTACACACATACACAATGCATCCTTACACATACACAGAAACACACAATGCATGCCTATAAACACATGCTCAGAAACATACAATGCATTCCTACTCACATACAAACACACTGAAACATACAATGCATCCTACACTCACACAGAAACACACCATGAATCCATTACACTCACACACAATGCACCCCTTACACACACACACACACACACATACACACACACACACACACAGACACACTGCTTCTCTTAATGCCTCTCTTACACACACTCATGCACCCATTACAGAAACACACTGCATTACATTACATACACAGAAACACACCTTGCATCCCTTACACATACAAACACAGATTCACACACACACACACACTGCATCCCCTATACACAGACACTACATCCCTTACACAAACTGGCATCGCTATACACTATGTTCCATAAGAACACACACACATTACATTTGCCAATGGCAGCAAAAATCCTTGCACCGGACCTTATTCTAGCACAAGCATATACACATTGTTTTATCTGCAATGACAGAAACAAATGTACTTAATAATAACACGCTTATAATTTCTTCAACTTATCACTATTTGAACTTCAAACAAGCAACTTTTTATGGTTTTGCCAAAAGCTAATTATTGACTGGTTTAAACCTAGTATAATGTTGTAGCTCAAATATGTATCAAGGGATCAAGCATCATCAGTTGTTCTGCTGTCTTCCAGAAACATAGTATAAATGTTTTCATGGTAGCCCAATGATGGTGCCCTGAGACACAGCTGTTGTCAGGTTCTTTGCTTGCACTTATCAGCCTCCATAGAAAGCACACTGCAGTTCAATACCATCACTCATGGAAGTGACTTACAAGTTGGCAGGCGCCTCTGGAATGCAAAGAACAGTTGCTCTGTACGGCTGTTGGTTTGTTGCAAAAGTTAACTATGGCAAAGGACCATAAATATCAATATTTTCAATTCTATAGAGGAGAAACATTAAATCTCTACGCAAACAGCGTAGATAGTAATTCTGTTTATCATGCTTCTAAGGAAATATGACAAAGCCCAACTTATAGTATATAGCCCAAATCATAGTAAAGCTATTTTTTCCTCTTATTTTAAAAAAACCCCCATAAAAAACAAAAGAAAAACCCTCTCTCTTATTCTACAATAAATGTATGACTGACAGAACTCAACCATCCGATCAGCACAGTGCACCATAACTACAGCAAACAGCACAAGGGTGACAGCACAGGCAGACCAAAAGCAGCTATAATGGTATATATGCATATCATATAGACTGTAAGTTCGTTTGAGTAGCGTCCTCTTCAACCTATCGTTTCTGTAAGTTTTCTTGTAATTGTCCTATTTATAGTTAAAACCCGCCTCTTATCATATTGTAAAGTGCTACGGAATCTGTTGGCACTACGGTATATACATGGCAATAATAATAATATGATGCCCTAGCTATTTTTTGTGGTGGTATACTCTTGAGAAGATGGGTTACTACCACTTAGGTTGTCCCTTCCCAGTTTATACAGCTCCCGAGCGATTATACCCTCCTGCACAAAGTACCGCTGCCTCACCCAAACACTTGCTGAGACTTAGTGAAGGGTGAAGAAGAACTATTATTGAAGGGTGAAGATTAACTTTTATTGAGTCAAGCACATAGATAAATACCAAGACCTCCAGCATGGGGTCTCCATTCATAACAACACAAGCCTGCCCAGGTGAGATAATTGAGTTAGCTCTCGATTAAATTAATTAAATCCCGGATATAGATATCACAAAACACATAATACAGAGCCCCCACATGCCATATATCCCTGGAAAAGTCTCTATGGGGTGCCCATTCTGTCCAAAAAGCGCCCAGAGCGGATTTGGCTTGCCTGAACTAGATGGAGGTATAAAGTTTAGCGTGACGCGGCTAGCCTACGATCCGGCACAGAACTCCAGAGTGCTGTGTAGAGTTCCCCAGTCACCTAAAATACGGTGCATTCTGTGAGTACATTGAGCTTCCCCAAGTCCTTCGTGTCATTGATGCCTTTCCACCTCCTCTGTTAACCCTCCAAAAAGCGACCTGATTGAGGGTTCTGGGACTGAAAGCAGTCTAGTTGAGGTTTTAGTGGACTGCAATGACTCTGAGATCCGTTTTAGATTTCACTGATGATTTAGGGTTGCTCCCAGTCAGGCTCACCATGTCTTAGTGGCCCCCTTGGCGGAGGAGAGGCAGTTTCTGAACTGGCAGAAAAGGGGTGCTGGGCTGGGAGACATGGGCTGGAGGATTGGTTCATACTGTAGTCCTTTTAGATGAGATGGAAGCATGGGGAGACATGTACTCAGCGTAGGTGGCCAGAGGGTCCGTCACACATTTAATTATTTTTTATATTAACGCAATGAACATCCACCTAGCTATCAAAGCTAGTTAAACAGAAATTAATTAGGTCCATATATTTATATATACTACACACGTAGTCTGGTGCTTTTCTAAAACACTTAAGTCCAGATCTCATTTCTAGTTTGTGTTATTAAATGGGCCTGCTCAGAATAACCTACTGACTAAAACCTGAGACATCTATCTCACTGCATCCCATAATCTCCTCTTAAGTTTATCTAACAGTGGCGATACCATTGCTTGTTGCACTTTTGATTCACTTATGTGTACACATGGTCTACTACATTTGGTTTTTCATACTTGGTGTCCCTTTCAATTTTCTATCTGCACCTATTGTTAGAAAAGAAGATTAAACAACAACTTTAATTCCAAAGCTTTATATTTATAAAGATGCCTATCATTTGTAAATATGAGTTTAATCTATAATTTTATTTTGATAAGCTACATGGAAATAAATGATTAAACATAAGCAGTGGATTGTTGAAGTATTACTAATATTTAGGCCCCTTTGTTAGTATTACCTATTACTGCAAATATCAATGGAACTTTGGTTCCAGGGAGCACAAAGACATTTGTCTTCATTTAAAAGAACATTATAGTGCTGAAATACATGTTTAGCTCCCCATCCCCCTCTACCTATAAAAGGTAGTTAACTTACCTTTTCCCCACCGTCGAACCGATCTCAGCCAATCCAATGCTTTCTCATAGGAATTCAATGGGAGGCTATTACGCATGTGCGGCAAAACCCCACACAATCAGCATATCCTCATTGAGATGCATTGAATCTGTGCATTTCAATAGGGAATGCTCAGCGCCTTCATGCAGAGTGTGGAGACGCTGAACATAGGTGCTGCACTGGACTTGGAAGCAGCTCCAGTGGATGTCTGAGTGACTTTCACTAGAGGTGTTCCTAGGCAGCAATGTAAATACTGCATTTTCTCTGAAAAGCCAGCATTTACAATGAAAAGTCTGCAGGGACAAGCTAAAGACACCTGAACCACCACAGGAAGCTGTAGATGTTCTGGTGACTGTAGTGTTCCTTTAATATAGTTCTTGTAGGTGGCCACAAGGTGGCACATCATGTATATGATAGTAAAATACTTCTGTATTGTTACAAGTAATAGAGAAAAGGATACACTGCTAAACAACTTAAGGAATGACAATTTGTGGTTCAGTGTTTTGGGCATTTACTTAGCTTTCATGTGTTCATTTTTAGAAGGACAATTTATTTCCAAAACTCAAATTGCCTAGTCCCCATTTCTTAACTTGGTCCTTTTGGGGGGAATTCTGAATGCTTGATGTGTATCCCAGAGATCCACAGCAATAAAGCTCACAGTAATTTCTCTGTGATAGGGCATCACAATGGAACTTGTGTAATGTATATTTGACTAATGTGATTAGAAATGTATGTATTTATATGTATTTTTTTTAGAAAGGCCACTGCTTTGGAAACTATACAAACAGCAGAAAAGTCAGAACCACCAGGAATTAAATTACATAGAATAAAACGCTTAAAAGATTAAATAGAAGAATGGTAGCATAAATTCCCCAAATAATGGGTTGCACGCAAACTAGAAATGTAAAGCATTGGAAACAAGCAAGTTAACCAGCAATAGAAAAAATAAAATGCTTTTACCGTATTAGCCCATGATATTCCAGTGGTGTGGTATTCCTTAATGTAAACTTGCAACTCATTCCAAATACTCAAATATGATTTTACCCAATCAACATGACGAGCATCACTATAAAAAGTAAAGATACAACAGTTAGCTTGCTGACATGCTTTCTTCACTGATTAGCTGCCCCTGTTTTATCAACAGGTATGTCAATGGCTAGCCCCATGTAGCCAATCATCTTTCAGCTACAGATAATGAAACTGAAAAAACTGTCTAGAAAATTACACATTCTGTGCGTGAGTAATAAATGCCCCACATATTTAAACATGTATACACTGCAAGACAAATATAGTTATCATATATAAAATCCCAAGAGTAACCTTTAATAACGTGAACATTATTTATGGCGTTTTCATAACTCTGTAAACTAATTAGATCTGGAACCCTTGACCTTTTGTTTGTTGGAAACCCAAATAATGTTCATGAAAATGTAATGTCTTGGGGATCGGTTATACAACTAGAAAATGATTTCAGTGACCCACACCTCAGGTATAATATAATAAACATTAAATAAATTTTGTAAAACACCTTTATTATACTTCAGCATACTAAGAAGGCAATGATGTCCAGTAAGTACTGTATATGGCCAATTACCTTAGTGAATAATATGTGCCCACACTGAAGTGCTGTGTGGGTTTATTCTTGCATCTTAAACAAAGGGTTAAAACCGACTGAATTTGATAATGGGAAGGGGGGACGATGACATAAAATCATTCTTCACCGTAAACAATAGTGTTTAAGTGCTTTCAAATATCTCATACTGTTCAAGTCACAATTCATCAGAATCTTTAGAAACATTCAGACAGGAAAAATAGCATGCAATGTTCCTTCCAAGAGATAACTGATGAATTGCTTCGGATGTCCTTGAAAACTAAACTCTATAAAGTTTCCACAAAATTCTAGACATATCTACTGCTAATGCTTTCTTTACACTTAAAACATAAATAAAAAAATTCAACAGATGTCAAACGCTCAACAGTCATTTACTTCAGATTTTTATAATTCATACAATATAATTCACACATTCAACAATAGCTATAATGCCTCCATGCCACATAAACAAAAGTTTATATATATATATATATTGTGAATTTTTACATTTCAACTATGCTCTCATGGATGGTACCCTCTTAAAGAACTCCTATGAACCAAAATGTTTAAAAAAAAAAAAAAAAAGATTATATATTAATATGTGTTTAATTTAGAGAGCTCTGCTTTGCTGCTCCTCTTGCACCAGTGAAAGGTATAATTTATTGCATGCAAGACCAGTGGCACATGCTTTGGTTTATAGCTTGTTAAACCTGTGTTTTATTGCCCATCAGGGAGTTAAGAACAAGATAGCATGGGTGCAGGGCAGGGGACACATCACATATTTAACTAGCAGTAAAGGTTCGATTTATCGACACAAATGAAACGGCCCTTTCCCTCTCATAGGTATTTTATGCCAGGAAATTTTAGAGGTTCTTTAATAAATTAGCATGTTTCTTCTACAACGAGTATACACCAAACAACTCTCTGTCACCTCCTGAATTTTCAACAAAAAAAATTAATTATTATATAGATCTAAAGTGCCAAAATATTCTGCAGCAATGTACATGTGCACGTAACTGTGAGAACAATTTAGGCATAGTGGAAAAAGGTATGTCATACATATTCCTCAAAATACAGTAAGTTTAGAGGGAAAGAAACTAATGACGTTTTTTGTTTTTTTGCAATGAGCATATATACATAGTATTAAATATATTAGTACATTTTATAACTTTCTTATCATTTTGAAACATCTCATTAAACTGACTCCCTAACACACAAAATATAGAAAAATGACACATAATGACACAAAATGACAAATAATCCTGCATCAATTTCTTCCTACCATTTTATAAAACCACTAACCATAACATAGGCACTTCGCTAAAATGCCATGTGATTATCTCATTCCTTTTCTTATTATTTGCTTCCAGGTTTTATTCATTTTCTTTGATCTAACATTCATCCATTTTTCCTTACAACCAGTCATTTGCTAGCAACACTCTATTAACACTATGCACATTCTACAACCCCTTCAATAATAGTTTGCCAACAGTCCATTAGAACCACATTCAAAGGACACTGTCATTTTATGAGTACTGAATTTCAACTCCAGGCTCTGGAGTTGAAATTGAGTACTCATAAATGACAATGTCCAGGGACCATGTTTTAGTAGCAGTTTGAACGTTTGTGGTTAACAGATCATTGCATGTATGAAGTATAGTCCCTGGTGAGTATCAAATACTGGGATAATTGGATATTATTCTCACGGCTGAGTAGCTGAGTAGCATGTAAATGTACTTGTATAGGAACATTGGATTTCCTAGTCAGTATTTAGACATATAAAATCTAGAAGATAGCCATGTGTTTTTGTAAAATGGTTTTCCATCTGTTGTGCTGTGCTGAATGTATATTTATGTAGCTAGTCAAGCAATTAAAAATTGTGATTGTTAAAAAAATATATATATATACTACTACAGGTAGTATTCAAACATATTAATGTACCATACCTTTTCACATAGGTTAAAATATCGAACTGTTAAGGTTGGTCACTAAAATCTGTATTGCTAAATTTAGGCACAAACTGTGACTGTAGTGGAGTTGGAGAAATTGACTACACAAAATAAAAGGGATATCCACTATGCTTCCATTATGCAGCCATAAATTTGTCTGCAGAATCAAAGTCACTTTCAGTTTAATTCAATTTAGTCCGAATGGCCCCATACTGAATGGGTGCAAAAGCAACTGTCTGCATATCTGACTGAAAATTCTGGACATTGTTCATGCAATTTAACAATGTCCATATTTTGTCATTTCTGGTCCAGTTTTTACACCTGCCACACAAGGTCCTCGTCCAAAGACGATCCAGGATGTGAAAGACCGCCGGATGAAGTCTCCAATTGCTGGCATCTCTCCAGTGATGGGAGAAGCAATCTGCAACAAGATTGTCCTGACCTACGAAGTATTCCACCCTGACGAAGAGATATTTGTACAGATAGTACTGGTAGAAGTCCTGAGTGAGGTCAACCAGAAGCTTCGGACAGGGGCCACCAAGGCAGTCTATGTAATGCACCACCGACATGTTGTCCATCCGGTGAACCAGAGTAAAGTGAGACCTGTCTTTTTTTTTAAAGCTGCGAAGGATCCTGCAATCAGTTCAAGACAGTTGATGTGTAGGTGTCGTTTGTCTGGGGTCCAGAGACCTCCAGTGGCCGCGCAGTCACACATTGCCCATGTTGCTAGAGTCTAATTCAAGCATGGGATGGGATCCGAACGGCTTCCATGTGGCTCAGCCACCACTGCAACTTTTTTGTGAGAGAGACGGTCTGATTATAAGACCATGAGATCCGTAGTTGATGAGCCTTCAGGTTTTGCACGGTGCGATTGTGCAGGGGGCCCCATTAAGGTTGCCTAAATGGATAAATATAGAAGGCCTATCATCCAAGCCAGATCTCTTAGTGTGACCCGTGGTTTACGGAGTATGCGGAAAACGTTCTACCTGATCACCATGATCTGGAAGGATGGGAGTTTCAGCACTGCCCTCATTGAGTCTACAGTAAAGCCCAGAAATTGAACCAATTGAAATGGTGCCATCGCAGACTTCTCTTCATTGATGATGAATCCGAGGTCCTGCAATAGCTGGACCACCAGAAATGTATCCAAGAGTGACCGGATCTTGTGCCATCAGACAACTGTCGTACAGGTCCAAGTATATGATGGACAGGACCGTTCCCTGAACCCTTAGGAGAATGAGGATCCCCTCAATCTTGAAGTCCCCGTAGATGATGTATGCGTCCATCTTTTTCTTCACCAAAAAAATATTGCTCAGGAAGCAGGGTGGGCCCTCCGACCTCTCTATCACACCTTTCAATCTGAGATTGTTCAGTTACATGTGGATCAGGGCCATCGATCCTGATCCATCTAAAGAGGCTGAGGAGGGACAAGTTGTACTGACCGGGCTTGAATTTTGATCCAGAAACTCTGTTTGAAGAACACAAGGGTCTTGGGAGAGTCCCACTCACTGTGGGGAAAAAATGATGCAATTGGAATATATGGGAAATGGTCTGTGACTCTTACCTGAGGTAGGTCTGGCACGGAGAGAGGAAGCATATCGTCCACGAGAAGATCAGCGGGGAGAGAGCAGGCTTAGTGTTGGTACAGGTAGGCTGAGGTGGAGAAGGACTTAGAAATTTGGGGTCTTATGCCAGAAAAGGCCACTCTGCTGGTGACGTGGCCCTGTTGCCAACCAACCCTAGTGGAAAAATTATCCACGTAATGAAAGACCTTCCTTAAGGAGGCCTGTGACTAATTCAGGGATGCATAGATTGAGACATGATGATTCAGCTCCTTCATGAACTTGTCGCATAACAGGAAAATCTTAGCCCTGGGTCCAAATTCTTTGGAGGCCAGGTGCACCAGTTTTGCATCCAGTTTGAGAGGGCCTAGTAGGCATAATGCTCATTGGGTTCACTCACAAAGCAGGTGTCCCGTCAGGGCTTCGTCAGCCATCAGGAAAATCAGGAGTCAGTGGGCCGCTGATATTTAGCAGTTTATCTTTAGTAGCATAGAGGCCTTGCTCCAAATCATTGTGGGGGTTCTTGCCAGACCTGGTCTTAAACGTGACGGGGTCAAATTCTGGAGTGAGAGACACCTTGTCTGGTATCGTAGATCTAGGACATTCCACGCAAAGTTTATTCCTGACGTCCTTTTCCAGAGGACGACGTAGCCAGTAGTGCAGGAAATCAGTGGTATAGAGCTAAGTGGGTACATTCCAATGAATGGGGATGCCTTATAACACATGAGTCAAACAGTGGTTGACAATTGTGCTCCAGAGTGACTGAGTATAACGCCTGTCAGAGGGACTGAGTATAACATCCATCATGTTATACTCAGGTACCCCTGATAAGGTTTTCCTTGTCAGCATGTAGTAAGGGCCCATGGGAGGCAGACGTGGAGCCTAGCTCTGCCATTTTCAAAATAACTGTGTCTTTGTTTGCCAAGGCTCTTCCAAGGGCATTGGCTAATGGAACCCCTGTCAAGAAAGAGGTGGGAAAAATATATAAAAAATAAAATGAAGTGTAAGTGACCCTCCATCCACCAGGGGGATTCTGGCCAGAGTTTTACACCCTTGAGTTGAAAGCTGGAAGAGGAGCCAAAATAAGTATCAAACTCTCTTAAGGTAAATTATCAAGGCTATATTATCAATTAAAGTGGCAAATTTGCAATTTGTTTCTGTATATCTCTTGACTTGGTTGGTATTTCAGTGAAATACCAACACAGTCAAAATGAGTATTTCATAAAGATTCTGTCCTTATGAAACACTAATTTTTCAAGTGCTGCTTTGAGGTGGCTTTACACTTACAACAGCACAGCAGGCAAACAAAAACAAAAACAAAAACAAAAACAAAAAATTACAGACACTTTTATGCCAGGATAAGTGTCCCAGTGACAATAAACTGAGTAATAATAATAATAATAATAATAAAAAACAAACAAATGTACTTACCTGTTTTTGTAATCTTTTAATACCCTGTTGGTGTAAAAGGTGGCAGCATCAGCCATCTCTTTGACATAGGGACCTGGTTTTGGGGACTAAAAATAAATAATGATTAGTTTGCGCATTGTTTGCTTCTTTCTCCATATTTAAATTTTCCTACAGTAAATGGTTACATTGAACATTGTTAAGTTTATAAGAATAACTAATAACAAAAGTATTAAACTCACCATTGCAACCCAACCAAGGGCTGGAATACTTTCACTGATTGCCGAAAGATGATTAAACATTTTACTTCCACGATTCTTTTCTCTATACGTCTGGATTTCAAGTATTCTTTCTGATATTGGCTTCAAAATCAAGGCCTCTTCAGCCTAAATAGAAGACGTACAATTATAGTTGTTTTTTATTTGTTTTTGTTGAGTTTTATCCTCCTAATGACTAAATAATATCAAATATGTCACAATATATGCCTAAATCCCCATTCACAAAAAAAAGCGTTTTTAAGAACAAATTCTAAGAAATTGTAATTATAAACTTTTTTTGCACTCTGTACTTTACTTTACACATGTTTTGGATGCATGTAAAAATTTACATGGAAAACACAAATATGTAATAACACAATAAATAGACCTCCAGAAGACAGCTATTACTGGAAACATAACTTGCATAGATTTTTCTCCAGTACTGGTTTTACTCTCCTCTGACTCACTCAGAGGACTAGATGTAAAGACTTACAAGGTTATTCACTAAAGTGAGAATTCAAAGTGAATTTCATATTAAAGGGTAGAGTAGCCAAACTGCAAGTATAGTTATTTAGATCATTTTTCAAGTTAATCTATTTTCGCATCGAACTTGAAATTCACTTTGAATTCTCACTTTAGTGAATAACTCTGTCAATGAGTCTCTACTCCGTCCAACAGTCTTGTTGAATGAAGCAGAGCTCTAATGTCTCTCAGCATATTACGTGAAACAGTGAATGTAAAGGTTACGTTAAAGGGACACTATAGTCACCAGAACAGCTATTGCATAATGTAGTTGTGCTGGTGTGTACAGTAAGTCCCTGCAAGCTTTTTAATGTTGCTGCCTAATAATAACACTAGTGGCTATCACTCGGACAATGTCAAATCAGTGAGTGTGTGTGTTTGTCTCAGTGAATGTGTGCTAGTCTCTTTTTTTCTGTCACATCCTTGTCATTAGGACTATCTTTCTAGTGTACATCCTATTCGTCATCTGTGGAGAGCAGCATTTCTACCCTGTATTCCCACAGTGACTATAATTATATTTTGCAACTGCAAATTTCATATCTGTTGTGTTCGCCAGGTTCTATTTCGTAAGTCTGAATGTATTAAAATAATTAATTTGTATTTGTATTGAAACAGAGAGCAGTGGGTGCATAACCTGATAGTTAAAGGGACACTATACTGTAGTCACTAACTTTAGCTTAATAAACCAGTGTTTGTGTATAGATCATGCCTCTGAAGTCTCAATGCTTAATTCTCTGCCATTTAGGAATTAAATCACTTTTATTTCTGTCCATGCAGCCGTAGCCATGTTGCTTGGCTGTGACTGACACAGCCTGCATGAAACCAAAATGGTTTAATTTTCAATCAGATGTTACTTACTTTAAAAGGTTTTATCTACTGTTCTGTAATTTGAACTTTAATTACATACAGGAGGCTAATGCAGGGTCTAGCAAGCTATTAACGGAGCTGGAAATAAGAAATTCTAAATTAAACAGAATTTGCAATAAAGAAGTGAAATCATTAATGACTCTTTACAGGAAGTGTTTAGGAAGGCTGCACAAGTCACATGCAAGGAGGTGTGCCCAGGACGGTATAAACAAAGTGATTTAACGCCTAAATAGTAGAGAATTGAGCAGTGAGACTACAGAGGCATGATCTATACATCCAAACTACTTAATTAAGCTAAAGTTGTTTTGGTGCCTATAGTGTCGCTTTAAGAATCACTAAAGTCACTCAGACCACATAATCTCAATGAAGTAGTCTGGGTACAGTGGTCTTGTTAATTTCTAGAAACACTATAGCGTTATAGGAATACAAACCTGTGTCCCTGTCTGTAGGTAAATCTTGGTCATCCCCCCCATTTGAAAAAATAAATAAAATTAAGGTTTTCCTCACCTTTTCTCAGCGCTGAGGCTCCATTGTCACACTGCTCACCAGCCACTATAGATGTGTTTTACCCTGAAATTGCAGTTTCTAAAAAACTGCAGTTTTACATTGCAGACTTAAAAGGACATTGGCCACTGCACCAAGACACTGAAATGAAGTGGTCTGGGTGAACTTAGTGTCCTTTAACTCTGCAATGTAAAACATTGCTGTTTTTTAGAAACTGCAATTGTGGGTTAAAACACACCTCTAGCGGCTTAAACTGCACTTGCTGCGTAAAACGTGATACTCAAAGCTTTCTTACTAAAGAAGTATTGGATGTGTGGGCTGCCCCAATGATCTTGTAAGATTAAAATTGGATAGGACCTGCAACGAGGAAGCCATGCCTTCTCGATGATGTTGCGGGAGGTGGAGAAGTGAGCAGTGCCAATGGAGTCTCGGCACTAGAAAAAGGTGAGTAAAACGTTTTTACACAATAATCTGGGAGGCTTTGAATCTAACTAGAGGCAGGGGTACTATAGAATTAGAAATATAGGTTTGTATTTCTAATGCTTTAGTGTTCATTTATGCTTGCTGTTCTGACTTTAGGGGCTTTGACTGAATGCATGACTTTAGCTTTGACTGAATGCATGAATGTAAAGTCAGTCTGGTATGGGCAGAAAAGCCCTGCATTGTGCTTGTGCTGCAGTTTTTCAGGACCTTTCTTTGTAACAGGACACATCACAGAAAAAAAAGGACCTTCTATTTAGGAGGTATGCACTCCCATAACTGTGATATATAGGCACAGTCTAGGAGGTAGTGAAATCTTGAACGCTATATTTGTTAGCACATTAAACCACCACCAATATCACATTTTTCAGTCATATAATTGTTTTAAAAAGATCACCATAATTGTAAATCCATTCCGCTTTTCAGTGTTTACAACGAAGTTGGACGTCTCAGAGCTTATGTACACATGGCGTTAAATCAAAAGTGCTTCATTAAAAAAATACCGTGACCTTTACACACTTATCTTGCATTAATATACCTTCTAGAATGTTATTAAAACAGAACATATTACTTAAATAAATCTTTGTTTTGCACTGAATGTTTGGAAATGGCCATAATCCACATTTTTGTTGAGTGTTTTTTCCAGAATGTGTAATGATTTAAATCCTCTAATGACTACAATGTTATGACATGCAATTTATTTTACAAGAATTTTTCATTCTTATTATACAAATTTGCTTTTGAAATGGTCAGGCTACACTCCATATAAGTCTCACTGTGGAAAATAAAATCAACTTTTTGTATTAACCATTCAGAGCTGAAGTGACGAGCAACACATGGACTGAATAACAGAAATCTGTCTCTCTTTCCCTCTAAAGGGTAACTGCAGAAGCTGATTTTTTTAAGTGGTGAGAGTATGAATCAGTAAGTGCGTACGGGATCATCCAGATACATTTTTAAAGGAGTTTATTTGTGACTTTTAAATATGTTAAGAGTTGCCTGCTTTTAAAATTTTAAAAAGACATAATATTTTGGTATTGTTGTCACTTTGAAAAAGACCAAGGCAGCTAGAACGATGGTGAAACTGGCCAGAAGCCACATAAGCAAAAATAAATTTGCACTTCCAGAAGAACCTTTGTACTTTAGCTCTCATTCCCGTGCATGGGGTTATAAGTAAAGACTTGGGTCCTTCTGTACATAGAAAATTAATTTACACATGCAAATACAGGAGGGTAAGTTTTTCTTCTTAGTATTTTCCCAGATGGCATTCGGAAGCTTTATTTAAAGGGACACTATAGTCACCAGAACAACTACAGCTTAATGTAGTTGTTCTGTTGAGTATAATAGTTCCCTTCAGGCATTTTCATGCAAACACTGCCTTTTCAGAGAAAAGGTAGTGTATACATTGCCCCTAGAGACACCTCCTCAGATGGCCACTGGAGGTGCTTCCTGGCTTAGTGCTGCACAGTAGGCAGCCCTGCCGTTCAGCGTCTCCACGCTCTGCATGGGGATGCTGAATTTTCCTCACAGAGATGCATTGATTCAATGCATCTCTATGATGAGGTGCTGATTGGCCGAAACAGTGTTTGGCCCCAACCCCTTGCTGATTTTAGCCAGTCCAATGTTTTCCCGGCAAAAAACCCGGCATACCCACACAGCGCTGGAAATAAGGTGAGTTTTATTAATTTTTAAGGGGGCTGAAGGGGAGGGGGGGTCAAGCCACCTAAATGGTGGGTTAAACACTATAGGGTGAGGAATACATGTTTGTGTTCCTGACCCTATAGTGCTCCTTTAATACAATTCGCTATGAAAAGCCTTCTTGGTTATGTATTCTATACCACTGCCAGCAATTTGTTATTTTTACCCATCATTTAGACTTAGTGACAGGCCATTGTAATTCATCTACAAGAGTTTAAACTCAAGATAATACATTCAGATCTAAAATGTTTTCTTGTCATTTGTTATGCCTTAATCTACATTATCCAAGTACATGAATATGAGAGAAACCAGACCAGTACAGTTTAGTGCATGTAATCTGATTATTAAATGAAAACTCTTACCTCTCTGGAAGTTACACCATAGAATAAAAATAACTATATATTATTAACCTGTTTTGTGATGCTCTATTTTCTTTTAGATGCAAGTTAAAGATTTAGCAATTAAGATTACAGTTCAGTTAAGTCCTGGCACATCCAAAGCACAAAGTTTCAATGTTTACTCTAAAAACTAAATCTCAAAATGGTAATGCAATAAATATAAACCAACAGAATAAATACAAAAGAAATAAACTCCTCATTGTTTAAGCTGACTAGAAACTTTGTGGACTGACTTTTCTTTAAATGCAGTACTGAATCTCAACATCACATGTTCTTCAAAGTAGTTTCCTGAAATGGTACCGTATGTACTTGAGGATATTTAAATAGGAACTGTTACTGTGAGTGGCTGACAGCTCTGGTTACCACCACACATTAAAGGCTTTTTTTACTATATGCACATTTTGTGGCAAAAATTGGCCACGCGTGCAGGATACATGATATACATTTTCTGATCACATTGACAAATAATCAATTTCCTAATTATGCACATTTAAATAGGCAAAATAAGGTAAGGTAAGCAGACCCCACACTCATATTTTCAGTGGCAGAATTTATTTGACCAATATCGCACAGGTGGACCTAGTAATATTTCCGCACCTTGGCGCCTCTGTCCAGGTTCTGCATGGCAAGAGCTGTTGCTTGCAGGTTGTTTGTACATGATATTGTTCACTTGTCTGTCTGTCAGGGTATATCTCAATTGTATCTGGCAGTGTGTATGTGTGTGCGCGCATTACATTGTGTACTGTGTGCATGATTGGCAGTATTCTTGCATTGTGTCTGTGTGGCATTGTGAAACTGGGTATGTGGGTGGGTCTGTATTTGTAGTATGTGAATGTATCTCTTTATCTCTCTATGAGCTGGCCCTGCAATTTGGAGAGCTTACAGAAGGCTCTCAGACCAGAATGTTAAGGGACAGAATGTACATCTGTATGGAGCTTGGAGTGTTCCTAAAATGATTATAGCATGAGTAAATTGTAAAAGGAATTACTCCAAAATCCTTTCTTTAACAGTACTGATTTCTGCTGGATAGATAAACTGAAGATCCTTAAATTAATTCCTGAATTCCCTTACTATTAAGTATAAAATGCAGTGTTAATATTGGTGGCAAATTTCAATTTAGTTTTAGTCTTGGTCTTTTGACTAAAAAGCTATTTTAGTTTTAGTCGTACCTTAGTCATCTGAATTGTTTTAGTTTTAGTCAACTAAATCTCCAGTAGAATTTAGTGGACTGACTCTTCAATAGATTTTAGTGGACTAACTCTCCAGTAGGTTTTAGTCGACTAAATCTCCAGTAGACTTTAGACGACACAACTAAAATCTAATGGGTTTAGTTAAAGCCTCTGTCTCTTTTGCCCCTTCCCAAGCTCCTCTGTGTCTCGTTTGCCTCGTTTCCACTGAGCGAATCAGTTCGGGTCGGTTCGGTACGGTACGCTATTTTGAGTGTTTCCATTATGAAAGTGGCCCATACAACCGAACCAAACTGCACCATTCATGGTCTCCCTTCAGATGTAGGGCCATAGGAAATGGTACGGTATGGTTAGGGCGGAGCTACTGGCGTCACACGATACATTCCACTGATTGGTGGACAGAAAAACGTCAATGCTCACATCAAAGGCAAGCGTTAAACAAACACCACGTCGCCGTTTAGTCCAGATAATAGGAGGAGGATGCCTGCAAACAACAGCAAGGTCTGGTCGGCTCAGGAACTATCCACTTTCCTAATTATAATTGGCGATAGCGTTATTCAGAGTGAGCTTGATGGATCAGTGAGAAATGAAAAGGTGTATAAAGATATTTCTCAGCGGATGGCAGCTGAGGAATTTGAACGGACATCGGGTCAGTGTAGGGCAAAGCTTAAAAAGCTGAAAGGCCAATATAAAAAAATTAAGGATGCCAACAGCCGTAGTGGAAACAGTTGAAGTACTTGGAAGTGGTACGACGCCATGGATGCCATTTACGGTCATAGGCTGGCAAACCAAGGCAGGGAAGGAGGTCTGCATCTGCACTTCTCGAATCCATGATAGAACCCGTTGGTAAGTTTTGTTTCCCTACTTTGCACTGGCTTTCGCTCTGCTAACCATTTATAAATTCACTGCACAAAACCATTAACTATTTGCACAAAAAACCCCACATTTTATTTGTACAGTGGACTGAACTATTGATCTGTGCATTTTCAGATACAGTTGATGGACTCTCCAATGATAGCTCAACCTTTTGTTATGTTTCTCACGATGGTCCATCAGCGTCGTTCAGTAGCACCAATACGATGATGTCAACACCGACCCAACCACAGAGTATGCCCAATGCACCCCGGCACACTGGTAAGACATGATGTTCAGAGTGAAAGTTGTAATTGTGCATTTTCCTAACTTTTAATTCACAGCAAACTGTGAACTCGCTTCAAAATGCCTATTTTGTTGACTGCATACATGCTACACATAAGACACATGAAGTTCTTCCACACATATTATGCATTGCAAGCCTATTTCCCATACAGATTATTTGCTCAAAAATAATATGAAAATACTCATAAATATAATAAAATGAAATACTCATAAAGACTGTGTTGGCATTTCACAGAAATTCCAATGCAGTCAAAAGATATCATAAGACAAAGTACGGACTACTTTGTCTTTTGTATTATCCCTATGCCTGGCAAAGCCTAACAAAAAGGTAGAGCTACCACTGTAAAGCATTGTCGAGCCCCCAGCCATTACTGGAGATAAGGGCTTTGTCTATGAGGGTCCCTCTGGCTTGCAGGATTCTGCATGTACATTACTGTTGTACTTTCATACATGCGTCGGGATTAGAGCACTAAGGTTGGTTCCTGGCAGATGAAACGCCAGGAGCTGAAGAGTACCTGCAGGTAGATGAATGCGACAGCAGTGAAGCACAGTTCCAGGTAAGTAAAACTCACCTTTCACTGTCCCCCGTGTCTACCTTATTGACAAATATGCAACACACCAGAATTTGACAGCGCTGCATTCTAGGTAATTTGGCTGAAATCAGCAAGGATGCGGGCAGGGCCAAATGCCGTTTTAGGAAATCAGCAGCTCCTTATAAAGATGTATTGAATCAATGCATCTCTATGAGGAAAATTCAGCATCTCCATGTAGAGAGTGGAGACGTTAAATGGCATTGCTGCCTACTGTGAAGCACTGCCCCAGGAAGCACCTCCACTGGCCATCTGAGGGGTGGCCACTTGGAGGTGTCCCTAGGGGTCAATGTAAACACTGCCTTTTCTCTGAAAAGGCAGTGTTTGCATTAAAATGCCTGAAGGCAATGATTGTAGTCACCAGAACTACTACATTAAGCTGTAGTAGTTCTGGTGACTATAGTGTCCCTTTAATTAAGTGGTTTCAGTACAAATAGAATACATTGTGTTTTTCTATAAAAAGCTGTGGGTTGGACCAGAGATCATCAGTCAGGAGCAGGTACTCGGAGGAGACTGCTCAGCATTAGATTATAAGTGAGTAAATATTTTTTATTTTTTGAAGGGATGGCCCCATAATCTAAAAGTAAGGAACACTAACATTACAAATAAATATTTATTTTTAATATTAGTGTGTCCCTTTAATCCCTATATTTATCTTCAGGGTTTGCATAATTAGTTTCTTTACAGTGCAGTTGACATAATCTAGAACCAGTTATTTCCAAGAATGATTAGACAGCCATCTAAAGACATAGGACCATTGTTTGTTTATTCAAGCATTCTGCTAAACGCTACAAAAACAGATCAATCTACAGCACATAAAGAATTTTACATTTGCCTTTTTGCAAAACCATTTTTGCTACATCTTCACTAAGAGTCAAAGACATCTCCACCAGCAAGCTAAAATATCTTTATATGCAAAGTTGTAATACTTTGTTCATTTAACATTCCTTTTTCATCTATTTCTTATGACATAGCCCATTACTGATTTGCCATTTTAATATTGTTCTAAAATTTGAGACACTGGGAAATGTGTTAAAGTGGATCTGTCACACTGGCGGGGGGGAATCATTGAAGGTTACATCTTTACTTAGGGTCCAGTATTATGCATGCAGGAGAGTACCTCATTGAGCTCTATTGGATCCTGCGAGACCCATAAGACCACATGATGAGCAAAAGTCTTGTCACTTTATACACGAGACAGTTGCTTAAGTTTACTGTACAATCCTTAGCATAAACACTTCTGTTTTATTGCAGTGTTCTTTATGTCATTTTTTAAATCTCTTTTAACCTCCCTTGTATGCTTGTAAGTCTTCTAAACCCCACACTGAGTGTCTCCTACATCTCCCTTACCCCTTTTTTTTTATCTTATATGCCGTTAAATCTCTTCTAACCTCTCTTACAATAGATCATGCTCAGAGTCTAAGTAAAGTACATGCTTCTAATATAGATTGATACATGTACCTTTTTTGGTAGGCTGCATTACCTCTTAAATGTCATCCTTACATTGACTGACTTCACAGATCTACAGTCAATGTAAACTGACTGGATATATTATTTGAGATTTACATAGTATTACACAACTCTCAGCTACATCGTGATTCAACATTTTCATTGTGCCATGCAATCTTAATTTAAATTTTAGCTCTTTATTTTCAGTGACAAACCGATATCACAAAATGCATACCCCTTAACATTACAAAATGGAAATGTTATTTTTTTTGTGGTTGGTTGGAAAGTTTGCCATGGTGGGACTTTTTCAGGACATTTTTGATGAATTCTTGAAATGCGATCATTTATGTAACTGAAAATGTAATTAGTCTTGTTTACACTGACTAATTACAAAACACATTACTGTAAAGCTTGGAGGTTCATTAATGTAAAGCTCTGTTATATATTCAGACAGAACAAAAATGTGGAGCTTCAAAGAAAGTGGGACACTGGCATAGAATAGAGGGGCAGAGGACTAAAAGAGGAATACTTGGGAGGAACTAGAACAGTAGTGAACAAGCAACTCCAAACTCTGATGGACACGAAGATACTTGTTGCAAATCAGCATCCTCCTCTCACACAAAGTGACACTTCTGTGTCATTCTGTGTCATCTATGACGTGGCATGCTCAGCTTCAAGTCCCTTTTGTAGACAGAATGTAGTGCATCATAATGTAGGGATGACAGCTACAGAGTAATTCCTATCACTCCAAAACTTCCCGGTTTGGTTCAGTGGCACAATGGATATCCTCTCCCTGATATTTAAACCAATACCATTGTGGTCTCTTGTTACCTAAGAGTGTGTTATATTGTATATAGTGTTGGCTCTATTGGTTTTTGACTTTGGCTCAGATCTTGACTTTGGTTTTCTCTGTTACTCGTAACCTTGCCTTGTTACGTATCTTGTCCTGTTGTCCTCAGACTGCCCCTTTGTACTTTTTTCTCCTGTTTGCAGGCGGTTTTACCATTCTCGGCACAGCATTATAAAAGCTACTATACTATATCTTCTCATTATTGGGGAGATCTGCCAATCCAATCCAATCCTTATCTTGGCTGTCCACCGATCATGTGATCTCCCAATTCGGCAGACCGCCTTCTTGCCCAATTCAACAGTGTCAGACAGCCTCCCCGACACCATCTGCAGTTCTCCCGCCTCAAATTATGATGCGTGCTGTTGTGCCGGCATCCTGACAGCATAGACACAGAAGTGCATCTTATTTGGTGTTCTATTACATTTTGGGGACGTGCTTACAGCAAACACGCTGCTCCCAACATATAAATAGGTATCTTCTACAGTCCCCTGTTGTGGTTCCTAAAGTCCCAATAGTGCATTCCTGATTATATTTACCTATTTTTCAGGTTTTTTTTTTACACACCATTTCCTGACTATCCTAATATCTGGCTTCCCTGACCTGGTTTTGAACCTTGTACATCTGATCTCTGGCTTCCTTTTGACCGTGGCTTGTCTTTGAGCTCCCTGTTCACTATTTCTATTATGCTCGTTAAGACCGGCCACTCTAAGGATTGGTATACGTGCATTCTATTCTCTGGGTTTATACTCTGCATATTGGGATATATTTATATACCATGTCACTGATCTACTATATGAGTGCCATGTATTCCTGCATGATGCAACTCCAATATATCCCTTTCCTGGCCACTTACTGGCAGAACTATATTAGATGTAGCTTTTGTTATCCCCCAGACTGCCCTTCTTATTGTGATTTATACCCTGCTTGCTCTATATTGTAAGCTTGTTTGAGTAGGATCTTCATTAAACTCTTGGTCCTGTCAAACTTTGAAATAATATTCTCATTTGCTGTTAAATCCCCACTTTTTAAAATTGTAAAGCGCTGCAGAATAAGTTGGTTCTATATAAATGCCAATAATAATTAATAGGTGCGAGATAAGATAATATATATTTATTTCTCTTTTAATATGAGAAAGTAGAGAAAGAGAGAGAGATCAAGATTTTAACATTGGTTTATGATGAGATCTTATCTATCCAAATCAAGCACAGCTATTATCTCATCATAGAAGATTGTTATTTTAATATGAAAATGGTTGACACAAATATTAGGAGACTGCTTCTAAACTAAGGCAGCACAGGAAGAAAGAAAAATAATGTTAAATCAGATGATGTAAAAGAGAGTCTGGAAAAACCTCCAGCATGTCTAAGGCATGTGCTACATGAAACGTCTTGTCACTTTAGACAGGAGACAGTTGCATCAGATTACTTTACAAGCCTTTGCATAAACACTTCTGTTTTATTGCAGAGTTCTGTAAGGTCTTTTTTTTTTTTTAAATCTACCTAAAACGGAACACAACATAAGTGGTACTTTCTTTTATGACAAATTTCAAGTAATCTATTTATGATGTGTATTTGATGCTGCCTTTTGATCCTATTACATGCACTTTCATTTTTAATGTGGAATCTCGGAACTGGCACGCTCCCTTACCCGAACATTTTAGTAGTCAAACCTAAAATTTTAGAAATAATGTCTCGGTATCCGAACAAATCACATGGCACTAACCTCACTGGTACCTTGTAGGTATGATGCTTTGACCTCCTAGCATTAGACAAAGCGAACAGAGCTCCATTCTGTCAACAAACAGAGCTGATAGGTAAAGTGAAGTTACATTTTCATTTCATTTACATTGTGTTTATTGTTTTTTTCTGTATTATTTTATGCATGTAAGGTATTATTAAACTGCAAATTTTGTGTTAAAATGCTGTAATTTTGGGGTCTGGAATGGATTTATCTAATTAACATTAATTCTTGTGGGAAATTATTATTTGGTTTTTGATCAAATCGGATCTCAAACAGCCTTCTCGAACAGATTATAGCTACTTTGTCTCAGAATATCTTTTGACTGCTAATGAATTTCAGTCAAATTCCAACAAAGTCAATGTGAGTATTTTACAGATATTTTAACTTTATGAAATTTTGGATGGATGGGAATGACAGTGCTGCATTAATATTTTAATGCGATATGACAGTCCGCTCTGTGCTGCTTGGGTTAACGAGGAGGCATTACCCTGTGCAGGAATGGGTCACTGTGATTGACTTAGATTATCAGCTGACTGCTTTCAACCCATCTTAGTGCCCATTGCAGCTATGATTTGGTATAGCTAGAATGAAATGCGTAATCTTTGCCTTAGCCATACCTCCAGTGGGGGCTGGGCAGTGGGCAGCCTGGGACACTCATTCGAAAACGTGCCAGAGACATAACTCAATGAGATGAAATGGTTATAGTGACTTCAGGGTTCCCTTAAGGCTAATTCAATTAAGTGACATCACTTAATGAAGTGGTCTGGGTGCCTCGTCCAGCTAGGGTTAACCCTTTTTTTTAATAAACATAGCAGTTTCAGAGAAACGGGTGTGCAGGTTTTTTTTTTATTAAGTGGTGCTGGTTTTATTTATTAAGGGTGCAGGGTTTTTTTTATTAAGGGGGTTGTGCAAGGTTTTTTTTTTTTTTATTAAGGGGTCCACCACGGATGCCAAATGCTTTAGGTACGCCATAGCAGTTGATTAACAAATACCGGCTTTGAAAAAGCATGACTCTGCTTCTAGCCTCTTGCAATCAAAGTTTTCACTGCTGCACAAGTATGAGTTATTAAATATGCTTGCACTTTCCGGCATTCGGACAGATTCGTATTCAATAAAGCAATATTCTGAGTACATTTAATATTTGTCTTTAATGTTTAATTTTTATTGACATTTTTGCATTGATACAGGAAAGATTTTGACACTTAAACAACCACATTGTGCATCCTTATAGATTCTCTCATGTAAAAACTGACACTTGTACAGCCTCAACAAGTAGCTAACACTAAATGTATCTTTTTAGACTGATATGCTTGGCATCGTGGTGATATGCATTATTATTTCCCTTGATTTCCAGATGCTTGCTCCAATGTGGGGTTAACAAAAAAAAAAAAAAAAAGAACCTGTGTTTTTTTTTCTTTTTCTCTCCCCCCTTTCCCTCCCTCTCTTACTTTATCAGCCTCCTTTCTCTCCTTTCTTTTACTCCCTTGACCATGGCACCTATTCTTTTCAAGCCCGAACCCCTATCACACCTGAAACCCTTTTCGTATAGTTAACTCATCTTTGGACTCTCACCTGACTTGTACGTTTAAGTGTCTTGTAGCATTCATGTTTAGGGTAATTTAACCCTAAATTTACTTGTTTGTACACGGTTTCTGTCAATTATGTTCAACAAATGCCTAAAAATATATATAAAAAATAAAGAACAAATAGCCAATAATGATGCAACATGGAAAGAAATCAATAAATGTGTGGGTGAGCAGAACTTGCACAGACTTTTTTTTTGTCAGTTCAATTAACTGTAAAGCTCCTTGTGTAGGTGTAGTGGACTCTGCTTGAAGCCAGTTTATCACTAACTGGCATGACTACTGTTGGTTACTTTACTTGCTAGATAATAATTTTGCCTATCACTTTACTTACATTATCTGGCATTTGTCAGTTTTTGACAAGTTGCACTTGTCTAAGGTAAAATATCAGCGTACTACATAGTTAAGATAGTCAATGTGTTTCGCTTCCCCCCTTTTCTTTCTATACACCGCACTAAAAGGCACCTAAAATAGCCCAGTTGAACATGATGGGAGAGAATACCAGGCCGGACAATACACACTTCCAAACAATCCCCATACTTATGGCGTGGAACCCACCGCTTAGAACAAGGCTCCACCAACTAGAGAAGAACGCAGATAGACAGGTAAACCAGGCCTACAGAGTAAGATACAGGGATAGACACACAAGACAGTAACCAGCCAAACCCACAACTGCCTGAATACTAGGTGCAAACTTGGAACCAAAGGCCACAGTGAACTGTCTATATTGAGCTGTTTATTGTCTAAATTACGGCTGTATGCAATGTATACTTTAATGCAAATTGAACTGGATATACGCTGAGCTGATGGTTGAAAATTTAATATGCGCTCTATTCCCCATCACCCTTCTTCCTTTCTGTACCTCAAAAATCAATACAAATAGTCAAATTGCAAATAAAAAAGATAGTCAATGTGGAGTCTTGACTATATTTGATATTCATATTGAAAAGATATATGTCTGCCATTTGGACAATGAGCTTAATAGCTAGATTTTTTTTTTAGCAGATTTTTAATGTTGCGAGTTCCCTTAAGTCAATAAGATTCAATTTAAGAAGATTCTTTCTTAAAATAAAAAAAATATACCAGTGTAGTAAGGTAGGAAAACAAAATCTCTCTAAATCATGCCATTTTAGATTTGGTTAATAAACATGAAAAGCAGATAAGACAAACCTGAAAATCTCTAAGGGTACAGACGGGTAATTATTTACTGTATGTATTGAATGTATGGAACTGGCTGTCATGGCAACATCCGTCCAATGAAAATCATAGTCAGCTGCAGAAAAGTAAAAAATATTTGTGACCTACAGGCATCACTAAAAATGTTAATCCACTTTAAACCAAAAAATAAAAAATTATGTATCAATGTGTCTTTGTAGTAGTATTCTATTTATAGTAGTAAACTTGTCAAGAAATCAGCCAAAATATACAGTTTATATATATTAAAATAAATAATTTTGGCGTTACTAACCATTTTATTATAAATCTTTTTTTGGCTCAACATGTCACAACAAGATGGGACAGTTCTGATTATGGGGTTCTGTTCCTCTATCTAAATTTAGCTCCCTGGTGTCCTGCATAAGAGGACAGCAGGGCACTGTCCTTGGGCACCACAGCGCAAGCGTGTCAAAATACGTGCTTGCACTGTGCATGAGCACTAGGTCCAGCAGGCAGGGGGACAACCAGACAGGTCACTTCAGTGGGTTTCTATTTCAGCAAAACCATAATGGGCATTATCATTGCCCATAATCATGTTACTCATGACTTTCTTTCCCCACCCCTTCCCAATCTCATACATAGAAACATAGTTAGGAGTCCAAAGTTAAGAGGTACGATCAATGTCATCCAACATACAGGGCAGTGATAGGCTGACTGTAAAGCTAATCCATCCGCAGTACTCACAAGTGTGAACTTTCTTTTATCAAATTACTCTCAGACTGATAAAATTTTGGGGATCGGCTTCCATAGACTATTGGTAGCATAACCACTATGTTGAGCTTAAGTTGTTATGTTGGTTAAACATTCACTTTAAGCAACGCATATTTCAATTATCATAACGATGAATAATATATTTTTAATATATATTTTATTGCTTTCAGAGTTATATTTTATTGTTTTACTACCTCCCTTGATTTTGACGGTTGCTGTGATCCTGTTTGTTAGTGTTATAATAATCACTGCTCTTTACCATTACACCAACGTACTGGCATCTTTGCCAAGGTATCGGTGTCTGAACTGAGTGTTACTCTGTACCAAAACTTCTGTGGAAAATCATGAGATGCACTAACTGCACAGTGTACAGATACATGTTTCACTTTTTAATTTGACAAGCACAGTTGAATTGTTCTTTAATTTATAAAGACAAACCTTTGATCAATTAGCCATTTAAAAATATTATATATAGCTGTAAATAGCATATATATATATATATATATATATATATATATATATATATATATATATACATATACAGTTGAATGAAAAAGTATGTGAACCCATTGGAATGATATGGATTTCTGCACAAATTGGTCATAAAATATGATCTGATCATCATCTACGTCACAACAATAGACAATCACAGTCTGCTTAAACTAATAACACACAAAGAATGCCATGTTTTTATTGAACACACCATGTAAACATTCACAGTGCAGGTGGAAAAAGTATGTGAACCCTTGGATTTAATAACTGGTTGAACCTCCTTTGGCAGCAATAACTTCAACCAAACGTTTCCTGTAGTTGCAGATCAGACGTGCACAACGGTCAGGAGTAATTCTTGACCATTCCTCTTTACCGAACTGTTTCAGTTCAGCAATATTCTTGGGATGTCTGGTGTGAATCGCTTTCTTGAGGTCATGCCACAGCATCTCTATCGGGTTGAGGTCAGGACTCTGACTGGGCCACTTCAGAAGGTGTATTTTCTTCTGTTTAAGCCATTCTGTTGTTGATTTACTTCCATGCTTTGGGTCATTGTCCTGTTGCAACATCCATCTTCTGTTGAGCTTCAGCTGGTAGACAGATGGCCTTAAGTTCTCCTGCAAAATGTCTTGATAAACTTGGGAATTCATTTTTCCATCGATGATAGCAATCCGTCCAGGCCCTGACGCAGCAAAGCAGCCCTAAACCATGATGCCCCACCACCATACTTCACAGTTGGGATGAGATTTTGATGTTGGTGTGCTGTGCCTTTTTTTCGCCACACATAGTGTTGTGTGTTTCTTCCAAACAACTCAACTTTGGTTTCATCTGTCCACAGAATATTTTGCCAGTACTGCCGTGGAACATTCAGGTGCTCTTGTGCAAACTGTAAACGTGCAGCAATGTTTTGTCTGGACAGCAGTGGCTTCCTCTGTGGTATCCTCCCATGAAACCCATTCTTATTTAGTGTTTTATGTATAGTAGATTCCCTAACAGAGATGTTAGCATTTGCCAGTGACTTTTGTAAGTCTTTAGCTGACACTCTAGGATTCTTCTTAATCTTCTTAATTCCATCCAAGGCACTTGAAAACATCATTACCCTACTCACAATTTCTGCGGGTACTGCGAAATAATTCTTTAAATCAACATTGCACTATCCAATTGGAAATTATGTATAAGAAATTCCTCACTAGAGGATATCCACGGAAGGTATTGGAGATGGCCCTTAAGAGAGCAAAAACAACCTATTCATCATCTGAGGCACCAAGGGATAGAGGAATTAACACTAGACTTATCTTTCCAATACAGTTTAATACTGCAAGTGCAGAGATTACCTCATCGATCCGGAACAACTGGAATACTTTGGTAATGGACCCTACTCTTCCAGAGAACTTTCGTCAAAAACCTCTGTTCTGTTATAGACGGAACAGAAATTTGAGAGATATGCTGGTCAAAACGGACCCCCAACATTGCTATGGGGTAGCTAAGGGCCAGGCTAGGAACGTGGGGTGTGTAAGGTGTTTGGGATGTGTCACGTGTGGACATATAATCCCTTCTAAAACCTTCAATCACCCACACACGGGCAAGGTTTACAAAATTCGACACCGTATCCACTGTAGGAGTGACTTTGTGATTTACAAATTAACCTGCCCCTGTGGTCTGAATTATATTGGTAAAACAGAGACAGCCCTCTGTGAGAGAATTAGGGGCCACAGGTCAAGTATCCGCCTGGCCTATCGTGATGGCCAGTCGGATAAACCTGTTGCCCGACATTTTCTGGAGTTGAAACATCAATTATCATCATTAAGATGCATTGCGATTGACCACATACCGATACTGATACGTGGGGGTGATCGTGCGAGACTTCTTCTGCAGAGAGAGACTTTTTGGATCATACAACTTGATACCCTTTCACCTAGGGGTTTAAACGAAAAATGCTCTTTTTCAGCTTTTTTATAATATATGATCCAGATTTAGAATAGTGGGGTATTAATTCCAAAGAGTATAATATTTTTAGTTTATGTGAATTTTAAATGTATGATACTGTTCTTTTAAAATACTGTTTTTGTAATTATATTTTTTTGAATACTTATGACTTAAGAGAAGACTCGGTAATGGACTATACTTTAATATGTAATTCTATGATAAATTTTTGCATTGATGGGTGTAAATGTGCACTCTCTATACATTTCACTTATTGCACTTTCTATTCTTTCAGCAGAATTAATGCAACAAAGATGTCACTCAGCACTTTAATACTCATCCATATCACAGCACTAATTATAGTATGATCAAAATGTGAATTTTGCTATTATAATAGTGGATATTGAAAATAACAACGAGCACAGTCACTTTCGATACATGCACTGACACTAAGTATCAATTTTTCGTATCACTTTTCTCAGGTTTGTTTACATAGATTTTGATTCACTGTATTTTATAGACATTGGTACTATTTTATGTATATTACTTATTTATTATTTCTTTTTTATAAGTGCACTTAGCTTCTTAGTAATATCCCCATTTTTGAGTTACATCTAACTATGTTATACATTCCATTATGAAGTTTTATGTTGGGTCCTCCCTTCCTGCCGTTTGGGTTGATGTCCGGTTACCATGGTGACGCGATATATTTTGGAGAAGATCTTTTTTGGTCTGCACTAGTGCCCGTTGAAAAGGGTGGGTTTTAGGAGACAGATTAGTCCCCAGCCACTCAAAAACGAGGTATTCTGCACCAATTAAAATCATTCCTCTCTCCGCTCACGTGACAGGCACCCGGAAGTGAATTCACTTCCGCATTGGCGACTGGTACGAGTCTGACGGCGGGAAAGCATGAGGACCACCTGTGTTGTAAGTACATTAATTATGTGTTTCCTATATAAGCTTTACTTATTCTTTATTTATTTTATGTCCTGATGAAAGCTCCTTAGGGAGCTGAAACGTCGATTTTCAGAATTAAAGAGAAACCATTCGAAAAAAACCGTGAGTGCCGGCTATATTTTTTGTATTTATCAATTTTTGCAACCTGAGCACCAGGTACTTATATTTATGCAAGTTGGAGTGCAGGAATTACCATTTTTTTTTCCTTTTTTTATTTATATATATATATATATATATATATATATATAGTCAACATCACAGGGACCATTTAAACTTTGCCTTTCTCTCTGGCAGCTATTTTAGTAACTGTTGGCCTCCATTATCCCCAGAGTTAATCCACCCTGGGCTGGGATTATGTGTGACTGTGTTTGCTGTTGGGAGTTATGAAACTGTCTGTCTGTTTGTGTATGTTTTACACCTCCTGTGATTTAACAGATGTTTCTTATGTCTAAGTCACCCTGTGGCCATTATAAGTGCAGGGTGTGTATTATTTGTTAAGTGTCTTATGTGCTTTCCTGTCCTGTTGATGCTCTCTACCAACTAGGAAGGTGGGTCTGGCTGTGGAGCATGTGCAGCATCACCTGTTAGTTGTTAACGATTTTGCAAGCATGTATAGTGGCATCTGTTGGTTGTGAAGATCTCATGGATATGCACTACCTGAATAGCATTTTTTTGTTAATTTGCATATTCAGCTGGATTTGCGTATTATGGTTTTGGTAAGAAGAGAATGCATTTCTTCTCAGTGTTTGCCTTCCCAACCCCTTTATAATTATTGCAGAAGTGCTTGTATGATTCCCCATATGCTTTGTGTATGTAACTGAGAGTGTCGTCATAAGTTTAATTTAATGCGGATAAGGGCTACAATTGAGTGAAAAAGTATTGTGTGTAAGTTTCATTGGGAACTGTGTGTTCTGTGTGGTTTGTTCAGGGAAAATGTTCAGACCTGTTGGCTGGCTATATTGATCTCTAATCCCTGGGACAAGTTAAGACTGAGCTATGCCAGAAAGCCACAAGAGCCTTTGTAAAGACAATAGTTGGAGACAGTATAGGCAGAGGTGTTGATAGCTGCCTGGGAAAGGACCAGAAGAGGCAAAGACAGAGGGGATAATACCTGCCAGGAAGGAGCAGCTGCTGTCTGGTCCAGTTGAAGAGGTCCTCAGAGATCCCTGTTAAAGGACCACTCTAGGCACCCAGACCACTTTAGCTTAATGAAGTGGTCTGGGTGCCAGGTCCTTCTAGGGTTAACCCATTTTTTTTATAAACATAGCAGTTTCAGAGAAACTGCTATGTTTATGAATGGGTTAAGCCTTCCCCCTAATCCTCTAGTGGCTGTCTCATTGACGGCCACTAGAGGCGCTTGCGTGCTTCTCACTGTGATTTTCACAGTGAGAGCACGCAAGCGTCCATAGGAAAGCATTGTAAATGCTTTCCTATGCGACGGGCTGAATGCGCGCGCAGCTCTTGCCCCGCGTGCGCATTCAGCCCAGGAGGAGGAACGGAGGAGGAGAGAAGGAGGAGAGCTCCCCGCCCAGCGCTGGAAAAAGGTAAGTTTTTACCCCTTTCACCTTTCCAGAGCCGGGCGGGAGGGGGTCCCTGAGGGTGGGGGCACCCTCAGGGCACTATAGTGCCAGGAAAACGAGTATGTTTTCCTGGCACTATAGTGGTCCTTTAAGCTTTAGTGACTGGGTCTAATGCGCTCCACAAGCCCTGATAGCAGAGAGGAAGCTGACCTGGCGGAGGTACTCAGTTGGTGTATGGGAGCTCCACTACAATATATACATATGCACACACACATATACTCAAATACACACACAGTAGATTTTTTTTAGAAATACTGACTGTTCTCAGCTGTTTCCTGTTCAGGTGTGTCATTGCCTTGAAAATTCTGACATAGGTGCTATGAAGCACCGAAACCCAGTCGGGAGATTTATTTTTAATGTTTCACTCACTTTTGGGCACTTTTCACGAGTTTGGATACTCTATAGCATAGTTATTGGTAGCGATACTACATGACATGACTAGTTCAGGACGGCAGTAGGTTGTTTCACTGATGTGAACAACCGAGGTATTGAAATACCGGTATTAGGGCTTATATTGGGATTGGGATATTAGCCAGGAGTTATCTATCTGTAAACTAGAGATAACTTATATGATAGTCGATTGATAAAGAAGAGATTCTTTATGTAGATTTTCTACTTGTAGCTTGATGGATTAGCTTTTTAGAAACCCAGTTATGGGGTCTTTATTTTATAATATATCCAGGTTGATCCTCCACCATTATTCTAATTTTTGCAGGATTTCACTGGCTGAACATGATAGAAGCTACTACACATAAATAACCCTTTCAGTACCTCCACCTTTCCAGCCCTCATTCCTGGGAAGTCCTCTCTCTAATTTAACAAGTAGAACTAGACTGTATCTGTGTATTGTAGGCATGCGTGAATAAAGCCTGATTGTACACTGATGTTTCTACACATATACACTTACTAGCTACTTTGTATTCACTACATTCCATTTACATAGTCCTCTAAAGATACACTGTTTTTGACTATGTGATTTTCTGTATCAGATGAGCTTTCAGGTTACCCTCCTTGTTTGCTGTTTATTACAAATAGGGTAAAAGCTCAGGATAGCCTGGTACAATCCACATTAACAAATCACCAGACTCACTCTTTTGACCTTTTGTCACGACTACTATATGATCCAACACACAAAACTATTTAACATCTACATAGAATATAAAGAGAGACAGAACATAAACTGGTCCTTAGAATGGCCAGGTTAATACGTTGAAAAATAGAGAATAGTCAAGGGAAAGCCGAGGTCAAAGGAGCCAGAAATACACAAGGTCGATTAGAAAGCCACGTCAGGGAAACCAGAAATAAGAATAGTCAGAAATAGCCAAATTTAAATACTAGGAATGTCAAATACAAGAACAAGAAAATGCACTCTCGGATACCAGGAACGGAAACCACGACAGGACAATCAACTAAGGTACTCTGGGGTTTAAATACACCTCCTTGGGCTGTGATTGGTCAGAGCTTGGCCTCTGACCCCAGAACAATCGTGTGCGTCGACTTTGTGACTTCACACGCATGGGTGCGACCACATGCAGCCGCGAGTCGGGGGCCGTGACACCTTTATAGATTTCTATATACCTTTTCCTAAACTTGTTCAAGACTCACTTGTTTTTGTGTGTGTATATTTGCCAATAATTACTTGTATGCACCACTCTGCAAAATATTCTGGAACTTTATAAGAGAACACATTATATAAGAACTGTTAAATGAATAAAATGCTAATAAAAAAGTTGCACTAGAGTTAAATATCTTGGAATTAATGTTGTACTTTGTGGCGATTCAAGCTATAACAGTACACAATTGCTATTCTCGGTTATTTTTTAATGAATCTGAATA
This sequence comes from Pelobates cultripes, assembly GCA_933207985.1. Classification (NCBI taxonomy): domain Eukaryota; kingdom Metazoa; phylum Chordata; class Amphibia; order Anura; family Pelobatidae; genus Pelobates; species Pelobates cultripes. The sequence goes on along the minus strand of OW240915.1, from coordinate 204,072,290 downwards.
TACATACAACCAATGAGCCAAAAAAACATACCCAGGAAGCTCTACTAGAGCATGGACTCTCAAATTCCTACAGGTCAGCAAAGGGACAGGCACAAGATGTTTTTGTAGGATGCAAAGTCACAGTTGCACAATCTGATATTAAATACTGTGACTCTGTCAGACTTAGTTATATCAGCTGGCGGAATCAAACATTACTCTGGGTGCACTAAGCCAAGACCTGATTCCTTTATTTAGCATATTTTGATAAAGGAAGCCAACCATTTCCTGGGTGGTCTCCTTTCCAAAAACAAACTTCATTTTGACAACAGAATGGGCTGTTGCAGTGACACCTTATATGGATTTTCAATGTGATTGAACATTTCTAAAGCCTATGTCAAATTTTAGGATTGTGGAGCAACTACATTTTAGTGCTATGAGTTCTACACTAGTCACATTTTAGTGCTATGAGTTCTACACTAGTCACATAATTATAGATATACGTTTATATTTCTAAAGCACAGCTGGCTATTTAGAAGTTGCTAGTAAGAGTTTTATTATTTAATCAACAAACAATAATGTTGTTTTTCTCACTAGAGACCAAATGTTAGTGAATTCAAGAGTGATTGCAATATTTAGACAAAAAGTACTGGCTTGGAAAAAGCCTCTATTATGGCTATTTTAGCCTGAATTTTGCAATTAGTTTTAGCTTGCTACAATTAATTGTTTAGTGACAATGTATTGAATTTAAAATTTAAGGAGTAGATGAATGAAAAGCTGTTTGAAAATGTTGTTTGAAATAATTTTTCACGTTTGGAAAATTGTGACCTTTAATTTACAATTCACTTTGAATTCATCTTAAATGCTCACTTTAGTAAATACACAGACAGTATATTTTATAGTAAAAATTACAATACTCTTTTACCGAAAAATGTTAGAGCACTATAATAAGCAAACATATCCTTAGTCTCATGATTAGATCATGTATTTTCTGTGCAAAAGTTCACTAGGTATTGTGCAGACTAAACAATTTATTTTAACTAAAACAGAATATAATATGGCTGCTATAGCGTTCTGCTGCCATGTGTTGGGGCACTTAAGGTGTTAAAAACAGAAGGTATTCTCGAATAGAAAGTATTTTACATTCTAGTTTGATGATTTAAAAATATGAACGTATGCATATAAAAATATAATTCAACTACAATATTGGAAAGGTAGGCATGAAGAATAGAAAACGTTAATTTTATTTCAGCAGTGAGTTCACAATGTATTATTAATATTATCATTGCCATTTATACAGTGCCAACAGGTTCCGTAGCGCTTTACAATAATGTAGCATGCTGATGCTAATTATGACAGATAAATTCAAGGTCACTGGCAGGTCATGCTGGGATCTAAAAAGAACTTTTGCATATTTTCCAAAAATTCATGTCTATTTATAAAATGTTTTCATTGCAAGGCAGCGAGCGGACTAATCATTCTGTTAGGCTTCTTTAATATTAAAGTGTACTAGAAAGGAATGTCTGCCCTTAACGTTAACTAATTGTGAAGCCAAGAGATCCTTTTCTGCATTCTATTGTACAGCAGGCATCCACTAGTTGGTACAAATAAACATTTATAGCAGGTAAGAAAGCCATCGCACTGTTCCCATCGCACACACACAAATATAGAACATGACCATAAAAAGTAACAGAGCAGGCCCTCTGCACAGTAATTTATTACAGTGGCTGGGAGATTGGTATGCCAAGTGGAGTCATATTTCCAGCGCAGCCTCAATTCACACTGAAGGCAGGTTGAAGAAAACCAATTTGGGAGCCTGTGTATTACAAAACTTGTTCACACATCGCAAGCACCCAGCACTGTTTATTCTCACACACGCACAGCAACAAAGTTTAAAAAAAATGCTGTGTCTTCACATGTGTTCAATGATATTGCATCCTGAAAGACTATCCACAAAACAGCCAGATGGTTTCTAACAAACATCTTGCACAATGTAGGTTAAAATAGAAGATTTGTAAAATTTCTCCAGAGTGAGAAATTCTTGTGACTGTGCTATTTTAGCCAAACATGTGTAAGTTGCCTTTTAACTCACTGTTAAGTGGTAAAATCAGACTCACTGTTAAATGGTAAAACATAATTCAGGACACAGCAATATATTATAATAATATGAATATATCAACAGTTTTCCAATGTGTATGTTTAATATTGACTGGTTACACTGTGTAAAAGAAACATAATGGGACATTTTACCAGTGCCAGTTGAACAAAAAAAAAAATTTTCATCAGCATTGCTCTTATCTGAACTATTATTCCATACACATCTCTGACATATTTTCTCAATCACCCCAAATGCCTGAAAGAGGAATGGGGAAGCATTTAAATATAGACAGTGCGTCCCTATGATTATTTTATAATGCCCATATGAAAGAGTTCAGGGTTAATGATGGGGGCTTGTGAACCCTAGATATATGTGGGATTTTTTTTTTAAATGGCATTATCTTCACTGTTTGTGGCTATTTTGAACTATATATACCATATTTTTCCTTTCCCAACGTTGTGCCCTTACACCAGGAAAAACTGTAACTGGGAGTATAGAGTCAGCTAGGATGTCAGCGAGGACCTCCCTCCCTGTGAACTGTAACACCAAATGGACACTCCAGTGGTGTTCTGGGGCTTAACCCCTATGAAGCAGAACAAATATAAATAACACTCTTTCTGTAGAAGAATGCTAACTGGAAAACTTAATTGGCACCAAAATTAAAATGATAATGTTGAACAAATTAATAAATAGTTAAATACTTATCAAGCCAAATCTATAACAAAGAGGTAGTGGCCAAAACAGAAAAAGAAAAACATAACTAAAGCCAAATGGCTAATCCTCTCGTGATCTCCGCTCGAAAGGTTCTCTTTTATTCAGACTCTAGACCATGGGTCGTCAACCTGGTCCCTACCGCCCACTAGTGGGCGTTTTGGGATTCCAGGTGGGCGGTAGGGACTTTGGAGGTTAAAACCTCCTTTTGAGCGAGCGCGCGAGCGGGCGGGCGCGCGAGCGAGCGGGCGCGCGAGCGAGCGCACACATCAAGAAACCAACGCGAGCGAGTGGGCGGGCGGTGCAGGCGGGCGCGAGCGCACACATCAGTCAACCTCCTTTTGTGTGAGAAGTTGTCGGGCGGGAGCGAGCGCACGCAAACACGTGGGAAGAGGAAGGGGAGGAGTTGAAACTGATAGCAGGGACAGGCAGAAGCAGGCTGAAACGGAGCAGAGGAGTTGAAAAAGAAAAGTTATAGGCAGGAGAAAGAGAATTGTTTAGGGGAGGAGTGGAAACTGATAGCAGGGACAGGCAGAAGCAGGCTGAAACAGAGCAGAGGAGTTGAAAAAGAAAAGTTATAGGCAGGAGAAAGAGAATTGTTTAGGGGAGGAGTGGAAACTGATAGCAGGGACAGGCAGAAGCAGGCTGAAACAGAGCAGAGGAGTTGAAAAAGAAAAGTTATAGGCAGGAGAAAGAGAATTGTTTAGGGGAGGAGTGGAAACTGATAGCAGGGACAGGCAGAAGCAGGCTGAAACAGAGCAGAGGAGTTGAAAAAGAAAAGTTATAGGCAGGAGAAAGAGAATTGTTTAGGGGAGGAGTGGAAACTGATAGCAGGGACAGGCAGAAGCAGGCTGAAACGGAGCAGAGGAGTTGAAAAAGAAAAGTTATAGGCAGGAGAAAGAGAATTGTTTAGGGGAGGAGTGGAAACTGATAGCAGGGACAGGCAGAAGCAGGCTGAAACAGAGCAGAGGAGTTGAAAAAGAAAAGTTATAGGCAGGAGAAAGAGAATTGTTTAGGGGAGGAGTGGAAACTGATAGCAGGGACAGGCAGAAGCAGGCTGAAACGGAGCAGAGGAGTTGAAAAAGAAAAGTTAAGGGCAAAGAGAGAAAGAGAATTGTTGGCTAATAATAATAAGTGGGCTAACTAGCTCAGCCTTACTTTTGTCGCTCAGGAAGGTAAAAGAAAGGAGATAAAAAGGAAAAGATAAAAAAAGGAAGAAAAATAGAAAAAAGGGGATAAAATAAAGGAGGAGAGTAAGCAGTGTTTAGTCTGGCTCATAAATTAAGTTTTGTTATCTTATAAAATAAAAGAAAAAAATAAGTAAGGGAAGGAGAAAATAAAAAAAAGGAAAAAGAGATCCTTAATATAGTGATATACTATAAGGAAGGTAAAGAAGCAGGCAGGAAAAGGAATTTCTTTTGATGGTGACATTAATAAAAATTGGCACCTAATACAGCATTGTTTTTGGTGTTAGTAATAAAAGGGAAAAGAGGAGGGAAAAAAGCACTGTGTGGAGTGCAGATCAAAACGTAAGAGTAAAAGTAGTTGTTAAATTGTGAAACAAATTTAGAACCCATGTCTGAAAAAAAGAAATACGCTCGTGGCTATTTACCAGAGTATCTGAAGATGGGTTTCATTGAATCTGTTACAAATAAACAGCTTCCAATGTGTTTACTGTGCCACAAGACATTATCTAATGAAGCAATGAAGCCAAGTCGATTGCGAGAACATCTTACTACAAAGCATTCGCAAGATAAAGATAAGCCCATTGAATATTTTCAAGAAATCTATAAAAGATTTCAAAATCGTTCAACAATAGCTACATCCTTTCAAAAACAACATGCAAAGAATGAGGATGGATTAACTGCAGCTTATCGTATATCACACTTAATTGCAAAAAGTGGTAAAAGCCATAATATTGGAGAAACTTTGATAATACCCTCTATCAAAGAATTTATCTCAACAGTAATGCATCAGGATATACCTGAAGTTTTAAAAACATTGCCCCTTAGCGATAACACAGTAAAGAGACGCATTGATGAAATGGCGGCTAATGTTGAAAATAAACTTATAGGTATTCTCCAAAATTCGTCATTTTCTATACAATTGGATGAGTCTGTCATTGCAGATAATAATGCTCTACTGATGACATATGTACGGTACCTTGATGAAAACAATACATTGCAAGAAGAAATGCTATTCACTGTCAATCTGATTACAGATACAAAAGGATTATCAATATTTAATGCTGTGAAATCATACTTTGCAAAAAACAATATACCCTTGAACAATATTGTTGCATGTGCTACTGACGGAGCACCATCAATGGTAGGCCGCTATCGTGGGTTTGTTGCTTACTTGAAGGAAGAAGTGCCAAGCGTTTTGTGTATTCATTGTGTTGTACACAGACAACATATTGTAGGAAAACATTTAAGTACAAGTCTCCATTCATCATTAAGTATTATAATTAAAGCTGTAAATAAGATAAAATCTAATGCCAAGTGTGATAGAATGTTTCGACAGCTGTGCCAGGACAATAACGAGCAGTTTATTAGGTTACTTTTACATACAGAAGTTCGATGGCTCTCAAAGGGTACATGCTTGACTCGTTTTGTTGCATTATTTGATAGTGTCGTACAGTTTTTTGAAAGTGATAATGAGACTGGTCTCTATGAACAGTTAAAAAACGTAAAGAATGATGCCTTTTATTTGGCAGACATTTTCAAGAGATTTAATGACATTAATTTGCAGCTTCAAGGAGCCAATATAACTCTTATAAGTTGCAAAAATATTGTGTCATTATTTATCGAAAAGCTTGATCTTCTCCGTCATAATATTTTCAAGAGAGAATTTCATCAGTTTCCTGAATTGTCCTCTATAAACAATGATGTAAGTCCGGGGGATATTGAAAGGTTCAGTAGTCACCTCAAGGAACTCAAATTGGATATGGAAAAACGATTTCAAGATATTTTGAACTTAAAGGTGCATGACTGGATGATAAATCCTTTTACAGCAAATGTTGCTGAAGTTGATATAACTTGCCAAGAAGAACTATTAGAACTTAAATATGACGAAGAGAGTAAATGTAATTTTGGCAGTGGTGGATACCAAAAACTCTGGCAAAATAAAAAAATGCCTGCGTTATATCCAAATATGTGGAAAATGATGTTCAATTTATTGATACCTTTCCCTACCACATATCTTGTAGAATCAGGCTTTAGTGCTGTTAATCATATTATGAGCAAACAGAGAAACCGTCTGAATATCACCGAAAGAGGAGACCTTCGTTTGTTCCTTACGAAAATCGAACCAGATATCAAATATTTAGTCTCGCAGCATCAGCCTCAAGGATCTCACTAGTAAAGCTAATTTCAATTTACTTTATTGTTTTCTAATTAAACTTTATAAAGTTAAAAACATTATAAACATGCATAAAGTAGAAATAAAAAGATAAATGTACGTACATTTATTTATTTTTTTTAAAACAACCTCCTTTCTAAAAAATATTCCGCGCTTGCGCGAAAACTGGTGGGCGGTAAGGAAATTTTTCCATCAAGAAAGATGCATTAGTGGGCGGTAGGTAGAAAAAGGTTGACTACCACTGCTCTAGACTTTAATAAAATTCACATGGTCAATGTCTGAAATGGGACTATATTAAATATGGAGGCAGAGGAAATGTCCAGCCCATTCTAGACTGTTAGCCCTTAACAAGAAAATATATACCAAATAATCAGGAAATAGTTATCCCTTGAATCTAGGTGAAAAAGGGCTAAAAATAGAAGTAATAGGTGGAGCAGAAAGCCTGTGTGGATAATTGGTATCTAAAAACCCACAAAGTGAGACTGTATCTAAATGCTGTTACTAGGTCTGTCAGCCAAAGTTGCAACAAAGTCTCTACATTGCCAGATGCAAAAAAGGAAAGGGCTAGTCTTATTAAAAAGACTGTGATGCAGTCTGTATGAAGAGTAGCGATATTAAATCTCAATAGAAATAGTGAACAGACATATGAATCACTAGTCTGAGTAACCCTCACCCATTAAAAATATTCACAATACTGTGAGTGCTTCTCCATTGAAAAACAGTCTAGACTAAAAAGGAGGAATAAAGAAAAAACATAAATAAAGAATTAAGTGCTAAAGTGCAGAACCATGCTTAGAGTGCTGGCTGCCTGCACTTGTGTGATAGAGTGCCCTGTGAAAACATAAAGAAGCCCGACAAAGGTGCACATTTAAGGCACCGAAACACGCGTCGGGCTTCTTTATGTTTAGTCTAGAGTCTGAATAATAGGGAACCTTTCGAGCGGAGATCACGGGAGGATTAGCCATTTGGCTTTAGTTATGTTTTTCTTTTTCTGTTTTGGCAACTACCTCTTTGTTATAGATTTGGCTTGATAAGTATTTAACTATTGACTCATTTGTTCAACATTATCATTTTCATTTTGGTGCCAATTAAGTTTTCGAATTAGCATTCTTCTGCTGAATTAAGATTCTTACAGAAAGAGTGTTATTTATATTTAAATAACTTTGCAGAATTGTGGTCTCTGTCCTTCCATCCAGAAATGTCCTCAGTTCAGCAGTACTCTGGGCATGTCATGAGCAGTATACCCAAATATGTAGGAAATGGGACCCCAACAGGAAAAACAAATATAGACATATTACCGGGCCTTAGACAGGCAAGACTTAACTTCATAAAGAGAGAGAAAAAGTCAGTAAACTAGCCAGGGTCGGGATTACTGATAGACAGGAAATTGATAAAACAAGCCAAGTTAGAGTAACAGAAGTACTTACAATCCTTATAAACTAGCCAAGGCGAAAATCGAGAAATACACAAAAGAACTTAAGGAACACACTAATCAGGTACTAAGGTAGAAACCACCATAGGGCACTGAACTAGGGTCAAAACAGGATTAAAGGAACACTATAGCGACAGGAATACAAACATGTTTAGGACCCCATCCCCCCTGTCAGCAAAGTAAAAGGTGATTTTACTCGCCTTTATGCCAGCGTCGTGCAGGTCTTCTCACGGCTGGCCTCTGGCACCTCCTTGGCTGAGATCATCAAACCCTGTGAAAGTGCGCCCCCTAGTAAGTGGCACCCAGGGCAGACCGCCCCTTTAGTACACCACTGGTCACAAGCTATCACTTCCCCCATTTATCCCTTTACAAAGCAGAGAGGTATGAGATATGTATCAGCCAAGAAAGCTCATTAGCGTATTAGTACAGGCAAATTCTATATATTTTTTAAAAGCAATTTTAATAATACATAAAATTGTAATTATACTTCTGTATCATCTTTATAGTAATAGTTTGCATAGCAGTAATCCATTGTGTTTATCATGCTTAAAACCAAGCTTAAGCTTCAGTGTCCATTTAGCTGAGATTTAAAATTCTTGGTTACACTGCAACCTTTCACACATCGGCTTATTCTACATTTGCCATAAACACTAATGTGGTATAGTTGGGACTGGATTCTATTACCTGAACTGGGAAATAAAAGTGGATAATGATTTTGGAACCATGCTTCTCTAGTTCACGACCAGTGTTATGAAGCAATATACATTAAAGTGAAAATGTTTTAAATATATTGAGTACATCATACATCATAGACATACAAGATGTATTCAATGTAAAATATTGCAATTTACTCATATCTTTTCCAGCACCACCATGTCCTAAGCTTTGTAGGTGTTACTCTTCTTGTAACACTCTTGTTACTATTCTAATAACACTCACTTCTGGTCTGCCTGTCTGCTGTTGTGTGTAATTTGCCATTCTTGGGGACACTTCTTCAAGTAGGGCAAACTTCCTCTGTGATGCTGACATGCTGGATTCATTTGCCACCATGCCGGCATCGGTACAGAAATACGGTAGTCACTCCGTTCCTATACTCCCTAGCCAGTGCTAACGGTGTTAGCTATGGAGTTACCATAACAACAACAGTGCATGCGGACGCTCTCTTCTGCACTCCTTTATCAATCAATTGTTAAACATATGACAGGTAGGATTTTTTTTTTTTAAATGAAAGGTTTTTGCAGATGTTTGCTTTTAAATCAATCAATCCTTTTAGTTTCTTCTGTTTCCCCTTGTTTTTGCTTTTTTATGGTTATGCAAAAGAAAAAGTAGGAAGTACTTTTTCTTATGGGAAGCATGAATGATCTTTTATGACAATACTCAGAGATTGTCTACAGAAGAGTGTTACTTTTGCCCAGAATCAATTTGATAGCTTTCTAAGGAATTGGAAAAGCAATCAAATGAATTCTGCTGGACAAACACAACCAGCTCAGGTCGTCCAGCGTTGGGGGAATGAAGGAAAATACAGAATTAGCACTTAAATTGCACTAATAACTAAAATTCAAGATATTTACAGCAGTGCTCAGTGGACTATCTGCCAACATGATCATCATCTCATCTCTCAGGGTTATTTGCTAGAGTGAGAATTGTAGGAATTTCAAATTTAAAGCCAAAATAGTTGAACTGGATAAATTCAGCAAGTCAGTTATGCTTCCAATTCAGCTAATTGTCACATCCTGTTCTGTTTTGCGGAGATATCTGGCCTTGGCTTCTGGTATCCAGTACTCTTTTTACAATTCTTGTTTAGTTTTTCTTGGTTTTTCTGGTTTTCTATTCCATGTCTGGTTTTCTTTATGCTGGGTTTTCTGGGTTCATTCCTTTATTCCGTTCCTGGAATTCCCAGTCTCCTGGATTCCTTTATATGTTTGTTTTTGTCATGGAGTAACACTTCTGGGTTCGGCAATCAGCTGTGAGGAGCCGGACCCCGCCCCCCTCTGACACAGCTCTGACGGTATTTAAGGAGACTGGGCCAGAGAGAGGGTGTTTGGTGATTGTGTGTGAGCTAATGTGTGATCTGCCTCCGCGAGACTGCGGGCTCCACAGGCTCAGCTACTGGGAGCTACTTCCACCAGACTTACCTCTCCACAAGCCGTTCCAGCCTTTGAGCCAAGACAAGTATGCTTCATGTCATAGAGGATAACTGGAGAACAGAAACTCACTTCCTTACAAGTGGACCATACCTCTGAACTATTGGAGGGCAACTCAGATTAACCTTAAGTATATCTTTCAGCTATTTGTCTACATTATCTTTTATTAATGAACTAATGCTTGCTTACTCAAATCTTCATTGCTACAAGCTACTAATTATATGGAGGACAACTCCCATCATGCTTATTCACTACGAACTGTTTCTTGCTTTGCAAAGACACTCAGTGCTTCAAGCTACTAATTATATGGAGGACAACTCCCATCATGCTTATTTACTATGAACTGTTCTTGCTCTGCAAATATTCTCAGCTACTTGCTTATAATTTCTATTGAAGAATATTCTCATGAATTTAAAGAATGTTACTTAATTCATCTCTGAAGAAATACTTATTAATGAATTTTGTGTTGTTGATTACTTGCACTTCTTCTTATTGGATTATTGCCTAAATGCAATTCATTTAAGTTTAACACTTATTAAAACTTCGTTTGGACGGAACTCAAGCGTGAGGCCCAAACCTGAACGGCAGCAGACAACCGGAGGTCACCGGGCCTGCAGCGATAAGACTAACATTCTGGCACAAGCTTGAGGGATGAACCCCCCAGTCGCCATTACAGGCCTAAGTGACTGCCTAAATGTCTCCATCCACACCAGACAAGCGGGACTCTGCATGGCAAGGCAGCGAGGCCATCATCTGATGAATCCCAGGGACGATACGGATATACCAAGCCGAGGCATCGGCTAACAGTGCCACATGCCCCCGAGCGAGGTACCCGTGCCCCCCTCAGGACTTACTGTTATATACCAGCCCATTGATACCCAGGCAGATAATATTGCTAAGCTACAGTTGAAGTTATGCCAGCCACATGGGACTGGGGCCTTATCAACAGTGGTATGTTTCCTATGTTCCATGTTGGCAACCAGTGATACCCTTAACATGTCTAACATTGGCAAACAGTGACTTCTTGCATATGTTTTATACAGACAACTAGGGAGCTCTTCCAAATGTTTTATAATGGCAACCCGTGATATCTTTTATATGTGTTACAATGGCAACCAGCGATATCTTACAATGTTTGAGAACTACCCTAAGCTTATGATACCAGCCTGTCTTTTTATATGTCTATACGCTCACATAGGTCCCCTTTGATGGTTTTGTTAACCCTTTCCAACCAAAAAATGCACAAATCTAGCCACAGCAAGAGAGCAGTGGGCCTGACATGTCACTCGCAGACACTCGATCATACCCATGCAATGCTATAGCCACACTAAGCAACAGGCACCCATGGGGGTCAGCTAGCCCATATAGCTACACTATACTCTATTTGCGCTCCCACACTAGGCGTACACGGTAACACGGTTGATTTGTAGATTCAGCTATTATATCTAAGGGGACAGAAGGGGAGGCTGGCAAGCAACTACATATCCTGGTCCCAGTCCAGACATGGTCACCATGCTATGTAACCTTATTGCTTTAACCATAATCTCTCTGCCTATAACATAAAAATTGTGCAAGAACTTTCAAATACCCCTATAGTTTACTTTGTTGATATGTTATGTTATGCATGAGGAATGCCGTTGGGGTACCTTGTGCCTGTTTGTAAACCTATAATTGCACTGCAAAAATACATATACCACTAGATTGCCTTACTACGTTTAAAAACAAAAAAATGTTTTAAAATGTGCTCTCACTTCAAAGCCACATATGTATAAATCTGTTATTGATGTGATTATGTTTGCTGTTGTGGCAACGTATATCATACTGTCAAACCATGCACAACAAAAATAAAAAATTCAAAAAACCCCCCCCAAAATACTTCGTTTGAATCAAGCTGCCAGCGATTCTCTCTTTTCTTAAAGCTACAGTATTAATACTTTAAAAATTCTCAGTTTCTTCACAATTGTAATTAGGGAGTTTTACAAGCTGCAGTTGAGTTCCAATCCAAATCACCCAAGTAGCGTAACAGTTTTATGTTGCCACGTCCTTTCCTTTTCCATTAATCCTTTCTATGCAGGTAAGTGCTGTTTGTGTTTTATTATTGTTTATTTAGTCATGCATATCTAGGCAGATAGGAACCCACCGTAATTGGAGTACTTTGACGCAGTGGTGGGCTGCATACATCTTGGCCATTTATGTATGTCTAAGTCTCCAATGTTTATTGCACATATTAGTACTTAGTTATGTCTCCTCTTGTTTTATTTTGTCTTGTATTCCCAGTTCATGTACAATCCTGTCCTGCCCTATTCATGTTTCCCTCATGTCTTGTGTACATGTTCTGGGTTCTGCTTTCTGTCCTGCTCCGGTTCTGGGTTCTTCTAGTCTTGTCTTGTTAGGTGCTTGTCCTAGTCTTGCCTTGTTTCTGTACTGCATACATACCTGCTGCAGAGCATCCCTATCCAGTTCCAGGGAAGTCTGCATATCAAGCTCCTAGCTCTTGGGATCCGCAGTAGCTGCATCAGGGCCCTGGTATGTGGCCGCACAAACGCTGGTGCTCAACACCAGGGGGCGTGTGGTTACCCTGCACCATGCCCTGATAATCCACTTCCACGCTGAAGACTCATCTTTTCATCGGGCACTCAGGGGTCCCGGTCTCCATACCGCCACCCGTGATACTAATATAGCTTAAATTTTAAATTTGAATTCCCAATTTAGAAAATAATACTGTTGGTGTGCATGCGTACAGGAATGGCGTGCCCTCTTTGTAGGCCGGCACATTGTCCGTGATTCTAATTATGTCATGTAAGCCAGATTTTCCCTGCCCTCCCCACCCTATCCCAATATCATATTTGCCTTCAATCTTTTTTTTTTTTTTTAATATCATTAAAGTGGCTTTGTTATATTCTGGGATTTTTGCATAAATTTGTGACTTGGTATCTGGTGCCTGCGAGGAGCAGGGGAAGGTGAGTTTTACTTTTACCATCAGCAACTAGTGGGTCATCTGCCAGGAGCCAATGTCTGTGAATGTCGTGCATGCATTAGAGTTCAGAGGTCTATGGAGGATCCTATGTGATTGATGATCTCAGCGAATCCAATGTTTAAATAGGGAAGCACGTGGAGGCTAGTACGCATGCCTAGCAAATTACCATGCTGTGCCCATCAAATGCCATGGAAGAGCAGCGTTTATGATCCGCAAGTCTGAATCTGTTCTCACAGGGGGAAGCACCTCTAGTTGCTATCAGGAAGTAATGGCTCTACGTGGCTTAATTGTGACATTTATATGCAGTTTCTAGTTACTATTATAACATTCTAAACATTTATTTACCAATTTTTCTAGTTTTCAGTTTCATATACATTTGTTTCCTTCAGATTTATGTTCCCCTTTTAACCCCTTATTGACCAGACCGTTTTTCAATTTTCTTAGCATTGTTTGTGTTTAGTTGTAATTTGCCTCTTACTCATTTACTGTACCCAGTGGTGTATCCTGGTTTTGTGCTGCCCTAGGCAGGACAAAACTCAGGTGCCCCCCTCCCCCCGCGCCACCCCCACCCAACCCTTCCCCCCGCCCCACCTTCTAAATACACACACACACAGTCAGACAGAAACACACACAGTCAGACAAACACACACACAGTCAGACACACACACACACACACACAGTCAGACACATACACAGACACAAACACAGTCAGACACAAACACACACACACAGTCAGACACAAACACACACACAGTCAGACACATACACAGACACACAAACACACACACACACAGTCAGACACAAACACATACACACAGATACAAACAACACACACACACACACAGTCAGACACACACACACACACACACAGTCAGACACAAACACACACACACATACACAGTCAGACACACACACACACTCCAAACACAGTCAGACACACACACACACACAGTCACACACACACAGTCAGACACAAACACAGTCAGACACAACACACACACAGTCAGACACAGACACACACACAGACACACACACACAGTCAGACACACACACACAGTCAGACACACACACACACACTCACAAACACACAAACACAGTCAGACACAAACACACAAATAGTCAGACACAAACACACACACATACACAATCAGACACAAACACACACACAGAGTCAGGCACAAACACACACACACAGTCAGACACACACACACACATTAACTTTTTTTTAATTTAAATCCCCCCCCAACCTCCTTACCTTTGGGAGTGCTGGGGGGGGGTCTCTCTCCCTGGTGGTCCGGTGGCTGCAGGTCAGGCGGGCGGCCGGCGAGGGTGCACTACCTATGAGCTGACTGCTCAGCTCCCTCGCGCGCCGGCTGCAGAGTGAGGCTGGGAGCCGGAAGATGACGTCATCTTCCGGCTCCCGGCCTCACTCTGCGGCCGCGAGGGAGCTGAGCAGTCAGCTCAGGGGAAGAGCTCCCTCGCCGGCCGCCCGCCCGCCCGCTCGGGATGTCAGTTAGCCGCAAGGCTAACTAGGCATTTGCCCTGGGCATTTGGGGGGGGGCGGCGTTTTTTGCCGCCCCCTGAAAAATGCCGCCCAAGGCAAATGCCTTGTTTGCCTCGCGGCTAATACGCCCCTGATTGTACCCACACATTATATGCAGTCTTTCTCACCACTAAATGGTCTTTCATCATATCATATATAATATTTAAAAAAAAGATGAAATATGAAAAAAAAAAAAAAAAAACACATCTAACTTTGACCCCCAAAATCTGTTACGCATCTACAACCACCAAAAAACACCCGTGCTAAATAGTTTCTAAATTCTAAATGCCTACTCTGGCACCCTAGAGGTCAAAAACATTGATAATATGGTATACCTTTTCTGGTGGTTTCTCTACAACCACATTTAGTTATATCAACTGCAGTATCATGCCATTTTTGGGCGACTTCTACTAAGTCATTATCTTCTAACCATCCTCAGTAATTTGCCATATATTCCCTCCAAATCTGTGGGTCTAGAGTGTCCTCTGAGGGAATGCCAGCTTTCTTAAGTAACTTCTTTATTTTCTTAGTAGCACCTTGTCCTTTATGATGTTTGATTATAGTCAAAGCTATACATTCCTCCTGAGTACTCTGAGAGTTACCCATCTTAAAACTTGTAAGGGTTAATTACTTCCTTACACAAGACAAACTCTACAAACAGTGCAAAACACTTAGGACCACTGCAGTGGAATTTTCAGTCTTGTCTTCGTTATTCTAAACACAGATCAAGAGATCTGCCCTGGAGGATTCTGATCCTAATCAAAAAGTAAATGACAGTTTAGGAAGTCCCCCTGCAGGCATCACTATAGACGCCTATTGCGGCCATGTGATCGCTCTTACAGAGGGATCACGTGGCCCGCGGGGGCCTAATTTTCCGAGTGGGGACTCTCTGGGCTGTCAGGCAGTCCCCCTCAGACCGGAAGCAACATCGATCGCCAGCGATCGGGTAAGTAATAAGGACTGCCGCAGACGTACCAAGCACGGTCCTTAAGGACCATTTTTTGTCGTACGTACCGAGTACATCCGCGGTCCTTAAGGGGTTAATTGCAACAACATGAAACAACGTATAGGTTTGCTACTTTTTAGCAATTCAGTTCGATATAATGTGCTACAGATTTCTCCTTATTTCATTAATTTACTTTTAATACCCTGTACAACAATGGATTATTTTATAGGTGATTACTCAGTATATATTTCGAAATTGCCGCAATGTTATCTCTCCCAGTGAAGATTAACCCACATACCTAGACTTCTTCGTAAATTATGTCCTTGACTGGATACCATTAATGAGGCACTGGTAGATTTCTGACAGTGTTTCCCTAATCTAATCTACAACTTCTAATTATGTAATTCCTGGGCAAAATGCGGGGAGATGTTCCAAAAAGTGGAAAGGGACTGTAAGACATTGAAAATGGCCAGTTTTTACTGCGCCATCCACAAAGATGCTCACAGCACACATATGACACCTATAAAAGTTCTGAGTTCCGACTGAGTACCTGTAGCGGGACCTGGGTAACCAGGTTTGTTATACCCTTTATTAATAATAGGTCAGACCCATTTCCCTCAGTTACTGGACGAAACACAGTTCCAGGGTACAACCTTTGACAATCTTTATTTGGGCACAAAGCTTTTTATGCACAGACCCCTGCAGGGGGTCTTCATCCAAAACAACACAATCCCAGGCAGGAGGGGACTGGGCTGCAGATAAGCATCTCCCGCTCTGGGAGATACCAACAGGACACAGGGACACGCATGAAAACACATTACATACAGGGGGGTGAACTTTGAGGCTTGGCACTTATATTGGTTGAAACTTATATTGATAAATAGCTCCGAGTTCCATCTGGGATGCCTGCAAAAAGCAGGGTGATTGGATGTACAGAGTCTGAGATATCAGCCTTCAAAGTCTGTGGCTCGAGGCTCTGTACATCCCCAAATGTAGTTCCATGGAGTTGCTTGGTTTAGTCCGGCGAAATTGGCTATAAGGGCGCGAACCAAATCGAGCCAATCAGCGCTCGGGAGAGGAAGGAGTTTTGCCACCCAATCCGAGGAAAGGGCGCAAAACTCGGTTGCGCCAATTGGCGTGTGAGGAAGAGAGGGGTCTCGCGGCCCAATCAGAAGGGCGCAAAACCTGGCTGACCAATCCGCTGAAAGGCGCAAAACTAATTTGCGCCTATCAACACCTAGGGACGAGAGGGGCTTTGCTGCCCAATCAGATGTAAGGGTGTGAAACCCCGTTTAAACGGGCACTCCTGCTCTGATTGGCCGACTGCTCCCCGCAACGACCAATCAGCGATTACTCGTGGTGACCAACCAATTTCAATGGGCACGCCTTCTCCTGTTGGTCAGCATGAACTTCCACGCGGCCAGCAGGACCCTGAAGCTGTGAGACCGACTTACAGCTTCAGAGATTCCCTGCTGGCGCACGTCCCTCTCCCCAGTGGATACCTCCACGCAGGTATCCACCGGAGTCAGAGCATTCTCCTGGGCAACCACGAGCCTAGCCTTGTAGCTGACAGGAAGGGGAGGTAAAAGTGATTATAGCGGGGAGTGGGTAGGACGATCCCCGACATGGGAATCGAAGACAGTCCGCGCAGGCTGGTTCGGGAGACAAACGGTCCCCTGGTGGGCTTTCGGTGATATGAACCGGCGGTCACCCAAGGGAAACAGCGCCGCTTGTTCACTTGCGGTCTGTGGTTTTCACACCTCGTTAGCGAGGTGTGAACATTCTAATTAAATGATTTAAATGGAGTATCAGGGTGGTCCGGTAACGGGGCTCCGTGCGCCCCTGTGTGGTTAAAAGGTACTGTGCATGATTTAAGGTCAAAATGAAGGAAAGGGAGAGAATTACAAAGGGGGAACACACATTCCCCACATCCACACATAGGAAAAGGGAAATTCACAGCTAGGCAGTGGTCCCGCCACAATACCTCTGCTTCCTAGTCGCTTGCAGGGACCCTGGAACGCTTCCACCTCAGTATCCAAAGCTTGACTGGGGTCTCTCAGGAGCTCTTCCATCCCACCAAGCTGCAGTTCTCCTTTCAGGCAGGGATCGTCCTCTCTGCCTATGTCGCTGCAGCACTCTGCTTACAGTAATTGCTATCGCCTTTACAAAGCCTACCTCTCTTGATTTATCCCAGAGCTAGAGGGATTGTGCAGCCAGTCAACAGGTCCGAAGACTCTGTCACTGGGATCCCTAAAAATTCACATAGTACACCCAGTTTCAAATTGAACTAACATGCAAAGTTTTATTTTTACTTGGGACTAGCCCTTATGCCTATTACATCAAGTTTGCTGTGACAAAAAATACAAATAACCCAAACATATCAGAAAAGAAACAGGGAATTATACAAATATTTATAAAGGGGCGAGGAAGACAATATTTAACATAAAATATCTCTCCTGCCTGCAGAATTAGCAAAAGCTACCTGCAAATTAAGATGCCTTGCTATTCAGATAGTGCATATTGCTGTTGCTACCAACAGAGGGCGCTATACATGCTCCACAGCCAAACAAACTTAGTTGGTAACAAGCATCGGCAGGACAGGAGAGCACACAAAACAATTAACAGTATACAAACGCATTATAAACACCCTGCACCTATAATAAGCACAGGGTGACTTAGACATAGGAGCCATTTAGAAACCTTTGTAAAGGTTTGCTTCTGGTGATGGTGAGTATCGTCACACTTCATATAACCCAACTACAATGCACTAGATAACATTCCGACACGCTTCTAGTTCCATTAACTCCATCCATAAAAATGGGCAATAAAATGGAAACGTTTTTCCAAGGAGAACTCTGACTGGCACTTTGGAGTCATGAAGGATTTTTAAAACTGAACTTGATGAACCAAATATTTTTTTCCAGCATATATTACTGCATAACAATGTTCTCAACATCTTTCCAACTGCTCTCAGGTCGTACCAATTGATGATATGTTAAAGTGAATGATTGGTCTGCCTTGTTCATGCAAGGAGATCATGTGAAGAGAACTGGGATTTGGGACCCTGCTGATGAATAGTGAGACCAAATGAAAGTCTATGCTCCAGAACCAGTAAAGTTTTTACAAGAGTTCAAAAGATTTTTAAAATTGTTTTTGCCATTTAAAAACTGGAAGTCACCTTGTTTGACATTAAAAATGACAGAAGCAGAGCAAATCCTCTCAGTCTCCACTTCGCTGTCTATGAATCTCTGCAAAGCTGCTGTGCCTTACTTGTGACTCAACAGTTCATTCACAGCTTTACATTAGTAAAGCAAACAGTCTAGACAGTTGAATGGCAGAATGACTCCCTTCTCCCTGGCATTAGCAGATATGCTGTCATTTTCATTAGCTTTTCTCATCTCTGTGCATTTTGATAACCTAATTGCTAACTTTCCTGTTTGGATTCAGCACAGACTGTGTAGTTTTAGGCATTAGATGGAGACAGGACACTGTAACAGTCCTGTGATATATATCTCAGTTTGTCACTTGGCAGCTTTGCCGAATGGCAAAATATCAACATGGAACTGCAGCTATAGGAAACTGTTATAAGTAAACCAAATAACTATTGCATTTTTCAGATTGTGCCATTTAGGTTTGCACCTAAGCTGGACATTAGACATAAAGCTGGTTCATAGTAAAATTATACTAACTGCAAAAAAAAAAACTACATTAGTTTAAATGGATAAGATGGGCACCATAACAACTTATTCTCATCTGTTTAAGCTTCATATAATCTGTTTTGCATTCTCAGAATGGTTTAACACTTAACGTGTCCCCAGACTCTGGTCTGCTGCTTAGACTAAAGCAGAAGCATTAGTGCAAGAAGCAAGATGGTGGAAGTGATAGTCTGATATCTGTAGACTGTCACTGGTCATGCAACAAGAGTAAATATACATATATTTCTGTCTTTCACTCATGATGTGCGGCCACTGATGCACATGGTTCTGCATTAACCAAAACAGAAGAAGAGAATGACAGATTTGCGGCTGAAGACACGTCTTATGTATTAAGCCACTCGAGACAAGAGTATCATTTACACGTAAAACTGCGCTGGGGGATTCCAGGCACCAAAACAACTTTATTTGCAAAAAAACATCACGGTCCTCAGATAATTCTATTAAATCCTAAAAACAGTGTGCAAAAATAAGTTATTGAAGTTCTTAACAGGGGTTGCAACAACCAGCTACCCTCTGAAATATTGGGGGTCTTAATATGACTCCTATTTAAGTGCATTATTACACCCTGTTCCAAATTATTATGCAAATTCTATTTAAGTGTCACAAAGATTAAATATTTTGTTTTTCAGTTTAACTCATGGATGGCATTGTGTCTAAGGGCTCTTTTGATCACTGAAAACAATCTCGGACACCTGTGATAATTAGATTGTCAGGTGAGCCCAATTTAAGGAAAAACTACTAAAGGAGGATGTTCCACATTATTAAGCAGAGCATCATTTTCATGCAATATGGGGAAGAAAAAGGATCTCTCTGTTGCCGAAAAGAGTGAAATAGTTCAATGCCTTGCACGAGATATGAAACCATTAGATATTTTACGAAAACTTAAGCGTGATCATCGCACTATTAAGAGATTTGTGGCTGATTCAGAGCACAAACGGGTTCGTGCAGATAAAGGCACATTGAGGAAGGTTTCTGCCAGATCCATGCATCGGATCAAGAGAGCAGCTGCTAAAATACCATTACATAGCAGCAAACAGATATTTGAAGCTGCTGGTGCCTCTGGAGTCCCACGGACATCAAGGTGTGGAGTCCTCCAGAGTCTTGCAACTGTGCATAAACCTTCTATTCAGCCACCACTAACCAATGTTCACAAACAGAAACGGCTGCATTGGGCAGAAAAATACATGAAGACTAATTTTCAAACAGTCCTGTTCACTGATGAGTGCCATGCAGCCCTGGATGGTCGGTGGACGGCCACCCTGTTCCAACAATGCTGCTGTCACAATTGTCATCATGCCATATGCAAATATTGTGTTCTTGGCTGGGTTTGAACCTGTATCTCCTACTTCCCAGTCAGAAGCCTTTCCTTGGGTTCCACACGTCCTTGGTTACCTTCTAATGATTCCTGGTAACCTGTTATCTGAGCCTTTACACCTGGACTACGCACACCTGCTCCTGGTATGTGGCTGATATCTTCCTATATAAACCCCTCCTTGGCTATTGCAGATTGTCAGATCTTTTTTTTTTTGTCAATCTCTTTTAATTGAAATTTTTCATATCAATGCATTTTGGGGTACAGAAGAGAAAAAGATGGTTGGGGAGTACATAAACATACATTACAGGCGTATGTGTTTGTCTGGGTTGTTGTATGTGTCCCCGTAACCGGTCCGAGTGCATTGGTATTCTGTCAAGAGGGTATGGTTAGCTTAGGGAGATCAATCGTTAGCGTTTGTATGCAGGTGTGTACTCCATTCGGGGTAGTGATGGCGGGCTGTCTTCTACATGTGCCCCTAACCGGGGGGTGGGTGTTGCGTTCGGTCTGCGGTTTATGAGTGGTGTCTGCACCATCTCATCAGGCTTCATCTTATTGTGTTATTATGTAACTGTGCCCGTCTGGTGTGTGTTGTGCTTGAAGGGTAGTGGTGTCTTGCCCTGTAGTGCTGTCATCAGGATTCTTTTGTCATGTGAAGTGGAGCATCGGACTATCACATCTATCGCCACTGTAGAGGTGGTTCCGTCAGCAGCCGGTAGGCGGTATATCCCGTCTATTGAAAATTTCTTGGCTTGGGCCTGGGGCAGTATGGAGGACACCAGGCGCCTCACATAATGGGGTAGTTCGTCCGGCGTGTCCAGGATCCCTCTGATTTTCAGGTGGTTGCACTGTGACCTGTTGTCAAGAGCGGTGTAATGGAGTGAAAGGACCTGTTGGTGTGTTTGCATGGCTAGAACTGTAGCTTGGAGGTCTGAGAGCCCCTGTCTGAGTGTTACTATGTCCTCTTCAGAAGCCTTCACCCTGGTTTCCACTGCCTGAATGTCTGCTTTTATAAATGCCACGTCTGTCGCCAAAAGCGTCTTGAGCTCTTGGAGAGAGCTCTCTGCAGTGCTTGGTACCTGTTCTGGTGGGAGGTCTGGTTGTACAGGCTCTGCTGGAGTTTGTGGTGATCTGTGATCTGCCATTTTCGCCATCTGGTGTCTCTGTAACAGGGCCCCTATATCCCTGGAACCTGGCTGTGGCTCCAGGGAGGGCTTCTAGGTCCGCTTACCCATCTGTGCTGGGTGTGATTGAGGGATGTCTTGGAAGACTTCAGCCTCCGGTGCCCCGTGAGGCCGCCAGAAGTCCAGCAGATCCGACCAGGCCGGGTTCAGAGTGTGCTTGTAGGCCTCAAGCCTGAGTTTCTGTCTCTTGACCCTCGCCGGCTGGAAGAACGGCATAGGTCCTCTCCCAGTTGCCTGCTCCGCTGTAGCAGGTAGGGAGAGAGGATTTGTCCCCTATTTTCGTTTTTTTGCGGCTGGGACACACGGAGCTCTGTGAAATGGCGGCCGCTCGTGATCGCGGTCAAGTTCCGCTCCCTTGTCAGATCGTTCTGTTTCTGGTATTACTGCTGTTCATCTGACTTTCTAGGATCCGGTCAAAGTATGCTACCTTCAAAGTGGATTGTGAGGTCCTGTTCTCCCTGAGACCACTTACCTATGCCACGGACTTCATCAAAGTGAGGACAGCTATCACCTTGTTGTCGGGGTACCCTAAGATTTGGGCCCATCAGTTGTTGCTCACCAAAAGCCCAGTCCTGGCTTCTTGGGAATCCTTTATACAATCCCTGGAATTACAGTGCAACAAGGTGCAAAAGACCTGTGTTCCCAGAACACCGTCTGTTTTTCAAAACAAAGTGCTCTCCGGACGGGAGAGGGATTACATTGCTCCTTCCGCTTGGACTAATACTTCAGCAAAACCTACTGTTTCCTTGTTACCTGAAGCTTTTGAAACATCTTACTCGTCTGCCTTAGAGACAGAGGAACCTATGGAGATTGGGTTGGTCTCAGTCAGACAGTCACCCCAAGAAAGGGCAAGAAGGAGGAATCACAGACTGTGTTTTTACTGTGGGGAGAGGGGACATTACATTTCCTTTTGTTCTATTCGCCCATCTAGACCTCAGGTTCTCCCTATGGGTGCTACACACATGTACCCTATGAGGCCTGTATGCCGACATATTACCGGACCACTCCTCACCCTCCTGCGGCTGTTGCTCCTGAAGTCCTACAAGAACCTGTCACAGTGGAACCTGATAAACCTATACCTATGGAAGAATCAGCTTCTAAGAAGGAATATGCCACCTCTGCTACTTGTTCTGTGGAGAAAGATCCTCCTCCTGGCTACACTTGCTCATCTGATGGGACTCTAGTGGTTACAGAGCACTTACAAGTAGTGATGTCCCGAACTGTTCGCCACATCACTACTTACAAGACTTTGAAAGGGCACTGCAAGCCATTGAATTCACTCATGCTGCTAGCTCCAAATCCAAAAAGTCACCGTCTGGTCTGTGAGGGAGCTTTCCTCTTCTCGCCTATGGCGTTTTTGAGGGGAGGATGATGTCACGATTGTCATCGTGCCATACGCAAATATTGTGCTCTTGGGCTTGGCTGGGTTTGAAACTGTATCTCCTACTTCCCAGTCAGAAGCCTTACCTTGGGCTCCAACTGTCCTTGGTTACCTGATATGTGGTTGATACCTTCCTATATAAACCCTGCCTTGGATATTGCAGCTTGTCAGATCGTTTTGTTCCTGTTTCTGGTATTACTGCTGTTCATCTGACTCCTGGTTTTTGATCCTCTGCTCGTCCTTCGTTTTTGCCTGTCTGCTGCCTGTCCTGACTATTGGTTCCGTCCCTGACTACGCTTTTGGATTTCCCTGCCTGTACCTCGTTCCTGGAAGCACTGGTTATTATCAGCCCCAGTCCACTATTTCACAGCCCTGGGGATTTCTACCTTGAATTGCAAAGGGTGCCTTTACTCTGCGTGTTGACTCCCACTCTCAAGGTAAGATCATTACAGCTGCGACGTCAGCAAGGCGGTGGTGGAGTCATGTTTTGGGACGGAATCATGGGAAGAGAGCTAGTCGGCCCCTTAAGGGTCCCCGAAGGTGTAAAGATGACCTCTGCAAAGTATGTGGAGTTTCTGACTGACCACTTTCTTCCCTGGTACAGAAGGAAGAACTATGCTTTCCGTAATAAAATCATCTTCATGCATGACAATGCACCATCTCATGCTGCAAAGAATACCTCTGCAACAATGGCTGTGGCCTCCATCCTCCCCTGACCTCAATCCTATTGAGAATCTTTGGAGCATCCTCAAGCAAAAGATTTATGAGGGTGGGAGGCAGTTTAGATCCAAACAGCAGCTCTGGGAGGCTATTCTGACATCTTGCAAACAAATTCAAGCACAAACTGTCCAAAAACTCACAAGTTCAATGGATGCAAGACTTGTGAAGCTGCTATCAAATAAGGGGTCCTATGTTAAAATGTAACGTGACCTGTTAAAATGTTTAAAAAGTTAAAATGTTGTTATAAGTTAGACTGAAATAGCTTTTGTTTTCAGTAAATATGCTGCAAACACAACAAATGACAATTTTCAGTTCTTTACAACCTATAAAGTGTTTTGAAACTTACTGTGCGTAATAATTTGGAACAGTGCATTGTAAGTTTTTTTTTTTATGGTTAAAAAAATGTTTGTTATCATTAGGAGGTTTGTTCAACAAAATTTTAATTGTACTCTTAATAGTTGATAACATGAGAATTATGCTGACTGTTATTTACATCAATTATTTAGGTAAATGAGAAAAATATAATTTGCATAATAATTTGGAACAGGGTGTATAAAAGCTGTCAGCACATGCTGTGAACATATTACTCCAACACTGCTTGATAGCGTCTGAACAGAAACTCCAATAAATTGACAGACATTTCAACTCCACTAAAGAATTTATATTCACATTTCAGGTGTAATGAATGCATAGGTGTGCGCAGCCTATTGCATAAGGGTGTACACCCTAAAGCACAAACACATTCAGCGCATATATATCTATATATAGACGCACACACAGCTGTGGGTGGGTGCTGTGTGAAGGAGCTGTGTGTGAAGGTGCTGTTAGTGTGTGTGTGCGTATATGTAAGGGTGGTGTGTGTGGGGGGTGCTGTTAGTGTGTGTGTGCGTATATGTAAGGGTGCTGTGTGTGTGTGGGGGGTGCTGTTAGTGTGTGTGTGCTGTGTGTGTAAGGGTGCTGTGTGTGTGTGTGTGAGGGTGCTGTTTGTGTGTATTTTTTGGAGGGACTGTGCCAGGGAAGAAGGGACCGTTTAGGAAATAGCCCCCTTCCTTTCTTACCTTTTTTAGGGAGGGGGGGACCGTGCTGCTGCCATCCTAGTGGTCCAGTGGTGAGTGAACTCTAGCCTGCGGGACTAGAGCTGTGTGTGAGGGTGCTGTTAGTGTGTGTGTGTGCGTATATGTAAGGGTAATAACAAAGTGCCAAAAAATGGCTTTCTACAATACAAAAGTAATAAAGATGGACATAGCGCAATACTGTTGCAAAATAAGAATTATAGATATAAATGATTGCACTCACAAAAACAGTTTGATTGAAGGCATATCAGATATAATGATGTATGAACTTGTGTCAGGGTCCATGCATAAATGCATGCATAAAATAACACAAACTTCCGGGACGGATTTAAAAGGGAGAAGTTTGTGTTATTTTATGCATGCATATGGACAGTATTTTGTTAGATGCCCCTGAGGAAGTTCATTATTGAACGAAACGCGTAGGGCTTATGTCCTTTATTGCCTAGAGTATTTTATATCTTTTATTCATTTATTATTGATTTTATTTTATTGTTTATTTGGCTTTCCTGCTCCACTGGACCCTGACACTGGGATTTGTTTTTTCTCCATCTGAGCTTGATGTGCCTACTTGACACTTCTATTTTGTAAGTGTATTTATTAATAAAGTGTGTCATTTTTTACTTGGATACTTTGAACTATTATTTATCTTTTTTCCTCCTATACATGATATCGACGTTCCACAAGTCCTGAAGTTCATACATCATTATATCTGATATGCCTTCAATCAAACTGTTTTTGTGAGTGCAATCATTTATATCTATAATTCTTATTTTGCAACAGTATTGCGCTATTTCCGTCTTTATTACTTTTGTATTGTATATAGCCATTTTTTGGCACTTTGTTATTATTGTCTTGAGGATATAAGAGGAATCCTTCCATCTAAAATACAAGTTAATTAAGGGTAATTTATGTGTTTTTTCACTTAATACCCACTAAGTGTGTTTTTCTATCTGCACATAGGTGAATTTATACTTTTTGTTGTATATGTAAGGGTGCTGTGTGTGCCGCGGCAACGCTCTGACCTCGCGACAGGAACCTGGCGGAGCTGCTGTCTAGAGCTCCCCGGTTCCTCTCCTGCCTCCCTCACGGCCCATGGAGGCAGATTGCTTGGGTCGCGAGGATTAGGATGTGCCCAGGCACACCCGGCACATCCCGCGCGCACGCCTATGAAGGAATGCTTTAAAAAGAAGCTGAGGCTTTAGAACTGATCTGAGAGTTTTAACAGAGTTCAGTGGTAATCTTAGGAGGCAACTCCAAGCTTATGACATAGTTTCCTTGTGTTCTAAATTAATGGAACATTAAAAGTAAATTGTGAGATAAATTAAGTATAATTAAACATCTGAAGTGTGCGTTGTCTCCAGCCATCAGCTTTTTGCAATAATTTGTTATACAGGGAACTAAATAAAATGAGGATTGCTTTCCTGGCACAGAACAGCAGAGGTGGCACTGGCTACAGCGTGATTGAATAAAGCAGTCAGAATTATGTATGACTTGGAAGTGTTGTATGAACAAGACTGCAACAGATTTTTCAATTATCCAGCTGTTTTTATATCACTTTATTAGTAGTGCTATCAAGTATGGAAAAAAAACTAGGAAACCTGGTCTGCTCCCAAAGAAGGAGTAATTCTACTGGTTGATGTGTATGGTCATAATGTTATCATCTGGTTTAACCCTTTCACTACTGAGCACTTTGTAATTTAAAAAAAAATATTAACATTACATTTACATGGAATGGAAAGCTAGCATACAAACATATCAACACAGCAAAGCATGTCTAGCCTCAGAGTCATGGTGAGTTTGGTTCACTTTGACTCTCAGGATTATTAGTCAAAATGTCCAGGGTTTAAACACAATTGGTAAAAGAAGTATAGCTTTTAAAAACTTGTTTAGGGGTAAACCGGACGTTATATGTTTGCAAGAAACTCACTGGCAGACTAATAAAATTCAATTTTTTGGTAATAGATATTATTCTAATCCTTATAATGCTACTTACTCGAGAAGTAAATCGAGAGGGGTTTCAATAATATTTAATAAAACACTAATAATAAAAGAAGACATTGTCATAAATGATAAAGAAAGGACAATATTTACTATGGGCAGGTTTGATTAATTCCCAGAAATTTACAATCTTAAATATGTATGTCCCTAACAAAGGGCAAATTAAATTTATCACTCAGACATTGAAAGTAATGAAAACATGTTTTATAGGGACCTTAGTCTTCTGTGGAGATTTTAATTTGCCTTTGGACCCATTTGTAGATAGAAACTTTATGGGAGAGATAAAATTGGATCCTCATCTAGTTCAAAATTCTAAAAAGTTTAATAAAGTATTATTAAAATATAATCTTTTTGATACATGGAGAATTTTCCACCCTTCAGAGAGGGACTACTCATTTTTGCACAGACAAAATGTATAGTAGATTGGATTATATTTTTGTGGATGGGCAGGGCATCTCGAAGATTAATCATTCAGAAATAGGGGTGATCAATTGGTCTGATCATGGTTTGGTTGGAGTATGTTTGGATATTGACCCTCCCGTTAAAAACAAGAGATGTGTCAAATTTTAAACAAAATTAAGAAGACTGGTCGAGCACACCCAGAAATGTTAGAAGCTCAAATAATAACAATCCCCAAAACAAACAATCCAACCCCTGAGTGTAGGGACGTTAGACCTATTTCTCTACTAAACATGGATATTAAGATTTATGCAAAAATTTTAGCGGAAAGATTGAATAAACATATCCACAATTTGATCAATTCTGATCAAACAGGTTTTATCCAGGGGAGACAGGGCTCAGATAACATTAGGAAACTTTTAAATTTAATCTCAGTGGTTAAAAATAAAAAAAAACAACTGCAGTATTCGTGGGACTGGATGCTGAGAAAGCATTTGACTTAGGTGACTTTGCCTCTAAGGCGATAGCTGCTCTATATACATCTCCATCTGCGTGTGTAACGGGTCAAAACTATCGGTCTGAAAGGTTTGTCATCTCAAATGGTACTAGGCAAGGTTGCCCACTGTCTCCTCTAATTTTTGCTCTGATTATTGAACCACTGGCGTGTGCGATAAGGGAATCTCTTGATATAACAGGAATTGTTGTAAATCGAAAATACCATGTAATCTCTCTTTATGCTGATGATGTAATAATAACAATAGAAAATCCGGAAAAATCCCTAATAGCCCTTCAAGAGGTTATAACTGAATATAGTGAAATCTCCAATTATAAATTAAATGTAAAAAAATCGGAAGTGATGTACCTTAATATGGGGCGGTCTTAGAAAAACTTTCTTAGCCAACTATATCAGTTTAATTGGCAATATTCAATATGCTGAAATGAAATGAATATTCAATTTGCTGAAATGAAAAAAACTATAACAGTTAACTTCCAACTAGTTTATTCTAATATAATGCAAGTGCGATCTACATGGAAAAATCTTAAGATCTCCTGGTCAGGTAGAATAGCAGCGATTAAGATGACTTTATTACCTAAGATCACCTATATTATGCGATGTATACCCTGACACTGTCCCGTTTATTTGTTGAATAATTAACAACGGGCGATAGATGTATTCATCCATCAGAATAAAAGAATGCGACTTAAGATACCAATATTGGCCAAAAAAATTTCTGATGGTGGGATTGCATATCCAGACATTAACAAGTATCAGGAAGCCAGCCTCCCTTCTGGCACATACACTGAGATGGGAGGAAGAGGTACAAAACATTAATTGGGTTTCGATAGAAGCCTTCTTTTTAAAAGAAACACTTCTGAACTCAATTCTCTTTCGAGATGATCTATCCAGTGGTCTAGTGCATAGTAAAACTTCACCATTATGGCATATTCTCAAAGGCTGGTGGAATTTGAATCATAAATTCTCTCTGATCCCATTTCCAAGTCCGATCACGCCTATTTTATGGATTCATTCTCCTTTGCTAGGGATATTACTAAAGGTTGGATGTAGATACTTAAGAGACTTATATGTTGATAATGAATTCTTTCCATTTGACTATATTCAGTCTAAGTTTAATATTCCAGCTAACATGTGGTTAGAATACAATAGGTTGAAATTAAGTATTTATTCATCGAGCTATCGCCTAAAAGAGTTTAGACAGTTGACTCCTTGTGAAAAAATAATATGTTCAACAAATAGGAAGCATATGCTCTCGAAATGGTTTAGTCTTTTGAGAGATGGGGATCTGAACACCAAATGTCTAAATATGAGAATTTGGGAAGAAGAATTAAATCAATCCTGGCCCATGGAAATATGGTCGGTTGCTTCCGTCTTAACGGATAAATTAATTAAACACATTTCATACAGGGAGTTATACTTTAAAATTGTAAATAGATGGTCTGTAACGCCGCTTAACCCCTTAACGCCGTTACGTCGTTCTATGTCGTCCCGCATTAAAAGGGCTTTAAAGTTGTTGCAGCGGCATAGAACGCCGTAACGGCTTTGAGTCATGGAGCCTCAGAAATACTTACCTTCCCGACGCTCCGCTTCGGGAGGACTGCCTGACAGCCCAGGCAGCCCTCCCCCGGCAAAAGAAGCCCCCGGGGGCCATGTGATCGCTTTCAAAGATCTGTGGATCTGCCATCAGGAGGACTGTCTGAAATGTCAGACAGTCCCCCTGCTGGTGAGAAAGTAAAAAAAAAAATATTAGACATGTTTTAAAATAAAATGGAAATGTGTATAATATATATACATATTATATATATGTAACGTCATACGTAGTGTATTTTAATATTAATATAGGTATATATATTAGTATTAAAATACACTTAGAATGACGTTACATATATATATGTATATATATTTTATATATAATAGATATATACACATATATTATATATATATATATTTATATATATATATATATATATATATATATATACATATAATTACAATAATAAATAAATAAAATAATAAAATAAATAAAATATTGAAACAAAATTTAATATAAATTATATATTCATATGTAATTTCATTCTAACTGTATTTTGTTATTAATATATATATAGGTAACAAAATACACTTGGAATGACATTCTATATATATATCTATCTATCTATATATCAAATACAAATAACTGCAAATATATATATATAGATAAATACATATAATTACATAAAAGATTACATTAGTATACACATAGAATTTAAATACCTATAAATGCATATATATTAAAATTCTACATGTATATTTAAGTAATCTTTTAACATAATTATGTGATTTGATTAATTAAAATTTGATTGACATGCCTGACAACACAGGGAGAAAGTGCAGAGAATTTAATTCGCAAGCACTATATTTGACCCTGTAACTCTCCAAGACACCATAAAACCTGTACATAGGGGGTACTGTTTTACTCGGGAGACTTTGCTGAACTCAAATATTAGTGTTTCAAACTGGTAAATTGTATTACAACGATGATATTTTAAGTAAAAGTGAAGTTTTTTTGCATTTTTTACAAATGAACGGCACTTTTATGGACTATATTATTGTTGTAATATGTTTTACTGTTTTAAAACACTAATATTTGTGTTTAGTGAAGTCTCCCGAGAATAACAGTACCCCCCATGTACAGGTTTTATGGTGTTTTGGAAAGTTAGAGAGTCACATATAAGGCTTGCATTTCATTTTTTTGACATTGAAATTTGCCAGATTGGTTATGTTGCCTTTGAGAGCGTATGGTAGCCCAGGAATGAGAATTACCCCCATGATGGCATACCATTTACAAAAGTAGACAACCCAAGGTATTGCAAGTCGGGTATGTCCAGTCTTTCTTAGTAGCCACTTATTAGTTTTTTGCTTTTTTCACACAAAAACTAATATGAACGCTAACTTTGGCCAGTGTTTGTGACTAAGTGGCTACTAAAAAAGACTAAACATACCCCACTTTCAATACCTTGGGTTGTCTACTTTTTCAAATGGTATGCCATTATGGGGGTAATTCTCTTTTCTGGGCTACCACACCGTCTCATAGGTAACATTACTAATCTGGCAAATTTCAATTTGAAAATGGAACGTTCTATATTTGACACTGTAACTTTACAAAACACCATAAAACCTGTTAATGGGGGGTACTGTTGTACTCGTGAGACATTGCTGATTATAAATATGTGCATTTTTTTGCAGTAAAACAGTATTATGACATTCACAGCAAAAATGTCAGACGGAAATACAAATTTAAAAAAAATATATTATTTTCTCACAATTTTTTAAATTTTATTCATAATAAATTATGTTCCATATATGAATAGTTAATGATAAATTAAAGCCCTGTTTCTCCTGAACAAAATGATATATAATAAGCGTGGGTGCACTTAATGTGACAGCGGTGAATTACGGATGAACAGACATGTAGCGCAAATTCCAGTTTTTGTTTACGTTTTGTTTTGATCAGAACGTGCACTATTGACTCCGTCCTGAAGGGGTTAAACTTTGGCAAATGAAGAAAGATGACACTTCTAAATTTTGTTGGAGAGACTGTAACCAAGTAGGCTCAGCAATACATATGTGGTGGTTCTGTCCTCACATACAAAAGTATTGGAACGAGGTAAAATATGGGGTGTCTCGTATCATTGGTGAAAAGATTAATTTAACCCCAGAATTGGCTTTGTTTCACTTCATACCTAACTACCGCACAAAAGAACTAAAATCCCTCCTGCTTTGTATTCTTTCAATAGCGAAATGGTTGATTGTTGTAAATTGGAAAGCATGGAGGTTGCCAAAATGGTCAGATGTGGAAAGGGTGATGCAGAGAAATAGAGTACTAGAAAGAGAGGATGGACACTTATGGGTTTACATAGCCCCGAAGTATAGTTGGGTCATTTAGGACGACTATTGTTTATCCCATGGACAAAATTCTTTATAGTTTTTGCTCCTCATCAGCTCACTTACCCATGGAATTTCGGAACAATGTATGTGATATGTGTGCGTTTGTTATACATGGGTATTGAGGGTTTTGACACGGACATATCTCATGTTCCCGGGTTTCCCACTAAACAGCTTTTGGAATATTTCCTCATTCCTATCTATATAGAGTGTCTTTTATGTTATAGGGCCTCTCCTCTAGGATATGGTTGTAGATGATGATCAATATGTGGAGTTGGAATATGCCTCTAATATGGAATAATGGGGAGATTGGAGATGAGAGTTGGGTAGAGTACCCCCTGGGTAGAGGTGTGAAGGGGGCAGGTTATTATTTGTAATTTGGGTTTATTAGCATATCAAGACATTATGTATTGTTTGATAGACTGTTATATGTGTCTTTTATCCTTTATGTGTAACCTGTCTCAAACCAATACCTATGTTGAGTGTGCTGTATGTAAATGTTTTTTATGTATTTTGTGATAAAACTAATAAAAAGGTATATAAAAAAAAAAATACAGCAAAGCATGTCATAACACATTTTGGAGACAAATGTGTAAATTTCAATTATGTAAATTTACTAAATTCATATTTTGTTCTTATTTGTTCAGCCCTTATAAAAAATATTTGGGAAATGAAAAGCTTTAGACAATACAATCTGTCCTTTCTCTTGCAATATTTCACACAGGGTCTGAAATGTTAGTATAAAAGCAAAAATGAAATTTGTCTCACATACAGTAGATGTGACAAAATAGATAAATAAATCATCAAATGCATTGCTTATAGCTATTTGCAAGGACCCTTACTGCTTACTAAAAATTGCAACAGACTGTAAAAAGAAAGTCTGCATTTGAACATAAAGCCCACGTATAAGTACATCTAAATAATATATTTCTAAAATAAAGGTATTTAAAACTGCTATAGCAATATTTATCATTACCTGGAATGCTACTGTCATGCTATCAGTGAAATGTTAGTCCACTTACTCCTCCTTCCTCCCCAACAGTAGGAATGATATGACCTATTAAACCATCCTGTATTTGTGAGCTTCATTTTCAGAAAGTTTTATATCGGGTTCTGACAGAGAAATGTGTTCCTCTGCTGGCTGGTTATCATAATTAGAGTATAAATTATGAAGAATGACCTTTAAAGGCTAGATTTTATTCTGCAATATACATTAAATTAAAAACATTTATATCCGATTTAGGTATTAAAGTGGTTAATAAAGCTGTGTCTGTAATCCCCCTCGCCCACAAAGTTGTATGGCTCTGTAATCAGCACTTGGGGAAAATGCCTGGGTAGCGGAAGGTCCTGTTAGTTGAAAGGGAACTCAGGATTATGCCAGTCATGCATTTTTTTCATATAAGAGATGTTGTATCTGTATGTGTCAATTTATTTATAGACTTTAGTGTTTTAATTGATTTTCTGCATTACACATCAGAACAATACTTAATTGACAGCCTTAAAAGGACACGCCACTGTCCAAATACAAAACAATAAAAATCCTTATTTAGTAGACATGTCCCAAATAGAAACATGCATGCATTTAAATATGCATTTTTTATTGGGGGTATATCTTCAAAAACAGTGAGGACACACTCTGCACATGTAAAGCATTTAAGTAAGGTAAAGTTGATTTAGGTGTGTGGAGTGCACCTTTAATCCCTTAAGGACACATGACATGTGTGACATGTCATGATTCCCTTTTATTCCAGAAGTTTGGTCTTTAAGGGGTTAAATCCCCCCAAAAAGCTACTTATTTTTTCTCTTGGGTGATCATTTATTATTTTGGCTAACCACAAAGTATTTCACAGCTAAATACACTTCATCAAAATTACCTCCTTGAATTTCCAAACATAGTGTGGTCAATATGCCAAACAGCAAGTTATGCAAACTTGCAAAAAGTACACTGAAATAGCAAAGCTGGAAAAAAGTCTCCACTGCAATTGAGGACTTGATTTAATTATTTTTGGCCAAAAACAGTTGAAACTTCTGAACTTTTTTAAGCCAATTTTATTAAATCGAGTTTCAGCTGGATTTAATGCTGACATAAATTCAAGAAGCCAAGCGCGATAAACAGGTTGGCTGCTCAAAATAAAACCACCAATAATTAATTGTACATCATAAGCAGATTTATCGACCTATCCAAGTCAGTCATTAAAAGAAAAAAAAAAGCATTTGGGGATCAATATGACTCCCATATTAGTATACATGAGCTTCAATACCTCCCTTATACCCGAACCTGACAAGCCGTGGGTGGGTCATGTGTATTAAATATTGAGCAGTCAGCTATTGCTGCCCAGTAACTAAACCAAATATAGGTGGGGATGTGGCCCAGGTCCCCTATGTTCCCACCCATGAGCATCAGTTAAAGGCTTTAAATTTGATAGTAACCTGTCCATTCCCCTGTCCCCATTGGTGGCCTGTAGGCATGAGTTAATAAATAAAACAAATTGGGGTGACATCCTCATGTACCACCTGCCCCCATTCACAAGGGGCTTTTAATGAAATAAAAGGAAGCCCCCCACCTCCACCCCACCCTAAACCCATGGGTTATGGGTGGTAGCTACTAAGTACAAGGGAGGGCATAGTGTCCCCTCAGCCCCCACCCAAGGGGGCTAATAATTAAATGGGGTGGGTGAGGGGGGAGGGGATAGAGCAATAAGTAGGGTAAGAAGAAACAAGAAATATACTTGTAAATACATTTTTTTTATATTTATTTCTTTTTTTTACAGGAATATTGATTTATTCCCCCTCACTATTGAGTGGGATAGGCAGAATCTTTTTTTAATGGGTAGGGACCTTTAGTCACCCCAAGAGAGGTACCTGGTCACCAGTTTGTGGAGTTAATGGTATGTCCACCCCACTACTGACATAAATATTCCCCCACCTGAAGCTATGAGTGGGGCTGGGGAGACAATAGGTCCCCCTATTTATTTATTTGTCCCACCTGATGCTCATTGGTGGGGACCGAGGGGGGACACAAGATCCCCCCTTATTTATGTAATAGCCTCCAGCCCGCTTATGGGTGGGGGCTTGGGGGACACTATGCTCCCCATTTATTTTGTTAATAGGATGTCACACCGTTTTTAAAATGTAATAGTAGTACCTGCTTGGCACACTGACCTCTCTGAGCAATGTCAATCAGCAGAGGCCAAGGCCAGTAAGGTATTGTCATGCATGAAAAAGGGCATTCATTCTCGGGACAAGAATATCATTTTGCCTCTTTATAAATCACTGGTAAGACCCCATATTGAATATGCTGTGCAATTTTGGACACCTGTTCTAACGAAGGAATATTATGGCACTAGAAAAAGTGCAGAGGCGGGCTACAAAATTAATAAATTGAATGGAACATATCAGCTATGAAGAAAGGTTAACAAATTTAAACCTATTTAGTTTAGAAAAATGTTGCCTGAGAGGGGATATGATAACATTATACAAATATATTCGGGGCCAATACAAACTATTGTGTGGAAATCTATTCACAAACCAGACTTTACATAGGACACGGGGACATGCGTTTACTAATGTGGGGGTAATATTGCCCACCCTATGCTTTTTACCTATGTACCCACAAACTATATGTCCTCCCACCCATGAGTGGCGGGTGGGGGCTCTAAGTAACAAAAGGGGTGTGTGTGTCTCCATAAAAAACTAGGGGTCCCCAAGCCCCCAGTCACCCCCTCCCCAATAAAATTAAAACCTACCTATCCCCTCGCCCTAAAAATAGGTTTTGGGGCTGAAAAAATAATATTTTAGAAAAAAAAGACATCATGACATCATAAAGACACAAGACATCATTACCACATAATGGTAAGTATGAATTTTTTTTTTATTTCAGGTATCTAGTTTTTGTCCCCCACTCCCACTATTTTTAGGGTGGGGTGGGTAGGGTTTTATTTTATTGGGGAGGAGGTGACTAGGGGCGGTTGGGGTTTACATTAAGGATCCACCAATCGCCAATGTGTGGGGGCTGGGAGAGACAATATGTCCACCCCCCCCTTGTTACTTAGTGCCCACACCCGCCGCTCAATAGGTCCCCCCCTTTGTTACATTTGGCCCCCACCGGGGGCGGGGGGAATAATAGGCTCCCCCTCCCTTTGTTACCACCTGCCACTCCTGGGTGGGGGACAATAGGTCACCCCCCTTTGTTACTTATGGACCCCACCCGCCATTCATGGGTGGGGGCCGGGGGGGTTGAGACAATAGGTTCCCCCCTTGTTGCTTTTGGCCCCCACCTGCCGCTCATGGGTGAGGGACATTAGGTCCCCCTCCCTCTTTTGTTACATAGGGTCCCCACCCGCCACTCATGGGTGGGTGCCCGAGGGGGGGCATTTGTGGGTGACTAGGGGGACAATAAAATATATTGCAGTCGGGAGGGGGATTACAGTGCTGCTTTAATATAAAATAGGTAAATTTTGGTTGAAAAAATCCTTGAACATTCAGGATAATATAGCTAACCTGTGAGTATAGATTAGTTGCAGAATGATTCCAAATCAACTACTGATGCATACATTTTAGAATTCTGTTTCTACTCAATACTTTTGGTTGTTACTGAATAAACCCTTCACTGTGCCCAAGGAACTGCCTTACCTGTGTAGGCTTCTGGTGCTGCGAAGCGTAAAGCAGGAAAGATCGTTCTGCTTTGAAAGCATTTTCAACCATAGTAGCCTGGAAATACATAGAAAATAGCCCATTACATTTAGGTTAATGGAAGCACTCCATCCTTAATTACAACAGCCTATCTAATGCAAAGCTTTCTAGGTAATGATTTAAAGTTATGTATGATTTTGGGCATCACAAATAATAATTTTAAGTGCAAGTGATTGGAATTAGGAACATATTGAGAGTTTAGGCCTTTAAGAATCTGAAGTTAAAGGGTTAATTCAATCATCATGATCACTTCACTGATTTGAAGTGGTCATGGTGGCTGGAGTTTGTACATGTGGCATTTTGCAGTTAATTGCTGTACATACAAACGTTATGCAAAATTCAGAACAGTAGGTCAGCGCTAATTAACATACGTCAACTGAGCAGGCAGCGGCCCCAACAAAACGAATCCCTCAAAAACCCTTTGAAAAGACAGGAAAAAAGGAAAGGGCTGCGCCACAATTAAATGGCAGCAAAATCTAATCATACAACCGTATCTAGCTCAAATGTAAAAATAGGCCTATTGCAAAGCAGTCTCACAGTATAAGTTCTTAATATCCAAAGATGAAAGTCAGTGCTTGATAGGATGTACTTGACCATATATAATATAGAAGACAAGAGACAGGGATAGGTGATAGTGTAGCTGCTTTTTACTTGTGGCACAGCCCTTTCCTTTTCTCCTGACTTACATACAAACGTTAACTTGTTTTGATGTAACTCAACCTCCGACAGCGCCATTTGGGCGTTATCAGCCTGCTTGGAACAAGAGATCCATACTGGCTTGTGGTAACTCCATGCACAGAGTTACATTCATTGACTGAGAGCGGACAGCTAAAACTCTTAGCCATTGAATGACTGGTAGAATCAACATCTGCCCTGTGATTACATTTCTTAAAACCAAGGTCATACAAACATTACTTCTTATAATTTAAAGTTACAAACAAGATGACATCAAACACTGGACAATTCAACCGCCTGATTAAAAAAAAAAAAATTTAAGCTCTTACGTTTTTCATTTTTTTAATCCAGTGTTCGGATTTATCTATATTCTTATGGTTATAGTTTGTAAATCTCGCTATACCTGTTTCTATTTCACATTGTTCTAATGTGTATTCTATTAATTTGTTAATTGAGAGCACAGATTTTGTTTTCCGATTTTTGGCAATCATATTCTTAGCTATCAAGATATTTATTATAATTCTATAACTATCTTTACTCATATTTGGAAACCCTAAATGCAATAATATGACTTCTGGATTATTAGGAAGCTCTATATTTGTTAATTTTTTTTGTGTTATATTTACAATATCCTTCCAAAGGGAGGCTCATATCATGCAACTCCACCACAAATGCGTATAATCTTGATTTGTATTTCCTTCAGCAATTACTTAATTCCCCTGGATATATCTCTTGGATATCCTACTTGGTACCAAATGCCATCTGTTACCGATCTTAAATTGTACGTTTTGTAAGTTTAAGCAGTGAGTAGTTTTATATGTCTCACTTATTTAGATATATCTTTGGATTCAGTTAATTTCCCCATCTTGTTAGAACATTTGGAAAATAATGATCTTGCATATCTGTAACAAAATGAAAGCATTTTGAAGTAAGTTTTATATTCTTATTTTGATTAAATAGTTCCTCCACTTTCTCTTTAAGTTCACAAAGGCTTTATTAATGTTTAGATACTTAGTTACAGCAGTACAATAATGAAATAGGTGTAGATGCGAGACTTGCAGGTCTCAAAGCAGTTGAGGGAGAATGAAAAAAATAACATAAGCAATAACAGTACAGAGTTATGGAGGTTTTGGAGCCTACCAACTATTTCTAAGCATATAGGAAGAGCGTGTAAGCCCCATTGGCACCGGCCGCAGGCTGAACCTGTTGAACAAATAATTTACAAATCATCCACGGTAGTCGAGTGGGCCCGGGCCGGCAAGGGTCACCCAGAACACAGAACACCTCTGATTGGTCAGCCTTGAGAGTGTACATATGTGGGTGTCAGGAGCTAGTGCCCCGAAAGGGCGTGGTGAAGTTGTGGTGTGAGGCATAGGTTGGGTTGGAGGTGTTATGAGTGCTTGT
This sequence comes from Pelobates cultripes, assembly GCA_933207985.1. Classification (NCBI taxonomy): domain Eukaryota; kingdom Metazoa; phylum Chordata; class Amphibia; order Anura; family Pelobatidae; genus Pelobates; species Pelobates cultripes. The sequence continues at coordinate 204,034,108 of OW240915.1, read as the reverse complement.
TCATGTGTCCACCCTAGCTTCCTGATATCCTATGTCACTTCTAAGTGGGTTTCTCGGGGTTAGTCCAATAGTTCGTCTGTATCAGGTAGTGTGATCCAACCACCGGGATCAACCTATGCTGACCGAATCCATCCGGACCGGTGCCCGTAGAGCCACCTTTGTGAGGTTCACAAGGCTTTATGAAGGTTAAGAAACTAAACTATAACATCATAACTGTGCAGTAGGTGCAAATGTGGGACTTGTGAGGTTTCATATTCAGCATTTCAGAGAAATATGGGCAGTAAAAATAGAGAAACGTGGAGGCGTCAGAGCCCATCAGCCATGTCTGAATGAGTAGTATGTGTGTGTAAACCCCACTGGAGCCGACCGTGGTTGTCGAGCAGTCCCTGTCTGGGAAGGGGCCTCCCGGATATATCTAACATATCTGATTGATCAGCCACACGAGTGTGTTTGGGCAGGTGATATGGGCTAGTTCTTCGTGGGGCGGGGTGGGCCCGCAGCACACGACACAGACCGTGGCTAGGGGTGATATAAGTGATAGTATATGTGCCCACCCTGGTTATCGAATATCCTGTGTCTCCACTAATAAGGGCTCAGTGTTAGCCTAATAGTTCACCTGTATCAGATGTTATGCCCCGTGAACCGGGAACCTCTCACACCGACCGGGCCCATCCGGGCCGGCTCCCGCCAGGACACTAAGATAGAAAGGGAAGAAAAAGGGAGAGAGGATTCTGTGGGTAGTAGGTTGGAAGCAGGAAGGTTAGTGAAGAAATGGACAGGGGAGACAGCTGGCTGGAGAGGGGTAGGGCCCTTTATACAGCGCCACGCGGGTCAGCTCCAGGACCCCCGACGCACGCGGCGTCCGTCCGTCCCAACATATTCAAACCAGGGCCACCTTTGCTTTGTGTGTTTTGTGTCAGTCCCCATCAAGGATGCTTGCATTGCCTCTGCTGACTGGATATCCACAACCTTATCTAACCACTGCTCCACTGTGGGGGTCTTGTCTTGTTTCCAGAGAGCAGGAATCGTGGATTTGGCTGCATTTAGGAGGTAACGGTAGATGGAATTTTTTGTATATGGCTAGTAGGGAAGGGGTAGCATGTAAGAGTACGTGTTCTATCTCGAAGGGTGGAGTCTCTCCCAGTATCTCCGAGATCTTGGTGCTGACCAACTCCCAGAATGGTGTTATTCGGGGACAGTCCCACCAGAGGTGTCTGATTGTGCCCCTTGCTTCTCTGCATATCCAACAGGTGTTGGGTACTGTGGGGAACACCCTGTGGAGATAGTCAGGTGTGCGATACCAGGAGGAAAGGAGTTTGTAGTTGGTTTCCTGGTACCTGGTGCTTATTGAACTTTAATGGGCCAAAATCAGGATTTTCTCCCATAGCACATCAGTGATAGATTTTTCTAGGATCGTTTCCCAGGTTCGTTTGAATGTATGATTGCTCTCCAGGTGTCCAGTGAGTAGATGTTGGTAGAGCAAGGAGACCGCTCCGTCAAGGTTAGTTTTGTCGCAGCATACTCTTTCAAACCAGGTGAGTTCCCTATGTATGGCTCCTTTGTTCGGTGTTGTATGATAGAAGTGTCGTAGCTGCGTGTATCTGTATGTGTGAAGGTGTGGTGGTGTGGCGCCGTCTGTGAGTGGTCGTAGTTCAGCGTCCCGGAGGAGCTTGTGGATGAAGTCTCCATCCCCCAGGTAGCCCCACGCTCTCGGGGGCAGTCCGCCCTCCAGGAGAGGGTTGTACGTCATGGGGTTCATCGGGCTAGGTTAACGTGTGACATGCGGGACCCCACCGATCGCGTCCCATATTTTCAGCGTTTGAGCATATCTGATGATTTCTGTCCAGGGATAATTTTTTAGTATTCCACATGGATGCGAGGGAGGAGTGCCCCATGCTGTCTTTATCCAGCGCAATCCACAGTTTTTGTTTTTGGTGGGGGTGCCATTCTAATGCCCTTTGAAGTGCTGCCGCCTGGAGGTATCTGCGGAAGTCCGGGAGAGCCAGGCTGACCCTCTGCCTTGGGAGACACAGTAGGTGGTGCCTGACTCGTGGTTTCCCATTTCTCCATATGCCATGCAGTGTCGTGGAGAGAAAGGAAGCAAAGTATGATGTGGGTAGGCTATTCATCTTGACGACTGCTATGCATCCAAGCCATGATATGTGAGGGTAGTGCCACTTTGTGAGATATTGCTGTATTCTGAGCAGCAAGGAGGAAAAATTCTTCTCATAGAGGGGGTCAGCCGTGATCCAAATCCCCAGATAGTTCATTTGGGCGTGGCACCAATGGAAGGGCAGCAGAGATCGAAGGTCCGCAGTGGTAGACAGAGAGACGCCAAGCACCTCGCATTTGGATAGGTTGAGCTTTAATCCCGCTTTCGCTCCGTAAGAAACCAACAACTAGAGTGGGTGCAGAACGGTCGATTGTGGGTTAGTGACAAAAAACATCAGGTCATCTGCATATGCCGCCACTTTGTGAGTCATGCCATTCCAGTGGAAACCCTCAATGTCTCACCACCTCCAGTAATGGTTCCATGGAGAGCGCAAACAAGAGCGGGGAGAGTGGGCAGCCCTGGCGTTTTCCATTGTGCATCGGGAAGCTATCCGTCAGGGCTTCGTTCAGCCGTACCCTAGCCATATAAGGCCCCCATCCAGTCCATCCACTTGGCTCCAAAGCCAAAGCTGTGCAGCGTGGCCATAAGGAAGGACCAGTCCACCCAGTCAAAAGCCTTCTCCGCATCACCCTTGTTCCTTCCCTGTGTGCTAAATGCTGGATAGAGAGTACTATCTCGTGCCTCTCTACCCGGGATGAACCCCGTTTGATCCGGGTGAACTAGGTCCGGGAGCTTCGTGCCAAGCAGATCCGTGAGAACTTTTGCGTGATGTTTGACATAGATATTGAGCAACGATATTGGCCTATAGCTCTCACAGGATTTCGGATCTTTCTCTTGTTTGGGGAGGATAGTGATTGTAGCGGATAATGATTCCTGGTGTAACCATCCACCAGTGGTCAATGTGTTAAGGGCTTTGGTGAGTTTTGGGATCAAGATAGTGCTGAATTTCTTGTAATAATCCAGGGTCAGTCCATCTGGGCCCAGTGTTTGGCCTGTCTTCGCGCTTTTAATGGCAATGTAGCTAGTCTTACGTAAATGGGGGTGTCAAGCATTGCGACGTCTTCCGCTTGAAGGGTGGAGGTGACATAAGTTGCCAGAAAACTGCTCCTCTCCCGGTCCCAATCGCTCTCCATGTCCTTCCCCTCAGCTTGGGTGATATTGTATAGGGAGGAAAAGACGATCCGAAATTCCTCCATGATTTCCTCAGGTATTTGAGTCCTTTGGTCCTAGGTGGTCTTAAGTCTGTGGACATGTGCGTGAGTTTGTTGCCCTCTAAGTCTAAGCATGCGCGTCAATAACCGTCTACCTTTGTTGACATGTAGGTAAAAGAAGCCCTTTGACCGTTGTGCTGATCTGTAGTGTTAGCTCGAGAGTAGCGCAAGTAGTTGCCCGCGGGCTTCTAACAGTTTCTTGTATACCAAGGCAATCTGAGCGCGTTTGTGTTGGGATTCAAGGTTGAAGATTGTGTCTACCAATTCTTTATTTACTGGCCGCTGTTTGGATTAATGAGATTAATGGTGACTTCTGATAGCTCCCCGGGTGGGTTTTCATCAAAGTAGGAAGTTAGCGCTCGTGAGACCTAGTGCCGAAACTCTGGATCCAGCAGCAGGGAATCATTTAGGTGCCAGGAGTCGTTTGGAGCTGGGACAGGGGTGAGTATAGAACCATCTGTACTGGGCTGTGATCCGACCAGGTGGAAATGCCGATGTGGGCATATTGTAGGCGTGAGAGGTTCTCTTGTTGCAGGAATAGTAGATCTATGCGAGAGTACCGGGAGTGGGTCACCGAAAAGTGTGTGTAGTCCCTGTCTGTGGGGTGTTTCATTCTCCAGCAGTCAATGAGTCAGAGAGCGTGGAGTGATTTAAAGATGCCCTTAATGGCACTTTGGGGGATGCTACTGTAGCCAGTGGAGGAGTTGATTGTGGGGTTTAGTGGGGCATTGAAGTCCCCCCCCCAGGGTTTTGCGGATGAATTGTGATTGAATGCGATTCGGGGCATACACGGTCGCCAAGGTATATCGGCGTCCCATCACGTCTCCTTTAACAGATACCTGCCCTCTGGATCTAGTTCCCTCTCTAACTCAGTGAACTGTAGTTTTGCTGCCACTAAAATAGCTACCCCAGCTCTGCGAGCAGTTGGGTGATTGCAAAAATAGTTTTGTGGTTTGCTTTTCAGCATCAGGGCCACTGAGTCAATAAAGTGGGTCTCTTGTAGGAAACGAACTCATATGCGATTTCTATGGAGAGGGCGCAAGAGATGTGTCCTATGTTCTGCTATGTTCATTCCTCGACAGTTTTGAGTACTCACTACAAGTGCATCTGGTCTATACGTCATGTTGGATAGGCTCCAAGGAATGCTTGTGGGGTCGTATGGAAGAGAGGGGGGTGAGTTGGCTGTATCCGCCGATGACGGCGGTCTGGTGTGCCGCAACACCAAAGCACGAGGCCGACCAGCGGCGCCGCATTTCCACCCCTACCTCGGGGGAGGAGAATGCCACGCGCCCAGTATGGGTGGGCTACTAGAGGATGTGGATCGTCTGTGAGCGCCCCGCCCCCCAGAGAAGCGGGGGGCACCCAAGCAGGTCGACATAGCACAGGGGAGTACAGAAGGAAAATCCCCGCCTAGGGGATTCCACTGGGTCATTCGACCACACCCCGCCCGCCACTGGGGCAGGGGGCAATCCAGCAAGACCGGCAAGTTAAGAGGTAGAAAGAAGGGGTTAGGTGTGAGACAAGAATGGAGTGAAAGAGGATACCTATAGGCCTTGGAGGGCCAGTAAATGGAGATGTAGGAGCCTCCCTGTTGGGAGGGTGTTCATGTGACTGCGTGGGCAGTTGGCACCCAACCCCACCAGGTGAAACCCTACAGGGACAAAGTGACAACTCACCGCAGGGACGAAATTCACACGACTCTGGTTGGGGACCGTGGTCAAGCCCGACTGAGAGGCACCACTGCCCAAGTTAGGGAGAAGGAGCTGAGGAACGTGGAAGAGGATGCGGCTCAAGGCCACCTAAATGTAACTGACGAGTATCTATTAAGTAACTATGTAACATGTGCGTTATGTACAGAAATTTCCCTGTGAGGTTCCCCTGGGGTGGAGGGAGGGGGACCAGTAAGACCAGTGAGGCGCCGGCCAGTCGTGGCCCCTGGCTCTGAGCAAGACCCAGCTCTGTGGCCATAGTGAAATAAGGGAGCAATGCAGTAAGCAAGTGGATGTCTTCATGCACTCATGCAGAACGTCTAGTGACGTACTTAGAGCTGCAATGTAAACATTGCAGTTTCTCTGGAACTGCAATGTTTAACATTGCAGCACTAAGTGCAAAAGGGACACTAGACCCAGATCACTTCATTTAGCTGAAGTGCTCTGGGTGCTTACAGTGTCCCATTAATGATTTTGAGAAAGCGGAAGGACAGAGAGGCAGGAAAATTCGGCACTGGAACACAGAATTTGGGGTTACACCATTCAAGAATGGTTTAACCCCTAAAGGTGAACCAATGCCAGGGACGTCCTAGCACCATAACAACTTCATTTTAGAACATAGATGTCTGACAAAAAGCAACTGACACACAAAAATAATATTGAGAGACAAGCAGTGAAGAAGGCCCTACTAAAAAGACCTTCCAATATATGAACTAGAAATGTTATGGTAACCTACTGTAAATACTGTGAACATAAATAATCAAGTAGCTGTGCACACCCCACAAAAGTTAAATAATTAAACACAATGTTTATTTTCGGATAGAACTGTTGTTAGGATTAATACAAAACTGAAGCAAAATGTATAGTCTCTAAATCCATTCACATGCTTCAGAAACTGTGTGTCAACTGACTCGACTCTAACTTGACTACTGACCATAGACTACTGTATCTTCCATATTAGGCACACAGTATGAGTCAAAGACATGCTTGATGAAGACAGCATGGGAGGAAAAAAAGACATTAGATAAAAAGACACACAAGGTAAAATATATAGATAAGACAGAGAGAAAATGTGGTAGGAGGATATTGAAGTACAATGAGTACTGAATAGAATCTTGGAGATGGCAGAGAATGCTGAATAGAATCTAGGAGATTGTACAGAGTGCTGAATACAATCTGTGAAATGGCATGGAGTGCTGAATACAATTTGTAAGATGGCACAGTGTGGTGAACATAATCTGTAAGATGGCACAAGTAGAAATATGCACACTGAAAGATAGGCACAGGAGAAAACGATAATGGTGGAATATAGAAAGAGAGATGTGCTTTTTTATTTGGGTGGTGGCTAATAGCTTCTATGTATTTTCAAAAAAGGACACCACAACTATTCTCCCTTCCTCCTGTATCTTTTCCTTTCCCTATCCCTCACATTGTCTCTTCCTCATCACCCCTCTTGTTGTCTCTGTTTCACCCATCTCTCCTTCTGGCTCCTGTCACAATATATGTTCAAAGTGGACATGTACATAATGACAGTGGGGAAGCTGTGCTCAGTCTATTTATAACTTATCCGTGAACTTGTAGATAAGTTTCAGACTGACTGGGTTGTCTCTGCCCAACATGAATACCAGAAATCAATTAATTAGGATCAACATTGTAATTTCTCTTCTTTAATCATGGAAGCTAATAAAACTAATTGAATTAAGTGACTCTGTTATGGTATTTGCAATAGTTTACTAGATGTTTCTGTGGATAGGATTTTGTGTTTAGTTTATGTAGAGCGAAAGAAACAACAGCTACATATTTGTAAAGAAAGCAGCATTCATGACATTTAAGTCTGATGATATCAGATATCTGTATTTAGCAGAAAACAATTTTACCATCATTTTGATTCTGTGCAAAGATAAAACACATGAAGTATCTCTTCAAAGCTGCCATGCTTACAGTGAGGGGGAAAGTATTTGATCCCCTGCTGATTTTGAATGTTTGTCCACTGACAAAGAAATGATCAGTCTATAATTTTAATGTTAGGTGTATTTTAAGAGTGAGAGACAGAATAACAAAAAAATAATCCAGAAAAACGCATGTCAGCTAAAGTTATAAATTGATTTGCATGTTAATGAGTGAAATAAGTATTTGACCCCTTCGACTTAGTACTTGGTGGCAAAACCCTTGTTGGCAATCACAGAGGTCAGACATTTCTTGAGGTTGGCCTCAAAGCTTGCACACATCTCAGGAGGGATTTTGTCCCACTCTTCTCCAAGTCATTAAAGGGACACTATAGTCACCCAGACCACTTCAGCTCAATGAATTGGTCTGGGTGCCAGGTCCCTCAGGTTTTAACCCTTCAGATGTAAACATAGCAGTTCAGATGTAATCATAGCAGGGTTAATCCAACCTCTAGTGGCCGTCTTCCTGACAGCCGCTAGAGGCTCATCTGCGACGCTGGATGCGAAATTCGCATCCAGCATGCAGAACGTCCATAGGAAAGCATTGAGAAATGCTTTCCTATGGACTTTTTGAATGCGCATGCGTATTCCGCTCCACTCGGGAGCTGACGTCGGAGTGAGAGGAGAGGTCCCCAGCGCCGAGGGAGCCCGGTGCTGGATTAAAGTAAGTAACGGGAAGGGGTTTTCACCCCTTCAGCACCAAGGGAGGGGGACCTTGAGGGTGTGGGCACCCTTAGGGCACTATAGTGTCAAGAAAACCGGTTTGATCTCTTAAGGATTCGAGGCTGACGTTTGGCAACCTGGACCTTCAGGTCCCTCCACAGATTTTCTATGGGTTTAAGGTCTGGAGACTGGCTAGGCCACTCCAGGACCTTAATGTGCTTCTTCTTGAGTCACTCCTTTGTTGCCTTGGCTGTGTGTTTTGGGTCATTGTCATGCTGGAATACCCTTCCACAACCCATTTTCAATGCCCTGGCTGAGGGATGGAGGTTCTCACCCAAGATTTAACGGTACATTACCCCGTCCATTGTCCCTTTGATCTGTTGTAGTTGTCCTGTCCCCTTAGCAGAAAAACACCCCCAAAGCAAAATGTTTCCACCTTCATGTTTGACGGTGGGGATGGTGTTTTGGTGTTCTTGGGGTCATAGGCAGAATTCCTCCTCCTCCAAACACAGTGAGTAGAGTTGATGCCAAAGAGCTCGATTTTGGTCTCATCTGACCACAACACTTTCACCCGGCTCTCTTCTGAATCATTCAGATGTTCATTGGCAAACTTCAGACGGGCCTGTACATGGGCTTTCTTGAGCAGGGGGACCTTGCGGGTGCTGCAGGATTTCAGTCCTTCATGGCGTTGTGTGTTACCAATTGTTTTCTTGGTGACTATAGTCCCAGCTGCCTTGAGATCATTAACAAGATCCTCTTGTGTAGTTCTGGGCTGATTCCTCGTTGAAACTCCATGTGGTGAGATCTTGCATGGAGCACCAAATCGAGGGAGACTGACAGTTATTATGTGTTTCTTCCATTTGCGAATAATCACACCAACTGTTGTCACCTTATCACCAAGCGGCTTGGCGATGGTCTTGTAGCCCATTCCAGTCTTGTGTAGGTCTACAATCTTGTCCCTGACATCCTTGGACAGCTGTTTGGTCTTGGCCATGGTGGAGAGTTTGGAATCTGATTGATTGATTGATTGCTTCTGTGAACAGGTGTCTTTTATACAGGTAAGAAGCTGAGATTAGGAGCACTCTCCTGAAGAGAGTGCTCCTAACCTCAGCTCGTTAACTGTATAAAAGAAACATGGGAGCTAGAAACCTTGCTTTTTTTACATGTTAAAATACACCTACTATTAAAATTATATATTGATAATTTCTTTGTCACTGGGCAAACGTTCAAAATCAGGAGGGGATCAAATTCTTTTTTCTCTCACTGTATATATGAGACAGAAAAAGAGGGGGGCAGAGAGTCACACTCAAATGTAACTAGTTAGTGCACTACACAAATGAATTATCGCTGAATTTGGATAAGTTTTCATACAATTTGTATATGTTTTCGTATTTTTGGATAAACTTTTTAAATTATTTGTAATATTTTGAAAATGGGATAATAGTTCATTATTTTGGTATTTCTTATATATTGATACATTGTTTATATATTGGTACATTTTTATATATGATATATTTTTGATATTTTAATATTTTTCAAAAGTAATTTTAAAAGTTTGTGCAAAAATATTTATTTGAAGCCTATTTGAGTGGCAACATATTTCTAAGAAAAATCTAAAAGTAATAAACTGTACTGTTTACAGCAATTGGGGTAATGCAAGGACACTGAGATTTCTCTAGGAATCATCCTGTGAATTTAAATTAGAACAAAAAGGTAAAATTTCCACGTGGGATTCTTGTGAATACAAATGCTGTATTGTTTGCCATGTAATTATGCTAGAAAACTTTACATAGCACTCATTGTTGCCCCTATACATACATTGTGATAATATTTGTCAGAGATCAGTTCACGATGTCATCCAGGAGGTTCTCCTCATTTAACATGGCTGTTCGTGTTCAGTAGCGTGAATCATGTTTAGTACAACAAAGAGTAACAAACTGGATTTCAGACCTCATTGTTAGTATTTCTGCTGACTGCAAGCTATGAATTGACTCTTCTATATTCCAGTTCAGCAGATCTTAAGCTCTCTGTGACAAAACTACTGGTTGGGAAATGCAAAGGCTATTCTTAACCCCTTTTTGTCCTGGAGGTCACGAACACAGTATAAGCAGCATTTAGCCAAATATGTCAATCACAGATTTCTGTGTTCAGCACATTGCATAGAATTTGGCAGGATAGGGCCAGTCTTTCCCTAAAGAATCTCAGATAGGTGCTTTGAGGAACCAATATAAGAGGACTCCACTAATCCCCTTACCAAGGCCAATAGTTCAATGAAACATGCAATAGAAATGGCAAAATGTGTCAAGTGAATCACATAACAGAGTACTAGAGGTTATCTGGTCCTCTAATTGATGGAGCACATTTAAATGTATGTCTAAAATGTATCAACTGTAACCCAAGCCTTTTGCTTTAAATTTAATGATTTACCGTATTTTTCCATGTGTATGTTTTTTTCTACATTTTTTTGTGTCCAAAATTGGGGGTCGTCTTATACATGGAATGTCACTGCAGGGGTTAAAAAAAACACAAAACACTTGTGTGCAGGGCCTGACCATCAACCAAGCTAGTCAAATGTGGCTGGAGCTCCTTCAAAATCTAATTACTAAGCCAAATACTTACGGTACTTACTCAGCGCAATTTGTGCACAAAACTGACAGAACACTCAGCTGACTGCTGGGTTTGCGCTACAGATGTTTAAAATATGTATTTCTTAATTTTGGGTTAAAAAAAATAGATACACATAAAACATGTTCCCGGTTTGTTTTATTTATAAATAGCTGCTTGATCAAATGTCAAACATACTGAAGATATTAGTTGAAAGTAGGTCCAGGCACTAAAGGTTTCCTCAAAAAGGCAGATTTATTGAACTGTGCAACGCTTTAAGTTTGACAAAGGCCTCTGTGTAGGCCCGAAAAGTTGCACATTCAGTTTTCAACAAACCTGTGAGAGTGCAGTATCCTTTATCTTTTAAACATACTGAAGATAACTATGCTCTATTTCTCATAACACAAATTCAGGGAGTTTTTTCAAAGTGTGTTCTGAAAAATGATGCAAATTATTATTTAAGAGGGGAAAGCACCATGGAAACCAGGGGGACCTGTTCTATTTGTGATTACACTCCTTTTACATCTTTGCATCATTTTTCAGAACACAAAATCCAAGATAAATCTCCCCAACTGTGTTTCAGTAGTCAGTTAGTGACTGTCTGTTTCTTTCTCTTTCTGCATTATGTTTATGCCATAGTCCTCTGTATAGCCATCCTTCTGCTCCTCACAGTTATTTTAATTGCAATATGCTTTTCTCTGTCATGATATTTGACTTATGGAATGGTGAGCAGCATGTGCACTGAGCTTGATTTAAAGAGGCTATCTAGGCAGTAGCTTGTGGTGAGGAATTTGAAAGGCACTGTGAATGCTCCACACAGTTGCTGTGGTCAGGCAAACATAGTGTGCTAATGCCCTGTTATCTGAGCAGCAGCTGCCTCTCGTATGACAAAGGGGACAGAGACAGCTGTCTATGGAACATTCTGTGATCATCATTTATTTTAGTTATTACTTCAGTGGTTCTCGACTGCTACTATAATTGTTCTCTTATGGAATGTTTGTCAATAATGGAAAATGAATGAGCTGGAGTTAAATGGTGTTTACAGCTATGAGATCCAGATGTAATTATATTTTTTTGTATTCACATTGTATCGTTTCTAGCACAATGATGGCTAACATATAGCATGCTGATCATCATGTGAAAGGTACTCCACTATAAAGGTGCCAGAGGTTAGCTATCACAGCTTTAGGAAGTCAGTGAGTGACAGGTTTATACTATGTAGCAGCGCATTTCACAAGCTATTGATGAACTACAAAACTGAAATCATGTTTTGCCAGGTTACAGATAGAAAAGCAAAATGTGAACTGTAGTTCTGCAACATCTGGGAATGTACAATATGGCCAAACCCGGCCTACATAGATTTAAGAAATGATTTAATATGCCAAACACACATAGTGACTAAGATCTCATTAATTGTCCCTTTAGCAAGAGTTTGAACATAAGATGTATAAAATGAAATCAGCAAAAAATCCTTAAACAACATATACAAACCAGCAGCTGTGCAGAACCCTCATTAAAGGAACACTATAGGGTTAGGAATACAAAACTGTATTCCTAGAATTATAGTGTCCCTCTGCCCTAAGTTTATTGCCCCCCCCCCCCCCCCCCTCAACCCACCTCTGATGTTGTACAGTGCATTAGGATAATGGATTTTTCAAGATGTTGAACATCGTAATGCAAAGTATTCTGCTTCCCAATATCCTGCTGACAATTTCACTGCCATTTATGGGAAACACACAATAGTACAGTAGTAAAAGAGATACTGTAGGCACTGCAACTGATCCATCTCATTGAAGTTGTTATAGTGTGTGGAGTGCCCTAGCACCATCCTTCCATTTAGATTTAAAACGTTTTTAATGTTTTAAGGCTATAAATCGCCAGCAGCCCATCCCCTCTGTGCTTCTTGAGCTAATGAGGAAGCATTAGCCTGAGCAGTAATCAGCGGCTTGAGCTGACCTCTTTCACCCTATCACAGTGCCCATAGGTACTTGGTATCATTCATATAATAAATGATATCTATATTATATTTGGAATTAAATCATACTGTAGACTCATCATACTTAATGTAGCTTCCTGAACTACATTTATGATGATGCTCAACCAGTCTTAAAGGGACATTCTAGGCACCAAAATCACAACAGCTTTATATATTGGTCTAGTGCCTAGATGCAATCCATGCAACTTCCTCCTGGAACACCATTGTCTTCTGAATATATTCAGGGTCATTGTCATAATTATGCTGAATGCAGCTTACTCTATTCATAGAAAAGAATTAGGATAATATGAGGATAATTGGCCACAATTGGCCTCTACCAGATTGAGTCTCAATCGTTTAGCCCTATACCATCCTTCTGGATGATGGGATAAAAAGGTGCAGTAGGAGCCATGGTGAGATTGAAACGCCACTCAGTGAAAGGTGAGTTTATCCATTTGTATTTAGACATATGCACAAAGGTATTTATAATCTTAGAGGATTCCCTTCAGCATTATGCCTGGTTGATGCTTCATAGTTCACAAATATCTGCAGTGCCAAAGTTATCAAGCAATGTCCTATACAATATGATAGACATTGTTTGCAAGACTAGGAAATAAAATAAAAAGATTTAGAATTCTAAACTGCAGCTAAAACCCTGGACAGGTAAACACCTAAGAAATCTATCAAATAGCATGCATTGCAAACTAAAATATGTACAGGAGTGCTACTGTTAGTAGTATCCTTTAAAAAATGTTTACTAAGGAAACATTATTCTCTTACATAAACATACATTGTTACTATATAAAGCATTACCAAATGGTTGGAAAATAATACCAAAAAAATGCATAGATATGTTTCCCTGATTTTTTACAATTGTACATTTGCAAGAGGGGTACATAAGAAGTTTATTTAGTAAATACCAAATTCTAACAACTCTACAGTGACCACCTGGCTCTTTTAGCCTGAATTTTGCAGTTAGGTTTCCAATTCACTACAATTTGTTGTTTTGTAAGTTCATAAACCCCTTAGAATTACATCCAACAAAACAAACCAAATATTGTTGTCTCTTTTTAAAGTCAGGTACTGTGCATAGCACGTGCTACAGTTCAACAGGTGGCTACTGAAACAAATGCAATGCAGTCTATTTACAGAGGACAGCAGCTGTCGGGTAGTACACACATGCTATTTAATTATCCCCTTCACCCCACTACAAAAAAGAAAGAAAGACAATTGGTTTTCACTTTGGCTTTGCTATATGGTCAGCACAGATTTTTTAAGAAGATTTAACCCTAAAAAGGACCACAACTCTAAATTTGCTGTATAATTGGTTCTATCCATAAAATGTTTATGTCAACATAGTTTACAAGGTGTTTTACATCAGCAGCACTTTACAGCACTGGGGAATAGATAAATAGACTTTTCAATTTTTGAACAGAATGTTTAAAGATCAGATTGTTATGATGGCAAAGATTTTCAAACACTTATAGTTTCATGCATTGCAACTCCCACAATTCTCCACCTGCATAAATAAATTTTCGCCATTTCTGCTTTCTCTCTTGCATTTTCTCAAATGTCTCTTCATCCATGTTCTTCTTTTATTAGTGTTTGAGTTATATTGCGTTACCAGCTTAATTTCTTTGAGTCCATCAAATTTTTGGATATTGTACCAACGTATTGCTAACCATATTGCAGTACACTTAATGGATTCTTTCGTCTATAGGTTGGTGTAATAACTTTTTTAACTTTTGATCAGGGTCAACTTGACGGATTGATTTAGAGAAGGATTTCTCTAACTGTGAAATTAGTATTAAAAAGTGTTCGTGTCTCGGTGCACAAAGGATAATTTCCTAGGTTTCTGAAAAAGTACAATATTTTTGCTCTTGTTGTCAATGTTTATGTCCTTGCATTTTTTATTATATGTTTACCTCTGACTGAAAATCAATAAAAATTTTAAAGTAAAAAAATAATAATTGTGGGTAGTCCATCAAAAACAGGGGGGCGAGGGGGCTGGAGGTTTGCACAGTGGCATATACCATTGGGCCGTAAGAGGTTAAATAGATACTTTGAAATATACAGTGCAATGTGTGACAAACAGGTGAGAAAATATCCAGCCCATTAAATAGACAACATTTCAGATTTAATTGAAGTACTAAAGCTAGCACTCTTCAGCTGTTTACACCCATGGATGCCACCCACATAGCTTATATGTGTTCGGTCAAATATGCCTAATGTACAATCTCTCATTGAATTTGCTAGTTAAAGAAAACCATCTTATGGCAGGCATGACACATGACATAGACACTTACATTACCTCCACAGTTTTAAGAAGCTATCATTGGGGTTATATGAAAGCAGGTTAGATACTGTACATGTCAATATAAACTCACATTACAATACACTAGCATATTACAAGGTGTACAAAATGCGGACGCTGTATGAGTATGATTAATCACTATCCGATACAGTTCTGACCTACAGCAGTATGTAAATTAACGCAGCAAATGACTCACATGTGTCTCCACATCACCACCGATGATCTTGCTGTTCTTCAGATATTCTTCTAAGGTTCTAGTCAGCAAGGAATCAAAAGCTTCCATATATGGAGCAATGTCTGCAGTACACAAAACAACAAGCTGACTCATGAACTGTGATATATCAGAATAAATTCTATGCATAGAGCAGTATCGAGCAAATTGAAAACAAGAACTCAAAATTTGCACACCCACAATAACAGGCCAAAGTCACAACATCTTTTTAAAAAATTAGTTGCTGCCAGTATGGGCAGCAGAATTGTACTAAAAAAAGAAAAGAAAAATAAATGAATATAATAAATATATGAGCCCTGCTCTAACCTTAATGTTAACATGACGACTGTCTATAAGAAGCAAAAGAAAGTAGAAATGCATGAGAAGCTGGATGAGATCTTCTTTAAAAGAACACTCTAAGCAGCATAACCACTACAGTGCACTGTAGAGCTTCTGGTGCCGAGAGTGGTGAGAGGAGTGCCCTGGTGCCCCACTATTATAAATAGTCAAATTGCTTTAGAACAGTTTGTCTTCTTACCTGGGGTCCGCCAGTTGCTGTTTTCCAACTCCACTCCACTACGTACAATAAAGAGTGGAAATCTATCAGTCTGAGCTAAGCTCCGCGGTCAAGGCCAGCGCTTCCTATAGGCAACTGCTGCAGCCGTTGACAAAGGCCCTAAGGGGTTGGAACGTTGCCTTTTGGTTCCTGGTTCTAATAAAATTGCCTTTGCTTTGGAATTCGTTGGAGTGCCTGGATTATTTTCTATATTCAAAATTCCTGATCTGTCTCCTTGACAGTCTCAGCCAATCCTATGGGGAAGCACTGTGATTGGCTCAGACCACCAATTCTGATGATGTCAGCAGACAGCCAGATGTAGACATGGGCAGAGCCAGCAGCTGCAGATTGAACTCAAGTAAGATTTTACTATGCTTAGGGAGGCAAGGGGTGGCCAGGGGGGGCTAGATGGTGGTTTTAACACGTTAGGGTCAGGAATACATGTGTTGCTGACTCTATAGCATTACTTTAAAATCTGAATATGATTTGAAATATGAAGTTAAAGGGACACTATAGGCACCAAAACAACTTTAGCTTAATGAAGCAGTTTTGGTGTATAGATCATGCATGTCTCACTGTTCAATTTTCTGCCAATGAGGTGTTAAATCACTATGTTTATGCAGCCCTAGTCACACCTCCCTGCATGTGAATTGCACAGCCTTCCTAAACACTTCCTCTAAAGAGAGATTTAATTTTTAATCTTCCTTTATTACACATTCTGTTTAATTTAGAATTTCCTATCTCCTGTTCTGCTAATAGCCTTCTAGCCCCTGGAGGAGCCTCCTGTGTGTGATTAAAGTTCGATTTACAGAGTAGAAGATAAAAACTTCTAAAGCAAGTTAACACTAGATTGTAAATGAAACTATTCTATTTTTACACAGGCTGTGTCAGTCGCAGTCAAAGGATAAGTGGCTCGGGCTGCATGGACAGAGAACAAAAGAGATTTAACTCCTAAATGGCAGAGAATAGAGCAGTGAGACTTCAGGGGCATGTTCTATACACCAAAACAGCTTCACCAAGCTAAAACTGTTTTGATGTCTAAACTATCCATTTAATGTAGCAATAATATACAATTTGTTGTTTTTAGGTATCACTTTATATATTCTTTTGTGCTACAATCTTATACCACACTTCACCTATGTATCTCACTTTATCTTGTCACATCATTTAGAAGTACGTACTTTAGCCTTTCCTTATTTTTCTTCTCATATTGTCTCTTGAGTTTTAGCTTAAAATTATTCTTTACTATTCCCTTTTTATATGTCACCTCGGTTTCAGATAATCCAGCAAGCTAGTGACATTTACATTATATGCACTGGGAAAAAGTGCTTTGGATTACAATATATTGTTACTTTTGTACTGTTGATTTGTATTTTTCCCCTTTCTTTTATTTATTAATTTTTTTAAATAAATGAATGTACTTTTTAATTTTTTTCCCTTCCTATAATTTTCTAAAACATGAAACAATATTCATGCAAATACAAGTCATATAATCGACGCTCCAGCTTCATGTCCAAAATATATATGATCTAATATATATGATCTAATGCACTGGAATAAATAAGACTGACATTTTAATGTCATTTGTTATGTACATAAGTGTTTGCATTTTTCTCAGACTAGTATACGCCTTTGAAAGTTGTGTACACATTGTGGTGTTGTAGCAACACTTTCAGAGGTGTGTGCTGAACTTAACACTGTACTTTCAATTTCCTTTCACGTGCTATTGAATGCACATAAGCATTTGTTGTAGCATGTTAATAAGGTTTGGTAAATGGTAAAAGGCTGCCAAAACATTACTCTGGGGCAATAAATACTTTCAAGACAAAGCTTCTCTTATCTTGCATAATCTGTTGTATCCAGCTGTTGTATCCAGGATACAAGAAGAAAGGCTGCTAGGGATCCTGTGGAACCAGATCTTCCTTTGTTCTTTACATGTACCATTGTAATTTGTACGCAAAATCTCAGAAAAATATACAACATATTCCGAATTAATGCCATTTAGAAGCTGACACATGGGAGACCATATTCCTGTCAATGGCAACATTAATACTAAATCTGATTTTAAATTCAACAACAACAAATGCAAAGTTATGCCTTATGGGGTCTAAATTATTCTTCCAATGTTGCTGAGTTAGGGAAATCAATAAAAAAAGAATGATTTGAAAGTAATTCTGGGCAGCAGAATTAGAAACAATACTATATCAATAAGTGATTGCAAGGGCTAGTAAGACAATATCAAGAATTAAAAGCAATTTAGACTTACGAGAATTTTGTTTGTCTATTTATAAATCAATCAGGAGTAAGATCACTCCTTGAATAAGCAAAAAGGCTTAAAAGGTTGCATTAGTTTAAACAAGAAGAGAGGTGTTAAGAAGGATTAAGAAAACAATATACAAATAATAGAAAATAGAAAAGCCAAAACAAGCATTACCTTGGTGACCTGACCGTTTATGCAATAGTAAAAAGAAAACATCAATTGAGACTTGAGGAAAGAAACTGTAACCAACATCAGTAGAAAACGTGCTTTAAAGCAAAGAAACAAAACAGGATTGCTTCCTCATTTTGTTCTCTTTGTAGAACATATGCATATACTGTTTGATCATGCCATGCAAGCCGACCTACTTCACTTGCAGAAGCTGTATTGTGACAGCTTAGATTACTCTAACCAAGACAGGTAATAGTGCTGTGTGCACACATGGTCAGGTCCAGAAGTCTAATATGCAATGCCTAGGAAGGAACTGTGTCCTAATGCTGTACAAGCATTTCGGTGGCTGAATGAGGAAGTGACGCATACCCGCATGGTGCCAGTAGGTATGGGGGCAACTTCCAGAGCATTAACCATTCAGCACTAAAATCAATAAATGAGAAGGAGCTAAAAAGTTAGTTTGCCCTGACTGTTTGCTGTCTACATAAGCTCTTCAAATATAAGCTCTGGTAGTGATGGGCCTCAGATTGTCCCTTCATTTTCTGAATGATCTAACGCCAACAACTAAATAGAGACATTGATAATTTTCAATTGTTTTCTTCATCCATGGATTTCCAAGCATACTTTAAATGTTAAAATGTTATCATACCTCCATTAATCCCATTGACAACATTGTTCTCTCCTAATGAAGAAGTGTAAGACTTTGATAGAACTGATTCAAGTCGAATGACCGCATTCTCCAGCCTGTCCATTAGTCCATGCATGTCAGCCATTTTGAAGATCTGCTGAAATAAATTTAAACAAGTTATTTCCTATAAAAATAGTAGAAACGCACATGTGCACGCACACAGACACACACATGTAAAACAAGTAAAGGTGGAGAGTGATAAAGACACACATAAAATAGCAATTATTTGCTAATGTTCAAAATTATTGTGCATTTTAGCAGCCATTTCAATCAGTCCATCAAAGAGTAACACAAAAAGAAATTAGGCCTCTAATTGCAACAATGAGAGCAGAAGTTAAGCAATGGAAACATTCAGTGAATATGAGCTTGAGGTGCTGGTAGGATTCTGCCAGTATTTTTGAAAGGTATTTTGGAAGGCTATAGGCATTGGGTTTTGAAGGTCGCTTGGTATTAACGAGTGTGGATGTATGGCTGAGGGTAATGGGTGTGGGTGTATGGCTGAAGGTAATGGATGTACGTATGTGGCTGTGGTTAATGGGAGCAGATGGAATGCTTGGTGTCATGTTGAGAAACTGCACTCTGTTTGTATATCTGTTCATGCATATCCACTCTCGCCTCCTTTTCCTATGTCCAAGACGCCTCTGGTTAATATTACCAGTGACAACATCAGTGCCCAACATGTTTGCTGGTATTTTTTAATTTTGAGGCCTCTGCACAGCTGTATATGTTTTTTCCTCACCTTCTACTACAGTTCTGAGCTGTAGGAGATTGTGATGGGGATTTGCTCAACTATTGCTCACATTTTTAGAGTAAAAATTCTGTGACACCTTACTTGATTTTTGGAAGAGAAACTCACCTTTTGCTTCTTACATACTCTAATAATGCAATACCGTGTATATTATTCATACCGGCGTCTACCTTCAGGTGCCTATAGTATAAAATAGATTCCTATGTTGATTACACTTTAACCCCTTAAGGCCACAGCTTCAGAAGTTGGACAAACACTTAAGGACTCAAGCAATTTTTGCATTTGTTGCTGTTTGTGTTCAACATCAATCTGCGTTTTTCTTATTTATTGCACCAGCACAAATTATATAAAGTTTTTAAAAGGACAAAATCAGCTTTTATTTGATGTGACATATATAAATGCAATAAACATTAAAAAAAAAAAAAAATATATATATATATATGTAAATATATATATTTTTTTCTTCTTCAGATTTTGGCAATTATATGTGTATATGTCCAGTTTAGGAACGGTAATTCAATATAAATTAATTTATGTGTCTTGATTTACAGAGTACATAATATGTCTAGGATTTAAGTTGGTTTTGAAAGTTACAAGTCATAAAATATTGAAAATAACATTTCAATGTGAAACAATTTTTGAAGTTGGTATGTTTGTCTTGTAAGTTAGCCATCACAGAAAACAAAATTGCCATACAAAAGTATATATATATACAAAAGTATGGCAATTTTGTAGCTTCACAGAATAGTCTATACATTCTATATAGTCTATACATACAAGCATTGTAGCTTCACAGAATAGTCTATACATTCTATATAGTCTATACATACAGGCATTCAATGTGGGTATTGTTGTACAAAGCAGGTGTTGCTGAATATAATATGGGGTTTTGTACAGGAATGGCATGCATCAGTTTTACGAAATACAGATTAAAAAAACTTGTTATATGTCTGTATGTCAAAACACAATTTTACTACAATATTTAGCAGAGATTGGCAGTGAAATGGCTAAGTTAAAAAGTGTCAAAATAACCTTTGGTAAATAGCCTGTGATGTCTTATATACATATATATAGCCATTTCACTGCCAATCTCTGCTAAATATTGTAGTAAAATTGTGTTTTGACATACAGACATATAACAAGTTTTTTTAATCTGTATTTCGTAAAACTGATGCATGCCATTCCTGTACAAAACCCCATATTATATTCAGCAACACCTGCTTTGTACAACAATACCCACATTGAATGCCTGTATGTATAGACTATATAGAATGTATAGACTATTCTGTGAAGCTACAATGCCATATAAGCTATTTTTGTTTCTATGATTAGAATTTTCATAGATTGATTTAATGTGCCTATGTCTCACTTTGGGGCATTATAGCAGTTTAACTGTTCAAATAACCCCACAAAGGCCTTCCATTTGAGAAAGCAGACACTCCAGGGTATCTTATATGGTGTGTACTTGCCTTAACTTGTGCCATTTTCCACCAATTAATGTCTAAGTTTGTGGTGAAAAAAAATAATGTAATTTTTACCTACATTTTTGCTGGGTGTTTTGTTCATTTGATAGGTGCCACTTTGATAAAATCAGCCAAATTAAGCTCTGTTGCATCTTCTAAACAAAACAATATGTTCAATGTATCACCTAAACACTATTTTGCGAAGTTACAATGCTGTAAAAGAAACATGACAATTTCAGTTTTTAAATGTGAATTTTCATAGCTGGTGTTCTATTTTGGAGCCTTTTAGCAGGTTGCTAATTCAAACTACCCCACAAAGGGCTACCATTTCTTAAAGAAGACACACTAAGGGTATATCAAAAGGAATATTTTGAACCTTAGCTTAAGGTCCTTTTTTTTTGCTAGTTTGCACCAAGTAGGACTTTAGCCGCCCTGTGCGAAAAATGTTCACAGCGCCCCTCCCTGTAACACTTGCTCATCCATTTATAGTGTGTATAGTGGTGTAGTGTTTGTATAGGGGCTTTATTAAATTAATAATTATTAAAGAACAAAAAATAAATATTAATTTCACCTTCCTGTTGTTAACTTCCATGGAGGGGGCATGCTGATCTCTGGTGGTCCAGTGTATCTGGACCTTCTCCTCCATGTGTGAAGTTTGTTATGGGTGTATTCACTGTATGTGATACATGTGTGTGTTGACCGTGTGTGACATTTATATTGGTATTTAATCCACATATTATATGTGAATGCAGGTGTGTATTTTTGCAAGGTCACATGCACACTGTCCCACAGTCAGATGCACACAGGTATACATATATACTGTGAAATACAGCCACAATACAGGCAGAAAGTAGCACACACCGTTACAGGCAGACAGTCACACACATACGCACACACACAGTTATAGGCAATCAAAAACACAGACAGGTCCCTTTTTCCATTATAGACACTAGCTAGAGGAGTGGTGGAGGCACTGTAGTCCCTGGCATCTAGTAGTTGGGGGAGCAGGAACTCCTTCCTGCTACCCCCTCAGTGTGCAGAAGTAACCGGGCAGCGTGATCAGGCCGCATTTAGCTCTGTCCCCACTGTCCATTTAGCCCTGCCCCATCCGTTTAGTTCTGCCCACCCCCACCTCTTTTATTTGTGCCACTTTCTGCACTGCCGGGCCCTGCGTGTGGGAGCTATGTCAGCCACCTGGTACCCCTGCTCCCATGGCTCCTGTGCTGCCGCACTGCACACACAGCCCAAAGGCCGGCCCCGGTACCAAGTGTAGTAGTAATAAAAAAAAAAATCTGCATTTTTGACACAAACATTGAGTTTTTACTGTATATTTAGCAAACCTTATGTGTGCTAAGGCAGTATATTATTGCAAAGGTTGCTCAGCTATGTCGACTAAGTACAGCAATACCCCTATGTGGACCACTGCTAGGTATATGTGGATGTTGAGGGGGCACATTTTAGACCCAGCAATTTCAGGTTTTTGCAAACTTTGAGAATTTTTACGCTGGGTCCATGTTCCATTTTGGAGTAGTTTAGCAGGTTGCTTATTCAAACTACCCCACAAACACGTTGCATATAATTTCTTAAAGAATATACCCTCAGATATTTCAAAAAACATATTTTGAACCTTAGCATGGGACCATTTTTTCGCTAGTCCGTACCAAGTGTAGTGGTCAAGAGCATTTTATTTTGTAACTTTTTAAAACTTTTTAAAACTTAATTTGACTTTTTAAAACTTTATTACATTTTTAAAAAAAGTTTTAAAACAATTTTTTTTACTGTTAACCCCTAACTAGCCTAATGCTAAATTACGCAATTTTCCACTAACTTCCACCCACCTCAGCTAACTAACTATTTAAAAAAATATTACAATAGTAAATTAAATAAACCCCTGAGGGTTTAAAAAAAAAAAAAAAAAAGTTAACTCTCAGATGTTCAAATAAAAAATAAGACAAAATATATGCAGAAACAAGCCTTCTGCAGTCCCGCCTCTCCAGCACAAATATTTATGTATCATGGCCGGGTTTGATACCAGAATAACATATTGTAGTTAGTATGTGAGAATTTGGAACCACTTCCAAATTTGGAATTTAGAATGAGAATTTGGAACCACTTGGTGTCCATGAACGAGGTCTCCAGCTTTCGTCTTCCAACCTTCAACTTTCGTCTAATGGCTCCTTGCTGCAGCTGATGGAATGAAGTAAGTGTTTTGTATAGAGAGGACAATCCTCACTTCAAGGTCTCACCCTCCAACTAACAGCTTTTCAAACAAAGTGAGTTCACGTTCTAGTTCCAATCTGTCAGGGACAGAGAGCGGTAACCATGAGTAATCTGAGTATTGTGGAATCTATCAATTAGTGTGAGTGCCTTTGTTGCTCCAGTTTATGCGAGGGACAGACATAGGAGCAACAAGGTGCACCTCTGAAGCTTATACAAAATCTTTAGGGTGGAATGCACCAGTCTTTGTGCGGGGATTGATTGTGGAATTGAAGTTGATCCCAACCTTGCTAATGCCAGTAGTGAGATTGGACTGCCTTCCCACGCTAGGGACAACCAGTGTTTTATTGAGGTTCTCACATGGCATTCCTGCACCCTCAACAAATGCGCAGCATAGTAAAAGTGGTGGAAATTTGAGAGGTCCAGTCTGCACTGGGTTATGTCCTACTATATGCCATTTACAAGAGGCATGTGGTTTCTTTGGTAAAGTTTAGAAAAGTCAGTTGTCACCCACACCCCTAGGTATTTTATTTGATCTCCACACCATTTACATGAAAATTACTTCACTAAGGCCATGGTTTCTCTCTGTGGAAGTGTAATGTTCAGAACCTCACATTTTGTGGTGTTCCATTTAAGTTTGGAGAGCAAGCCATATGTCTAAAATTAAGTAATCATGTTGGGCAGAGAGGTGTGAGGAAGATCAATGAAGAACAGCAAGACATCAAAATAGGTTGTGGTTTTAGGCTCTGTTCCACCACACCGAAAGCCCCTGATATCGGTACTAGTTTGGAACGCATTTAAAAAAGGGTTTAAAGGACCACTATAGTGCCAGGAAAACAAACTTGTTTTCTTCGCACTATAGGGTCTTTGGGTCCCCCCCACCCTCAGGGTCCCACTCCGGCCGGGCTCAAGAGGGATTAAGGGGTTAAATCCCTTTCTCCAGCGCCGGGCTCCCTCGGTGCTGGGGACTTTCCTCCCTCTTCCGACTTCATCCACCGTATGCGCATGCGCGGCAAGAGCCGTGCGCGCATTAAATCAGTCCATAGGAAAGCATTTCTCAATGCTTTCCTGTGGACGGCAGAGTCTTCTCACTGTGAAAATCACAGTGAGAAGTGCGGAAACGGCTCTAGCGGCTGTCAATGAGACAGTCACTAGAGGCTGGATTAACCCTAATGTAAACATAGCAGTTTCTCTGGGTTAACCCTAGATAGACCTGGCACCCAGACCACTTCATTGAGCTGAAGTGGTCTGGATGCCTATAGTGGTCCTTTAATTGCCAGGAAAACCAAAAAAATTGGGGAAAGCAGGCACCCTTGACAAATGTCGTTCATAATTTGCCTCACATTCGCTCACAATTTGCACCACATCCATCAAAACTTCATTCATCTGGACCCTCGCTAATGGTGTAGTGTAGAGGGACAGAATCCATGGTCTCATCTTCTCCCCAAGAAGTTCTTCACATCTCTATAAACCACCAGTTGTCAGCCTGTTTTATTTTTTTAATATTACCGTGAAAGACAGGAAAAATGGTGAACGATTGCTCTATAAAAATCCTTTCACAAAGACGGTTAATTAAAGCCTCTAAAATGTGCTTGCTAATGAAAGAAAGCTGCTCTCCTCCTCTGCATCCTTATGCATGCAAGCTGTCATTTCTTCTTTGCTGCAAGAATATGTGCCATAGGGTGGCTGGTATAATTTACACGTCAATCTTGGTCTTACTAGATGCACAGCATTATTGCACCACTGCCTGTAACATTAATTTCCAAATCCATTATGTGTAATCACCTATTACATGACAGGAGGTGAATATTTGCTTTTCCTCCTTTACTAGCTCCAAATAGCAGGAAAGAAACATGTAAGAACAAGTAACCAATCAGAACAAAGTAATCTGTATATAATGAGACTAGCCCTTAAGAATCTCCTCTGTCTTTGCTGCTTCACTAAAGATATAGATCAGAGTATATAACTCCTACTGTGATGGTTTCTCTGGTTTATAATTGTATTTCAGTGATTAATTACTACTGGCATTTTTCCCCCCTCGCACCTTTCCCTATCTGAGATATTTCGTTTCATTTTTGCTGCACCCATTCCATTGGTGTTGATGCAGTCTTAGAGGTGAATGTGTGCTCAGCTGATACACATTTCTCCAGTTATTGAGGATTGGCGATTTTGTGCTTTACTGCACAATCGGTACTACAAGAACCTCTGTTTCACAATTTAATGAAAATTAAGTGTCAGTGCTCTGATTATAGAGGTGAGCCCCCTTCTGTATTATTACATCTGTCATTGATTGCTTAGTGACCATTATTTTCCATAAGAGCATAAAGTGTACTGTGACATTTTCTATCAAAGGTAATCTTGAGTTTCTCTCCCCTACCTAAAGGATTTAGAGTGTTACCAATCACACATTGGTGTCTACACATCAGGCAATAGTGGATATATTTCACTGCCCTTTATTTCACTGAGCTCTATTATTGAGTATGCCTTAGCAGGCTCTGACCTCGGATGATTCCCATTGTCTGACTTATTATTTTCATTGCAAATTCATATCTGATATCCAGAATCATGGAAGAGTCACAAACTCATGCTTCTGAATTACAAACTGTGATTAATGTTGTCATATCGGCAACAGTGGAAAAAACCCTTTCAAAAGTGTTTACACAACTGCCTGATCCAATGGAACAGACCCCTGCTAGGCCACCCACTTAGATGTCCAGTAACTCTGATGCCTCCTATCAGGAGTGAGTAAAGACAATCAAACGCCTTTGGAAGGGAGAAGGCAGAGAGCCAAAAAAATCTAAGGGCAAAGCACCAGTCAAGCACAGTAAGTGTCAAATCATTGAACATAAACTTACTCCCCAATCTTCCTCAGACCAGGAAGACCGAGAGTTCACTAAATCTTTTTAATTAGTTAATAAATTGCAGCCTGAGCGTTCAGCTTCAGGGGATTAAAGACAAGTTAAGTTGGTTTTCGTAAAAAAAATCAATGCTGGGTGAGTCCCAGGGAGAAAAAAGACAAGGGGACCAGGTGCCACTGGCACAAGATAATGAGGTGATCCTTGACACCGCATGGAACAAACTGTTTGACATGCGCAATATTCACCACCCACGTTCAGACGAATGGAAAACCAACTGAGGATCTCACAAAATTCATTCATCTCTGGCTCAGAAAACAACTTGACAAGTAGGGGCAAAATTGACTAAGATCCTAATGCCCACGGTTCTTCCAGACAAAATAACGCAGTCACCTGAGTTCGACCCTCTCATGATTATGAGAAAAAGAAAGCAATTGAGTGAGGTATGAAAGGAGCACAAGACAAGCTTTTGGATACTATTTTTTAGTTGGCAGATGACACTTTTACCAGAGCTGACTCATTCGATACTGTAAGAGCTTTTGCTCACCACATGCAAGAGGGTACACAATGCTGTTTTTGCCTGTTTGGCAATGCAAATGTTGCTTTCTACTTGGAGAGGTGTAAGGCCGCACTGCTGTGTAAAGACAAAAAAGTGGCAGATCTTTGGAGACAAATTAAAAGAGTTACAAAACCATTTAAATATATTTATGTTTCTTAATAGAAACATAGAAAGTGACGGCAGATAAGAACCATTCGGCCCATCTAGTCTGCCCAATTTTCTAAATACCTTTATTAGTCCCAGGCCTTATCTTATAGTTAGGATAGCCTTATGACTATCCCACACATGCTTAAACTCCTTTACTGTGTTAACCTCTACTACTTCAGCTGGAAGGCTATTCCATGCATCCACTACCCTCTCAGTAAAGTAATACTTCCTGATATTATTTTTAAACCTTTGCACCTCTAATTTAACCCCTTAAGGACGGAGCCAAATGTACACGTTGTGAACGAAACAAAATGTAAACAAAACCTGGCATTTGCGCTACATGTCTGTCCAACCGTAATTCACCTCTTTCATAGTAAATGCACCCACCCTTATTATATATCATTTTATTCAGGGAAACAGGGCTTTCATTTAATATCAAATATTTAGCTATGAAACATAATTTAATATGAAAAAAATGGGAGAAAATAAGATTTTTTAAATTTTTTTAGTTCTACATGACATTTTAACTGTCAATGTCATAATACTGTTTGCTTTTACTGCAATAAAATACACATATTTGTATTCAGCAAAGTCTCACGTGTAAAACAGTACCCCCTATGTACAGGGTTTATGGCGTTTTGGGAAGTTACAGGGTCAAATATAGCACGTTACATTTGAAATTGAAATTCGCCAGATTGGTTACGTTGCCTTTGAGACTGTATAGTAGCCCGGGAATGAAATTTACACCCATAATGGCATACCATTTGCAATAGTAGACAACCCAAGGTATTGCAAATGGGGTATGTCCAGTCTTTTTTCGTAGCCATTTGGTCACAAACACTGGCCAAAGTTAGCGTTAGTATCTGTTTGTGTGAAAAATGCAAAAAAACGCCAATTTTGGCCAGTGTTTGTGACTAAGTGGCTACTAAAAAAGACTGGACATACCCTGTTTGCAATACCTTGGGTTGTCTACTATTGCAAATGGTATGCCATCATAGGGGTAATTTTCATTCTTGGGCTACCATAGGGTCTCAAAGGCAACGTAACCAATCTGGCGAATTTTAATGTGAAAAAAATGAAACACAAGCCTTATATTTGACGCTGTAACTTTTGAAAACACCATAAAACCTGTACATGAGGGGTACTGTTGTACTCGGGAGACTTCGCTGAACACAAATATTTGTGTTTCAAAACAGTAAAAAGTATTGCAGCAATAATATCATCCGTGTAAGTGCTGTTTGTGCGTGAAAAATGCAAAAAACTTCACTTTTACTGGCGATATCATTGTTGTAATACATTTTACTGTTTTGAAACACTAATATTTGTGTTCAGCGAAGTCTCCCGAGTAAAACAGTACCCCCAATTTACAGGTTTTATGGTGTCTTGGAAAGTTATAGGGTTAAATATAGTGCTAGCAAATTAAATTCCCTATACTTTCGGCATGGGTTGTCAGGCAGGTCCCGCTAATTGTAATTAATTAGGATACCTAATTATGTAAAAATATTACATAAATATATGTGTAGAATTAATATTTGTATATATATACATATGTGTATATATACATATATATATATATAATTTTTTAAAATATTTTTATTTATATATAGGTGTATATATATAGTGATATATATACGTATATATTTATGTATATAGATATATATATTATTTCGTTCTACGTGTATTTTGATATAAATATATATATATTAATATCACAATACAGTTAGAACAAAATAACAAACATCTATATATTTTTAATTATTTATTTTTAATTATTTTTTAAATTAATTTTTTTTACGTATTTACATTTTTTTATATTATATATAAATATATATATATATATAACAATAATTATATATATATATATTTAATTAGTATCAGTCTACGTGTAATTCAATAGTAATATATATATATATATATATATATATAAACAATTATATATATTAATATTTAAATACACTTCGTGTATGTGTAAATGTGTGTGTGTGTGTGTATATATATATATATACTTAGATCATATATATAATATATATGATCTAAGTATATTTTATATGTAACAGTAATTTTTTATTTTTTTTTAACTAATATTTTTTTTTTTTTATAGGAGAGGGGGCAGAGACAGTGTCAGCCAGTGATTTCACATCACTGGCTGACACACAGGATCAGTGATCACAGTGACTGCCTGTCACTGTGATCACCTCCTGCAGATTGGGTAATTGGCCACAGGGGGGAGTGCCTGGGTGGTACAAGCACTCCCCCCTTCCAATCTGCAGGGTGATCTTTGTGCCAGTTACATGTGTCAGCCAATAGGCTGACACATGTAACACTGATCGCAGTGACAGGCTGTCACTGCGATCAGAGCGCTCTGAGATCGCAGTGACAGCCTGTCACTGCGATCTCAGAAGGTGCAGATCGCGGTCACTGACCCCAGGGGGACTGCCTGGGGGGCCAGGTAAGTCCCCCGACCGCGATCTGCACGGGGTAGCCGCTGGCCACGTGTGTCAGCCGATTTGAAATCGGCTGACACACGTTAAAAACTGATCGCAGTGACAGCCTGTCACTGCGATCAGAGACTGCAGATCGCGGTCACCGGCCACAGGGGGGGTTGCCTGGGGGGCCGGGCATCCCCCCCGACCGCGATCTGCAGCGGGCGACTAGCGCCGGCCACATGGACGGCCATTAAAGTGAGGGCGTACTATTACGCCCGCCGGCGTTTAGAGCCGGCTCCTGCAGGGCGTAATAGTACGCCCTCCGGATTTAAGGGATTAAGAAAGTCTTCTTGTTGTGGTAGTTTTTCTTCTTTTAAATATAGTCTCCTCCTTTACTGTATTGATTCCTTTTATATATTTAAACATATCACCCCTGTCTCATCTTTCCTCCAAGCTATACATGGTGTGGCCTCGTTGTCTGCTTCCTTTGTGGATATCATGCGTTCCACAGGTTGGTCTAGAGAAGATATGTTTTGGACTTTCTACTTTCGTCCCTCTTTTTACACATCTTTTCCTCTACAATTGCAGCATTACAAAATCAAGTATGAAGCCTTCTGCCCTGTAATAAAATTGAAGGCTATGCTAGCTATAGTGTAGCTAGCTATAGTGGACTTGTAATCTTAATTTTAATAATGACAGGAGGCAAATATTTCCCACAATTCCTCCACTCTTGCTGTTTAACTTTGTTACATGATATTGCATTTTCGCCTTCTACTAGTAATTGTCTGTCATTTATGGCTATGGTGATTGTTCATTAATTATTTAATTAGAAGTTGAGATACTCTCTTTTATTTATATTGCATAGATCCATAGAGTATTATATGATGACAATGTTATTATAACCTGTCATCAATTCCATCCTCTGTCATGGATTTTCTCGTACTATGAGGTTTGATTTACTACAAAGAAGACTGCTTTTTCCAGTTCTTAATGTTTCTAAAAACTAACCTTCCAATGTACTTGACTGGTCTGCATTACTTTTTTCATATCGCATAATATAGTCTTTTTCACACTGTAATTTTACTCTGTTCGCTGTTTTCGATTCCCATCAAGAAAGAGGAAGTGCTTATGGGCTAGTCTCCTCCTATACAGATTACTTTGTTCTGATTGGTTACTTGTTCTTATATTTTTCTTTGTTGCTATTTGTATCTAGTAAATGAAGAAAAGCAAATCTTCGCCTCCTGTCATTATTAAAATTACGATTGTAAGTACACCTAACCTAGCATAATCTTAATTTCTAAAGTGCTTTTCAAATACTACAATTAAATACCCCAACATTGATGTATGACAAATGGAGTTTCATACAGTATTATAATTATAAAAAAAAATCCAAATTCAGTCAATCCTCTCAAAGTAAAGGACTAAATGGAATCTGCATCATTCAGCACACCTGCATGCACACAATAAATACAGTGTAATATTAATCTTCAAAGAAAAATATGTATTAAAATGACAAGTTCGATTTTCTTTGTTCAGATTTTTATATTTCACGTCTGCTCTTAGAATTCTCCAACAGAGCAATTCAAGAATAAATTCACCTACGTCGTGGTACCAGTCTAATGGTAGCACATATGTGGGCTTTGGTATGCGAAGGAGTAGCAATCACCCAGATTGCTTTTCCGAATATATGAATGAAAGAGAACTTCCTAATAAAGCTAGACTTTTAGTAAAGGACCACTTTAGCACCCAGACCACTTCAGCTCAATTAAGTGGTCTGGGTGCCAGGTCCATCTAGGATTAACCCTGCCTGCTGTAAACATAGCAGCTTCAGAGAAACTGCTATGTTTACATTTGGGGTTAATCCAGCCTCTAGTGGCTGTCTCATTGACAGCCGCTAGAGGCGCTTCCGCGCTTCTCACTGTGATTTTCACAGTGAGAAGACGCCAGCGTCCATAGGAAAGCATTGAGAATGCTTTCCTATGGACTGGCTGAATGCGCATGCGGCTCTTGCCGCGCATGCGCATTCAGCCGATGACATCAGAAGAGGGAGGAGAGTCCCCAGCGCCGAGGGAGCCCGGCGCTGGAGAAAGGTAAGTGTTTAACCCCCTTCCTCCCCCTTCAGCGCGGCGGGAGTGGGACCCTGAGGGTGGGGGCACTCTCAGGGCACTATAGTGCCAGGAAAACGAGATTGTTTTCCTGGCACTATAGTGGTCCTTTAAAGAAGGCTGAATATGTAAATGAGTTATTCTGTTTTCGTCAAAGAGATAAGTGTTTCTGTATTGTGGGACACAATAGTTATCAGAACAACTACCGCTTAATGAAGCGTTCCCAAGCATGTCAAATCAATGAAGATTGCAGGCAGAGTGAAGTGCAGACCGTAAATGAGTGCTACAGATGATTAACACCCACAAAGCTGAGAAAATATGTTGTTGCAGATAGCCACTAGAGGTGGCATTAATCCTGCAAGGTAATTATTGTAGTTTCTCAATAACTGCAATAATTACAATTGCAGGGTTAAGGGGACAGGGACACTGCACCCACACCACTAATGACGCAGGTCACGCGACCCGGAAGTAGTGCACACGACGTCTGAATTGGAACGCACGATGCGTTCCAAGTGCAGACAGTAAAAACCTGGAAGTACCCGCAAGTCATGACTTTAAAGGATGCCAAGGATGCTCCCCACAACATATACCGACTGAGGAAGCCCCCACTATAGGGTGAAACGCATATCGTATCGACTAGCCATCAGGCAGTGCCAATATTGGACTAATTGGGACTTATTTGAACTTTTTTCTTTTAACCCCTTAGTGACCAGACCGGTTTTCAATTTTCTTACCGTTAAGGACCAGGGCTCATTTTACATTTCTGCTGTGTTTGTGTTTAGCTGTAATTTTTCTCTTACTCATTTACTGTACCCACACATATTATATAACGTTTTTCTCGCCATTAAATGGTCTTTCTACAGATACCATTATTTTCATCATATCATATAATTTACTATAAAAAGTATTAGAAAATATGATGACAAATATTTTAAAAACACACTTTTTCTAACTTTGACCCCCAAAATCTGTTACGCATCTACAACCGCCAAAAAACACCAGTGCTAAATAGTTTCTAAATTTTGTCCTGAGTTAACAATGTTAACATGTTTTTAGCTGTTTTTGGAAAGTTATAGGGCTATATGTACAAATAACACTTTGCTATTTCCAAACCATTTTTTTTTTTCAAAATCAACGCAAGTTACATTATAACACTGATATCTGTCAGGAATCTCTGAATAACCCTTCACATGTATATATTTCTAAAAAGAAGACAACCTAAGGCATTAAACTTGGGGTATTTTGACTCTTTTCATGCAACCATTTTACCACCAATCTATGCCAAATTGAAACTGAGCATGCACTCTCTCTCTATTGGTTATTTCGAACAAATTGTATTATGTATGTTATCCATTTTTGTTTATCCATGTGTCCCAGTCTTCTATTTGCTTATATCTGTTTCCTAAATTAACCAGAATACCCCTTTCCATTCTTGTTTGCCATATAACTTGTTTTATTAGTTCATTGATGCATGGAATTTTCCATGTTTTCCAATTTCATGCTAAGAGTAATTTAGCTGCCGTGATTATGTGTAGTATTCACATTAATCTTTTTTTTGTCATATTTGGCCAGTTCATAGGACCACTTTAGGGTTTAGGGGTAGTTTTATTTCTGTTATTTGATATATTTTCTTAATTACTGCTTTCCAAAATGTGTTTCTGGATATGCACTGGCACCAGCTGTGTATCAAATTGCCTTAATCAATATTACATTTCCAACATCTATCTGATAACTCTGGGTACATTTTCTTTAAACGTTTCGGTGTTAAATACCATCTATTTGCTAGTTTAAATTGAGTTTCTGTGAGGTTTAGGCAGTGTATATATTTATTTAATTTGTTTAATGAATTTATCCATTCTTCTTCTTCTATACGTATTTGAAGCTCTTTTCCCCATTTGTTGATCAATGCTATTGGTTTATCATGTCTCCATTCATATACAACTTTGGCACATTTTGCCAGTAAATTTTTATAATTTTTTAGTTGAAATAGATGTACAAGAGGGCGTGTCCGACTGCTGAGAGGAACGGACGCATGGAGTGAGAGCTCCCGGTCCGAGACGGCAAAAGCGTGAATTATAGCAGCTCTTACCCCCCGGCTGACGGCGAAAAACAGGAGAGGTATCTCCCCCTCACCTCCCATGGCCCCGGCAAAACAAACAAAGCTGACGGATCCGATCGGCCACGGGAAAAAAGACCGGTCGCGGCCGGCGCAAGATGGCGGCGGTGAGGAGCTGGAATTCTCACAGGCCTCAAATCCTCCCACAGAGTATGAGGAGCAAGGATACACTGATGCCCCAGTCACAGAAAAAAAGCTGTATGCAATGCTGAAGGATTTTAGACTCATCCTGCAGTCTGATCTGAAGAAATCCACAAATGATATTAAGAAAGAAATAACAGATCTGGGGGAAAGAACAAACAATTTAGAAACACGCACTGACGACATATGCGCAGCGCAAGACGCCCTGGCAGACACAGTACAACAATTAGTGAGTGAACAGCAGTTCCTAAAAAGGAAATTAGCGGACATGGAAGATCGCTCACGCAGAAACAATATACGCTTCCGTGGCATTCCAGAAAGCGTCACGAGAGAGCAACTGCCGCAATACCTTACTTCCCTGTGCAAGTCGCTGGCGCCGGAGATATCGGACCCAGAATGGCTCATGGACCGAGCTCATAGACTACCGAAACCGCAGAATCTGCATAAAGATACGCCGCGCAACGTGGTCGCTCGCTTCCACTACTATAAGACGAAGGACCATCTACTGCAGGCG
Source organism: Pelobates cultripes (assembly GCA_933207985.1). NCBI lineage: Eukaryota > Metazoa > Chordata > Amphibia > Anura > Pelobatidae > Pelobates > Pelobates cultripes. The sequence continues at coordinate 204,000,399 of OW240915.1, read as the reverse complement.
GCGAGGAAAATCACCGTGATGCCTACACCGTATACAGGTGTTCAATTATACGCAGACCTGTCAGCTATGACAATGGGCAGACGCAGAGAATTCATTAACGTGACGAAGTCCCTGAGAAACAACGGCATACAATACAGATGGGGCTATCCAACAAAACTACTTATATGGAGGAATGCCAAAACGCATACCGTCAACGAACCGGAGGTGGGAATGCGCTTACTAAAAGAATGGGGCCTATTCCCGCTATCACCGAGAGACGCTCCGACTACAGCATCCCCGAGAGGACCGCAGGCTGAATGGAAGATGGCGGGCTCGCCACAAAGAAAAGAATAGGGCTCCAGTCGGGACCCAACAAGGACATACCACTACCCACTATAAAATTGGACACTGAGAGACACTAACTCAATGCTAGCCTCCGCTCTATGACATGCTAATGTAACTGGATTGTGAGTATGACATTCTGAACCTCTTAATGTAATACATTATATGTGAGTCCCTATTGCCCAAGGAGTAAGGCACTACGTAGCGGGGTGACCAACCTTGTCAAACCCAGCGGGTGGGGAGTCAGGGCAGGTACAAAGGGTCGGTAGGGACGCAACTCTACGAGTACTACAGCAAGTGGGGGGTATAGGGTACAGAAGTCACGACTCAGATAGTATATACTGTACAGGTTTTGTGACAGCATGGCATATACATGGTAGCAAGATGGAGGAGAGGGTATTGTTTGTGATCAAATGGTGGGTCCTGGTGGACATCTCAGACGTATTTGTGGGGTAGGAATAAGTTTACCTAGAGAAAAGCTGTCACGCACTCGGCTGCACCACCCAGGTGCGTCCCCAGGATGAGACGTGAGACGGATAGAATCTGCCCGCTCACACCTCACCCACGTAGAGCGCTAGTTGTCTCTATGGCGCTTTGTACATACTTTAGTTATTTTTTTCTCCCTCCCTGTATTTGTGTCCACTGTCCCTACGTTTCCCCTTTTGGTCCCGGACCAGCAGCACACCGCATGTCGCAAGCAGCGAATGTCATCCCACGGCCCCAGCATAGCATAACACTACACCTGGATCATGGTTGACTCTTTGGCGATCCTCACCTTAAACGTTAAGGGTCTCAACAGCCCACACAAAAGGAGGCTAGCAGTACAGGAAATGACCAAGTCCAAGGCAGCGATTATAGGCCTCCAAGAGACACACTTCTGCATTAGGAAACACCCCAAACTCACTGTCAAACAGTATCCCCAAGGATACCACGCCATGTCAGACACTAAAGCTAAAGGAGTTGCTATCTATTTCCATAGGGATTGGGCATTCACACCATCCAACCAATTTGCCAGTCGAGACGGGAGAATACTGATATTAGTGGGCTCCTTAAATGGTTTATCGGTGACTATAGCTTCCATATATGCGCCGAATGATAAGCAAAAAACCTTCCTCAGCACAGTGTTTAGGACAATTGACAAGCTCAGAGTGGGCCATACAATTATATGCGGGGACTTTAATTGCGTTCCAGATCCCGATGTCGATATAAAACGAGAGTGGAACAAATTACCACAACAACATTCAATCTCACTAGGCCAACACTTTAGGAAATTATTGCACGGGCATGACTTCTATGACACATGGAGAGGCTTGAACCCGAGTGGGAGGGACTACACGTACTACTCGTCGGTCCATAGGACCTACACGAGAATTGATCTCTGTCTACTCGACACCAAAACATTGCCCTTCGCCATTAAGGCTCACATTGGGCCGATCACGTGGTCTGACCATGCCCCGTACGTTGTCACTATGCGAATTCCGTACCCAGCTAGGGGTAGAGGCAAATGGCGCCTGAATGAAGGTCTGTTAGACGTACCAGCACATCTCCAACGACTACAGGTCCGGACTGCGGGATTTTTCGCTGACCACGTTGACTGCTCGTCATCCGACGCCACAAAATGGCTGGCCCATAAGGCGGTCATGAGGGGAGAATTAATCCAGATAGGGGCTAGGACAAAGAGGCTGCACAACACAACACAACACTGGAAAGACCTGGCCACAGTAGAATCCACCCATAAAACAAACCCCACTACGGCAACACATAAGCGACTGATGTCGCTTCGTACAACACTTCATAGCCTAAACCTCGCTGTAACAGAACGACACTTGAGGTTTTTGAAGCAATCACACTATGTCATGGGTAATAAAGCTGGGAAAATGTTGGCCAACAAAGCGAAACAAACCAAATTGCAATCTAAAATCCCGTATATAACCTCCACAACTGGGGATAAATTATACAACCCCCAAGACATAGTGAACGAACTAGCGAAATACTATGCCTCATTATACCAATTAGAAAAAGATCCCTACACACACCAACCGACGGAAGACGAGATAGCACGTTTTCTGGATAGAGCGCCCCTAGCCAGCCTAACACAAGCACAACGAACCCAACTAGAGAACCCCTTCACGGAGGACGAAGTAGAAACAGCAATCAAATCCCTTCCCAAACATAAGGCCCCAGGACCAGACGGGATATCCAACTACTACTACATAAAACTGACCAAACAACTACTCACGCCTCTCACCAACCTATTTAATCACATAAAAAATGCAGGGACTATGCCCACGGAAATGCTGGAGGCACATATAGTGACGTTACCCAAACCCAATAAACCCCCCACACACTGTGCAAACCTATGCCCGATCTCCCTCCTGAACGCAGACACCAAACTATATGCCAAACTCCTCGCTTCTAGAATTAAACCAATCCTAGCTGACCTTGTCTCGGAGGAGCAAGCGGGCTTTGTCCAGGGGCGTCAAGTAGGGGACAACACTAGACATTTCCTGAACCTGATTGACTGGGCGAACGCCTCGCATCAAGCGGGACTCTTGCTAGCGCTTGACGCTGAGAAGGCGTTTGATCGCCTACACTGGGGGTATATATTGCTCACCCTCACCAAAATGGGATTCCCACTAAACTTTAGATCAAGCATAATGGCACTGTATCAAAACCCTTCAGCAAAAGTTTTTAGCACGGGCTTTGTATCTAACAGGTTCGCCATATGTAATGGCACCAGGCAAGGCTGTCCCCTCTCCCCCCTAATATTTATCCTATTCTTGGAACCACTAATAAGGATAGTAAAAAATGATCCCAATATAAAGGGGCTGCACACCCAGGGGGGCGATAAGAAATTAGCTCTGTTTGCCGATGACATACTACTGTTTGTTACAAAACCGGAGTCCTCCCTTCCCACTCTAATGAGAACGCTGGTAGACTATGGGGAGATATCGTACTATAAAAACAACATAAGCAAAACGCAAGCTCTACCCATAAACCTACCAAAACCTACGTTAGACAGGATAAAACCACAACATCCCTTTGATTGGCGCACCAATTCCTTAAAATACTTAGGTGTAAACCTCACCAAATCCCTTCAAACGGTGACCAAAGAAAATCACTACCCCGTGCTAAAGAAAATCAAATCCTCCCTCGAACAGTGGGCTAACATGGATACCTCATGGCTCGGACGTATCAACCTAATTAAAATGATGACACTGCCACACATCCTATACCTATTCAGAACCCTGCCCATATTCCTCCCGACTGCGCTGCTCAAACAATTCCAAAGCACGATCAATGCTCACATCTGGAAGAGGAAACCCCCGAGAGTGAATAAAGGGTGTCTGGGACTTCCTTATGTCCAAGGTGGACTGGGGATGCCGGACGTAACTGCGTACTATAGGGCCTCTTTCTTGGCACAGGGACTGCGACTCATTAGGAACCATACCCTTCCCCGTAAACCGCTCTGGCTGTCATTAGAAAATGAATGCCTAGAGGCACATGACACAGTCCATTACTTGTGGACATGCTCCTTGCCCCGAACATCTGCCGGCACGACCCTGAGATGCTCGATCACTATGCTTAAAGCATGGAAGACATGGTGTCCGAAGGTGCTGGACCCGGTACGATTATTTAGGGAAGCACCCATCACAACACTAGCAGCCTACTCCCCAGGCATACAGGTGGGCAAATGGCTCAACAAGGGAGCGAGATTAGTGAGGGATTTAATGTCAGGAGACGCGGTGAAACCATTCCCTGAATTGAAAGAGGAACTGGGGTTAGACTTGAGAGATCTGTACCTTTATTTAAGAATCAAAAACATAATACTAACCCATGGTAAACAAACAGTCGCTCGAACTAACTCTCCGGTACTCCAACCTAGCCACTTATCTCTGACAAAAGCAGTAAAACCACTCTCCCTATGTTACAATGCGTTGGTCACAGATAACACCCCAGATAAACTGAAATACATGGCAAAATGGGAGCAGGACCTGGGATTTCATATCTCCCAAGCAGACTGGCAGTCTGCAAGGGCAAATACAAAACAGGCATCGAGTAGCCTCTCGCTATGGGAGGCCTACTGCAAGATAACTATGAGGTGGTATCTGGTACCACAGAGACTAGCAAGTATGTACTCAGGAGCTACGAACTTGTGCTGGAGATGCGAGTCGGACACTGGAACCATGTTACATGTGTTCTGGAAATGCCCGTTGCTAGACGGATTCTGGAAACAAATCCAAACCCTGATCTCAAGTACGACTGGCACCTCCATCCCATTGCGACCGGACAAGTACTTATTACATGTTATACCAGACCTAGACACACACCCTCACAAAAAAGTGATTCTGAATATACTGACGGTAGCAAAAGTAGCCTTAGCTGGTAACTGGAAAAGCAAACAAGTTCCTCAGATAGAGGTGATTATCAACAAAATGAATGTGATTAGCATATACGAGAAAATGGCCAGCAAGCTAAAAGGATGCCTAGGAAAGTATGATAAAGAATGGGTATGTTGGACGGCTACATAGTCACTGAATGACAACTAAGACAAACCGACTGCTCGAACCAAATGGTTAACCCTCATAGCGGGCCAGTAAGGAAGCACACAGGCGCAAACGTTAGGGGACCAAAGGGGTCAGGGCGTTGAGGTGCTCAGGCGAATATATAGCCTCATCAATCTCACAAATTACACAAGGAAGGTGATTTATAATGTACTGCAGGCTGTGGCGTGAAGCTGTGATCAGGGACTTTCCCCCCCCCCTCTTTCCTTCTGTATCCCATCCCCTCCCTAGTTATATTTAAAAAAAAAAAAAAATGTACCGCATGCTTTGAAGCTGTATGCATCACATCGAACATCGCCTGGCATACGGATTATTTGTATATTTAATTGGTTATTTGATCAATTGAGTGAGAAGTATGGCTGGATACAGGGCGAAATGTAGAATGTTATCCGCAAATGTTGTTGTAAAGGCGGACTGTAATTATGTACCATGTTATGTGTTGCAAATGTCATTTAATAAAAATGATAAATGAGAAATAGATGTACAAGATTTATTGTGTTCTCCCCTTTGTTTTTATATAAATATTCTGCTAGAAGCTCTTAATTCGCAGATAATTAAACGTTTCACTGGGGGGGAATATTAAATTCCTTCCTAATTTGATTAAAGGGTTTGAGATTATGTTCTACTACTATATCTTTAAATTCCATTATCCCCATTGATATTCAAATATCTATTTTTATATTTTCTAACAGATCTGAAATACTTGAGAGTGCATCTATTATTTTATTTCTAAGACCTTTATTGTTTGTAAATTTATCCCACCATCTCGTTAACTCTTCAATTATCTGGGATTTGGTTTGAGCCTCTCTAATATATTTTTTGTTTACCTCAACAACCCAAAATCATGAGGCTGAATTTCCAACCCCAGTTTCAGCTTTTTCCATTTTATAACATATTTCTTGAGTTGCCGCTTTATTTTGTGTGAGCATTATATGGAAAAGCCTACTTGCCTGATGCATTGCAAAATTTCTGGGCACCCCAAGCCTCTGTCCTGCTTTGATCTGGCCAAAACTTTAATTTTAACTATTGGTTTCCTGCCACCCCATATGAATTTGGTGATCATCTTAATCATCTAATATGAAACCACTGTGCTAATTAGATGGTCTCTCTGAGGTCATGTGATTGAAATAGTGGAGTCAATATGACAGCCACTAGAGGCAGGTTAATCCTGCAAAGAAAACACTGCCATTCCTGCAGAATGTCAGGTACTAAAGGCATGGTTAAAACTGAGGGGACATGGCACCCACACCACTTCATTGACATGAAGTGGACTGGGTGCTTATAGAGTCATGTTAATTCAAGACCACTAATGCAATGCACATACTTCGACACTAACAACACTATGGAAAGAAGGCATTTCTCTCCAGATGCCCGATAACGTCACCCTGAACAATAATAAGTCCAGGTTAGTATGTTTAATACTCACCAGCAGTAAGTGAGTTTTATTCTCACGCGCAACTAGTAAGCATGAGGGGACAAGCAACTGTCACTTCCAGAGAAGTGACAGTTCTAGTTTGATGCCAATGTCTGATTCCAACTTTCATACAGTTCCTGTGAAAAGGTCTACATTTTATCCTATTGCCTTTGCAGGAATTTGATAATTTCAGATTGGGATTTTTTTATTTGTCAAACTTAATTGAGTGAATGGCGTGGTACTAACCGTTACTTAGGTATATGTTTCTTAATAAGGCAATTTAATCTAGGTTAAAATCCTGCTGAAAATCTCTACTGCCATAAATAGAGACTCTAGTCAGCAGGCTTTGGGGCATATAAAAACCCACACACTTAACACAATACAGTGGTTGTATAGAATGTTCCAGTACAAGTAGATTCCTTAAACTAACAATATTAAATACATAACAGTTCTTTGTATCTCGCAAAATGAAATTCTAATTCATTTCTTCAAGGTTTTTAGTCACAGAGTGATATTTAAATACTATGTATCAAGTAAGGAAACTTGTCTATTAAAAAAGAAATCAATGCCCATGTAACACCATAAAAAAAGAGAATGAAATGCAAAATTAAAGGTGAACGAACTGTAACTTTCCAGGTTTTTCAATATTACGTTTACTTATCCCTTTTTTTTTTTTTTTTTTTTTTTTAAAACAAATATCTAATAGTGAAATGTCATGTAGAAATCCACACCTTTTCAACCTGTAACTGGGTGCCTCCATCTTAGCTCCCTGTCAATCGTTGTTATAAACTCTGTCCTTTGCATCTGGCAGTCAGCATAGAGAGAGGAGAAATTAAACAATATTACTATTTCTCTTCTTCAAATACAGTGTTTAGCCAAGTTTTGCGTAAAGGAACACTATAGTCACCTAAAGAACTTTAGCTTAATGAAGCGTTTTTTGTGTGTAGATCATGCCTCTCAGGTTTTACTGCTCAGTTCACTGCCATTTAGGAGTTAAATCACTTTGTTTCTGTTTATGCAGCCCTTCTCACACCTCCCCTGGCTCTGATTGACACAACCTGCATGAAAAAAAAACTGGTTTCACTTTCAATGAGATGTAATCTATCTTAAACAATTGTATCTCTTTCTCAGTACATTGAACTTTAATCACATACAGGAGGCTCTTGCAGGGTCTAGCAAGTTATTAACATAGCAGGGGATAGGAAAATTTAAATTAAACAGAACTTGCAATAAGGGAAGGATAAACTGTAGATGACTTTACAGGAAGTGTTTAGGGAGGCTGTGCAAGTCACATGCAGTTAGGTGTGACTAGGGTTCATAAACAAAGTTATTTAACTCCTAAATGGCAGAGAATGGAACAGTGAGACTGCAGGGGCATGATATACAAAACTGCTTCATTAAGCTAAAGTTGTTTTGGTGACTATAGTGTCCCTGTAAAGGAACACTAAAGTTACCCAGACCACTTAAAGGACCACTATAGTGCCAGGAAAACATACTCGTTTTCTTGGCGCTATAGTGCCCTGAGGGTGCCCCCACCCTTAGGGTCCCCCTCCCACCCGGGTTTGGGGAGAGGAAAGGGTTAAAATCTTACCTTTCTCCAGCGCTCCCCGCTCTCCTCCTCCTCTCCGCCTCCTCTCCTCCCATTCGGCTGAATGCGCACGCATTCAGCCGGTCTCATAGGAAAGCATTTGCAATGCTTTCCTATGGACGCTTGTGTGTTCTCACTGTGATTTTCACAGTGAGAATCACGCAAGCGCCTCTAGTGGCTTTCAATGAGACAGCCACTAGAGGATTTGGAGGATGGATTAACCCATTTATAAACATAGCAGTTTCTCTGAAACTGCTATGTTTATAAAAAAAATGGGTTAACCCTAGAGGGACCTGGCACCCAGACCACTTCATTAAGATGAAGTGGTCTGGGTGCCTAGAGTGGTCCTTTAATCTCAATGAAGTGGACTGGGTGCAGTGTTCCTGTCCTCATAACCATGCAATGTAAAAACATTAGCAGTTTTTCAGTAGTTGCAGTGTTTACATTGCAGGGTTAATTGCACCTCTAGTGGCTGTCAGTATCACAGCCAGTAGAGGCGCCTTCGCTGAACTGACCAACCAGAAACCCCTACAGGAAGGCATTAATTCAATGCTTTCCTATTGAAAAAGATTAATACACACGGCACATACATATTAGATCCCCTCATTGGGGTTGGGATTAGACCATCATGGAGAAGGTCATGCGTGACTTTGTGAAAGGTGAATAGGTGAAAGGTACCATAGGAGCCTCGGTGCTGGAAAAAATAAAGTAAAGTATTATTTTTTAATACTTCATTACATGTACAAGGCAGGGAAGCGTTGGATTGACTGAGATCATCAGAATTCATGTTCTCAGCCAGGGAAGCGGGTTGACCGTACAGAGACTGGAGCACTCGGGCAAGAAAGGTAAGTAAATCTCTTAAATTCATTCTGTGGGGGAGGACTGAATATATATAGTTACTAGAACACTATACAGTTAAAATTACATGCTCCTCTAACACAAGTTATGGGTGATTCTTAATGTTTTTTTCTATCGTATGAATTTTTGTCTTATGGGCAAAATGATTTTTTGCAAAATGCGGAAATGGTCAGCAACATCTTGCCAATTCGCATTAGTCATCACTTGCGATGGCTTTTAGGAACAGGAATCTTCTTGGGCGATACACAACAGAATGTTCTGTTGACTCCCATTTTAAACACTTTGGGAAAAATAGTTGTAAAATTTAGAGCACGCTCTGCCTGCAATAGTAGAAGCTGAGCACTTCTGTCGCCAGATGTAAAATATGAGAGTTTTAAAAGATGAACATAAAATAATTTAGACAACACGGAACAGAGTTCCGGGATGCCTAAGTATGTGTGCCAGCGGTTTAACTAGCCAATATGTTTGTATGGGCAATGTTTCCAGCTGAAACGCTGTAAACACATACCAGTAAAGGTTGGCGTAAAACTTTAATATTATGTGAGTGCTCTTATGCCCTAAAGGACATCTCTACAATGTCTCATTGTCCAGAACATTTCATATAGGAAACATATTTATAAAACTAACACATAGTCCAGAAGTAAATAAGCTAGTCAAAACAACCTCTACACTCTAGAATGTACAATAGTACATAAAATTTAAAAGAAAACTATAAGCACCCAGACCACTTCATCTCAATTAAGTTGACTGGTTGTCATGTTCCCCTCCCCTCCCTCCCCTTTTATCCCTGCAGCTAAAAACCTTGCTGTTTTCACTGCACAGTTAACCTGCCTCTAGAGAAAATTCCACTATTTTAATCAGGTGGTCTCATAGGTGCCGTGCAGTGTTTTGGTGAACATGTGCACTAGCCTCCAAATTATTTCTTATGAAAAGCATTTGATTGGCTGAAATTATGAATCTTGATGCTCTCAGCCAAAGAAGCGGAGCAGCAAACTGGAGACGAGATCGGTGAGGTATAAAAAGTAAGTAAACTCACCTTTTTAACGATTGCAGCGGGGGCACGGTCATAAGGTGACCAAGGCTATAATGCTTCCATCTAACGCTATAATGTTCCTTTAACATTACATTACTAGCACTTTAACAAGTTATGCTCTTTGCATTGGCTATGGCTCAAAGAGTTCCCATTAGTTCCCATGGATTTCAAGATCAGAGACAACATGGGTTTACTTCAGGGAGATCATGCCAAACTAATCTTATTGATTTTTTGATTGGGTAACTAAAATAATAGATCAGGGTGGTGCAGTAGACATTGCTTACCTAGATTTCAGTAAGGCTTTTGACACTGTTGCACATAGAAGGCTTATCAATAAACTGCAATCTTTAAGTTTGGATTCCAATATTGTTGAATGGGTAAGGCAGTGGCTGAGTGACAGGCAACAGAGGGTTGTAGTTAATGGAATATATTCGAAGCTTGGACTTGTCACCAGTGGGGTACCTCGGGGATCTGTACTTGGATCCATTCTCTTTAATATTTTTATTAGTGATATTGCAGAAGGTCTTGATGGTAAGGTATGTCTTTTTGCTGATGATACTAAGATATGTAACAGGGTTGATGTTCCAGGAGGGATAAGCCAAATGACAAATGATTTAGGTAAACTAGAAAAATGGTCAGAATTGTGGCAACTGACATTTAATGTGGATAAGTGCAAGATAATGCATCTTGGCGTAAAAACCCAAGGGCAGAGTACAGAATATTTGATAGAGTCCTAACCTCAACATCTGAGGAAAGGGATTTAGGGGTGATTATTTCTGATGACTTAAAGGTAGGCAGACAATGTGATAGAGCAGCAGGAAATGCTAGCAGAATGCTTGGTTGTATAGGGAGAGGTATTAGCAGTAGAAAGAGGGAAGTGCTCATGCCATTGTACAGAACACTGGTGAGACCTCACTTGGAGTATTGTACACAGTACTGGAGACCGTATCTTCAGAAGGATATTGATACCTTAGAGAGGGTTCAGAGAAGGGCTACTAAACTAGTTCATGGATTGCGGGATAAAACTTACCAGGAAAGGTTAAAGGATCTTAACATGTATAGCTTGGAGGAAAGACGAGACAGGGGGGATATGATAGAAACATTTAAATATATAAAGGGAATCAACACAGTAAAGGAGGAGACTATATTTAAAAGAAGAAAAACTACCACAACAAGAGGACATAGTCTTAAATTAGAGGGACATAGGTTTAAAAATAATATCAGGAAGTATTACTTTACTGAGAGGGTAGTGGATGCATGGAATAGCCTTCCAGCTGAAGTGGTAGAGGTTAACACAGTAAAGGAGTTTAAGCATGCGTGGGATAGGCATAAGGCTATCCTAACTATAAGATAAGACTAGGGACTAATGAAAGTATTTAGAAAATTGGGCAGACTAGATGGGCCGAATGGTTCTTATCTGCCGTCACATTCTATGTTTCTATGTTTCTATAACTGTGTCCATTATTTTACACAATTACAATTGCAATGTCTGCGAACACCATTGGAGCTATATGTTCACCACCTTACCCAAATACTACATGGAAAGTAGCTTAGTTTTGGAGGGCACAAGCTCTGAGTGGTCCCTTTATATGTCCTATAAATGAGGCAGCGTAAAAATCCCACACATACACCGTCCCTTTTATCCTTAATTATTGCTATTATTAAGTGTTCTTGCATAGCAAGACTACTTAATGTTATCTGACATATATATTCTTATTCTTATTATAGCCAAATTTGCCACCCTAACTCCTCCCACAGTTTTTACACTACATAGACAAAAATTTACCAAAACGTGCAGATTGTTCCCGATCAGATTGCTATTACTTTGTGGAACGTTTCGCCAAATGGTTCACGGAATATCGTCGTTCTTGTGGCGCAATTTGTCCCATAGGAATGAATGGCAAAGCTAGAGTGGGAGCTGGCAAAAGCTGAAAAATCAGGACATGATTTCTAAACTGCCACCACTCCCTTATTTTCAGGCCCACCTACACAAATCTTATATCAAAACGTTCAGCTATCCCTGCTGCCACTAAACATGTCAACGGCTAAGCCATAGTCCTGATAGTTTTCACAATATAATCATTTGTTTGCAACTAACGTCCATTGACATTCATTGAAACTTCACTCTACAAAGCTCAAATTTGAAGTGCAATTTCTAAACTGCGACTGTGCCTTCATTTTTAATACTTCAGAGACATACTATGCATCAAAATGTAGGTCTGGGTCTTGTGATTCTCACAATATAAAGCTCTTCTGTGAACTGAGCTGTAGGATTTATAGTTTTTTAAAATACGACCGTTTGAAGATGGCAACCACCAAAATACTCTGACCTGTGCCAGGCTGCAGCAGCAAGTGATGTCATAGACAGGGCCTTTTGAACACCTGCTAATCTTTTTATAAATGTATGGTTTAATGTAACTGTGCAACAACGTTGCAATTGAATGTGCTATATAAATGATAACAGTTACTCCGCCCACTCCTGTTGTAGACTACTGGTGGAGGCAAGAACACTTCACACAATTTCCCCAGAAATTGTTGCTTTTCTAGTTATTGTTGTTATTACTGTGAAGAGTTAACCCCATCACCATTCGGCTAATTGTACTCCCTGCTATCAACTTTCCCCAATAATTCGTGCTTTTTATGGTTCCATTTGTTAAGTTGTTCGTTTCCCGAACCGAGACCACCCCAGAGACTAATTAGAACTAAGAACACCATGTATCTATACGAAAACCGCAGACTAATTGAATGCTCCTAGGTGTCCGCCATTTCGTGCATACAAATACACGTGGTGAGAACAATGGGTGGTGGCCAGCTTGTCTCCCGAACGCTGCCTGCGGTACTTGGTCATCGAGTGCCTGGAACTGTTTTCGGCAATGCACTCGCACGAACCTTGGTGTCTATAGAACTCTTCTTCTACGTTCTCTTTCCCAGCAACTCAGACGGACGGCGTTCGGGAGTTTCAAACTACCGAACACAAGGAGCATTCTTCACGAACCAGCATTATTTTACCTATTGCGGTTTTCCTATAAAACCTCACAAACAGAGACCGGCTCTTGCTACATTTCCTCTGGAACTGTTTCTCGGCTTTAACCTCGTGGCAGACCGGTCAACTCTCTCTGTGGTTCTGAATGGATTTGGCTGAATTTTTAATATGTTGCTCCCACAGAGACAAGCTACCCAGGAATGTGGGTTTTTTATGTGTTTTGGGGGTATTTCTAAAACTTTTGAAAATTTTTACTTTTTCTCACCAGAAGATAATTGAGTTTAGTATGTTCTTAAAACTCAATTATCTCACTGGCTCAGAGGAGGAGTTATGCACCGTATAAATTGAATGCCTGTGTTCTCATTAAACCAGTCTTGTCCCAGCATTAAGCTTTGGCTCATGTGTGGGTTATGCGACACCAGTGATATTGGAACCTGTGGATTTTTGGAGTATTATTTTATGGGAAAAGGGTATGCAAGACGGTGATACCTACTCAGACCGGCACAATTACTATTATTATGTTGTTATCTATACAACAGAACAAAGTTCTAGGCTGGTTAATATCAATTATGTGCAAAATGGGCCTCTGACACTAGTACGCATTGTTTCTAGTGAAAATTATTTGAAATTTCCTAGGGCTCATTTCAGGAATTAAAACAAGTGAAAAATACTTTCTATTTATTTCTAGTGCTAGAAATACATTGAAATATGGATGCATTTACACAGGGCCACCATCAGGGCATGACAACCATGACTCCCATTGCTCTGGGAGTTCCGGGCCCCACATTGCCTATGTACACATATATATAGCGACTTTTGCTATATATATGTGTACTTGTGGCCGGGCCACACTTTGACTTCACTGCCCAGCAGCTCCTCTGTCTCTAACTCTCGCGAGCCCCGTGGCCATCAGAGCGTTGCCACGGGTTACTATGGCATCGCTCCACACGGCACGCAGGCTGTGAGAGTTAGACACAGAGGAGCTGCTGGGATGTGAAGTCAGAGTGTGCTGCTGGGCCCCCTCTGCAGAGTCCATCCAAGCCACCGGACCACCAGAGAATGCGATCTCCCCACTCCCTAGCCAGGTAAGAAGCAGGGTGGGGGGAATAAAATATAAACTTTAAAATATGTTAAAAAATGTCCTTGTCCCACTCTTTTACACACACATTACATGCCTACACAAACACACATCTACACAACACCTTCACTATACAAAAAGACACACTCTTCATTCATTATATACACACCACATCCAGGAAGTACTTGAAAACCAGAGTAATCTGAATGTACCTTTCCTGGTTAAATACTTTTTTATTATTATTATATACACACTCTACATCCACTAAACAAACACACTTCACATTCAGTATACACACTGCATCTAATACACACATCCACTGCACAAACACACACTCTGCATTCACTATACATACACTACATCGACTGCACAAACACACACCCTGCATTCATGATACAAACACACAATCTGTTTTCACTATGTACTCTACATCCACTACACAAATACACACTCTGCATTCACTAGACACACACACTACATCCACTACACAAAAACACATTCTGCATCAAATCTACACCTCATATATTATACAAACGTACAATCTGCATCCACTTTACATACTGCATCCATTACACACGCACTCTGCATCCACTACATATATTCTACATCCACTATAAATACCACAATCAGTACACACGCTGCATCCCTGTGGGCGGACTTGCGGGTGGCCCAGTGGAGGCGGCCTTGTGGGACAGGCGCGGGGGCGGGCAAAATCTTGAGCTGTGTCAGGGGCCCCAAAATTTCTGATGGCAGCCTTGCATTTACCAATTGCTATGAATAAACAAATCACTCAAAAAAAAAGCCTAAATATATTCTGTTGTAATGCTTTCTCTTTTTTACACATCGGTGCACAAGCAAAACAAACGCTGTTAAAGGAACACTATAGTCACCTAAATTACTTTAGCTAAATAAAGCAGTTTTAGTGTATAGACAATTCCCCTGCAATTTCACTGCTCAATTCACTGTCATTTAGGAGTTAAATCACTTTGTTTCTGTTTATGCAGCCCTAGCCACACCTCCCCTGGCTATGATTGACAGAGCCTGCATGAAAAACAAACTGGTTTCACTTTCAAACAGATGTAATTTACCTTAAATAATTGTATCTCAATCTCTAAATTGAACTTTAATCACATACAGGAGGCTCTTGCAGGGTCTAGCAAGCTATTAACATATCAGGGGATAAGAAAATCTTAATTAAACAGAACTTGCAATAAAGAAAGCCTAAATAGGGCTCTCTTTACAGGAAGTGTTTATGGAAGGCTGTGCAAGTCACATGCAGGGAGGTGTGACTAGTGTTCATAAACAAAGGGATTTAACTCCTAAATGGCAGAGGATTGAGCAGTGAGGCTGCAGGGGCATGTTCTATACACCAAAACTGCTTCATTAAGCTAAAGTTGTTCAGGTGACTATAGTGTCCCTTTAAAGTGTACCCATCAATAACAAAATAACAAAAAATAAGGTGTTCCTTCAGTACATTTGGCTAGAGAGACTGTAATCCAAAGGTATTTTTTTCATCTATAGATGTGCAGGCAATTCTATAAATGAAGTACTCAACCTTAGCTACACTACAGTGGCAGTTCTATACGCAATTTAAACTATCTCTGAAGTACTCATTTTACTTTGGAGATGTGATCGGCGCACACTTTACTGAATCATGCATGGTTGCTCTGACCCTGCTTTAATTATTGAGCTACTGTGTGAGCATTACTTTACTTTCGCAAGGCACAGTAAAGCGTATTATTATGTGCACCTAGCCAATATATCACCATCAGCTACCTTTGTGGAAAACGGTTGTGTTGCCATGGCAACATCCCCATTCATAAAGGAATATTGACAGTTTAAGTGAAATTTTTCTAGCAATTAAGTCTGACATATACAGAAATAGTTAAAGTCTTAATGTTTAGTGTGTCAAAAATAACTACTAGGACTGAGTATTATTCTGCCAATGCTGCAGTCAATGCTTTTTTTATACGCTCTTAGGGATGTAGACATTTTGTCAGAATATCACATTTGTGATATAGTAATTAAAGCTTATATAAAACGTTGGTGGGAACGGGAAAATGAGAGATGGCACAGATAAATTGTGATCCAAACTATTTACAGCAAATAACTTGGGTAACTTATGTCCCCTAAAAATGAAAATGGTGTACTGTTACTTCAAGACTTTTGGCTACAAGCAGGTAAGGACTCCCCTAGGGTTAGTTTACACTATAATTACGTTTACTAGCTTCCAAACAGCTATGCTTCTGGAGCAGGAGTAGATCATGGATAAGTGGTCTTTGGGTGCAGACTTCAGGTACGCCTCTGCTGCCGCAATGATAATGAGGAATTGTCACTGTAGCTATTTGGATGTCAATGATAAGCTGGGAGTGCTTGCCACAGCCAAAGACTGTTATACAGTAGGCCATTGCTGTCACTGCACAGGGTGCGCACACAATATATGCTCACTCTCTCTATATCTTGTAAGGATAATGAGGAAGTTTAACAATGGAAACATATGGGAGGTGTTTGGGTGCTAGATGGACCACATATTCTTTGTCAGATCACTTGAACAAAGTTTGACAAACCCATAGGACAACGCACACAGCAATAAACTGTAGTGATTATGGTGTTTGAATAGCCCTATTAAAAGAACAAACAAAGTTCAATACCCACTACAGCCGGCTGCTAGGAGTGTAATCTGTGAAATTGTTTTAAAGCAACTGACCTGAGTCACCCATGTGCCTGCACTGCCTCCAGTTTTCTCCTCCAAGAGAAGTGTGACAAACGTTCCTTTCCGGGAACGTTTGCCACCGACTCCTGGAGAAGTGAGGAAGCAGGCCTCCAGGTCGGAGCGGGATTTAGCCGCGAATGTTATGGAACTGTTTTTGTCATGAAGTGATCATGCGGTTCCCTGACAACTTGGTCCGGGGTTTTGAACCATTTTCAAATCCGCAAGGAGAGCGCTTTTTGGAAGGAAGGTGCCTTCCAATTATGCAAATGGGAACCTGGTAACTGCCTTTGGGGTCAAAGGCCGGTTACAGCCTATCAGACCTAGAGGAGGGGTATTTAGGTCCAGTTCTCATCCTGCTCAGTGCCCGGTCGTGGTTTCCCTGGTGGTTGTCCGAGAGCGCGATATTGATTCTGGTAATTCTGGTTATTTGACTTTGGCATTGGTTTTGACTTCCCTGTTTTCTGGCATCCCTGACTCCTGGCTTTTCCTTATCGTTGTGTCTCTTTCTGATTCCCTTGACCTCGGCTATTCTTTGGTACGTTAGTCCGGCCATTCTAAGGTCCGGTATATGTTACCTATCAGTCCTCTGTGTTACACAATTCTACGTGCTAGATCATTCTGTAATCCTGACAGTCTGTGCATAAAAGGCCTACTTTGGCTCATTAAAATCAGTTGTACTCCCAGAACTATGTGTTGTCTAGTTATTTGGAGGGGAAGGGCTATTCACTACTCAGCCCCTTGTTCCAGCTCATAGAGGATTCAGCGGGGAAAGTCCTTGTAAGGACTATTGTATTGCTCGCAGGACTGTGTGTCGTCCAATCCATGGAATGCAATAGGGCTGGTCCCCTATCCTGTTCTAGGACGGAGAGGCTCCAGGAGGACCCCAGTCAAGCCACAGCGACTGGGGCAGAAGTGCTGAGGTTTTCACTGGTTCCATCTCGGAAAAGTTACACGGTTGTGTCATTCTCCTCTGTGTGAAACCATTTGAAAATAGTTTGACAAAGATTAGAGGAGCACAATCTGCCCCTAGCCCCACTTCAATAAGTTGTAGAGTTTGGAGTGCTAATTTACATTATCTCTGAAAAGGTATCAGGAGTCATTTGCATCTACATACATTTGCAGAGCAGTAAAAGGTCTCAAAGGAATAAGTCGGTGCACTTTTACAAGGAGTGGCAAATTGCCCTGGAGCCGTTAAAGATTTAATTAGTTATGCACAGCCCTAGCTCTGCTACATAGCCAAGACCCTAAATAACACATCTACTACACAATCTTACAGTAAAAAAAGTTTTTTACGCAGTACAGGAGACCGTATCTTCAGAAGGATATTGATACTTTAGAAAGAGTTCAGAGAAGGGCTACTAAACTGGTTCATGGATTGCAGCATAAAACTTATCAGGAAAGGTTAAAGGAACTTAACATGTATGGCTTGGAGGAAAGATGAGACAGGGGGGATATGATAGAAACATTTAAATACATAAAGGAAATCAACACAGTAAAGGAGGAGACTATATTTAATAGAAGAAAAACTACCACAACAAGAGGACATAGTCTTAAATTAGAGGGGCAAAGGTTTAAAAATAATATCAGGAAGTATTACTTTACTGAGAGGGTAGTGGATGCATGGAATAGCCTTCCAGCTGAAGTGGTAAAGGTTAACACAGTGAGGGAGTTTAAGCATGTGTGGGATAGGCATAAGGCTATCCTAGACTTAAGATAAGGCCAGGGACAAATTAAAAGTATTTTGAAAATTGGGGAAACCATATGGGCCGAATGGTTCTTATCTGCCGTCACATTCTATGTTTTTTACGTCTGCTCCTATTTCGTCTGAATGCACCAATATCCTATTTATAAAATAGTTACTTCAGTTATACATTGGTGCCTTTTGTTCTTTTCTGTGAAGTTACATAATTATCCACAAATCTGCATTTTGTTTCATCATCATGTGCATTTATCAGTCTTTTTAAGCTTTTTTTACTGTTATTTGTTACTTTCTTTCCCTAAATCAAATAGCACTGCTTCAAAACAAGTGTTTGTGACTCTAATGACATTCTTGTTAAAGATCAGCTAGTCTAAGTATTTTAGAGTTACATATTAAATAGCTGAAAAGAGACTTGCGTCCATCAAGTTCAGCCTTACTCACATATGTAAGGCAAAAAACCTAGTCTGAAGCGCTTCCAATTTTGCAACAAACTAGGAACAAATTCCTTTTTGACCCCAAAATAGCAGTCAGATGTCTCCTTGGATCAAGCAGCTATTACCCCACTAATTAGATTATTAAAATCATTACATAGATATCTTGCAAAAGGAAAATAAACTATAAATGAAATTACACGAGTGAGAATAAAAACACTGCTTATTTGACAGGAATTAGTATGCCAAACTAACTAGGTTATATGCAAAAGTGAGAATTCAAAGTGAATTTCAAATACAAGGTCAAAATAGACAAACTAGACAAATTCTCTATGTCAGCGATGCTTTTAGTCTGGCTACTCTGACCTTAAATTTTAAATTTATTTAGAATTCTCATAGATAACCTTGGAAGCAATCTGATGGCACTCTTGTGCCTTATTTTAAAAATACCCATGTGACAATATTGTGAACTAAAAAAAAAGAGAGTGAATAAGTAATGCAAAAAATGGCAGTGCAAAACAGAAAATGGTGGAGTTCTTATAAATTGGAGTAAAAGGCAAATTTGTCAAAAAAATTGAAAATTTAAAAAAAAAGCTTAGAAAAAAGAAACACTTTTTAGACATAAACCCAAATATTTGCACCACAACCCAGACACTCTTGGAGGAGATGAAACAACCTACAACACATGACATAAACTATAACACAATGAATGTAGGGCACGAAATTACACTACATAAAACAACTTTAACTACCATACACAAAAACAAATTATTTAACCCTACATAAACAAAAGGCACATGGGAACTATTGACTTTTAATTCTGAAATTAACATTCATTCCAGTTCCCATTTTAGTAGGGTCAGATTGACTGGGAACCGTAAACATACTCTCCTGGGTTATTCCTCTATCTTTTGGCTTCTTTAAAACTCAGAAAACAACGAAGCACAAGGGAAAAACAATTAAATGGATATGCTTGTGAGAGTGTAAGCTGTGCACTATGTCACTTTACACATGCGCAGAACTTGTGAATTTGATAAGGATAATATTACCATAGCTTGTGACATCGTCAGTGTAGCTGTGATCCTAGTGATACATGCGTCATAGATAAGAGTGCGGAAAAGGTTACTCTAACCAAAAACAGTGTTTTTATCGCAGTGACTCTTGCTGAAAAAGAAAGGAAGGAAAGAAGGACAAATTTACCTGCGACACCACCCCAAAGCCACCTTCTCCCTGCAGCCTGATCCTCCTCTGGTGACATCATGAGCCCTCACAACAAGGGATATCCCAGAGGAGGACTGAACGGAGGACTTAGGGGCCTGCTGCCATTAGTCGTCTGTCGACAGCATGCTCTGCATGATGACGACAGAAGGCCAACAATCATAGACTTAACTTTTGTTCCAGGGTGTCTTATGACGCTGCCGGCGTTACACCTCCAACAAAGTGCTTTAATTTGGCATTTTTTTCTTAAATGCTGCACATACAGACTGCAAGCACCATGGCCACATCAAATCACTGAAGTGGTCATGGTGCTTGGAGTAACCCTTTAAGTCACTAGAGATGGTAGCATGGTGCAGACTGGCATTTCTGGGTTACAGATACAGAGAGGGAGAATTAGTTCTTTAATTTGCATTAATGATGTTACTTTGCAATTTGTAGGCCTGCAGCTGCTATTGGATGTGTATAATGCCAGTGTGCATGTGCTTTTGGGCAAACCCTCAAGCCTTATAATAAGGGCTGGCCAATGCTCTCATAAACACAGAAATACCATTGAATAACCTCCTTTTGCAAATTCACTGATGCACTTAATTGTTCTTTAAGGGTATTTTCCATGTTGTCTTCATGAGTTGGACATCAGAGAAAAAGGTTTTGATAGAACCACAATACTCTGGACCTTGGAAAAGTTATAATTGTGTTTCGTACTTGTGCATGCTCTACTCTTCTCAATAATTACGGTTGAATTATTACTAAAGACAGAACTGTAACCAATTTAGAAATCATGTTCAATGATTTACAAATCATGCTCAGGGCCGCCATCAGGGGTGTCAACCATGACAGTCCCTCAGGCCCCACGTGTAGCGGCGGAACTGCCGCCGGTGCAGTTGCACCAGGGCCACACGCTGATGGGGTCTATATCTTCAGGGGCCCGGTCAGCGCTGTGGCCGCGTAATAGCGCGACCGGGCCCCTTTAAAAATAAAAACGCAGACGCGGAAGGAGACCACTCCACGCGGGAGGAGGGCTAGTGAAGAGGGAGAGCCGCGGCGACATCAGCCCCAGCCACCCTCCTGCAAAGAAAAGGTAAGCTGAAAGATGAGCTCTGTGTGTATGTCTGTATGCACGTATGTCTGCCAGTATGTATATGTCTGTATGCATGTATGTATATATGTCTGTATGTCTGTCAGTATATATGTATGTCTGTGTGTCTGTATGTATGTATATATGTATGTCATTATGAATATATGTATGTGTGTATGTATATATGTATGTCTGTATGTCAGTATGAATGTATGTCTGCATGTCATTATGAACGTATGTGTGTATGGATGTCAGTATGCATGTATGTCAATATGTCTGTCTGTATGCCATTATGAATGTATGTCTGTGTATGTATGTATGTGTGCATGGATGTCAGTGTCAGGATGCATGTATATCAGTATGCATGTATGTCTGTCTGTATGAATGTATGTATGTCTGTATGTCTTTATGAATGTATGTCTGTGTGTATGTATGTCGGTGTCTGTATGTATGTGTCTGTATTTCCTCATGCATGTGTCTGTATGTATGTTAGTATGTGTCTGTCTGTCACTATGTATGTGTGTCTTTATATGTGTGTATTTCTCAGTATGTGTGTGTCAGTATGTATGCCTATATGCGTGTATGTGTGTCTGTTAGTATGTATCTGTGTGTGTGTGTATCTGTGTCCTTTTGTATCGGTGTGTGTGTTTGTGTCTGTGAGTGTATTCCTGTGGGCGGGATTGGAGGCGGGCCCCAGACCCTGAGCTGAGTTAGGGGCCCCAAAATTTCTGGTGGCGGCCCTGATCATGCTCAGTAGTGTGCAAAGGGTGAGCTTGATGTGCCTTGGCACACCCTAATGCAGTGCTAAATTGTCCTCCCTGTGTTACATGGACAGTACAGTCACCAAAACAACTTTAGCTTAATAAAGCAGTTTTGGTGTATAGATCACGCCTCTGAAGTTTCACTACTTAATTCACTGCCATTTAGAAGTTAAATCTCTTTTGTTTCTGTTTATGCAGCCCTAACCATACCATTCCTGGCTGTGACTGACACCACCTGCATGAAAACTATTTGGTTTCACTTTCAATCAGATGTAACTAACGTTATAAGTTTTTATCTCTTGCTCTGGAAATTGAGCTTTAAAGGACCACTATAGTGCCAGGAAAATATACTCGTTTTCCTGGCACTATAGTGCCCTGAGGGTGCCCCCACCCTCAGGGACCCCCTCCCGCCGGGCTCTAGGCGGTGCAAGGGGTTACACTTACCTCTTTCTCCAGCGCCGGGCGGGGAACTCTCCTCTGCTGAATGCGCATGCGCGGCAAGGGCCGCGCGCGCATTCAGCCAGTCCATAGGAAAACATTCACAATGCTTTCTTATGGACTCTGGTGTCTAGCACGGAAGCCCTCTAGCGGCTGTCAATGGTGGTAGGTTAAGGATACCGCAGAGCTGGAAAAAGGTACATAAATTGTATATGTTCTTAATTTATATTTGAAAAGGAGGACCCGATTATACCCTAGGGACAGGGATATTAAAGTGTTAGGAATACAGGTTTGTATTCCTGACGCTTTAGCTTTCCTTTAAATAAAATTTTAAAATTCACACGTATCTCTGTAAACTGGTAGTTATCAATGGAGCAAAAAAACACCACGCCAAACCAAAAAAATTTGCATTTTGTACGTTGTTTTATAATTATGATTTTTTTTTTTTTTTAAGTTAGCTTTAGATTATTTTTCTTTGGGTGCACACTAATGCATGCACACCTCTGCTTATCATTATTCAGGTACAAGTAAGCACAAACATTCACTGACATTCAACTATAGTTTTAGATTCTTCATAAATCTCTGCTTCACAAAACATGTTTGGACCATCTCTTAAACAATACAAATGGATTAATGACATCCTATTACTAAAAATAGGCCATGGTAATAATAGCAGTAATTCCTGGAGCACCCTATGATTTCTTATTTTAAACGATCCAAGCACCTACTAATAAAGGGGTACCAGGGCTGGTTTGAAAATAAATTAACAGGCCAGGCACTTGCAGACCAGAGGGAAAGAAGGAAGGAGGGAGGCAGGGGGTGGGTGGGTGTGGGCTGGTATGAGATCATCCAGTAATCTGTTAAACCCTATAATATTCTAATGAGAAGGGTGATCTGAAGGGTTCTGTCAGTAGAACATGGGAGATCCCAATGTAACAATTAAGATGTCGTCCTGAGCCATGGACAAACAAGAATCAGTCCCCCATCAAACAGCCTTCTCTGCTCTGAATATAACACTAACCAACCCCTAAATCCCATCCCCTCCCAAATTCTATCCCACAAACACCATGCTTAGAAGAGGCTGATGTTACCTGCTTCCTGATGCTGTGGGTGACAGGAATCCACTGAAACTCAGTATTAAAAAAGCAAGAGGAAACGACTGATGCACAACAAATGGAGAGAAGGAGAAAAAGGCAGAACAATACAAAAAAAAGCTGCTGTTCAATTCCTATGTGTCAGTCATGAAGAAGAGAGGTGGCTCTGGTTTCCGGGATCTCCAAATAAAGAGAAGTCTTCTGAGGGTTGGAAAGAGAGGGTAGATGGCAGAAGGGGTGGGGAGATGGAGAAGGGGTAAAGAAAGATGGACAGTGGCAGCTTGTTAGAGCAGAATGTCTGGCTGCTGCCCTGTGTGTGCACTGCTGCTGTCTCTGCTCTCAGTGTAGCAGTGAGAAGCTGCAGGCAGATGGTGAAGCAAGCAGAGAGGCTGGGCAGCCAGATATGCCTGCAAGGAGGGCAGTGTTGTGACAGCTAAGAAGGCCCTAAACAGGGGAGATTTTGTAAGGAAAATTATTGCAGGAAGGTCAAAATTTATATGATTTGCTCTAGTTATTAGCACAGGCTCAGTGCACAATCTGTGTTCAGACTAACTCCCCCCTTACTCTCTGATTTGAAAGGAACTGAATGTTAAGGGCAATGCTGTATAGCTAAATCCTGATAGCCAGATTTTTTTCTCTTCTCCCCCCCCCCCCCCCATTTTTTTTTCCCCCCCAATATTTTTTTTTTGTAGGCTAGGAACAGTGGAAATATTTTCACCAAGCAAATTCTTTGCTTTCTATTTCTTTGTGTATCTATCATCCTTTTTTATTCTTTTCTTACAATCTTTCAATCTTTTTTTTTTTTTAATAGCAATACAGTTCAGTGTACAATAAAAGAACAATCTAAACATATACTTATATACATATATTTTAAAATAGAAGTGATCCTCTCACCCCCTCCCTCTATGCAAGGTGATAACCCCCCAACAAACACCGATGTACAACCACAACCCCCTGAACATCACAGATTCACCTATATAGCAAATGGCACACATGAGCCGCACCCCAAGCCTCCGACTGAGAACCGCCCAGGCGGACACACTGAAAGGTGATGGCTCATAGGTTACGAGAAACGCACTGAACGTAACCCCGACCTACTACCAGGTCCGACGCTCTATTAAGGCATATGTCACGCATTGTAACTTGATATTTGATAACCCCCTCCCTCCCCCACCTTTTTCTTTTTTTCTGTCTCCCACCCTGACTTGAAAAACTCAATAAATAAAGAATGTCAAAAAAAAAAAAAATAGAAGTGATCATTTTTCTTTTCAGAACAAAAAGAATATTAAAAAAAAAAATTCAATTTTAAAATTCTAGCTCTAGATTTTCATGCCTGACAACTGACCCTATTTTGACAGGACAGTCCCTATTTTAGGGTTCTATCCTGCCATCCCTGTTTTGTTCCCTGGTTTCCCACATCTGGGGATACCAAGGAATTGTCCTTGTGCAATGCATGTGCATTATTAGACATGCTAAGGGCCAGATTTACATGTCAGGCGCCTGTAGGCAAAAAATTCCCAACCCCAAAATAAGTCAGATGAAGTATAATAGATTTATTAACTGGACATTGCAGGCCTAACAAAATATATTCATACTTGATACCTGCATAAGTATAAATGTATCTATTATTGAGTTTAGAGTTAGAGTTGGGTCAAATTTATTATTGAGTATTCAGTTTTTAATAGGATTAAATTAAAGTTTTATTTTCAGGTATAGCTTTTGAGTGCTGGAGTTTGAAGGGTTATTCGTAAAGTACTCACCATATGTCTACTGTAAAGCAATCTGATGATATCAGAGCTGCAAGAGTGATAAAGTATGCATCACTTAGAGCTTCCCCGGCCCCTCCTGCAGGGCATTTCCTGTGTGAGAGGCTGTTACTGGGCGGATGGGAAATTCTTCCACTTCCTGTCCAGCCTCACACACAGATACTGGAGGAGCTGGGAAAGCAATGAGCTTTACACGCTCTATAACTGTTCCTGCGGCTCTGCTATTAAAGAACCACTATAGTGCCAGGAAAACAAACTTGTTTTTCTGGCACTATATAGTCCTTAGGTCCTTCAGCCACTTACCTTTATCCAGTCAGCCACTGGTGACCTCTCCTCCCCCTGCGACGTCAGCTCCCAAGTGGAGCCAAATGTGCATGCGCATTCAAACCACCCATAGGAAAGTATTACTCACTGCTTTCCTATGGACGTTCTGCGTGCTCAATGCGATTTTTGCACTGAGCGTCGCAGAAGCGTCTCTAGCGGCTGTCAGGAAGACAGCCACTAGAGCAGGCATAGGCAACCTTCGGCACTCCAGATGTTTTGGACTACACCTCTTATGATACTTTGTCAGCATTAAGGGTGTAAGAGCATTATGGGGGATGTAGTCCACAACATCTAGAGTGCCGAAGGTTGCCCATCCCTGCACTAGAGGCTAGATTAACCCTGCAATGTAAACATAGCAGTTTCTAAGTTTACAGCTGCAGGTTAAAACCTGGGGGACCTGGCACCCAGACCACTTAATTGAGCTGAAGTGGTCTGGGTGACTATAGTGGTTCTTTAAGGCTGACCGGACACTGAACAAGGTTCCTGGTACTTCTCTCCCCACCAGCCTATTTAAGCTCAAAAAGAAACATTATAAGTGCTGAAAACAGGCTTCGGTAGGCAGGAGCCTACTCTGCCTAATGCAAAATGCGGCCTGGACATGCTTCGCTATGAACAGGCACTAGGACTGTGCAGAGAGCACTGCAGCAGAATGAATACACTGAATACATATGGCAAATGCACAGATTTCTCCGCAAATCCACCAGTGCTATGGCACTAAATCCAATACTTCCAAAGAGAATGCCAAAAGGGTCTTACATCAGTGTACAGTACATGCTGATGTCGGACATCAAATGGCATCGAAATGTATTTTAGAAAGGGCAAACATTGGCCTTGATTAAATAAGGTTTCCAAATGATTCAATACTGTTAGAAAAAATACATTGAAATAATTTATTTACAGAAGTCACCATTAAAGTCTATGGGGAATTTTTGTAGATAATTTATTTGGAGAGTTTTTGTAACAGTATTGAATCATTTGGAAAGCTTATTAAATCAAGGCCATTGTTTCATATCTCTTCTGTTTTCTATATGCCGACTGCCTGGTGCAAATGACAGAGTTTATAACAATGATTGACAGAGAGCTAAGATCAAGGTGCCCAATTGCAGGATAAAGAGGTATGGATATCTGCTTTTAAAGGGTTACTCCAGGTACCATTACAACTTCAGCCATTTGAAGTGGTGGTCATTGTGCTTGGAGTATGTATGTGCAGCGTTTTAACTGGATGTCATCAACTCATTCATTGCAGGAAAGAAGTCAAACCGTTGTAAAAAGGTGTGCCGCATTCCTGGGTTCCTCTACCATCATAACCATTACATTAAAGGCTCAATTAAGTGGTCTGGGTACCAGGTCCCCCTAGAATATGTTTACATTGCAGGGTTAATCCAGCCTCTAGTGGCTGTCTCCCTGACAGCCAATAGAGACCGCTTCAGCGATTCTCAGTGTGAAAATTGCATTGAACTCACGCAGCGTGAGTTGCGATCCTCATAGGAAAATCGCATTGAGCACGCAGAACGTCCATAGGAAAGCATTGAGTAATACTTTCCTATGGACGGTTTGAATGCGCGTGCGGCTCTGACTGCGCATGCACATTCGGCTCCACTCGGGAGCTGACGTCGGCAGGGGGAGGAGAGGTCACCAGGGCTGAGGGAGCCCGGCGCTGGATAAAGGCAAGTGGCTTAAAACCCATTCAGCCACTTGCCTTTATCTAGCGCCGGGCTCCCTCAGCCCTGGTGACAAGGGAGGGGAACCTAATAACCCTATAGTGCCAGGAAAACAGGTTTGTTCTCCTGGCACTATAGTACTCCTTTAAAATTACAGCAGCTTTTTAGTACCACTCCAGTGGCCATCAAAGCAAACCATTTACGTGAGTCCTACACTAACAAATCACCATGCAGCTCTCAGCTAAAAGGCAAAATCTCTAATGAGACAGAGAGGAGTATCTTTATAAATACCCTACACAATGAAAAAGGATACACACAGCATGGATGGTATTGGATTTGTTCTAAAAACCTCCTGTTATTTAAATGTGCATATGGATTTGGGATAGTGCATTGTTTACTATTTTTGCTTTTCTTCTATTTGGGCTGATGTGTACTGTAGCCATTGCTACCGCACAAAATTTTAGGGCCACTTACACAGCTCAAGGCTTGGGCCCCTGGCAACCCTCCAGTCCATCCACAAGGCTGGCCTGAGATCTGGCCTACAGGCCTACAGGACCCACCAACCAGTCCACTTAGAGCTGCGATAGGTAATGTAGTGTGTGTTTGTAGGGGATTTAATATGTGGTTAGGGATGTAGTATATGTCTATAGGGAATCCAGTGTGTGTGTTAGAAATGAAGTGTGTGTAGATACAGTGTGTGTTTACAGAGTGGATGCTGTGTGTGTGTAAGTAGCATAGTGTGTGTATATACTGGATGCAATGTGTATGCAGTGTGTATTTGTAGGCTTAGGTAGGGTCTATATGATGATGAGAGGAGCAGTTTATTACATATATATTTATTTAATTTAATATTTGTGCCCTCTCCCTGCTCTCACCTGTGACCAGGGAGAGGAGACACTACATTATTTGGTGCTCTGGTGGTATTTGGAGGCTGTCTCTCTTCTCCTGTTGGGTGCCCATGCTATTCTCGCGAGAGCGAGAGGACCTTGCAAACGAGCCCTCATGTCTAAATACGTATATGTATATAGAGAGAGAGAAAGCAATATTCAATATATACATACATGAAAATTTAATGTTGGGCCATATGAGGCCTGGGTTTAACTAAAAGTATTTATGCAGATTTTACACCAAACAGAGCAGGGGTGACCTAATCAATATTAAATTTTAAACAGCAAAATGTCCCCCCTTAAACCCTTAAAGTTTCTCTGAGTGTAAAAAGAACATGCAGCTATGAACATCTCATAAGACATAAGAGTTAGGAACATTAAAGGTATATTTCTGGGGGCAGGGCCTGACTGCAGTGGAGTCTGGACATATTTCCTGAGAGCTCCTCAGGAGATACTCCAAAACTCCCACATCTTGGCTGATCTATCTAACTGGCAGCATATAATCTACTTAATGTAATGACTAATCGGCCTGGGAACATTTTCCACAGTCTAAAAGCTTGATCCAGACGCATAAGCCCAATTGAGGTCTAGCAGGCGCTGATTTGTGGAGAGGCGGACGATCTTCCGGACTGGGCAAGCAAAGTCCTGTCACCGCCCAACCTCCTCTTGACTGGGGGGTGATCCTAGAACCCACTGGTAGCTACCATACTTCGATTGAGCTGCATGATGGTGCCAAAGATATTCCTGACAATGTCGTTGGTGTAAGTAAGATGGTGGACGCAATGTGCATCCCTGACTCCCTGGGAGAAGCACCCAATATCCTACATTGGCTGGACGCACTATTTGTTGCCTTCTGAAAGAAGCCAAGTGACAGGGAATCTCTGTCAGCTCCTAAAGTTGACTAGCTACCTCCACAGACTCTCCGAAGCACCCAGCATCATCCGATGCCTACCCGAAATGCCTCAGAGAAGGTGTTGGGCAGACCTGTATCGGCGCTCCATATCTTTGCGGCAAGCATGGGGAGTAGGGATAGAGAAGCAGGCATTGGCAGCAATTATATATTAGGAAACTACAACTGACACCATTGGTACTAAGCCCACAGACTGGCAATCTTAGCAGGGACTGTCTCATCCCCATAACGGGTAGAGACTGACCGCAAGGCTGAGACTCTTGTCACCTGTTTCCACACAGCCTGTCGATCTCTATCTCTGTCTACCCATTGTTCTGTCATTTTCTGCTTAGTTCTTGTGTGCCCGCTAGCTACCTGTCCTCTTGCTTCCCTACACAGACATCCCCATCGGGTCCCTGGAGCTCCCTGGGGTGGTATACTTTATTATCGTTTACTCATATAGATCTAGCTTGATTAATATTTCAATGTTTATACCTGCATATTAAACCTGTTCATTTCATCGCCGTCTACTTATGCATATTTAGCCTGATTACTATAACATATAACACAAGAATTTTAAATATATATATATATATATATATATATATACACACACACACATACAGTTGTGCTCAAATGTTTGCATACCCTGGCAGAAATTGTAAAATTTTGGCATTGAAAGTGTGACTGATCATGCAAAAAAATTTTGTTTATTGAAGGATAGTGATCATATGAAGCCATTTATTATCACATAGTTGTTGGGCTGTGTATAAATAGTCAATTCGTTTGTTAGCTCTCATGTGAATGCACTGAGCAGGCTAGATACTGAGCCATGGGGAGCAGAAAAGAACTGTGAAAAGACCTGCGTAACAATGTAATGGAACTTTATAAAGATGGAAAAGGATATAAAAAGATATTCAAAGCCTTGAAAATGCCAATCAGTAATGTTCACTCATTTATTAAGAAGTGGAAAATTCAGGGATCTCTTGATACCAAGCCATGGTCAGGTAGACCAAGAAAGATTTCAGCCACAACTGCCAGAAGAATTGTTCAGGATACAAAGAAAAACCCACAGGTAACCTCATGAGATATACAGGCTGCTCTGGGAAAAGACTGTGTGGTTGTTTCAAAGAGCAGAATATGACGATACCTGAACAAAAATGAGCTGCATGGTTGAGTTGCCAGAAAGAAGCCTTTACCAATGCCATAAAAAAGGCCAGTTACAATATGCCTGACAACAGCTTGACATGTGTCACAGCTTCTGACACACCGTAATTTGGAGTGACGACCAAAATAGAGCTTTATTGTAACAACCATAAGCGCTATGTTTAGAGAGGGACCAACAAGACCTAAAATGAAACAAATTACCATCCCTACTGTGAAGCATGGTGGTGGCTCACTGATCTTTTGGGGGGAGGTAAGCTAGAAAGGCATGGGAATCTCGTGAAAATTTATGGCAAAATGAATGCAGCATGTTATCAGAAAATATTGGAAGACAATTTACATTCTTCTGCACGAAGGCTGAGCACGGGACGCTCTTGGACTTTCCAGCAGGACCCTAAGCACAAGGCCAAGTTGACCCTACAGTGGTTACAGTAGAAAAAGGTGAAGGTTCTGGAGTGGCCATCACAGTCTCCGTAGTATCATTTAGCCACTCTGGGGAGATCTCAAACATGCAATTCATGAAAGATGACCAAAGACTTTGCATGACCTGGAGGCATTTTGCCAAGATGAAGGAGCTTCATAGACAAAAGGGGCAATACACAGCATTAAGAACTAAGGATATGCAGACTTTTTATAGTGTTTAGAGTGTTTAGTATAGCCACAACAGCCGGGTCAAAATATTCAACATTTAAATATGGTATGTGTCCATCCATGTTATAGGGTCAGGTTGCACCTTTTTATATATGGGTAACAGTCAGATAGGTTTTAACAAGTTGTTGTAGGTTGTCATTAAGGGTTTATAACCCTCCGAGGTCGCTGGCAGCGCTGGCGGTGTCCGATTTTGTCAAAGCTAGGTGGACAGGGGTGCGTTCTGGGTTGCCCTCGGTGGTTACACCTGGCGTCACCATAATAGCCCGTTTGAGGTTGGACCGCCGCGGTTTTGAGAGCTGTTGACCCTCTGTGTCTAGGAGTGAGTCACTGAGGTTTGCGCTGCCCTGTGTCCTGTAGGGAGGCGTGAGGTGTGCGTGGTCTGCATGATTCGCTATTGTCTGTGACATTTGTTATGTGTGAAGCACAGCTAGTATATATAGTCTGGGGGAAGTGGGGCCTGTGTGAGCGGTTGTGGTCCGACTATGTGATCTGCAGGTTAGAGAGGCGTGTGTGGACAGACCAGTAGTGGGCTTACATAGGGAGGCTCCATGGAGTGTAGTACCCCTGTACCTTGGGGCCGGGGGGGGTGCACTATCGTACACCAGAGCACAGAGACCCAATCTCTGGGTGTAACAATCATTTCCTAATGGTCTGGTGGGTAGGTTAAGGCAATTATCTCGCTTGAAATATGCCCAGCTGTCGGTATGTGGAGGCTAGTTAAAAGTAAATCAGTAACATAGCATAACATAACTATGTCGTGTTGCCTCGTTTCCATCTGGGTGTGGGGACGTCTTTGTCCTCCATGGGCGTCGTTCGAGGCTGGGTGGTGGCGGCTACAGGTTGGTCAGCTAGGCCCAGTGTGGCCAACAGGGCCGGGCCCTCCTTGGGATCTGAGGCCTTATAGAGAGCCGAGAGGGTTGCCCATCTATAGGTGATCCCTGCGTCTCGCAGCTGTGCGGTGAGTGGCTGCATTGATTTGCGCCATAAGAGTGTGTCTCTGCTTAGATCCTGAAAAAGGGATATTTGGCCCTGTTTCAAAATCATATGGGGTTTTCCCTTGAAAAGCAGCCATGATTCCTAGCTTGTCTGTCATCGAGCAGCAGCGGAGGATGAGTTCGCGTGGTGCCAAGGTGGGTGCATGTGGTGACTTGGCAATCCTGTATACCCCATCGAATAGGAATTGCTTGGCCTGTTTCGCCGGCAGGACGGAGCCCACTAGGCTCCGTCCTGCCGGAGGCATTTCTTCTAAGGGAAGCGTCTCAGGATCCCCCTAATTTTTATGTTTTTCCTCCTGCCCCTGTCATCTATTACATTAAGCTGTCTGGCCATTGTAGCCTGTGCGGTTTGGATTTGTTGGACTTGGGCACTCAGAGTACGGTAGTCTTGTGTTAGGCCTACGAGGCCTGTCTCATTAGCTTGGGTGCGCGCTGCCACTGCTTGTACTATGGTGGTTATAGCTGCTAAATCTGCCTCCCACATCTGTTTCAGGTTACTCTGCAGGCCTGCTAGCATGCCTTGTATGACTCTTTTAGAGGCCAGGCTGTGATCCCCTGCCGTGCCTGTTGGCGCAGGGTGTGGGCTTGAGGGTGAGCTGTCTAAGTGAGTCTCATTGACCGAGGACGCTGGGGAGGCCGGCCGTGGTGGAAGGGCCTGTTGCGAGGTGGAGTTGCCATGTGTTGTTTTGTGATAGTGCCATTATGTTATAACCGAGCATCGAATAGGAATCTCATAAGAAATAAAAGAAAAGTGTTTTGCCTGCTCACTCATGTTTTCTTTCAAATGGTACATATGTTACCAATTCTCCAGTGGTATGCAAACTTCTGAGCACAACTGTATCTTCTATATCTTCATATACATAGGTGAGTTACCCCCTCCTATTTTACACTTTAGCTCTCTACTATAGGTATGAGTGTGTCTTGTACCATTAAAAAGTGTGTGTATGTATATATATATATATAGCTATATATATATATAAATAGCTATATATATATATATATATATACACACACACACACACACAATTAACTAAATTCTAAACGCAACTATTTTGTTTTTGCCCCCATTTTTCCTGAGCTGAACTCAAAGATCTAAGACTTTTTCTATGTACACAAAAGGCCTATTTCTCTCAAATATTGTTCACAAATCTGTCTAAATCTGTGTTAGTAATCCATCCACCTCACAGGTGTGGCATATCAAGATGCTGATTAGACAGCATGATTATTGCACAGGTATGGCTTAGGAAGGCCACTCTAAAAATGTGCACTGATCTAGGGGGATCTGAAAACCAGTCAGTATCTGGTGTTACGACCATTTGCCTCACACAGTGCAACACATCTCCTTCGCATAGAGTTGATCAGGTTGTTGATTGTGGCCTGTGGAATGTTGGTCCACTCCTCTTTAATGAGTGTGCAAAGTTGATGGATATTGGCAGGACCTGGAACACGCTGTCGTATACGCCGATCCAGGGCATCCCATGCTCAATGGATGACATGTCCGGTGAGTATGCTGGCAATGCAACAACAGGGATGCTTTCAGCTTCCAAGAATTGTGTACAGATCCTTGCAACATGGGGCCGTGCATTATCATGCTGCAACATAAAATGCACCTGTGTTCATTGATATCGGCAAACCGCTCACCCACACGACACAATACAAGCTGTTTGCCATCTGCCCTGTACAGTGAAAACCGGGATTCATCCGTGAAGAGA
Organism: Pelobates cultripes; assembly: GCA_933207985.1. NCBI lineage: Eukaryota > Metazoa > Chordata > Amphibia > Anura > Pelobatidae > Pelobates > Pelobates cultripes. The sequence goes on along the minus strand of OW240915.1, from coordinate 203,967,081 downwards.
ACACCTCTCCAAAGTATCAGACACCATCGAATGTGAGCATTTGCCTACTCAAGTCGGTTACAACGACGAACTGCAGTCATGTCGAGACCCCGATGAGGACGTCGAGCATGCAGATGGGCTTCCCTGAGACGGTTTCTGACAGTTTATGCAGAAATGTTTTGGTTATGCAAACAGATTGTTGCAGCAGCTGTCTGGGTGGCTGGTCTCAGATGATCTTGGAGGTGAAGATGCTGGATGTGGAGTTCCTGGGCTGGTGTGGTTACACGTGGTCTGCGGTTGTGAGGCCAGTTGGATTTACTGCCAAATTCTCTGAAACACCTTTGGAGACTGCTTATGGCAGAGAAATTAATATTCAATTCATGGGCAACAGCTTTGGTGAACATTCCTGCAGTCAGCATGCAAATTGCACGCTCCCACAAAACTTGCGACATTTGTGGCATTGTGCTGTGTGATAAAACTCCACATTTTAGAGTGACCTTTTATTGTGGCCAGCCTAAGGCATACCTGTGCAATAATTATGCTGTCTAATCAGCATCCTGATATGCCACACCTGTGAGGTAGATGGATTATCTCGGCAAAGGAGAAGTGCTCACAAACACAGATTTAGGCAGATTTGTGAACAATATTTGAGAGAAATAGGCTTTTTGTGTACATAAAAAAGTCTTAGATATTTGAGTTCATCTCATAAAAAATGGAGACAAAAACAAAAGTGTTGAATTTTGTTCAGTATATATATATTTCTTCGGATGTAGGTATTTTTATTAGTGCCATCCTTAAAGGGGTTAATAGAGTGGTTTTCCATGAACCCCTACTTGCCATTCTACAACAAGCAAATGAATAATGTGGCCTTGTGTGGGTTAGCAGTACATATAAATGGGTTGATTGTGTAAGATAGCTGTGGTCTTGAGCTAAATTTGATGTCAGTGCAATCCTACGTGTGCTGTTTATATACACACTAGTACAATCTTAAAACTGAGAAACATAGGAGAGGGGGAAGAAAGTCATGTAGAGATTGGAAAACACAGGGAGTCTCACTGGGAGACACATGGGAGGACTGAGGCACAACATGGGGGACTGGTCGATAAATAGGGAATCAGCCAATTGCACACTGAAATTGAAGGAAGGGGGAGTATAAATGGTTTTCAATATTATGCTGTTAAGAACATGTTCAGATGTGTGTGTTACTGTATGGTGGCAAGTGCATAAATAGTGCATTTTTGGGGAAAGTACATAAGTAATGTATTTTTCTTGTGATGCTTGGATGGATGAGTTTTATCAGTGAAAAATATACAGGGCTAACATCTGCCATTAGACAAATACTAGCATAAATATAAATATAGAACCTGCAGACATTCATGGGATAAGCACAAGGTAAAAAAAATCTTTATGGTGAAATATATCAAAAATTAAATGCATTTGTGTTAATCAGTATTTTTGCTTTATGCAAGATTAACAAAATTAGCTCGCCCTCCACATGTAATGATTCTTTTACATGTTTCATATCTAAAGAGCAATGGAAACTTTCACAGTAAAAATACTCCAGAAAACTACAAACGATCAGAAAGTTAAAGGATTGCTAAAACAATCAGGTGTCAGTCAGACAACTGGTCCTGTTACTTTTGAGTCCTTTAACTACAATTTCGTATAGCTCCTGTCTTGCAAAGACTTCTCTGAGCTGCATTAGTAAGTCTGTGATTGGAAGGCCATAGCAATTCTGGGCTCGGGAAGATGGGGGTGGCCTTGCAAATGCTGCAGACAATAGATCTGTAGCTTTTGCAAGCTGTGTTTGGATATTTCCCTGTAAAAAATGCATACTTAAGTGGACATCATAGGTCCCCAGACCACGTCATTGCAATTGCTACACGTCAATGCTACTTCTGATATTCAATTTCACATTTTACTGCAATGATGTCTCTTTACCCGAAGAGTGAGTCCTCAACCCATTAGTAGGTAGCCCCTATTTTTCCTGTCTGGACAACCTGCCCCTGTAGGACACACTCCCTTGGATGATAATTCTCTCCTCATTGCTACTTTCTCTCTCTTTTTTCCCCTTCTCTCCTGTCTCCCTTTCAATTCTGGTATGTGGTCGATCCTATTACAGGTTGAATTTGAGTTTTGTGTAGTTTGGTTCTTATGGTTTTAGAACTGTAAGTAGGGATAGACCGATTATTAGTTTGGCCGATATTATCGGCCTATATTCCAGATTGTGGAAAATATCGGTATCGCCCACTATTGATACCGATATTGCCAATAATGTGAGAGGCGGCGATGGCCCAGCATATGCAGGGCCGGCCAACTTAGGGGGCACAACAATCTAGTGACCAGCAGGAAGGATGCGCACAGCCCTTCCCCTTACCAGTCACTCAGTGTAGCGTGGTCGAGCTGAGAAGAGCGCAATACAGGAGCTTCAGTTTCCTGTACCCGGCCGGACTGACAGGAAGTGCTCACTGAGAGAGCACTTCCTATCAGTACGGTTGGGTACAGTAAACTGAAGCTCCTGTACAGCGGTCCACTCCACTCAACCACATTAAAAGTGAGGTAATAAGGGAAACACCAGGGAGGGGAGCGACCACTAGGAGGGGGGGGGGGGAGACATTAAAGGACAGAGAGGGAAAGAGACACTAAGTGGAGTAGTGTGGGGAGGTGAGAGAAACACTAAGGGACAGGGAGGGGAGGGAAGAGGAACATGAGGGGAGAGGAACACTAAGGAACAGGGATGCGATGGGTACAATAAGGGGCACGGAAGAGAGGGGAGGGGAAGGGAGAGGAACACTAAATATTCTTGAAAACCTAAAAAAATCTGACTGGCATGTACACTTTGTGCATTTAAAAAAAGATTAGCAAAAAAAAAAAATTAAACAAACATGTTCAGTTAACAGTAGTTTTATGTAGAAATTGATGCTTTTTTCAAAACGGTAAACATACAGAATACCGTTATTGGTAAATTATCGGCTATCGGCCTGAAAGTTCACAGATTATCGGTATCGGCTCTCAAAAATCAATATCAATCACTACCTGAGAGTCCCAAATTTTTTCTCCCTGGTTTGGTTGTACCAATACTGCAATTGTTTTGGGCAAATTTTTAACAAAACTTATATCGACAAATAGTATTTCTAGGAACTTGTTTGATGATCTCTGGGTACCACATATTTTATTTGAATATGTGATTTTATTATCACTTTGCATGTGCATCATTTGCTTGTTCATCGTGGTTAACTGGGGCCAGTGAGTCCTGAGTTTTGTGGGACCTGCATGTCTCATTGTATAAGAGTTAAACACATCTAAAAAATTACAAAAAACTTCAAACAGGGCAGAAGTGAACTTGTTTGTGAAAACAGCACAAATGTTATAATCCAAAAATACAATAGACTTTACTATCTAAATATCTTTGGCGAAAATGAAGATAGCTGTCATTTGTGTTACAGTATTCAAACTTGTCTCGAACTTCTAGATCACTGTAATTACTATTACATTGCAAAGTTAGAGAACGTTGAAGAAGGAATGATGACTGCAAATATTACATCAGTACAAATTTTTTTTTGCTTGCAAGTTTAATCATTTTTTTTCCATATATCATTTTTATTAGAGAATGTTATCAATATATATAATATCAAAATGGTAACATTTTCATATAACAGAGTAAACAATTGCTATACGACAATTTACTATTATTTTTCCTAGATTGACATCAAAGCTTTGCTTAAACGAATAATGCTTTTGTCCTCTGGTAATTGTAGCCTTATTAGCTACATTAAAAAATAAGAATACCATAGGAAGATAACATAGAGGGAGGGGAATACAGAAAGGAAAAGGGGGGGTGGGGGAGATTAGGTTCACATTGCAACAGTTCTTGTGACACATACCCTGGCCTTAGAACCCCAGAGTACAAATTTTAATGGAACTAGTAGCACAACATGACTTGTTCATTAAATAGTTGTGAAAACAGCTTACTGACACACTACTATTAATTGTGAAATATATGAACAACCAGAAGGTTTTGAGGTCAAGTCCAAACAGAATGAAAAACTAGTTCTCAGACTGAACAAGTTATATTATGGTTTAAACCATTGAGGTGTAAATTGGTGCAACATGACAATTTATGTGAAGATGAGTTTGTGCAGAATCCTGCAGAGCACTTTGTATATACCAAAAACAGTACGAAGATGAAAAAGTAATTCTAATAATATGGATAGATTATCTCATCATTGGTACCAGTGGTGAAACAATACTCGAAATGTGAAAAGAATTCTTACAACTAAATTCAAGATGAAAGACTTTGGAAGAACCAAACATCTTCTAGGCATTGATTTCAAATAAAGTGTTGGTCTAGTAAAGATGAATCAAAAGCGGTACATTTCAAAGATTCGGGAGAAGTTTGGTGTGACAAATTTTAAGCCAAAATCAACACCATGTGAACAAAGGCTAGAACGTGATGATCACAATAATCCCAGGGATACAAAGAAGTATTGAGAAATAATATCCAGCTTACTATACGCAATTACCTGCATAAGGCCAGATTTAAGATGGGTAATTCGTAAACTACCACAATGCTTGTCAAAACCAACTAAACAATATTTGGTCACAGCAAAACATGTGATGAGATATTTGCAATACACCATCAACTATGAGTCATGTTACAAGAAGTGTAATCAATTCCTAAATTAGAAGAATACAGTGATACCGATTGGGCCTCAGATGTGAACCAAAGAAGAAGCATGACCAGATATTACTTTGGTCTAACCGAGAAAGGTCCACTGATTGCATGGAAGTCCAGGAAACAGTCTACAATGGAGCTATGAGTCGCTAAATACATGTGTGGTGTGTTCCTCCGTTATCGTGTAGACTTGCCTGGTTATCCTACCCTCAGTATGCAGATTGCCACATATACTAAATGGTGATTTGCTTTTTCATTTATTTATTTTATTTGGGCAGTGGAGCACCCATGTATCTCAAGTGTAAAGGGTGTTGTTTTTTTTTATTACCAACTATTGGATTGATGGATTAATACCATGATTGTTTATTCATGGAATACTGTGTATTGGACAACTCAGTATGAAAATAATTGCCCATCTGACAACTCAAGTACTTACAAATGATACATGTGGCGAACAGAAACTCGCCACGGGCTTTTGGAGGGGCCTGCATGCCAGCCTCCTGCCAAAAGACTATGGGCCAAGTCAGTGACTGTAAAGACCCATATTTTATTTCCCCCCCTGGTTCGGCACTTTCCATAGAACCGAACGCTAGCTCACTGGTGGCCATTCGCATGGACCAAAACTGCGAATGCCCTGGAACTATTTTTGGCAGGAAGACTTCGTGTCAGGATTACAAGTTGATCCAGCACACAGAACTGTGTCACACCTAGGACTAATAACAACATATAACCGGACCTTAGAATGGCCGGACTTAACGTATCCAAAAATTTGTCAAAATACTTGCCGAGGTCAGGAGCACAGAATCAGACACAACGATGAGGGAAAGCCAAAAGTCAAGGATACCAGAATTCAGGGAAGTCAAAACGAAGCCAAAGTCAAATACCAGAAAATCAAAATCAGGAACGCTCTCTCGGATTACCATCAAGATGAAACCACGACAGGGCAATGTGCAATAAGCGAATTGGGTTTAAATACCCCTCCTGTGGATCCGATTGGCTGTAACCGGCCTTTGACCCCAAAAGCAATTACCAGGTTTCTATGTGCATGATTGCTGTTCAGCACAAACCCTCCTGTGGACTTGATTGGTCATGACCGGCCTTTGACCCCAAAAGTAATTACCAGGTTTCCATGTGCATGATTGCTGCTCGGCACAACTTTTCCTGTCAGTATGGTACTGTTGCTAAGCACAACTTTTCCTGTCAGGACAGTAAATGCCATTAACCACATTTTTATGTGCAGATGAATACGTGACACTTTGCGGTTCCCGGGCGGTCCCCAGCGGCACTTAGGCGCGATTCTTTGGAACTGTTTTAGGCATGGGACCATGTGTGCAGTCGGCCAAAACTATGAATTCCAGGAAATTCCTGAACCCCTGAACCAATCTTGGTGATTTTTGGATATGTTGTTCACCCAGATCGGGGTTATTATGGGATGTAACTTTTGTGGGGGGTTTGTATATTTTAAAGGTATTTTGGGGGGGGGTTTAAAAATGTGTGTTTATGTGTCTGGAGATAATTGAGTTAATTCTGTACTTGACTCAATTATCTCCCAGGTACAGAGGAGGGATTGACTTAGTTTGTATGGGAGTGTCCTGGATCTGAGAACCAATGTGATTGTGTATTTGTTTCTACTGTGGTTTACTCTCAGATCCAGGGGGGGAGTGCCCTTTGTATGGAGACTGTCATAAAAGGCCAAGTGTGGTCCCATTAAAGTCAGTTCACTTCACCCTCAACACAAAGCCTCGTCTCGTGATTGTAGGGGACAGCTATGCCAGCTATACCTGCTTCAGATTGCTATACTGGCTATTATCACTAGCTCTTGTAAGAGCTACACAACTATACCTGCTAGACTCTCTGGAGTAGGAGAGGTCCACCCACTGGAAGCTGGATCCTTGTTTTGGGTCCAGGGTGGGTGGAGGACAGCAAGACCCCGGCCAAGCTACGGCAGCTAAGGGGCTACGGTGCTTATGGTGTCTGCTCATAGTACTCCAGACTACTAGGAAGCAGCGATTGGCGGAGGCACCCAGTCGGGGTGCCAGGCGGTCCATCACAATACATATTAAAAAAAACAGGACACATAAAATATGGCATAATGGACTGCTATTTTTGTTATATCATATAGCTTATCGGTTTACAGTTGCTGTATGATACTTTTACATCTGTGTAAGCTTTTGATGTTTGCTCACATCCTTTCAATTTGTAGCTATGGCAACTAAAACGAGAAAAATAAGAAATATACATGTTGATAGAAGAAATCTAGGAATATTAATTTACAATGACATCTGTAAAACAAAGGGGATACGGATACAAAGACCAACACACAGCTAGGTATATGAAAATTTGAGAAATATCTAAAATGATGGAACACGTAATCATCTAAACAAGAACCATGTGAGTCCCCACTTTACGAGAGTAGTGTGAGGGGTAATGTAACTATAATTGTTTTTTTTTTTTAAATCTTTTTTTGTTTTAAACATTTATCCCATTCCGTACAGGGAAAGTGAGTGCAGGTGTAATTAATATGCCCAACACGCAGAGTTTAAATCACCAGAACCACAGAGGTAGATAGAGAAAGCCTCTATACCGGTCCTTAGAATGGCCAGGCTGAAAGGAGCTAGCGAAGCCAGAGACAAGCCAAGGTCAAAGGAGTACAGAAAAACACAAAAGTGAGGAACAAGCCGAGTCAGGAAACCAGAAACCAGAGGTGTCAAGGGAAAGCCGAGTCAAAACACAAAGAAGCAAACAGGAACGCGCTGAGGCGGAACTAGGAACCACAACAGGGCACTGAGTTGAAGGCAGGCTGGGCTTTTATATGATTGGGGACATAATCACGCCCCTAAAAGGTACGAGTCATTTGAGCTCTTGTGTTTAGAGCTCTTTTGTTTTGAGCTCTTTTGCTAACATGTGACTGCATTGCCCCTTTAAAAGGGGCGGGTATACAGCGGCCGGCTTCCTGTATGCTTAATGTATCTATTTTCTGCGTGGGAGCGCTGTTCGACCGATCCTGCTGTCAGCGGATCGGCGGACTGGCAAAGTAAGTGTCCTGTTTCTTACAGCAGGGAATCTACAGGGTAGGCTTTTGGATTTAGCCTGGCATGCTACCCAAGCCCACAGAAAAAGGCTACATCGTCATTAATAGATACTATATGTCAGACTGGCATGTGCCATAGACTAAATATGCATTAATAACCTAACCGGCAGGAAAAGGATATCAAATATGTGATGTTCTTTGTAGTTTAAGTCCATTCCGAGGGTGGTGGGAGAATCCCCGCTGATGAGGGCGGAGTGTTCCTGGGTGAGCCTTTACATTTCCCGAGGTTGGTGGACTCTCTTCTCCTTTGCGGCAAGGCAGACCTGGGATGCATGCCCATTTCTCCATAACAGTCCATGATCTCCACTTCCTGAAGGCCCAGTGCCTGTGTGAAATTTGGGACGTCCTCCGCTGTGGTGATTGACTCCGTGGTGCCTCCATGGGTGGTGGTCAGAGCGAAGGGGAATCCCCAACGGTATTTTATCTGTCTGTCTCTGACCTGACTCGTACCATGAGTAAGTGCCCTGCGTCCCTGTATGGTGGTCCAGGACAGGTCCTGAAATAATTGGACCGGGTGATGCATAAATCGTATTGCTGCTGAGCCTCTGGCTTGTTTCAGGATAGCGTCCTGAAGGGCGAAGTCAGGTATGCAGCAAATAATATCCCTTGGGGCCACATCAGGTCAGCCTTTTGGCTTAAGAGCTCTATGTGCCCTATCCAGCTTAATGACTGTGTCCCTGGGACGTTCCAGGATGGTATTAAATAAGTGCCGTAAAATGGAGGGAATATCTTCAGGGGTTTGGTTGGCCTCAGGGACCCCCCTCACCCTGATAATAATCCTCCTTCCCCTATTGTCAAGGTCCTCCACATAGCGGTGTAGAAGGGAGATTTGTTGAGAGTTTTTACTCACTTGCGTCTGATAGCCTGGATTTATTCAGTTTTATTTGACTACACGGCCTTCTCCAGCTGCTGCACCTTGGCACCCAGAGAGTTTAATTCCGTGCCCAGTTCAGGGAGTTTCGCTTGCAGCGATTTGTCTAAGTTCCCAAGCATTTGAGCGCTGTCTTACTTGGATGGGAGTTTTTTGCAGCAATTCTCTAATTATTATTATTATTATTTATATAGCGCCATCAAATTCCGTAGTGCTGTACAATGGGTGGAGTAACATACATGTAATTGTAACCAGACAACTGGACGTACAGGAACAGAGGGTGGAGGTCCCTGCTCCATGAGCTTACATTCTAGAGGGAGTGGGGTATAGTGACATGTTGATATATATATGTTGATGATCAACAGTGTCAAAGGCAGCAGAAAGATCAAGGAAAATTAGGATAGAGTAATGGCCGCAAGATTTAGCAGCAATTAGATAGTTGGATACTTTGGTCACAGCGTTTCGACAGAATGACCAGCGCGGAATCCAGACTGAAGGGGGTCAAGCAGAGAGTTGGTTTTGAGAAAGTCAGTCAGTCTGGTGTACACAACTCGAGGATCTTGGAGGCAAATGGCAGTAGCAAGATAGGGCGAAGTTGGATTAGGAGTTGGGGTCAAGGCTGGGCTTTTTCAGAATTGGGGTTACAGTTGCATGTTTGAAGGGTGAGGGAAATGTGCCAGAGGAAATGGAGAAATTGAAAATTTTAGTGAGGGGAAGAGCAAGAGAGGGAGACATAGTGCGGATGAGATATGAAGGAATAGGATCGATGAAACAGGTGGTGGGGCGGGAGGACCGGAGCAGAGCAGAAACCTCTTCTGCTGTAGCAGGTGCGAATGAGTGTAGAATGGTGGAGGGAGTAGGGTTGGGTGATGTAATGGTAGCGGAAGGAGAGAAATTAGCAATCTCTTCTCTGATTGTAGTGATCTAATACCTGACTCATGCAGGAGTGGGGCCTCCGAGTCTGCTTGCCTGGGACACCAAAATTCAGGAAATTATGTACAACATATAAAGTGTAATTTCTGGTCACACTATTATTATTATTTTTAAAGCACCAACATATTCCACAGAGCTATACAATGTAGCAAACAAATAGTTGTAACAAGGTTGGACATACAGGTCCAGAAGATAGTGAGGGCCCAGCTCAAACAAGCTTATTTTCCGTATACTGTAACTTCTTGTAAATGTTGAACAAAAATGTTATTGACAGAGCAGGATATAATAAATTCTAAATTAAACAGATTTTGCAATACAAGAAGTGTAAACATTAGATTTCTCTTTACAGTAAGTGTTTAGGAAGGCTGTGCAAGTCACATGCAGGGAACTATAACTAGGGCTGTGTAACCCTAAATGGCAGATAATTGAGCAGTGAGACTGCAGTGGCATGATCTATACACCACAATGATTCATTACACTAAAGTTGTTTTGGTAACTATAGTGTCCCTTTAAATATGTGATTTTATTTTCACTTATAATATTTTGCTTTTTCATCATGTTAACTGGGGCCTTAGAGTCCTGTTTTTGTCTCATCGTGTAAGCTTTCAACACAATTTAAAAACCTTAACAAAACAAAAAATAATTTAAACAAGACAGAAGTGAACGTGTTTGTGAGAAGAGGGACAAATTTATAGTCCAAAAATACAATAGATTTTACTATGTAAAAAATTCTGTCTAAAATGAATATCGTATTACTATTTTAAAACTTGGCTTGATATTCTAGATCACAGTAATCACATGACATTAGAGAATGTTGTAGATTGAATGGAGACTGCTAACATTACATCAGTATGCATCTTAATACAGCTAGCAGCACAATATGACTTACTTGTGCATCAAACAGTTGTGAAAACAGCTTACTTATGCACCACAATTAATTGTGAAATATATGACGGACAACCAGAAGAGGTCAAATACAAACAGAATGAAAAACTCGTTTTCAGTTTTAAGTCATTGTATGGAAAAGCACCCCTTCAGCACCATAGGAGGGGGACCCTGAGGGTGGGGGCACCCTCAGGGCACTATAGTATCAGGAAAACTGCTTTGTTTTCCTGACACTATAGTGATCCTTTAAATGCATTTCATACTTGCGTTGTACAGTCTAGAAAACCAATGAATGTGAGAGTCATATGTGTGAGAATGATTAGAGGATAAGTTCAGGTCAAAAAGGAAGGGCAAGAATAGGTAATATTTCATTATTTGGAGATGAAAAATTGGATTGGCAGTGTTATGAAGCACTTTGTAAAAGTAACACTAGGATTTTAGATTAAAGATTTAAAGCTTTTAGGAAACCGGTGTAAAGATTGGCAGAAAGAGAAGGCACAGGAGGCTGGGAAGATGAGTCTGGCTGGTGCAAACATTGTGACTTGGAAGGGGTCAATCTAGGAATGAGTAAGACCAATAGATAGAGAGTTGCATCTGTCAAGGTGGAAGATAATTGTGCTACCTTGCTGCTTCTGCTGTCCCATAGGAGCAGATGTAAGCTATGCTTTTGAGATGGAAGCAGCAAGATTTGGTGATTGCCTGTATGTGAAAAGCAAAGGAGAAGTTTTTTTTATTTGTGCTATTCAAATTAATGCTAAATGTATACATATTAGACTTCACAAATGCATTTCAGCTGGTACGAACGAATAAAATTACCTTTAATCTGTGCTTTGAACAAATAAGTTTGTCTGGGATTTACCTGTGGAGTTCTGTTCAATAAAAAATTATCCACAGGTAAATAATATTAAATTAAAAATAAGTTAATTTGTTCATACAAGCTGAAACGTAGATGTGTACAAGTCTAATACATATAATTTCATTCTAAAATGATACCTATATTTTTCCCTACTTTTGGTATAGGGATGATATCTATAAACATGGCACCCACCACCTAATAATTAATTGTCTTTCCAAAATTAATAGTGTGCTATTCTACAATTTTGCCAGTACTATGTTTTGATGAAAGATTTATCTATATTTGCCTCAGTATTTCCATTTGAATTTATTTTGTGAAATTCTGGAGTTCCGTAAAGATTCCTGTATATGTCCTCTCTGTTCTCCAATGGTGCAAAGGGAAGAATACAGTATATATCAATCCTTAAATTCTATTTCTAATAGTCCTTAAACGGTTACTTCATGTACCATGATACTGCAGTGCTTTGAAGTGGGCATGGTGTTTGAAGTCTGCACATGCAGTGTTTCAGGAAGTAATGCTGCACATGCGGAGATAATAAACTTTGTCATTAGCAGCACTGTTGCCTGTTGTATTTCTTTTCAAGTGATGTAATCCATTTTCCCCATGATGCTGGGTAATCTCATCCTCATTGTATAGAAATTAATCATCTCATTCATAATTATTTGTTAAGTATTTATCAATCTCCTCTTTGTACAAAACTGCAGTTTCCACCCTCAATTTATTAAGTGGTATTTAAAACTGAAATAACTATGGTAAATTATCACTGCTCCTACAAAACAAAAGTAACACACGCTAGTTCCATCGGAACAATATTCATGATAACAAATGAATAGACAAGGAATACTAGCCATTGTCTGAAGCACAGCTTCCTTACTGTAATATTGGAAGTCAGAAAATGTTCACAAAAATGCTAGCAAACAGATAAATATCTGGCAAATTCATAGGATTAAGAGTAACTGTTACAAATTAAACTATTGCATTTGATTCCACAGGGCAGTGGTGGAAATAGCATACAAGTGAACGAGTGGATGTTTTCTCAAATATATCATAACACAACACTGTAATGCCCACTGCTCTGATACTCATTACGTTAACATTATATAATTAAAAATTTTTAGATAAGCACCTACGTATATCATTCACAAATCAACCAACTATCAAAGGATGAGTTTTACAAAACTAAACAATTTCTTAAATATTTTGCAGAGCAAGGGAGACCAAACAATTCCTTGGTGTAGTGGTGATGCTGCCAATAGTCTGTCCACCATTTTTTCTTCAAACCATTTTTCCTGGCATCCAAAGGCAACTCTCTCTCCAGTAATCAGGAACACCTCAGTCTGCAGCTCACACCCGACAGAGCTGCAGACAGGATGCTGTGTAGGCGCTCTCCTCCCAGGTAAGGACTGACTGGAGGGGCCTGGCATAATGGGCAAGCCATCAGGCCCCCTGTCATAGACTGAAGACCCGACATGTCAGTCTGCCCTAAGGCGACTTAGGCAGCCGCAAGGCCCCTGACAGCGCGAGGCCTTAGGCGGCTGCCTAAATCGCCTAATTAGAGAACCGCCTCACCAATAGAGATATTGTGAAAATATATGTTTTGCTTTATCAAGCAGGATGGAGGTGGGGTGAGCTATAGGTGCTGGAGAGAGCCCAAACTGTTATCATATAGCTCAAAAACATTTCAACAAAGAAACAAAAAAAAACACACTACACTTAGCTGCAGAAGTTGTGTTGCTTATAGTGTGAAATTTAGTGGGGGGGGTTTAATGTCGGAATAAAGCAACCATAAAGCAGCAACATTGAGAGTGCACGGAAGATAAAGATGGAGGTGCTTAAATGCCCACCTTATAAATAATCAGTATTTTACTCATAATTTATAAGTATATGAATAGTTATTAGTCATTAAAACATTATATAATTCAGTTTCAATAGTAAACAGGTGCCCTGCTATAGCAAGAGCTCTGGTCCCCAAATTCAACCTGCATTACAGCGTGTGAATAGTAATGTCTAAAGACAGCATAGCAGTGGAGTACATAAATCAGTAGTGCTATTGCATTGTCTTTTATTTAAATATACTTTTAATGTAGCGAATGCATTTTTTTGTGTTTCTCTCATATACAACGTGTAGGTACTAACTTTTTGTGAGATGGCATCATAATTCCTCATGTTGTGGTTCTGTAATGTCCAAAGTGGTCACCACTAATGGAAGATGCTGCGTGAAAATATATGCTGGGTTTCTCACTAAACTAGGAATTGTTAAATGTTAAAGAAGGAATTGCTAATTGCAAAATAGCTGAAATGGAAAAAATCTCCATCTTGCATAGTTATTTGTTAATTTTCTTTTTAAAATTCTCCACAGTTCTTGGTGAAAGTCAGTTACCGAGACTCAGCACTCCATGTAAAGTAGACCAGCTCTTTTGCGAGTCAAAAAAAAGTGTTAATCTCGATCATATTGATCTGATTCCTCTCTATATATTCTGAAAAATCTATAAACTGATTTTAAAACAAGAAGTGTTAAACAAATATGTTAATCTTTGGTGCTAATAGAGAATACAGCAATATCTGCTCTTGCGTTATTTTTCTACTAAGTACAGATTGTGAAACACACTGTTCCTTTAACATTAGTTGTAGAAGACAGGGCTGTCCTTGACGTTGCTGTTCCTACAGCTTCATACTATAGGCGGCCTCTTCAGTTATTTATGCAGTGTGTTTGGCCCTGAACCTTCTGTAATAAAACTTCTCAAAGAAAAAGGAAAAGTGGTACAAAGCAGTTAACCCTGACTGCATTAAAATGGACGCATGTCTATTTAAATTAACTTTTAAAGTGTGTGAGTTTTTAGTTCCTCGATATGTGGTTTCTGATTATTTTTCTTGATTTATTTTCTATTACTAAATTCACTCTGTTATAAAATAAAAAATACATGTATTTTCATGCCAACTACTGGCACCTTCTACCTTCCATAAATAAACCAGTAATGCTTATTCCACATAATAACGGAAAATGTAAGCATTACTGTTAGTATCAAAGGCCAAAGTGCCCACCCAACTACTGCCATTGATGGGTTCGTGGTTTCCAATTTTCTGGACATCATCTCTACTCCACCTCACTTTTAACCATTCCTGTTAACATTCCCTGCCCACCTTCTTGGACTGAGATGAACATGGAAGAGAGCATGTGTGCATGGGATGGGTCTGCTTATGAAAGGAGCAGGCCCACCTCTAAAGAGGATGCCTCCTCAAGCAACCAATCTGCTGCAGTGCTTTGTGCATTGTTCTAGCGTCCAGTTCACTCCTACATTTTGAAGTCTGACAGCAGATTTCAAAATCCTGTACAGATCTCTGGGACCTATATTTGCTGGGACAGTAATCTAAAATGTGGGCCTGTCCAGGCACCCATGTTTTATCTATCACAAAAAAATAATTTCTTACTTGAGCGGCTGTCATAGCATACTTACCTTTCCTCAATCAATAATTTTTTTCCCATCTCTCATTACAGTCTTTTCTTTTATTCTCCCTTAAATACATAAGGCAAAATAGAGGTTACATTGCTTTATGTGTTTTTCCTTCGATTGAAAAACTTGACAAAGGGTGGAGCTTAAAGGACAACTCTAGGCACCCAGACCACTTCAGCTTAATGAAGTGGTCTGGGTGCCAGGTCCAGCTAGGGTTAACCCATTTTTTAATAAACATAGCAGTTTCAGAGAAACTGCTATGTTTATTAATGGGTTAAGCCTTCCCCCTAATCCTCTAGTGGCTGTCTCATTGACAGCCGCTAGAGGCGCGTGCGTGATTCTCACTGTGATTTTCACAGTGAGAGCACGCCAGCGTCCATAGGAAAGCATTGTAAATGCTTTCCTTTGCGACCGGCTGAATGTGCGCGCAGCTCTTGCCGCGCGTGCACATTCAGCCGACGGGGCGGATCGGAGGAGGAGAGAAGGAGGAGAGCTCCCCGCCCAGCGCTGGAAAAAGGTAAGTTTAAACCCCTTTCCCCTTTCCAGAGCCGGGCGGGAGGGTATCCATGAGGGTGGGGGCACCCTCAGGGCACTATAGTGCCAGGAAAACGAGTATGTTTTCCTGGCACTATAGTGGTCCTTTAAATGGACACGCCAGGGCAGTCTTTAATGAAAGGTCAAACGGGGCAGCTGCCTGCAACAGTTTCTTTTAAGATTAATCTGCAGCAAAACTACCGAGGGTTCAGCCAGTGTGCTGCAGTTGGGCTCACACACTAGAGGGCCCATTGGGTGGCCAATGCATTTAGTGCCACCTAATGGGTATCGCTTAACAGGGGCTTTGTCGGGCACCACAGCCCTTTAAGAGCGCAGGAGAGTGGCTGCAAATATCAAAATTATGACATGTATGTATATGTGGATGTGCAAGCGTGTGTAGCTGTGTGTCAGTGTGTGTATCTGCATTTCAATGTGTGTGTATCCGAGTGTGTGTGTATCTAGGTGTGTATATGTGCCAGTGTGTATCTGTGTGTGTGTATTTGTGTCTCAAGCTGTGTGTATGTATCAAGTTATGTGTATGTGTCACTGTGTTTATATGCGTGTATCTGTGTGTTAATGTGTATGTTTATCTGCATCAGTGTATATATGCATACATCCAAGCAATCAAACACAACATGCAAACACACCCATGCAAACACAAACATTACATGCAAGTACATCCCTGAATTCAAACTTCAAAGTGATACAAACATTACATTTTTACTCAAACACCAATGCTACTACTCCAAACACCAATGCTACACTCAAATGTACATCCGCATTTAGAATATAACACTGCATCTAAACACACTCCTACATGCAAAGATTACATACAAACACACCCCTGTGTTAAAACACTAAAATTATATCCAAACAGCAACTCTCAAGGCTGGACTGGGGATACAAAGCAGCCCTGGAAAAAAAAATCTATGCCAGCCACATAAGTCATTGCGCCATATATTGTCGCATGTAATATGTAAGGCAATGTCTTGCCACCCCAGATGATTGAGTAATATATATATATATATATATATATATATATATATATATATATACAGAATGCTCCTGCACTCACGCTTAAATCTCCCTTGGTGCCCGGGTGCAAGCAAAAAATAGCTGTCTATCCATTCATCCAAGTAGGTAGCTGCACTCACGGATAATAAAAGTCCAAAGTTTATTGAAAAATGGTTAAAAAAACAGCGATCAACATTTCAGTCCTCTAAGGACTTTCATCAGGATCAAATAAAAACATTTAACAAACATGATGATGTTTAGAGGACTGAAACGTTGATCGCTGGTTTTTTAACCATTTTTCAATAAACTTTGGACTTTTATTATCCGTGAGTGCAGCTACCTACTTGGATGAATATATATATATATATATATATATATATATAATATATCTCAAATATATATTGCTTTTTCTTATATAAAATATCGGTCCTAGACATAGACAATCTCACTGACACAGACAAGCTCATTGATACACAGCCTCATAAACAAACAATCTCACTGATATACATAAGCTCACTCACAAGCAGGCACACACACACACACAAACTCACTCACTATCAGGCGCGCACACACACAGCTTAATGTAGTGGTTCTGGTGTCTATAGCCTGTCCCTGCAGGCTTTTCAATGTAAACACTGACTTTTCAGAGAAATGGCCGTGTTTACATTGCTTCCTAGTGACAGTCACTCAGACGGTCACTGGAGGTGCTTCCTGTGTCAGTGTTGCACAGTGTGCAGCACCTACGTTCAGGGCCACCACGCTCTGCAGGCGCTGAACGTCACCCATAGAGATACATTGATTCAACGCATCTCAACGCATCTCTGTGAGGAGATGCTGATTGGTGTAGCGTTTTGCAGCCAATCCCATGGCAGAGCATTGGATTGGCTGAGATCATCAAGCTTGATGATCTCAGCCATAGAGGCAGGGCCAGTCGAGGGGAGACCTGCACGGCGTGGAAAAAAACACACAGACACACACATAAACCATGACAGACACAGACACACACATCCACCATGACAGACACACAACCCCCATGACACACACACACCATGACACAGACAGACACACACACACACCTTGACAGGCACACACACCATGACACAGAAAGACCATGACACAGAAAGACCATGACACAGACATTCACACACCATGGCACAGACAGACACACCATGACACAGACAGACAATGAAACAGACATACAGACATACACACACCATGACACAGACACACACACCATGACAGACAGACACACACAATATACACTCACACTGACAGAATGACACATATTAACTGTGGGCGACCGGCAAGGGAGTTGTGCAGGGCAGAGAGCTGAGTGTGCTAAATCTGTTAAATTGTACACTCTAAGATTCTCAGTGAATAGTGTCTGGAAATGTAGTTTGGAATCTATGCACTAATGCAAAATTACTCCCAACACCCTTAAACGGTAAGGAATGTTCTATGGAACCCCTTTTATCTCACATTGACTATGTAAAAGACTTGTTAGATTATCAACAAAAATTCTAAAGTGGCTTTTAAAATTAGTTGTTGTTTTTTACTGTCTCTCTCAGAACACTTTTAACTGAATAAATGGTTAGCTGAATTACCTCTACATGTGTAGAGAGCAACCCTGTGGTGCCTATCCAGAAGCAGGGGAAGCTCTGATGGTGGCCGCTGGGGGAGCTGTGCTGTGTTTGCTCCCCTGCCCTCGCGCGCAGCTTAATGAGAGCGGGACCGGAATATGACGTCATGTTCCGGCCCGGTCTCATTAAGTAGTGCGCGAGGGCGGGGGAGCAAAGACAGCACAGCTTCCCCAGCGGCCACCATCAGAGCTCCCCCAGCGGCCGCCAGCACACCCAGGTGCCTGCCCGGCCCCATAGGTGCCGACGGCCCACCGGGAAATTTCCTGGTATCCTGGTGGGCCAGTCCGGCCCTGCCAACTCTACATACAAAAGCAGCCTGCATTTAAAAGCCAGTACTACAAAAGCCAGGGAGGGGGAAGGAGAGGGGGGGACAAGCAAATGCTTGCCCAGGATCCAATCAAAGAAAGCCCTGAGACACTCTGGAGCCCTAAAGCACTTTAATATGCTGAAAAGCTTATTTTTACTTTGCAAAAAGTGCAGATTTCAATTGAAATTGACTCTTTTAAAAACTGCTGGATATTTATGAATAGAAAAATGGGATACAGCTGTACAACCTAAAAAATAAAATAAAAAATACATAGTGTAATATAAGTATGTATGTCAAGTAGACACATAATCTATTCCACTCACAAGATGTAATCTGTAAGATCGCCTTAGAGGTGCCGCCCCCGATGGCAGTGGGGGGCTAAAAGCAGCCTTCAATCTTCCCGGTAGTGTACAATATCCAGGACCAGAAGGAACAGAAGCAGGAATCAAATAAAAGTACAAATTCTTTTATTGGCTATTATAATAAATAAAATAAAATAAAGTAATAGGCCCAGTCCTACGCGTCTCGTTCTAAAAGAACTTCCTCAAGGACCTCTGGATTGTAAAACAAACAAATAGTATGCAGTTAAAATGCCGCCTGATTCCTACCCTCCAAAAGTTCCCTATTTATAAGGACCTGTAGTCCTGGTGATTAGTCGATCATTTTGTTGGTGCTTCTCCGGGATCCGAAACAGCTGTTTTCAATTTGATCGTGCGGCGTCTCTGTGCCACTTGCGTTCCATTTGTTACTTACGTGCGTTCCAATGACGTAATTTCCTCTTCAGATTCCATATACTGCCGCACATGCGCTTTGTTGATAATGTCCATAGACCCCATATCGGATCTTGGAAAAGTTCCCCGTAAGAAAACGACCTTACGTTTTTAAAAAAAGAACACTATAACGAAAATTAGAAACACAATTTTCTACAGATTGAAGTATATGATCAACATTATTCTAAATTAGAAAATATGTATATATATGTATATCATTAACACTTAAAAAAAATAGGAAATGCAATATAATAAATATAACACTATAAATTGCAAATTAATAAAGTGCAGTTATATTATTCAGAATGTATCTGCCCAACATTAAAGCCATTATAATTAAAGAATATTCCATATATCTTATTCATCATCAAAAATTCTTTCAATTAGTTAAAAGAAAAGGGAAAAACTTGAAAAATCTTGTAAAATACATACCAAGTCAATCTCCACATTTAACCCCCTAGGTTCCAGTATTTGTAATTTATATATACAGTATGTTTCCCGCTGTGATTCTTTAATTCTATCTCTTCCCTCGAGTTTGGGAGAACCTGTTCGATACCAAAACATCTGAATTGTTTAAAATTAAACGCTGGGCATAGTTACATAGTTACATAGCTGAAAAGAGACTTGCGTCCATCAAGTTCAGCCTTCCTCACATATGTTTTTGCTGTTGATCCAAAATGAAGGCAAAAAACCTAGTCTGAAGCGCTTCCAATTTTGCAACAAACTAGGAAAAAATTCAATCTTGACCCCAAAATAGCAGGTAGATGTCTCCTTGGATCAAGCAGCTATTACCCCACTAATTAGAAATGATATCCCTGTATGTTATGTTTTTGCAAGTATTTATCCAATTGCAGTTTAAACATCTGTATGGACTCTGACAAAACCACCTCTTCAGGCAGAGAATTCCATATCCTTATTGCTCTTACTGTAAAAAAAGTTTATTTTCCTTAGATGAAATCTCCTTTATTCCAGCCTAAATGTGTGACCTCGTGTCCAATGTATAGCCCTGTTTATGAATAGATTTCCAGATAAAGGTTTGTACTGGCCCCGAATATATTTGTATAATGTTATCATATCCCCTCTCAGGCGCCGTTTTTCCAAACTAAACAGATTTAATTTTTTAACCTTTCTTCGTAACTAAAATGCTCCACTCCTTTTATCAATTTTGTAACTCGTCTCTACACTTTTTCTAGTGCCATGATATCTTTGTTTAGAACAGGTGCACAAAATTGCACAGCATATTCAAGGTGTGGTCTTACCAGCGATTTATAAAGAGGCAAAATTATATTTTCATCCCGAGAATTTATGCCCCTATGATGATTCACAATGCACTGGAACTGAATGGGTTGTAAGTCCTTTTTTAATATTGTTGATATGCTCCATAATTCTAATTTTTAAAGGACTTTTTGTATGACCTATATACTGCTTACTGCACAGACACTGAAGTAGATAAGCCACAGAGTCCGTGCGGCAACCAATCCTGGTGTGAATGGAGAACTCCTCTCCCGTAGTAGGTAGAAGCACCCCTCATGTATGTAGTTAAACACACCTTACAACTTCGACATCCTTCAAATCCCTTCTGTGTTATAGTCATTTGATCTGATTTTTTTGCTCTAATATAGCTGGGTGCTTACATAGTTTTAAAATTCTGATTTTTTTTCTATGTCATAAGTGGTTGTCGAGGTAACATATTCCCCAATATAGGGTCATTCAAAAGTATAGACCAATATTTTCCTATGGTTCTTTTAATTTCCCTATGGTGAGTGAGTGTTATACTTGGTATTAAAGGCACATTTAAAAGGTTTGCCCTCTTTTTTTCCGATTAGTATTAATAAGAAGTTGGCCTCTATCTGTGTTAGACATGACTCTAATTTCTTTTTCTATACTGTTTTTCTTATATCCACGTTGTATCAGTTTCTGTTTGATAAGATTTGCCTTATTTTTAAAATCTTCCGTTTTGGAACAATTGCGTCTAACTCTAGTTAGTTGGCTTTTTGCTATGCCCCTCAACCATGGTTGGTGATGGCAGCTGGTTCTATGGATATAGCTATTACCTTCTGTGGGTTTAAAATAACATTTTGTTTTTATGTCATATCCTTCATAAAAAAGGGTAATATATAGAAAATTAATATACTCTTTATTCCACATTGGGGTAAATTTCGGTTAAAATGATTCATATTTAGATATTGCACAAATTCTCCAAAGGATGATTCGTTCCCCTTCCAAATAATGAAAACATCATCTATATATCGCCACCAGAGCACCAGTGAGGCCCTCCAGTCATGACCATTTGCTTGCCCAGGGTCCAATCAAAGAAAGCCCTGAGACACTCTAGAGCCCTAAAACACTTTAGTTTGCTGAAATGCTATTTTTTACTTTGCAAAAAGTGCAGATTTCAAATTTGAAATTGACACTTTTAGAAATTAACCTGGTTACACCCCTTGGCTTTCAAGCAGACAACAGGTTATGTTAAACAAACAAAATTACAAAGGCAGGCACACTATACAAGTTAAACCACAAAATATATTTGAAAAAACAAGTCATGTATCCCCATTGGACCATTAAAAATTGTGCATTCAATTCAGAATGGGGAGTACAACTAGTAAAAATAAATCAACTTTATTATATTGTGGCGGACCTGGCATCAGTCCCTGGGGTTGGCCGAACCCATATTGAGTTCTTGCAAACAGATCAGTTCGCAAGAACCTGTGTGGCGGACCTGGCATCAGTCCCTGGGATTGCCCGAACCCATATTGAGTTCCTGCAAACAGATCTGTGACACCTGTTTGGGAACTGAACAGAACTTGTGTGGTCCCCCCCATTTATTGACTAAGAACACCGACCACCCCTGGCTGTTAACCGCAGTTAAGGAGTAACTTAAGTGCTTTCCCTGGGTGGCCACCGTTCGTATACCCGAACGCACTTGTTTCAGGGCACAGAGGCCATTTTGTTTCCCGAACACAGGCAGCGCTACTTGGTCGTCTAGTGCGTGGAACTAATTTTTGTGAACCCCAGTCAAGACGGTACTGCTGCCTGTATACTTTCCCGACCAACTACATGAACCACATTCAGGATCTACCGACTGGAGGGAGCATTTGCTACCTAAGAGCCAGGGGGAGTGTTCATCAGTGTTTTTACAGGAACTACCGAACAAAGACTGGATTCTCTGGAACTCTTTTGGGGCATCACCTCTTGGCCGGCCGGTGAAATCTTCTCCCGAATAGCGATCCCGTTCCATCAAACCAATCTGAGTGCTTTTTGGATATGTTGCGTGCTCAGATTTAGGCTGTTCGGAGATATAAGAATTGTGGGTTTCCTGTAATGTTTTACTATGTTTTTGGAATGTTTTATAATATTTTATGTATTTCATGTAACTGAGAGATAATTGAGTTATCTAAATTCCCAGCTCACTTATCTCTCAGGCCCAGAGCCTCTTGGGAAAATTCCTTGTAAACGTGCTCTGGAGACTCCATGCTATGGAGTGCATAAAAAGCTGTGTGTGGGCTAATAAAAATCAGTTCACTTCCAGAACTGTGTGTCGTCCAGTTACTGGGGGAATGGGCTATATTCAGTGACCAGCCCTTCCCTTCTAGCTCCAAAGGATTACAGCAGAGATATTCATTCTCAGCATTGCATATCAGCTACATATATAAACCAAAATTACATGGTAGTGGTACCCGTAAACAACATCATAAACAAAAATGACAATTTAGTGTTATCTGTACATCACAGAAAGAACATGTACATAAATAAAATATATCAGTAGAAGGATTACAAAGTAAAACAAAAAAAATACGATATAACAAATGGGAAACTACAAAATATATACCATGAATAAACAGAAAACCAAAAGAGTTGTGAGAAAAGGTTAATATCCAAGGAAATAACCCCAATGTTTCAGCGGAACCACTTTGTGGTTTGGTTAACTCAGTTGAGCTAAACTCAAGTGGCAGCAATTGACCAGAGCACCTGCTTTGCAAACAGTTCTAATTGAGCTGCCTTGGAAACTGTGTGATTGGACAGTCACAGAAAGTATGGGTGGGTGTGACGGACCGCCTGGCACCCCAACCGCGTACCTCCGTCAATTGCTGCTTACTAGTAATCCTTGAGTACCATAAGCACCACACCTGACACCATAACCACCATAGACCCCACAAACCGCCGCAGTTTGGTTGGGGTCTCACTGTCCTCCACCCACCGAGGGCCCAAGACCAGGATCAGGAATTTCCTGGAAGTCTGATTTTTGACCGACCGTGCACATGGTCCTATGCCCAAACCAGGGAATCAGGGCTAATGGTCGGTCTCTCTGCCTGGAGTACAAAAGTTCATACAGAGCGTGAACAAAGCTTTTTCAAGTGCATTGGGCAAGGTATATTGCAGGGCCCATAGTCCTGAGGCAAGAGGCTGGCTAGTAGGCCCCTCCAAGAACCCATGACGAGGTTTCAGTTCGTCACAACGGGGTTAGAAGTGGAAGACTTGTAATAGTTGCAGACATGAGATCTGCATATTTTACAAGCGGTATATAGATATAACCAATATGGAAAATGCATAATTAAATGCATGCACGCATGGCCGTCTATAATATGAATAGGACCCTGAGCAAAGCATTTTCTTGGGCCCCCTGGGCTCTGCCCCTCCCCCCCAATTACTACCAACCCCCAATCACACTCTTCACTCCAATGCCGTGGGGGAACTAAAGTTGAGAGATTCAAAACATATTTACACAGCCATATACACTGACAAATATATACTGGCAGTCAAATTGACACACATTCAGATATACTGACACACATACACACGCACACACACACAGACATACTGACACACACAGACACATACACTGACAGATATACTGACACACACACATACATATACTAACAGAAATACTGAAACACACACGGACACATACACTGACAGACGTATTGACACACACACTGACACACACACACAGACATGCTGACAGACACACTGACACACACACAGACTGACATACTGACACACACACAGGCATACTAGCATACACAGATACACTGACACACACACACACACAGGCATACTGACATACACAGACACACATAGGCATACTGACACACACAGACATACTGACACATACACACAGACATACTGACATACACAGACACACTGACACACACACACAGGCATATTGACATACACAAACACACACAGACATACTGACACACACACTACATTTAGCCACTCTCCAGGTTCTTACCTTTTCTGGAGGGTGGTTTCCCTGGGGTCCAGTGGCAGGCTGTGGCAGTTGGGAGTTATCTTCTAGAACTCCCCTCCTCCCTGCCTTCCTCCTACCACGTGGCTCTGATCTCTGGTGGGAGGAAGTGACATGCGGCACTCACTTCCTCCCAGCCGGCTGCCGAACAGGGGTCCGATCGCGCTGTTTAAGCGTCACAGCGCCCGACCGAGCACCTGCTGACACATGCTCAAGGGGCCTCCTTTGTGTGCGGGCCGGTGGGCTCTGTGCAGCTGCACCTCTGGGTCCATGGGGGCTGCGCAAATCGCGGGGCCCGTGGGGCAGCTGCTTTGGGGCCCCCCAGGAGCAACTGCCCCGTATTAAAGACAGCCCTGCATGCACATTTTCATTTGGGGTATATCTACTAAAAAAGGTGATTTTTATTTATTTTGTATTTGGCAAGTGGAGTGTTCCTTTTAGGCAAGCTCTACTGCAGTTACTGGGCATGCATGAGATCCAATTCGCATAGGGGATTATAAGTAAGGGCAGAAGAAGGCAGTGATCAAACGTCAGGCAGTGAATATAGAATGCAGTGATCAAACGACTGATAGGTTACTGAAGATGGCACAGCAAAACCATAGATAAAGAGCTTTAACAAGGTAACATGGGGGATCAGTGACTAAAAATTGTGGGGACAATGAGTAGAAAGAGTCAATGGTGGACAATAAAATGTTTTTTAAAAAATAAGAAAAACCCACACATGCCCATAACAGAGGTGCTTTAGTACCAGCAGTGTTGTCGAACATAAAAAGTGTAATACTCATCTTCTTTCCTTGATGATTGCCTCCTAAAATTATTGTTGCGATTACAATCATTTGTGAGGGTTGTGACAGCAGTAACAGATGCACTGTGCCGATCATTGCAGTCCAAATATGGATACAATTTATATTTAAAGACTAATGATTGAATAAAAAAAATATTTTAGGGTATGAAACCTGCGTGGTTGAAAGAAAAAACTGCAAATGCTTGTTTTGAATATAGTCTGTCTATGAATATAGATTTTTTTTGTTACACTGTCTGTATTACTGATGGTTTAATATTGTTTCCCCAATAATCTGCAATTTGAAAACGTACTCACCCTGCAGAAGTATTTCTGTAATTGTAACTAACACACATTTTTTTTAACTGTAGCATTCTTTAACTATTTACCTCCCTTGACCGCACTGGTCCATTTAATTGCTTCTAACTTGTTTTTTCTTTTGCAGACACACCAAAACAATCATTGGACTGCTGCGTATGTTTGCAGAGGGTTAATGCACACGGAATTATTTAATTAACCCTTGATGACTAATGACTTGCCAGAACTGTCATTATACAAATAGATTTGCCTAACGCTTTGTCACAAAGGAATTCTTTCTTAAACGCCCTAATAAATTCTCATTGTCAACTCTACTGTTGTCTGTTGAGTGACTTTTCCAAATTGATTCAAAGATATATATTCCAACTGTGATTGAATTTATCCCTATCTAAATATTAAAAAAAAATATCTAGGATGTATTCAGAAACACTGCAATTATAGTATCAATCTTTGTGCAGCATTAAAATAGATTCCTGTATCTTGACTTTTTTTTCCATTGCGATAATGCTATTTGTATATGTTCCCAAGCGGATTAGAATGCTACTGTTGAAAGAGCATGCTAAGTATTTATGAGGACTTTGGTGCACAGGAATTGTATTGGGTAGTTTATTTTTGCTCATGTAACCAGACAGTTAGTGTATGTTATACTTTGTGTTCTGTCTGCATTTATGAGCAATAACAGAAGCATCCATTGTTACATATAAATCACTGTGCTCAAAACAGCATCCTTTGCATTTCTTTATTATAAATGTGACATGCATTTGCATATTGGAGTTAGATCATGTGTATTCATATAGTGAGAGATATCATCTTCACATTTTCCATCAGTTGCAGTCATACATGTGTATTATATGGTAGAAAACAGGCTATTGTCTTTCATAATTGCAAAATCAGGTATGGCAACCTGTGGAGTGTTGTACATAGGAGGACTTCTGGTAGCACCCCACCAGTTTGTATATGGGGGTTAAAATGTTTGCGAGAGTTTAGAAACACCGAGGGTAGTAAGCCCAAAAAAAAAAAAAAGGGAAATAAAATGATTATCTCTTTAATTCTGTAATAGGTTTCAGTCGTGCAGGGATTTTATTCAAAGGAACTCCAATGTTATTTTAGATTTTTAACAATTTTTGTAGATATGTAACCCAAAGAATACATGCATGGTTATTTTTCTTCAGTGTTTTCTTTGATGGTACATAAGATAACAGCTTGCAAAAGCTGCAGACCTGCTGTCTGTATTCTTCACAATCACAAGACCCCCTCTCTTTCTTTAATATAGACATTCAGTCTGTGCCTGGGAATATTTAAATCAGAGGCTTCTTACTGAAGTACAGCTCATTGAGAAGCACAGCACATTGAGAAGGTGAGTGACAGCATAATTTCTGCTTCTGCTAGTTCTGTGAACCTAACAGAAGAAAACTTCCCTGGCTATCAGATCAAGAATCAGGTATGTGTTTCTGCCCCCTATTCTAAAAGTGCAGATTTATATTGAAATAGTTTCTTTAGTTTTCTTACCAACTGTCATGAAAATAACAGACTCCAGACACATAAAGAGCTTCAGCAAGCTTACATGCTTTGTGTGTGTGTGTGGAGTTTCCTTAACAGGGATATTATTTGACTTAAAGGAGCACTAAAGGGTCAGGAACACAAACATGTATTCCTGACTCTATAGGGTTAAAACCACCATCTAGCCCCCCTGGTCCCCTCCCTAAAAATAGCAAAATCTTACTTGTATTCAAGTCTGGAGCTGCTAGCTCTGGCTTTGTTTCCTTTAGACCTGCCCACTGCCTGCGGATATCAGCACAAGTGGTAGCCTGACCCAATCACAATGCTTCCCCATAGGATTGGCTGAGACTGACAAAGAGGCAGATCAGGGCAAAGCCAGCATGATTCAAACATAGCCCTGGCCAATCAGCATCTCCTCATAGAGATTAATTGAATCAATGAATCTCTGAGGAAAGTTCAATGTCTGCATGCAGAGGGAGGAGACACTGAATGTTTGGATGCATTTTAAGCAGCCATGACCCAGGAAGGGTCTCTAAAAGCCATCCGACGAGTGGTCAGTGAAGTTATCACTAGGCTGTAATATAAACACTGCATTTTCTCTGAAAAGACAGTGTTTACAGCAAAAAGCCTGAAGGTAATGATTCTACTCACCAGCACAAATTCAATAAGCTGTTATTGTTCTGGTGACTATAGTGTACCTTTAAACAATAGAACTACCTGTAATATGAAATGAAACCTTTCTGCCATGTGGTCTAGTGGAGGTGGATTCTTTAACTAAAAATCACCAGCCAATATAGGGCAAACAGTGTCAGAAAGGCTCATTTGGGTTTCTGTCAACGCCATTAGTTATTTCCATCGATAGATACTAACTATCTGCAGATAGGGTGGGCATTCCCATGGCGCAGTAAAATAAGGAGACGTGTCAGGGTACGTCAATACGTATTCTTGAGTTCCTAGAGTGAGAAAGGGGTTATGGAAGATATCTTCAGCTGTTATAAGAATAAAGTGTGCAAAGAGAGATGATAAGAATTTAGCACAATCAGTAAGATGTATGTTAAGAGCTGTTGGAGAATGGAGAGAAGAAAGAAAAAAATATATTGTGCCATGGGATATTTGTAATCTGCAAAGTATATCTGGCTGTCTATGGCAGCCTTCTGTGTCAACCTGATTCAGACATATATGTTGAGAGCTGATGGAGAATGGAAAGAAGGAAGAAAAATAATGAGGCAGAATATATTCTTCCATCTGTTCTTTATGATATAGTTAAAGAGGTATCAAAAGAAAGAATAAGATATTAATAATGAGAATCATGTGTTCACCTTCTCTGCTTCTTACAAATTCTTGGAGGTACAATGAAAATAATTTTGTCTGAATTTGTCTCAGACAAGACAGATTACCATTCTTGCGCATCTAGTCCATCTAATAAATTTATTCCTCCATTCTGAAGTTGCTTTAACCTATCTGACAATGCATGGGCCTTTGGAGTGCCAGTGAATTTGACTATATTAATTAGAGCTTGATAAGCACTGTGCTATTTAACAAGCACACTGATATTGTTCTTATACTACGTAACACATTTCAGCATTATAACTAACCTTATCTTCAGATTGTAATCCCCTTGTTTTGGGTGACGGTTGCCATTTTACGCAAACTGCTTTGTGTTTTTTTCATTATCAATATTATTATTTTGTAATACAGAATTTGCATTGTAACATCAAAATAAAGAGCATTCACTAGGCTAGGAACAAATTGGAGCTAAGCATCATGGACCAGTCAAATAGGTATCTCTCATAGTTTAATAAGATGCATGTTAAAGAAACTTGCCCTATATGGGGTAAATGTAAAATTAAAACATTCAGCACTCATTATCTAAAGAGGAGGGCAAAGCAAGACATTGTTGTAAGAAATAAGGAGGAAAGGAGCAATGAGAGAGATGATGAACAATAGAAATTGGGGAGAAGGGTGTAAAATTACAAGGCTAACTTGACACTGCCTTCCAACTATACAACCGCCCTCTCTAGAGCATGTATTGAACTGGTATGGTCATGGACAGGAAATGTAGAGAATCAGTAACAAAACTCATAGGATTATGAGCAGGTATGGTTGCTAATCTCATTGTAAATAGGAACCTTTTTTTCTCATAGATATATGGGATAGTGGGAGCTGTATATTTTCAGTGCTTTGCAATTTCCATGTGTATGACATCATATATAGACTTCAATTACCTTATGATGATTCACATATTTAAATAACTGTATCAAATATATAAGATAAGGAGTGAGTAGGAACAAATTTTTATTGTAAAAATCACAAATAATTATGGAAAACCTGTTTTAAACACCTTTTATTTAGTACTGTGGAATCATTATGTACTCCCCCATCCTTGTGAGAACATGCGTCTCCAATAAATCCTTGGAAGATGTCCATGTAAACGTTGCTATCCTGTAACCTTTATCTAACATGAGATAGATTACATCCCAGCTGAAAACAAATTTGGAGACTAAAGCTTATAAGTATGAAGTGAGTTGAGAGAAAATGAATGGAAAATATTTTGAAAGGAAAAAAAATTATAGCTTACCTAAAGTGTAATTATTTTAACAACCAAAGGCAGCATCCATTAACAGTATCCAGATCATGCCAAGCAAGTCTCAATTGAAAGCTGTAACTAAAATTATAGATGATAGCATATCAGTAGCTGTAGCGAAGCGTTTGACATTCTTTCAACCATATTAAGGCTGATTTGTGAGCTACATATGCATGGTCTAAAAGTAAATGTAATTGAGTCAAGGAGATGTCAATAACATGTTTTCTAAATCAAAGTATAGAGATTTATACTTTTGATGTTACTACAAGAATTTAAATCAAAGTTTGCTTACTATTTTGATGTATTACAGAATGGAATAGTATTAAAAACAGACCATCAAAATGGTTGACCCATTTTTCAGAACTGTCAATTGACAAATAGTTTTCTCCTCACACTTGCCTACTAAGAATTTTTGTTTTCATCCTATCAATATGTGATCCTTAAGCTGCGACGTGTCATACATTGAAATATGGAGCCTATCTACACCAACCTCATTTTCTGTTTTTCTAACTAAAAATCATTATCTCTTGAAGATGGACTTTCTTCACACAGTTACTAATAAGGAGATGATGGTAAGTCAAATGACAAAAAAAATAGAGTACTGACTGTAGAATCTAATGAATTAGAGGTAAAAACATATATAAATTTGCTGCACCTTGGGCAATTTGTGCTGAAAGGCAGCCACATGAAGGGAATCATGAGATTTTTGGAATTCCCACTTTATCAGTGGTTGTCCAAAACAGTCTTACAGTCTGAAGCCAATTCAAATGATAAAATAATTTTATTAAATAACAACCAATAGCTTTTTTTTCTGGTAATTATAATTTTGCAGTCTTGAAACCAAAGCAACCTTTACATAGTTACATGGCTTTAAAAATACATGTGTCTCACGCCCTGGAATACGAAAGGCAGCTAGGACCCCACTAACTAGCTATGAGAAACTGTGTATCACCGAATCAACCCATAAGGGCCTGATCACCACATTATATGCACAACTTAGCGCCCCGGGGAGAGACGCAGCACCCCTTAATTATGTCACCCAATGGGAACAGGATCTCCATCAGACACTGGAAGGGGAGGACTGGAGGGACATATGGGAAGCAGCAGCGAAGGTGTCCGTGTGTGTAACACTTCAGGAACGGGCATACAAAACCCTCCTGAGATGGTACACCACCCCAGCTAAATTATTTAAAATGGGGAAAACCACAACGGACACATGCTGGAGGGGCTGAGGAGAGCGGGGATCATACGTCCACATGTGGTGGACGTGTCCCAAAGTGGCCAGATACTGGTCGGACATAGAGAAGCTGATGACGACGATACTAGCACGACCAATACACAAAGACTTACCTGCTAGCTAAACCACAAGATGACTTGACGGCAAGAGAACAGAAACTAGTTAATAAAATTAACTTAGCGGCCAGAAGGGCGCTGACCCAACAATGGCTCAGCCCGGACGCCCCCTCTATACACAGAGTAATCCATAAAATAAAAGACAACTGCCTAATGGACAAATTGACAGCACAGATTCGGAATACCATGGGCACCTTCTCAAAAGTGTGGCAATCATGGGAGGACTATGTGGACAGAATGGCGCAGACGCCATGAGACACACCAGCAGAGCTGGGTGATGCATTGCCTCGCGTGTGCGGTGGGCGCATCCGGTATGTCCCCGGCCCCACCCCCTCACCCCCCTTAAATCCCCCCCCCTCTCCCATTTACCTTACAAACAAGTTCAGTATGGAGCTATAATTTCAACAGCCGATAGGAAGACACACTCTCTGAATAGCGGGCATCTCATGGGCAAGGGCAGTCCCCGCCAATACGGGAATAGCAAGGCCCCACAGCAGTAGAAAAACGCATATATACCGTATATAACGAGGTATAGGCTCGTCTGAGAAGGCCCTTTAACAGACCCGCGCAGACAACGTATGGTTAACATATATATTGATGTGTAATCAACTGTGGTATAGACCCAGACATACCGGGTCATCCTGAAAATGGGCAAAATCAGAGGAGTGTAGTGCTTGCTAATTGTAGTGCTTGATAATTCCATATGATGCGGTATGTTACCGAAAGGATATCTGGGTATTTCGATACCATGGTATTGTAAAGATGACACGATACATGTATGATATGTGATGCTCCATGCCTGAATTCAAAAATAAAGAATTAAAAAAAAAAAAATACATGTGTCTATCAAGTTCAGCCTTTCTCACATTTGTTTTTGCTGTTGATCCAAAAGAATGTAGAAACCCCAGTCTGAAGCACATCCAATTTTGTAACAAACTAGGAAAAACATTCCTTCTTGACCCCAGAATGGCAGTCAGATATCACCATGGATCAAGAAGCTATTATCCCACATTATAGCCCTGTATATAATGTTTTTGTAAGTATTTATCCAATTGTTGTTTAAACATCTATACAGACTCTGATAAAACCACCTTTTCGGCAGAGAATTTCACAGCCTTATTGTTCTTACTGTAAAAAATACTTTCCTTTGCCTTAGACTAAATCTCCTTTCTTCCAGTCTAAATACATGACATATGTATTGGCCCCGAATATATTTGTATAATGCAAACATATCTCCTCTGTAGCACCGTTTTTTCAAACTAAAGAAATTTTAACCTTTCTTCATAACTAAAATGCTCCATTCCCTTTATCTTTTATTTTGCCCAAAATTGCACAGCATATTCAAGATGTGGTATTGCCAGTGATTTATAAAGAGGCAAAAATATATTCTTATCCCAAGCATTAATGCCCCTGTTATACATAACAATACTTAACTGACTTTAGCCACTGCCGGTTGAAATTGCATATTGTTGCCTGGTTTAAAGTTTACAACAAATCCTTCTCATGTGTTGTAATCCCTTATTCACTACCATTTAGGGTGTAAGCTGCTTGTGCATTATTTACCCTGTAATGCATAACTTTGCATTTTTCTACATTAAATTTCATATGCCATTTGAGTGCCCAGTCCCTCAATCTATATAAATCGTTCTGCAGCAAAGCAATATCCTGTTCACATTGTATTACTTTACCAAGTTTTGTCATCTGCGAACACTGAAGCACTAATTTTTTAATGCCCATTTCAAGATCGTTTATGAATCTATCAAATAGAAGCAGACCCAGAACAGAACCTTGAGCGACACCACTTTTGTCCAGCTTGAAAATGTACCATTAGTGACAACTCTCTGTACTCCATCTTTAACCCCTTAAGGACACGTGACATGTGTGACATATCATGATTCCCTTTTATTCAAGAAGTTTGGTCCTTAAGGGGTTAAGCCAATGTTCTACCCAAGAAAAATAATTTTCAACTAGACCAATTTCTTTTTGTGTGAACACTAACCTATTTTGAGTAATTGTATCAAACATATTGGCAAATTCTAAATAGATCACAACCACTGCAACACCCTGATCTATGCTTCTATTTACTTCTTCATACAATGCAATTAGGTTAGTTTGATATGGCCTATGTTAAATAAAGCCATGCTAGTTATTGCTAATAACTATTTTCTTCACATGGAATTTCTGATTATAATCCCTTAACTCTTCAAATACTTTCCACACATTCTACACAGAAGTTAACCTAACAGGTCTATACTTTCCAGGCAATGATTTTGAACCTTTTTTGAATATAGGAACCACATCTGCCTTCCTCCAATCCTCTGGTACAATTACTGAAAGAAAACAAGCTCTAAAGATTATATACAGAGGTTCACTTATTTCCACACTTAGCGCCTTATGTACTCATGGGGAAATACCATCAGGTCCCACAGCTTTATTGACCTACTGCCACAACGTATTAATCTGATACAGACATTTTATCCTGATGCAACACTTCTAGTTAAATTCTCTCAATGTATTCCCACCCCCAGCCAATTCACTGGTTCATTGTTGGTTGCAATAAAAAGTGCATATCCTTAACCTTTGATCTTTGATGTTTTTAAATTCAGAAATGCACCGTTTTGTGTTAATCCTATGATATTGCAGAATCATTGTTCATTTGAGCTGTATCTTGCAGGAGGTTGTAAAGAGATGTGCTGTTTCTGTGCATGTCCATGTATATATCTAAGATGTTAAAAGGGCCCAACAGTACCTGGCTTTAAATGTCCTTTACAGTTAAAACCCACATGTATAGTGCAGAATGCAGAAGGGTGATTATTTAACAATGCAGCAGGCTGTTACTTTTTTGAAAGAAACCAAAAACAGGTTTAGTGCACACCTGCATATTTAATATGAGGATACGACTTCTGGATAGGTTGCACACAAAAAAAAAATGTCTAATACTCCTCTCATGCAGTCAGATGGTTTGACTGATGTTTTAGATATTGTGCTTTTCATAGTAAAAGTAATCCGTTTGAAAGGCAGCCAGTTATACTGAGTAGCACTATAATCCAAATATAAAGCAAATAGCTTAACATTTTCAAAATGTTGCTATTCTTCCTGTTTCAGGCCCAGTCTGCCTACTGCTTACTATGTTCTGACTTTATAATCTAAAATGTATACTTAGGCTTTTTAAGTCCTGATTGCATAAATTTTGATCAAACAATCATTAAAGGGACACTATAGTCACCAAAATAACTTTAGCTTAATGAAGCAGTTTTGGTTAATAGATCATGTCCCAGATGTCTCACTGCTCAATTCTCTGCCATCTAGGAGCTAAATCACGTTGTTTATGCAGCCCTACCCACTCTTCCCTGTCTTGACAATCTTACCAAGCACTTCCTGTAAAGAGTCATCTAATGTTTGCACTTCCTTTATAGCAAATTCAGTTTCATCTAGAATTCCTAATTTCCTGCACTGTTAATAGCTTGCTAGACTCTGCAGGAGCCTCCTGTGTGTAATTAAAGTTCAATTTACAGAGCAAGAGATAAAAACTTTTAAAGTATGTTACATCTGATTGAAAGCGAAAAAGTTTTTATTGCAGGCTGTGTCAGTCACTGCCAAGGGAGGTGTGAGTAAGGCTGCATAAACATCCTTAGGATAAATCTTAAATGACTACTCTTATATAAATGTAAAGTTTTAAAGGAAACCTATAGTCGTGAAAATAACACTCATTATTTCGATACTATAGGTTCCCTTATAGCAGTATGATCACTTTTACTGAATAAAATAAGTTTACGTTAAAGTTAATTAAGTTAAATAAAGTTTACTCAACTTATTCCTAACATTCAAGATGACATCACCTGTGATCTCCTCCAATCCATTGCTTCTCATAGAAGTAGGCACGCACAAAAACACCAAGCAACACGCTCCTCCAATCAATGGCTTCTTTCAGTATTTGAGTTTCACTTGGTTCTTATGGAGGATGCACTTCTGGTGGCCATCGGGAAGACAGCCCCTAGAGGTTTATTATGTAGCAATAAAATGAAAAGAATTGCGGTTTCTACTAAACTGCAATGTCTTAAGTGGTCCTTTAAATATGACAACTGATAAAGTACATCTATAAGAGAAGAAGACATAAAAGGGAAGAGAATATTTGAGTTCCTTTTAACAATTTTCTTAAAAATGGGAATCTTGCAGTGAATTGTTTAATTTTATAGTAAAAACCAAAGAAAAAAAAGTTACCTGCGCTCTCTCCTTAACCCCTATGTATATTTAAACTTATTATTTTTCATTGAGATGTGGTCTGTGCAGCATCTTATTGTATTTTTCTTGTGCTATTTTCATGTTAGGCACTCCCTCCCTCTAACATGTCAGGCGGCGTAACTGTGAGCAGACTTGCATGTAATGAATGATAGGAGTGTTTTATATTGTCTCTTTGTATTTATTACAGCCGGCTGAGTTTTTTTCTGTGTGATAGACCCAGCCTTTTAGTTAAAGCATTCAGAGAGCTTTCTACATTGCACAATTTGAAGTTTCATTACATTTTACATTTACACGTATGAGCAAGTTTTAATTTCTTCATACCCTGGTCAACCACCGTAAATCCTAACCTTACTATGACTCATAAATAATTAAAGGAACACTGACACAATAACAACTTCATCGCAATTATGCTGTTTTGGTGGTTGACCTTCAGGGGTTAAACTATGAACAAATGAATTAAGTCCAAAGTATTCAGTCCAGCACCAATCATTTCCATTTGAATTCAACATCCATTTGAATCTGATGTTTGAAACAGCCAGTCTTGGACTGAGAGTGTCAGTGTCAGTTTTGACGCACGTCCTTAGTGACCACAGACCTTCATATTTGCCACAGACCAATCACAGAACTCGTGGGCCTTTATAAAACCTTTCTGACTACCACTCTCTGCCCCGTTGTAGTTTCTGAATATCCTAGATTGCGTTTATACTATCTGTTGGATTTTCTATTTACTAACCTTTGGTTACTCTTTGTAATCCTGACCTTGGCTTGTCACTTAATTATGTGTACCTCTGTTATGCTAGACCCTGGCTTCTTTCACATTTACTCTTTGTCTGCTTGCAGACATTTTGTTTGTCTGTCTTTGGCACTAACCTGGCCACTCTGAGGACCAATATATGCTCCCCTTCCTGTCTCTATTAGGTTTGCGTGTTAGAGTAAGGCTAGTCTAAACCATCACTAGCTCCCCATTCACAAAATAACTTGAGAAGAATATATATATATTTTGCAAGCAATTTTGGGAATGGGGAGCTACTGATAGGTTGAGAGTGTATATCTGCAGCACCCAGTCCAATGCTTGCTATTTCAAGCCTCAGATCGAAATAGATGTGGAGGGGGCTGAACAGTGCCAGACAGAAGACTTTGGGGTTAAACAATTCCACTGAAGGCAAGTCGGTGCCAGGGACATCATGGAACCATAACAACTTAATTCTGATGAAGTTGCTATGGTGCCCGGAGTGTTCCCATAAATAACATCAGTGTGATAATTATTACTCACCAAGAAAGCTTTAGTCTGGTTTTATTTGTGTTAAGGAAAGTTTCAGTGGTGTAATAAATAAAGCAGTCTGCCAACGTAAACTACGAGCAAAATACTCTGTCTTTGTTATACAGTACTTTTACATTATATTATAGGAATTCTAGGATTATCCCCTTAACGGTGTTAGGGTGTGCTATGCTGCCCTACAAAAGGTGGGCTTTAACGTCATTAGGGCAGAATAGTACAGATCAGCTTGGCTATCAGGTTCACTGCAGTGGGATTGCCTAGGTTGTCAGGGAGATCCCCCAACATAAAATTAGTAAAATAATGTCATTATAGATCCAAAAAATAAATTTGTAATCAAATTATATGTATATATAATTTCATTCTAAGTGAATTTTGATATTAATATGTATGTATATGTATATTTTATTCTAATGTATGTCATATTTTTATATATAATTAATTATATATTGAGGGACCTGCCTGACAACCCAGGTAGCAATAACAGAGAATTAATTTGCAAGCCCTATATCTGACCATGTAACTTTCCAAAACACCATAAAACCCGTACATTGGGATACTGTTGTACTTGTGAGACTTCCCTGTATACAAATATGAGTGTATTAGAGCAGGGAAACATTTAACCCCTTAAGGACGGAGCCAAATGTACACGTTGTGAACAAAACAAAATGTAAACAAAACCTGGCATTTGCGCTACATGTCTGTCCAATCGTAATTCACCTCTTTCATAGTAAATGCACCCACCCTTATTATATATCATTTTATTCAGGGGAAACAGGGCTTTCATTTAATATCAAATATTTAGCTATGAAATATAATTTAATATGAAAAAAATGGGAGAAAATAAGATTTTTTTATTTTTTTTTGTTCTACATGACATTTTAACGGTCAATGTCATAATACTGTTTGCTTTTACTGCAATAAAATACACATATTTATATTCAGTAAAGTCTCACGTGTAAGACAGTACCCCATATGTACAGGTTTTATGGCGTTTTGGGAAGGGTCAAATATAGCACGTTACATTTGAAATTGAAATTCGCCAGATTGGTTACGTTGCCTTTGAGACTGTATAGTAGCCCAGGAATGAAATTTACACCCATAATGGCATACCATTTGCAATAGTAGACAATCCAAGGTATTGCAAATGGGGTATGTCCAGTCTTTTTTAGTAGCCATTTGGTCACAAACACTGGCCAAAGTTAGCGTTAGTATTTGTTTGTGTGTGAAAAATGCAAAAAGCGCCAATTTTGGCCAGTGTTTGTGACTAAGTGGCTACTAAAAAAGACTGGACATACCCTGTTTGCAATACCTTGGGTTGTCTACTACTGCAAATGGTATGCCATCATAGGGTAATTTTCATTCTTGGGCTACCATAGGGTCTCAAAGGCAACGTAACCAATCTAGCAAATTTTAATGTGAAAAAAATGAAACGCAAGCCTTATATTTGACGCTGTAACTTTTGAAAACACCATAAAACCTGTACATGAGGGGTACTGTTGTACTCGGGAGACTTAGCTGAACACAAATATTTGTGTTTCAAAACAGTAAAAAGTATCGCAGCAATAATATCGTCCGTGTAAGTGCTGTTTGTGCGTGAAAAATGCAAAAAACTTCACTTTTACTGGTGATATCATCGTTGTAATAGATTTTACTGTTTTGAAACACTAATATTTGTGTTCAGCGAAGTCTCCCGAGTAGAACAGTACCCCCCATGTACAGGTTTTATGGTGTCTTGGAAAGTTATAGGGTTAAATATAGTGCTAACAAATTAAATTCCCTTTACTTTCGGCATGGGTTGTCAGGCAGGTCCCGCTAATTGTAATTAATTAAGATACCTGATTATGTAAAAATATTACATAAATATATATGTAGTATTAATATATGTATATATACGTATGTGTATATATATGTATATATCTATATAAATTTTTTTTATATTTTTATTTATATATAGGTATATATATAGTGATATATACGTATATATTTATGTATATAGATATATATATTATTTTGTTCTACGTGTATTTTGATATATATATATATATATATATATATTAATTTCACAATACAGTTAAACGAAATAACACACATCTATATATTTATTTTTAATTATTTTTTTAATTTTATTTTTAACGATTTAAATTTTAATTTTTTATATTATATATAAATATATATATAACAATAATTATATATATATTTAATCAGTATCCGTCTACGTGTAATTTGATATTAATATATATATAATTATATATATATTAATAGTAAAATACACCTAGACGTGTGTGTATATATATATTTGGGAGTCTAGCCAACTCCTTGGTTTTGCACCCCTCCCTGTCACAGGTGCCTCATCCCAGGGCCCTATTTAGCCTTGTACTGCAGAGAGCCCCAGATGGAATTTTTTTCCTCAAGTAAGTGGTTAATCTCATAAGAGCAGACATTAGGCTGTTAGTGTAGGACCTGCCAAAGATGGGGTACATTGACGTTGTGGCAGGCTTATGCAATGTATGATCATATAATGTAACTAAACCCCCATTATTTTTGCCTAGATTAGGTGTTTTAAAAAAAACTAATAAAATCTTTCAACATTGAAGTTGCCATTTAGTGGATAGGTGAGTGCGCTGGATCTTGTGTTTTGTATTTGTGTATATATATACTTAGATCATATATATATAATATATATGATCTAAGTATATATTATTATTTTTTTTACACTATTTATTTTATTTAATTTTATTTCAGCCAGCAGGGGGACCACCTGTCATTACAGGCAGCCCCCCTGCTGGCAATTCTGCAGCCAGCTACCCCCGGCCATGTGATTGTGGGGTCCTCGCAAGGACCCCACTCTCACATGGCCGGGGGGCTTCCAGGACGTCGGAGGTGCCGCGGGGGTCTCCCTGGGAGTCCCCCGAACCGCAATCGCCGACGTGGGATCGCTGGCGACCGGGTAAGTAGGAAAAGACCGGAGGGTGTACTATTACGCCCGCCGGCGTTTAGAGCCGCTTAGAATAGGGCGTAATAGTACGCCCTCCGGACTTAAGGGGTTAATGATTATGGTATCATCAGTGAACGTGATTTTGTGTGAAGAATGCAAGAAACAAATATGAACACTAACTTTGGCCATGGTTTTTGACTGGCTAATAAAAAAGACTGCACAAACCTTACTGGAAAAGACTGGACATACCCCATTTTGAATGCCCTGAGTAGTCTACTTTTGCTAATGGTATGTCATAACTGTGGTAATTTTCACCCATGGGCTGCCACATGTCTCATTGGCAACATAGGCCCAGCAACCCAATCTGGCAAATTTCAATGTGTAAAAACTGAAATGGGCAAGCATTATATTTGGCAATGAAACTATGAAACCTGTACATGGGGGGGCATTGTTTTACTCGTGGAACATCACAGTATACAAATATGTGGGTTTGTTGCAGTTTAAGCTTACAGTATTATGACATTCACAGTTAAAATACCATGCAGAACTTATGTATCATACATAAATAACTGATGTGAAATGAAAGCCCTATTTCTCCTGAACAAAATGATATGTAAGCGTGGGTAAACTTAATATGAAAGAGGTGAAATATGGTTGAACAGGCATATAGCTCAAATTCTTGGTTTTCTTTTGTGACCCTATTCAATTATTTTATTTGCAAGAATCTTGTTATGAAAAAATAAATGACAAGAGGTGAAATGCACAACTTCAACAAAGGAAGTGAGTTTAACCCATTAAGGATACACGACATGTGTGACATGTCATGATTCCCTTTTATTCCAGAAGTTTGGTCCTTAAGGGGTTAAAGGGACACTCCAGGCACCCAGACCACTTCTGCCCATTGGAATGGTCTAAGTGCCAACTCCCACCACCCTTAACCCTGCAAGTGTAATTATTGCAGTTTTTATAAACTGCAATAATTACCTTGCAGGGTTAAGTCCTCCTGTAGTGGCTGTCTATCAGCGTCGCCGGAATCCCCATAGTAAAAGCAATGTACAATGCTTTGCTATGGGGGGTCTCATGTGAATGCATGCGCATTAGGTCTCCCCCGCCGGCTGACGTTGGCAGGGGAGGAGCGTGGGCGGAGCCTGTCCAAGTGCCGAGGGACATCGGCGCTGGATTTAGGTAAGTCACTGAAGTGGTTTTAACCCCCTTCAGCAACATGGGTGGGGGGTGGGAGGGAGAGGGGCACTAGAGGATCCTGCAGTGCCAGGAAAACGGATATGTTTTCATGGCACTGGAGGGTCATTTGCAAGATTCTTTGAAGTTAACATTATCAGACACCACGACAACAATTGCATATAGTAGAAACAGCATAATAACGAGCATAAGCATAGCATGAGACAGAGGCACAGTTTTAATATTAAGTTAACATGCATATAGTGATGGTGTGTAGTAGGGGTCTGCATTAATCCCGCGGACAGGCCAAGGTTGTTGGAGCTTGTCCTTAAGAGCTGGTATAGGGCTAGTGGCCGAGTGAGTTATGATTACATGTCAAGCGGCCTAGTCCGTTCGTCCCTTCAAGCGGGCTATGGGATTAAGGCCGTTTCAAATATGTGCTACGGGTTTTGAAGAGTAGGTATGATCGCAATCGCATGTGGTGGGGTCAGTCAGGGGCTCTATCTCGCTGATGGGGGTCGTGCTGTGTGCCTCCAACAGCGCTAGTAGGAGTCCCCTTTGTTGGTTCCTGATGCTATTCTCAGTGTCCTATCCGTATTCGCCTCTGCCCCACCACCCCCCCTACTAGAATGCCCTTTGTGGCCGGATAACAGGGCTGCTGTTAGCTTCCTAAAGCGATCTACGCGATCTGTGTGTGTTAAGGGGCCCCTTGAGGAGACAGGGGCCAAAGAGAGGAGAAGAGATGAATATATGAATATATCAGGAAGAAGATAGAAGTAGAGATAGAGCATGAGAGGAAGAGGGGGGGGAGGAGGGGTAATGCCCCAGCTCCGGGCAGGCAGGAAGGGGGAAGGGGCCGGGGGAGGCGGAGGACAGGGACGGGCCTCCAGGGCAGGATCGCGAGTAGGGCGGTGGCCCGCGCCCACCGTGCCCCCGCTCAGTCTGCAAATGGGCTCCCTCTCCAGGGCTCCCAAGTTCTCGCAAACCTCCCCTGTGTACCCCGTACCCTAGCAGTAAGGTCGTCCATGAGGCAGTTATATTTTATCTTCCTGATCACCATTGCCCTGGAAGGTGGCTGAGTTTTTAGCCAGTGTTGTGCAATAGCTCTACGGGCAGCTAACTTAATTTTATGGAGTAGTCGCTGGTCCTGTCTCGACCAATCCTCTATTGACCTATTCGGGAGATATATCCACGGGTCTAAGGGTGGGGCCCTTTGGAAAACCTGCTCCACTATGTCTCCCATGTCTTTCCAAAACGGTCTAATTATAGGGCACTCCCACCACATGTGGGCATACGCACCCCTGAGGCCGCAGTTCCTCCAGCACAGATCAGAGGGTGATCTACGCATTCTACATAATTGGACTGGGGTAATATACCACGGAAACAGGGTTTTAAAGGATTGCTCCTGTATGGAGACACAGATGGAGGAGGCGTTGCAGGCCTCCCAGATTTCCCTCCACTCCACTCCCTCAAGGACCTCCCCCAGATCTCTCTCCCAGTGAGACGTGTATGTCAGGGAGCCCCATTCAGTAGTGTCTGAGCATAGGTGGGCATATAGCAGTGTGATAAGGCCCTTAGGGGGTCTTTCTTTAAGGCATATGTTTTCTAAAAAAGTACGAGTAGCTAATGCTGCTGTTTTGATATGGGGTTGCCTAGCGAAGTCTGCAATTTGGAGATACCTGAAGAAATCTGCCGGAGTGAGGTGTTGCCCCTGCCTAACTGTATCAAAGGAGATTAGGGTGCCCCCGTCGTAGAGGCAGGGCCGGCGCTACCTGTAAGGCGGACTAGGCAGCCGCCTAGGGCGCCCCTTGGGAAGGGGCGCCGCCAGGAGCGCCGGCCCCGCTCATGCTGGAGCCGCCCGAGCGCTCTGTAAAGAGCCTCGGGCGGCTGCAGCTTTTCCCGGGCGGTGCGTCCATGAGGGCGGACCGCCCGGGCGCAGCCTGAGGAGAGGGGCTGACAGGAGGGAAGCGCTGAGCGCTCCCTCCTGTCAGCTTCCTCTATGTAGCGTGGCCGAGCCCAGTATAGCCGGCGGGTACAGGGAGCATCTGTCTCCTGTACCCGGCCGGACTAACAGGAAGTGGCCGGACTAACAGGAAGTGCACACATTGTGTGCACTTCCTGTTAGTCCGGCCGGGTACAGGAGACAGCTGCTCCCTGTACCCGCGGACTATACTGGGCTCGGCCACGCTACTACACAGGTAGGGGAGGGGGGAGAAGGAAACAGGGAGGGAGGGGGGAGAAGAAAGAGGGAGGGAGGGGGAAGAAAGAAACAGGGAGGGGGAGAAGAAACAGGAGAGGGAGGGGAGGAGGAAACAAGGGAGGGAAAGAAACTGACAGGGGAGGGGGGAGAAAGAAACTGACAGGGGAGGGGGAGAAACAGGGAGGGGAGAAAAAAGAAACCGACAGGAGGGGGGAAGAGACGGGAAACTGAAACAGGAGGGGGGAGAAAACTAACAGGGAGGGGGGGGAGAAAGAAACTAACAGGGAGGTGGGGGAAAGAAACTAACAGGGAGGTGGGGGAAAGAAACTAACGGAGGGGGAAGAAACTAACAGGGAGGTGGGGGGAAGAAACTAAGGGGGGAACTAACAGGGAGGGAGGAGACATTGACAGGGAGGGGAATTGACAGGGAGGGGGGAGTGACAGGGGAGGGAGGGGGAATGAGAGTAACAAGGGAGGGGGGGAGAAGAGAGTGACAAGGGAGGGGGGAGAGATTGACATCCATCACACACACACACACAATCACACACAATGCACCCCTTACACACAAAGACAATGAACCCCTTGCACACAGAAAAACACACAATGCATTCACACACACACACGCAATGCAACCCTTACACACAATGCATCCCTTACACACACAGAAACACACAATGCATTCCTTACACACACTCAATGCACCCCTTAAACACACTCAAAGCACCCCTTACAGACTCACACACTTCATCCCTTACATCCCTTACACATACAAACACAGATTCACACAATGCATTCCTTACACACAAATCAGGACATCCCCTACACACTCTACCCCCTGTGAACAAACTCATTGGTGGAACATGAAGGTGGACCCTGGGACCCAGACCTTGAGCTATGTAAAGGGCCCCCAAAAAATGGAGCTGCTTCTCGTTCTCCCAGAACATTGATTTTTGTGACCACAGTTACAAACAGCCTCCAGAGATCCTGTTATACACCAGACCAGTGGAGCCAGACTGCAGCTAGAGCCCATCATCATCCTCATCTGCTTGTAAGTAGGTAATCTAGTATATTATTCGTGGCACTAATCTCTAATTTACCTCACATTAAAGAAACACTATAGTCCCCAGAACCACAGCAGCTTAATGTAGTGGTCCTGGTGTCTATAGCCTGTCCCTGCAGGCCTTTTAATGTAAACACAGCGGCACTGCAGCACTAGCGTTAGTTAACATGGCAGGTCATATGGGTGGGGCATTGTGATGTCACAGGGGGGGGGGGGCGGCAAACTTTACTTTTGCCTAGGGCGGCAAAAATCCTAGGTCCAGGCCACCCATACGCTTTGGGCGAAATAAGATGTGTCTCGTCACCCGATGTCGTCTGTTTTGCCATATAAAGCTACAAATGGCTTTTTG
This sequence comes from Pelobates cultripes, assembly GCA_933207985.1. Lineage (NCBI taxonomy): Eukaryota > Metazoa > Chordata > Amphibia > Anura > Pelobatidae > Pelobates > Pelobates cultripes. The sequence continues at coordinate 203,923,046 of OW240915.1, read as the reverse complement.
TAAGTGTGCTAGGTCTGCTTTGGTAAACGGTAGGGGGAGGGCCTGAAATAGGAAGAGGATCCTTGGCAGGACGTTCATTTTCACCGAATGGACCCTACCCAGCCAGGAGATGGGCCTGTCCATCCAATTCTCCATATCCAGTATGAGGGCTCTGAACATGGGGGGGTAGTTATATTTGTACATGTCCGCCGGATCCGCTGTCAGTTGGATGCCTAGGTAACTAATGGAGTGTGCCGCGCATTGAATGCCAAAGTCATCGCGTATATGGTTTATGTCTGCTATGGGTACTCCTACGGGGAGGGCGCTGGATTTGGACATATTAATCTTATATCCTGAGGGTGGGCTGAATATAGTAAGTATGGAGGTGGTCGGCGACGTGAGGGAGAGGAGCACATCGTCCGCGTATGCAGACACTGCGAACTCTTGGCCCCCCACCCCAACCCCCCGGATGTCTGGGTTTTCCCAAATGGCCTGTAGCAGAGGCTCTAGTGCTAGGGCAAATAGGAGGGGGGACAAGGGACACTCCTGCCTCGTCCCGTTCGAGAGTGGGAAGGGTCGGGTAGGCGTTCCAGGCATCTGCACCCGGGCTGATACGCCATGGTATAGGGCTTGTACGGCTGTGATGTATGGGCGCGGGAAGCGCAGGTGCTCCAGTAAGGTGAACAGATATGGCCATTTGAGCCTATCAAAAGCTTTCTCAGCGTCAAGGGATACCATGAGGGTGGGAGTTTTCCTACTGTGTTGGCGCCATATAAGTGTGCAGTTTCGCCTCGTATTTTCAAACAGTTGCCTGTCTGGGATGAAACCCACTTGGTCAGGGTCTATTAGGGTGTGTAGGTAGGGGTTGAGTCTTTCTGCGAGGATCTTAGCTAATATCTTGGCGTCATGGTTAATTAATGAGATGGGTCTATAGCTCCCAGGTAGTTGGGGGTCCATCCCTGGGTTGGGGATTAACACAATGTTAGCTAAAGTCATGTCTTTATCTGGTAAGCCGCCGTTATGGAAATCGTTAAATAAGGTCGTGAGATGAGGGGTTAAGGCTGGACACCCAATTTTTAACACTGGAAGCATGAGCACAATGTGACAAGTATGTGGAGCCTAATAATAGTGCATCAAGAATTGCCATTATAACATTGCAATATTTGTAACAAAGGCAGGTTGTTATCAAAGGCAGGCTGGTAACAGTGTAAGGCTAGTTACAGAGGCAGGCTGGTTAGAATTATAGGTAAGGGTGGAGCATGTTATTGTTAGGAGCAGGTTTGAAGGTAAATCTGGAGCAGGTTCACAGGAGCCAGGATATGAAGTGATTCAGGTAAATCACCAACTTCAATGTAAAGACCACTGGTATTCTCGGGTGTGGCCTTTTGTAGGATTTGTTATTAGTCCTAGGCAGGTGATAACTGAGGTGACTAATGGTTAGGGAGGCCACTAGTGGTGGAGAGCTGGAACTTCTTTTTAAAGGAACAGAAATAAAAGATAAAACATAATTGTCAGGAAACGATCCTGACACATGGCTGTAAAGAAAATCCACAGAAGTTAAAGACAAATTAAATTTGCACTCAAAAGTGAGGTGCCTGGGTGTACTTACCGATGGTTGCTGGTTCTCATGGATGGGGATACCAGTTAAGGCATGGGTCCTCAAACTCCAGCCAAACTACAACTCCCATGATTCTCTGGCTATCTATGTAATTCAAAGAATCATGGGAGTTGTAGTTTAGCAACATCTGGGGGGCCAGAGTTTGAGGACCCATAACTTAAGGGGATACTACTTAAAGTGACACTCCACGCCAGGCTCAGACTGGCCATTGGGCCATCCGGCAAATGCACCAGGGAGATCAAACGATCTTCCAAGCCGGCCCATGCAGGGCTCATGCTCAGTGAGCGCAGTCCAAACATGCAACAAAGTCCCTTGATGGGCTGATGAGGAGATTAGAGATCCCTCTCACTGGCCCATTGCACAGATAGGCAGAGCTGCGCAGGGAGTTGCTGATCTCACCTCCTGCTGGGGGCAATGTGCTCTGTTCCCACGTGCTTCGGTTACCACGGCAACGCTCTAAGTAAAGCCAGAGTTCCTCAGAAGCAGCAGCCAGAGTTCTCACTCAGCCCACTTGACCACCAGGATATCTCCCTCCCTTGGCCAAAGGTAGCAGAAGGGAGGGGGGAACAAATGTAGTTTTTTTTTTTTTAAAGTATTATTTAATTTTGCAAAATACATACTTTATGTATGGGTATATATGTTATTATTATTATGAATTGTTCATATATTTAATATTCCACCCCAGAACCCTGAAGCCCCATTCCTCTAACAATTCAAGCTCTACACAAACTAAAGCCCCCTATACATACACACTAAAGCCCCCTATACATAAACACACACATACACATCCATGTACATACACACGAAAGCCCCCTATATATATATACACACACACACACACACACATCCCTGTACATACACACTAAAGCCCCCTATACACACACACACACACACACACACACCAGCCCATGTACATACAAACTAAAGCCCCTATACATACACACACACACACACACACACACACCAGCCCCTGTACGTACAAACTAAAGCCCCCTGAACATAAATACAGACCAGCCCCTGTATATACACACTAAAGCCCCCTATATACACACATACAAACACACAAACAAACCAGCTCCTGTACATACAAACTAAAGCCCCCTATATATATACACACACACACACACACACACACAAAACAGCTCCTGTACATACGCACTAAAGCGCCTTGAAAACACATGAAATCCCCCAATACATACACAACAGCACTTATACATATACGCTAAAGACCCCTATACACACACACACAAAACAGTCCCTATACATACACACTAAATTCCCCTTTACATACAGATAAAAGATACATGTATGTGCACACTACAGCCCCAAATACAGGCACACTACAGCCACTAGATGCCCACACTATCTTGGAACACACTACATCCCATATACAAATACATTCACTACATCCTCCTGACGCACAAGCTCTCTCCAGGCCCTATAAACACACTACAGCCTCTGTACAAAACACACACTACCTGTGCACACAAACTACAGCCCATATTCATTAACATGCACACAACAGCCCTTATACATAGTACACCCCCTAGATGCACTACAACCCATAGACAAATGCATACACATGCTCTATGTCTTCACAACCCCTAGACAGATACAATCTCTACAGCCCCTAGACACACACACTATAAAGCCACTGGAAACACAGACACACTATAGTCACTAACCACACACAGTACACTACAAACAGACTACTTTACACACAGTACACCATAAACAATCAACTCAACGCCCACACGTAGTTAACAGCAAATACACTGCAATAGTGTGATTAAATTTGCTTGTGCTGTGTAAAGCATTGTTTCCATGCAAGTGCTCTTCAGCATGAGATGCCCTGGAGGGATAGCAAACTAAAATGTTGACGGCCTCTCTCTGTCCCCGCCCCCTCCTACTGGGCTGCTCTGCATCTAAATGCCTGGTCCGATTTTTTTTTCCTGGTCTGGTCCTGCTCCATGCCCACTCTAGCACTAATACAAACATTTGATTTTAGCCTCAGATTTAGTCTGTGTTTTCTCCAAATTCAAATCTCTTTAAATTTACTAAAATAAAAATCACTTCTCTGCAGCGAAATCTATCCCCTTAGCCAGACCTCTTCTTTTCCAACCAATCTGTTTTGGTTTAAATTCTGGTTTATATCCCCCGAGAATCCACACAATATGAAATGATGTTTTCATACTTGTTTCCTCGTGTTTATTATATAGCAAATGATTTACACATTATTGGTACTGAAAAATATCTCCTGATTTCTTTCCAAGACTCTGGCCAGCTTCCTCTGTTAGCACTATTTTAATTTTAGACAGAGTTCTATGTTTATCCTCTAGCTGTTGCTAGGTAACAGTCCTAATGCACTGTGATATAAACTCTTAAAAAACATGATGCTATAACAGTTTTGGAATTACTCTTTTTCTCATTTTTCTTCATTCCTCATGTTCTGTTTTCTCCTTCTCGTGAACCCACTATATTTTTGAAAGGAAAAGTGCGCTTTGTTGAACCACTCAATACTGTTACGCTTTAAGCCCACGTTCTTGTAAGAATTGCTGCGTGCTGAGTTGACTTCATTGTGTAACTGAGCAGGACTTTGTCTGTCTTAATGCAGAAAATCTGTCAGAAAATCTAACTTCAATACAAGTGCCAGCAGTGATCCAGCCAGGAAAGCAATCCCATGATAAATCTCTTATAAAAGCATATTCTGAACAACTACTGCCAGCTTGAAAAAGAATTAAGCAAACAAATCACGGATTTCTTTCAGAACACAATCCTCTAACTAAGCAGACTGACAAAGTGTGCGCTATATTTCTATGTCATGTTTTCAACTTGCTACTATTTTATCCTCCCATGAAGACACTTTCTAGATTCTAAAATCCTAGTTCCCAATAAATTATTCAGGTAAAAGGTGAGGAAAAAAGCCAGTGCAGGAATCTTATTTGCTTGATTAAAAATGATATAATGTTAAGAGATAATGTTAAAGAATGTACAGGGGGGGAGAAATAATGTTTTGGATGCATTCATAGAAGAACCGACCTTTGGTCTTGTGGTTTATTGTGTCTCCAGAAAACCCTAGGGACATTATTTTTACCCTTAACACATAGAGGGTTATTCACTAAAGTGGGAATTGTCAGTATTTCAAAGTGACATCAAAGTGATTTTCACACTTAGGGGCCAAAATATCCAAACCTGACAGTAGGTGCTGAGAGGCTTGGCGTAAGGTCTCTTATTTCAAATACTAGTGAACTAAATGAGACAATGGACACCAAGACTAACCCCTCCACCCCCCGTAATGTTTTAATGAAAAAATATATATAAATATTTCCACAGAAAATGAATATAAAACTGTGTGTCATGAGCAGTAATGAAGGGAAGGCAGTCTGACATGGCTCGTGCTTGCTAGCATGCCATCAAAGACTAGTTGAATCACGACTGTATGTTTTAAGGATCTATTGCTTATGTGATACTTATGTTTTTCCTTCACACAAGCCTTTATTTTTTAAAATCCCAAGGCCCCTTGTATTTTTGAAAATATCTCATGGAATGAGTAGATATACCAGAATAGAGGATGTTGGTCTTAGGTTGGTTAAAATGTTGTTTCTGTCTTCAATGATTCTATGTGAAAAGGTCTCCTTTTTCTTGTTTGGCTGTGAGATATTAAAGGGTCTGATTTAACTTCTCTGCTGCCCTAAGGCCTGTTTCCTCAATGTGCCCCAGCCTGTCATGTATATGAAGCTTGGTGTATTTGATTTTATGTAATTGGGTGGATGAATGTGAGTAGTTTGGAGTTTGACTGTACAGTAATTATAACTAGGTAGGTGGTTGGATGGCAATAAATGCAAGATAGGTGGGAGGGTATGACTGAGAGAGCATGGGAATATGACTGGTTCGGAGTATGTGGCTGAATGGCATATATATGTAGGAGTATATTTGTGTGAAGTGTTAGTGATTGCATGTGAATGATGGGTGTAGAGTACGAATTTAGAGTGGCACTGTGTGCATGCAGGAACATATTTGTGTGAAGTTTTAGTGTGCATGTTTGGATATTTAGTGTGCATGTGTGGGTGTTTATGTACTGTGTTTCCAATTCCAATCTGCCCGTCTTTATATTTCTTCAACTATGCCTGTCTCCCCCTTTCTTTCTCTTTCTTTTCCTGTTCACTCCTTTCCTCACTTTTTCCCCTCTTCTTTCCCCATCACTTGCTTGTGCCCCTCTGTCACGGCACAGCCAGAGCCCTGCAGACAGCAAGGCATGGCCGCCTCTTTGAGAGACCTGGCTGGGTTTAAACTCACATTTCTAGCATCCCAGTCAGGTTCTCTGCCGCTTCAGTTTCTGTTTGCATTTTTCTGCTTCCTGACCACCTTGCCCTGGATTAAGCAGCACTGATCCACCTGCAGCCTTCTTCCAATTAGGGTCAGCTGCACCTAATTAACAGGCTGTAAAAGCCAGCCATGCCTGAGACCTAGTACCTGGTAATTTTGCCTGTTTGGTGTTTCCTGCCGGATCTTTGATTTGCTACTGACTGATTTCCTGGACTCTGACCTGATTTACCGACTCTGTTACTTCGCTGCCCGTCCTGACTTCTGCTTCTCGCCTCACCCTGCCTTTGGATTTTCCCTTAATCTGTACTGTGTTTTGGATTTTGCCTGCTTCCTGTGCCATCTCCTGAAACTGGGCTCCAACTCCTGGTAAACTGTTCCATAAGTCCCCTGGTGACTGTTACACCCTCTCCTTTTCCCATCTCACGTGTACCCCTCTTCTTTATTCCCATCACTCACACTTACCTCTCTTTTTTATTCCCATCCATCACATGTACCCCTCTTCTTTCTTGTTACCCTCTTATTTTGCAATTCCCTTACTTGTTCCCCTCTTCTTTCCCCCTTCAATCACCTATTCTGCTCTTCAGTCCCCCTACCTCACACAATTGTTCTCCTGTTTTCCCCTGATTCACCACTTACTCTCCTTTGCTCATTTGTACTCTTCTGTGCCCTCTCCTATTCAGCCACTTGTTCTCCTGTAATTGCTGTTAGCCAGGGGTAAAGGAGGTCATTGCTGCCCTTCAACTATGTGCTGCCCCATGGCTATGGCCTCGGGAGCCTTATGGAAAATGCGGTTCTGCTCCTTCTGCAACACAAAAACTATGGAGTAACCTAATGTGCTTGCGCAGTGCAAGGACATTAGAGCTTTCTCAGTGCTTTCCTTTGGGGAATTAAAAGATGTTAGACGTCCTCATGCATGAAGATGTCCGATATTTCACGGAGTAAAACTCTCCAGAGATCATGAAACCTCTAGTGGCTGTTTGGGGGATAACCACTAGAGGCAGTCTGAACACTCTCAGAAAACTTCAAAGTTTTAGAATGCAGGGTTAAGGGGGCATAAGAACTGAACCCAGATCACTTCAATGAGATGAAAAGGTCTGGATGCCTATAGGGTCTCTTAGAATAAGACCCTGAGAGTGTGGGTGCTGGGGAGCTGTTGGATATCAGAGTTTGCAGGAATCTGTGATCTGCAAACTTTCTTTGTCTTAGGGATGAGCATAACCACCTAGCAAAGCTAGTGGGTATGCGGCAGCCTCACGGAGTCAAATGCCAGAGCTGAAAAGGCTTGCGCTGTGCATCTGCACAGCAACAGCCTTTCAGCCAATCAGGTAATCAGGAGAGCCGTGCTGAGCGCAGGAATCCTGATTGCCTCAGATTTTTAAAATTGGGATAGCTATAGTCTGTAAAAAACAAAACAGAGAACAGTTATCAAAAGGCTGAATAAGCACCATATAGCCTTATGTTTTAGTAAAGCAAACTACCACCAGCAGGCAAAACCCTTAACTTAGAGGAGGGTGGGACGGGCGCCATTGCTAGGTGGTTATGCTCATCCCTAAGACAAAGAAAGATTGTAGATCATTCCTGCAAACTCTGATTTGTCCTCCGGGAGGCATAAGCACCTAGCAAAGCTAGTGGGTAGAATAGCACACACCTGGTGGTGGTCCTAAGAAACTGAAGGCGTTCATCTAACAAAGGTTTTACTGGACAACCATCTCGCAGCTTTCAAGATAGTAGGGAGAGGAAGGCCCTTTCCTGCTGCTTTAGTAACCGAGGCTGCCCTAATTGAATGGCTTTTGAACACGGAAACATCAATACCAGCCGAAGACATGGCGGAAAGTATCCAGCCTCTAATTGTATTAACCTTGGCTGGACGAAAGGGATTCCTTGATGTAATGAATAATTGACTGATATAATTTCTAAATACAACAGAAAGTGGAAGGTACAATTGTTACAAACTGACTAAACATAAGCCTGGTTCGGAAGGATTTTGGACCAAGTCCAATTCTACCGGACCAGGAGAAAAATGGGATGTTTTTTTGTCTGCCTTTTAGTATAATATGGAAACCTCCCGGGGTCCTGGACAACCAAGGATCTGAAATATGGATTTGAGTTAACTCTGCTCCTCTAGCTGCCAGGGCCAAGGACAGCAAATAAGCCAACTTAATAGCAGTCCATCTTAAATCAATTTTAGCATTATCCAAAGAATTTAGGAAATTTAATAAGACATCTACATCCCAAGTAGATGTGTAGCGTGGGGTATATGGGCGGCAGATGGATAACCCTATTAGTAATCTCAAATACAGGGCATCCTGAGTAAGGTTGGGGATCAGGAAGTTTAAAGCAGATCCATAGGTCTTGATTGAACTGACAGATAAACCAGAATGGAACTTAAGGGTAATAAATTCTAAAGCCAATGGAACGGTATCAGATCCCTGTGTGTTAGACAGAAAAGAAATCTCCCATTCTTTGAATTCCTCGATCATCTTTCTATATCTTACCCTAGTTCTACGTCTTAAAGATGAGTTAATAATATCCAAGACCTGATCCGATAAAAGGGGATGTGTTAACAGCCTACAAGGGCTGCGATCCACATCAGTTGCGGGAGCTTGAGCAGAAGATTGCTGGTTCCCTGAAAGCAGTCCACCAATCTTGGTTCCCTTGACTAACTGATGGATCAAGGGATACCAGGGTCTGGAGGTCCATACTGGATAAACAAGAACTAAGCTCTGCACCCTGTCCCTGCGGATCTTCTCCAGCACTTTCATGAGTAAAGATGGAGTGGGGAAAGCATAAGGGGCTGGAACATCTGTCCATTGGAAAGACATTGCATCCATTTTCCAAGCTCCCTTTGTCCAGGTCCAGGAGACGAACCTGGGAGTTTGTGCAGATGTTTGGGATGCAAACAGATCTACCTGTCTCTAGCCAAAATTGCTTTATTTCTGTTGGAAAAGAGCAATCTTTAATTGAATCGTTGCCAGGGACAAACTTTGGCAAGAGAGAGAGTCTGCAAGCTCATTCGGAAAACGGGAAAGACTAGTGTCCCATTAGGGAGACTAGTATGTTTGTGTGTCAGGGACAACCTCATAGGGAGTAACCCTTACTAGAGTAAAGAAAAAGAAGATTCCAGAGAGAATAACTCTGGAATAATTGGTAGGAAGTCCCTCTGTCCACCAGATGAATTTATATAACTTGAATTAAAATATAACTTTTATTATTCATAGAATTAAAAAATGTAGAAATAAAAAAAAATGAAAAAAAAAATAAACATAAAAAAATCGATAGACAGACAGGCATGCCAATATATCCACTAGTGGTACCATGAGATTATATAGATTGTCTATAAATTTATAAGACAATATAATATCAACTAATGGATATAGAAAATCTCCACTCAGGGGAACAAAATAAGTATAGGAGAAGCAAGCTTGTGATATTGAGTCACTCACAAGGCAACTATTGTATACAAAGTACCCTAATGATCTACTATTGTATACATAAAATGTATCTCTTGCTCAAGATTTGAGCATGGGCTATCTAAATCCAAAGGAAGCCCAGAATTGTGTAAAAGAGACTTTAGAATAACGTTGTGAGAAGGAGAGAGGGGCTCCCCTAGGTCGGTAATATGAAGGCAGGACCACCCCTCCCCTCTTTAATAAACTCCTAAATCCCAGTACCACCCCCCACAAAAATCCCAGCCAAAAATTAAATCAAATTAAATAATATTGAAATAAATCGAATCCGATCAAATGGCCAGAATAGAGAGGGCGATCAGAAGATTCTAACTGCCTGTCTACGATGCCTAAGCTACCTAACACGTGTTTCGGCGCTGCTAAAGCGCCTTCATCTGAGGCAAGGCACCCGGACGCAGCTCTCCGGTTTCAATTTAAAGCTGCTCAAAACCAATCACTAAACGGGGGCGTGGCACAAATATAATCCCCACCAAGGAATAAAACATTACCATTTTATTCCTTGGTGGGGATTATACCACCTACACGCTATAAACTAGAGCGAGGCACGCTCTAGTAAATGTGAGTACGATACTTTACATTTTATTTATTATTTTAAGTGATTTTAATACATACTACACTATGTGGATTCCCCTTTCTATCTATATGTTCTTTATTTGAGACCTTCAAGACGTGGACCACTTTACATTTATCCTAAAACGGGGATTATTCCGTCTATGCGCATGAACAGTAGAGCTCTGTTTCTAGCTCTGTCACACGTGAGTGCACATTTATCTACTTCTTGTTCACTTACGGAATATTAACAGTGCTACACTATTATTTGTATATTTCCTTTTTTTTCTTTTTGAGGTACATCATTGCAAGTATATGACCATAAGGACTTGAGTACGTATTTACGTATCACAATAAGGGCGCGGTTTCCTTTCTTTCCTTTGTTTACCATATACTTTAGGCATCGGTTGGGATATCCCCTTTCTTTGAATCTCGTTCTCAGAGATTTAGCCTGGAGGATGAAATCATCAATGGTTGAGCAATTCCTCCTCAGACGGAGATACTGGCCAACCGGAATTCCCCTCTTCAAGGTTTTGGGATGGTGGCTCTCCCACCTCAACATCGTATTAGTTGAGGTGGGTTTTCTGAATAAAGTACTTTCAATACAGTTTTCATCAGAAATTCTCAGGGTACAGTCTAAAAAATTAAGAGATTCATGTCCAATCTCCATCGTAAATTTTAAATTTAGATCATTAGAATTGAGTCTTTCAACAAATGTTGTGTAGGAATTAACAGTACCGGTCCATACAATCAGGATATCATCTATGTATCTCTTCCATAAGAAGATATACTTTGTGAATTCAGCATTCATCTCTGAGTATACCACGTTCTCTTCCCACCAACCTAGGTGCAGGTTAGCATATGATGGAGCACAAGACGTGCCCATCGCTGTACCCTGCACCTGGTGGTAGTATTGACCATTGAAGAGAAAGAAGTTATGAGTGAGTACAAATTTGAGTAACTCAATTACAAAACAAGTATGGCTATGATATTTAAGTCCTTGTGTATCCAAAAAATATCGATTATGGGATACACCTAGAGTGTGGGGAATTGATGAATATAACGCCTCTACATCGAGGCTACATATAGTAGCTTCCTCCGGTATCTTAGTGGCTAACAGATGTTTTAAAGTGTCCTTTGTATCTTTGAGATAAGACGGTAGTTTTTCTACATAAGGTCGAAGAATTCTATCAATGTAGATACTTGCTCTACACATGAGATTATTTGACCCGGACACTATGGGTCTAGCTGTCAATTGATTTTGCTGTTTGTGTACCTTCGGTAAACAGTAAAATGTTGACACGGTAGGATTTTTGATGTAGATGTATGCATACTCATCTTTACTCAATATTACATTGTCGAATGCTGAATCTAAGAGATTTTTGAGTTCACAAAGGAACTTTTTAGTAGGATCGGTAGATAGTATTCTATACGTCTGGTTGGCACTGAGAATGTTTAAGGCTAGTTCAATGTACTGAGATCTATTCATAACCACAACATTACCTCCCTTGTCTGCAGGTTTCATGACAAGATCCTGATTATTCTGTAGTTCACGGAGAGCCCTCCGTTCATCATGGGAGAGATTGTTTTGTGGACAAAGTTGTAATGAATCAATTGAAATCTTCTCGATCATTTTGCAAGAAGATTCAACGAACATGTCTATGTTCTTGAAGTCTTTTATATTGGGGGTAAACTTGCTTTTAGGGCATAAATCGGTATATGATACGTCTCTGGTGTCATCATTGTCTTCCAATAGGGACACTAGATCTTTCAAACATTGGTATTCCCTCATACTGAAGCCTAAATCCTTATCTCTCTTCTCATTATGATTATAGAAAAATTTATGGAGAGCCAGGCGTCTTCCAAATAGATGGATGTCTTTTACCCATTCAAATTTATTGAATGGGGGTACGGGGACAAAAGATAGACCCCTCTGACATAGAAGTAGGTCCTATGAAAGCTCTAGGAACCCCCTTTCCCTAGGTTAATTAAGTATAGTTTTTCTATAGTTCTTATATTGTCATTTTTTCCTCTTTATTATATATTTAAACAGTTTATCTGGAGAATATATATGCATAAACTTGGATTACCCCCTTTATGTGGAGCTATTTACATATTGTATTCTTTTTACTTTTATCTCTACATATAGTTCCATCTACCATTAGTATTAACTAAGAGACATATATTATGTTCTTTAGATTTACTGTTTTTTTTTTATAGACAAGGTAATAAGAGAAGACCAAACACTTTATTGTTTCCTATAGACTATGCAACACCTATTCAGTCAAATTATAAGTGACATCAAGGGTTAATTTAGTTTGGACTTTTGGGGCTTTCTACCAATTACAGGGCACTACGTTCTAAGGGGGCGTGGCCAACTCGAACGTTTTTTTGGCGCGAATATTTGTGCCACGCCCCCGTTTAGTGATTGGTTTTGAGCAGCTTTAAATTGAAACCGGAGAGCTGCGTCCGGGTGCCTTGCCTCAGATGAAGGCGCTTTAGCAGCGCCGAAACACGTGTTAGGTAGCTTAGGCATCGTAGACAGGCAGTTAGAATCTTCTGATCGCCCTCTCTATTCTGGCCATTTGATCGGATTCGATTTATTTCAATATTATTTAATTTGATTTAATTTTTGGCTGGGATTTTTGTGGGGGGTGGTACTGGGATTTAGGAGTTTATTAAAGAGGGGAGGGGTGGTCCTGCCTTCATATTACCGACGTAGGGGAACCCCTCTCTCCTTCTCACAACGTTATTCTAAAGTCTCTTTTACACAATTCTGGGCTTCCTTTGGATTTAGATAGCCCATGCTCAAATCTTGAGCAAGAGATACCTTTTGCAACATTTTATGTATACAATAGTAGATCATTAGGGTACTTTGTATACAATAGTTGCCTTGTGAGTGACTCAATATCACAAGCTTGCTTCTCCTATACTTATTTTGTTCCCCTGAGTGGAGATTTTCTATATCCATTAGATGATATTATATTGTCTTATAAATTTATAGACAATCTATATAATCTCATGGTACCACTAGTGGATATATTGGCATGCCTGTCTGTCTATCGATTTTTTATCTTTATTTATTTTTTCATTTTTTTTTATTTCTACATGTTTTAATTCTATGAATAATAAAAGTTATATTTTAATTCAAGTTATATAAATTCATCTGGTGGACAGAGGGACTTCCTACCAATTATTCCAGAGATATTCTCTAGGCCCTGGAGAGCTAATTTTATAGCTCATAACTCCAAGATGTTTATATGGAGGTGAATCTCTTGGTCTGACCAAATTCCTCTGTAAACGCACACCAACCGTGACTTGAGGCATCTGACGTCATAGTGACTGCCACAGGCTGCTCTAACAGGGGACGAGGAAGTGGAATTACTAACTCCAGAATGGACTTCAATTCTTCTCTGACCTTCTTGGGGAGAACAAATTTTGATTCCCAATGGCCGCCCTGTCTTAGTCGATTCCCTAAAAACAGCTGACTTCTTCTGCAAAGTAAGGGGGAATTGTTGTATGCCGGTGTTAAAGCTATTAATTTCCCGATAATCTTTGCTTCGTCTCTCAAGGACCAACTCTGGTGCCTGAGAGATGATTTCAGATGTACAGGTAATTTGTCCCATTTGTCTTGAGGGATTCCTAGAGACATAGTCCTGGTGTTCAGTATGAAACCCAGAAAGAGGATGCTTTGAGTGGGAATTAGGACTGATTTCTGTAAATTTACTACAAATCCTAGGTCTTTTAAAAAGGAAGCAAGGTAATCCCTTTGAGAAGCAAGGACTTCCCCATCTGGGTGCATGAGCAGGATGTCGTCTAGATAGTACAGACTCATGAAACCTTTTAGTCTGACATGAGCTATCACTGATTTCATAATTCTGGAGAATGTGTATGGTGCGTTGGATAGGCCAAACACCATAACGGTCCACTGCCACACTTTTCCTTTCCACTGAAACCTGAAAAAACGCCTGTGTTTCTTGGCTATGGGGACTGAATGGAAGTCATCTTTTAGGTCTAACTTTATGCAGAAAAAAGCTTTCTGTACTAAGCCTGGAAGATCTGATAAACCCTCCATCCTGAACCTTTTCCTTTTGATGAAAGCGTTCAGAGACCTCACGTTTAGGAACGGTCTCCAGGAACCTTCTGATTTTGGGATTGGGAACAATGGGCTGACCCATCCTGTAATAGACATGTCTTTCAACTCTATCTCCCCTTGACTTAAAGCTAAGGAAAGGGAGGCATCTAGCACTGGGTTCACCTCTCTGTGGGGTGCAAATTTCTGGACTGGGAACCTTAAAAGGGGGAGTTGTAAACCCTTTTGAAAAAATCTTTAGAACCCATTTGAGGAAATATCCTTCTAATTTAGTGGCATATGAGGAGGCACACTTACTTGAATGCATGGTTTTTCTTTTGGAAGCTGAACCGCCTCTGGAATGCGCTCCTCTGTCACCGCCCGGGAGTTTGAATCTTTCACTGTAGTGGCAGTACTGGGCCTGGTGAGAGGCTTCTCGGGACGCTCCTGCAGCCCTATAGGGGCAACCCTCTGTCCAAAAGGGCTTTTTATAGCCAGGGACGGACTTCTTGAGTTCTGAAAAGGATCTCCGTGCCTTGTAACGGCCTTTAACCTCCTGAATAAACGAGGGACTGAATAGGTAAGAATCCTCCAAATTTGGGAACTCATGCGGTTTGGGGGCTAGGTTGGACAGACCTGCTGCATGGAGCCAGCGGGATCTGCGGATGTTTGATATGTAATTTAAGGATTGGCCAATAATTAGCACTGCCATGCCAGACGCTTTTAAAAGAGCCATCTTAGATACCAACAGAGATGAAGCGGAAGGTTTCTGAGCATTGCCTTCTTTTTCTGCCTTATCCAGCATCAGTAATAGTGGGCCCACAGCATCAGCAATTTTGAACTGTATATTGCGAAAAGTCTGGTCTGTGGGATCAGAGGATACGCTGCTCCCTGTGATAGATAACAGAGCAGGATCTACCTCTGGGGCCATTAAAGCCTGAATGTCTGGGATACCAATATGGTTCCTGAGGAGAAGGTCATCCTCCTTAACCAAGGGGGATCTGAAGGCTAGTTTAGCGAAATCTCTAACCTCAGAATCGTGCTCCATAGCCCATCTGGAGTGAAGTAATTTTGAAGGAAGAGTCTTTCCTAGGAGACTTACTCTGGCCATCTGAACATTGCTTAGCTTCCCTCGCTCAGTGGAAGATGCTGAACGTACCACTTCCTCAGATTCCCAGTCTATTTCTGGAGAGCCGTATCTGGAACTGGAACGGCTTTGGGAGGAAGAGTGAGCAAACGCTCTAGAAGAGGAAGGAGAGGGACTATCTAAGATTTGTCCTTTTTCTCTGGAAGGTGTTTCTGGTGCTCAAATAAAGGAAACACGCTATTCCTTTTTTGGGGTCCTGTCCCCTTAATTTTACGCTTACTCAAACGAGTAGGAGGAGAAGGAGGAGCAGAGAAGTTTTCCTCAGATGAGGAACTGGCGGAAGAGACCAGCCGCCTTCCTTTATTCTTTTTACTTAAAACTGGGACCAACTCCTCCTCAGAAGATGAAGAGGATAGATCCCTGGCAAGGAAAGCTCTCTTATGGAGCTTTCTAACATTGATGGGGCTGCCTTTAAGAGAGGCATCAACTAAATCTGTGGCAGACACATAAATCGAGTCCTCCATCAATGATGTCATTTTAAAAATCTGTTCTCTGTTTTGTTTTTTACAGACTATAGCTATCCCAATTTTAAAAATCTGAGGCAATCAGGATTCCCGCGCTCAGCACGGCTCTCCTGATTACCTGACTGGCTGAAAGGCTGTTGCTGTTCAGATGCACAGCGCAAGCCTTTTCAGCTCTGGCATTTGACTCCGGGAGGCTGCCGCATACCCACTAGCTTTGCTAGGTGGTTATGCCTCCCGGAGGACAAATACATAATGCAATGTATTAGTCTGGACTATGATAACAGCAATGTGCAGGTTCTAACAATTAGGACATATAAAATACATGGTTAAAGTAATATATTTTGTTCTAGAAAGGCCTGCAAATAATGGCAAGCTCTACCTATATTGTTGTTTGTGTTTATTTGAAGAATCATACATCTTTATAATTTCTGTAATGCGCTCTCTAAAGGTAACTCCCACCAAAAAACATTTATTAAAAACACAGTTTTTAATAAAAGAAACCCTAAAATAAAAAAATTAAACAGCTAAAACTTACCTTACTTTCCAACACCTAGGCCATGTTCTACCTCAGCCCGAGCATCCTCCGCTCATGTCACTCCCCCGATCTAAGGGGGAGGGAGGTTAGTAAGGATGGACTGAGGGGAGGACAGGGGCAAGTGAAGGAGGGGGCTGTGCCACTATTGGCTGTCTGTCACCAACATGCTGATATCATATGTCAGTTTTGCACAGAATTAAGATTAGTCACCCAGAACTGTAGTTATATTGGGGTATACTGACGTTGTGGCAGGCTTATGCAATGTATGATCATATAGTGTAACTAAACCCCCATTATCTTTTGCCTAGATTAGGTGTTTTTAATAAAACTAGCAAAATCTGTCAGCACCAAAGTAGCTGTTTAGTAGATAAGCGAGCTGGATTTTTATTTTTACAGAACTATTTGTTCTGTGGCATTTAAGTCCAGCAGGTATCTCTATTGCTAACAGCATACAAACCTGTCAAACTTTGGCTACTAACCTCACAATAGTGAGGTTATTGTTTTATATATGCTATTATTATTTAGTTTAAATATTTTGTGCCAACATGTTCTGCAAGACTGTACAATTAAAGTAATATACATACTAAAAAAATAAAAAAGGACTCATGAGAAACAATCTTTCAATTACAGTATTTTTACATAAATTAGCAGCAATATGACTTACAATCTAAAGGTAATAATGGTGAGTTGAATCAAGAGGTTACGCACCTTGGTTACACTCCCTGCTTCCTCTCCTGCAACTGTGTCATCCAATCAACTAACCCTTCACTTTAAACTATTACAGTAACCTACTTTTTTCCACGTACATGAAATACATCCTACCCTTACCTCACTTTACTCACCTCCCTCTAGACCAGTGGCTCCCAACCCATTCCTCAAGTAGCCCCTACCAGTCCAGGATTTAGGGATTACCCTGTTGTGTTTTAAGTGTTTTTTTTTTCTTTCTGAAAATGCCTTACACAAAACTGGGTAATCCCTAAACCCTGACTGGTAGATTGTACTTAGAGACTGGTTTGGGAACCACTACTCTAGAGTGTAAGCTCATTTGAGCAAGACCCTCAACACCCACTGTTCCTTGGCATCAAGCTTGTCTTGTTACAAATACATGTCTGTTAGTACACATCTTGTACAGCACTATGGAATTTGTTGGCACTTTATAAACAACAATAATAATAAAAGGGCATTTGAAGTTAAGTGTCAAAGACCTGGGGACATCCTGTATAGCTTGTAAGGCACGTAAATGAACAGTCTATAAAGGAAGGCAGAATAAAAGTGGGTTTATAAACGCAGAGTTTGAGTTTGCTGCTGAAGGTAATCAGAGTGCTGGGATAAGTCTAGAGAAAGAAGCGAAAGGCACCAAGAAATACTATATTGAAACCTGGCAGTAAAGGAAACCGATTAAAAGTACTTTATATTTGATTCATTTCTATTATAATTGTGTGTTGACTGTTCCTTTAAGGGGATTCTTTATGTATGAGGTCACTATTGTGAGTCCATGAGTATGTCCTGCTGGTCAGGGGCGGGCTGGGCCGGGGGGCAGGGAGGCAATTGCCCCCCCGGCCGCCCTAAATTCCTGTAAGGCCGGCCGCGACGGGCCGGCCCTTTAAATACTGCAGCCGCCCGAGCGCTCTGTTAAGAGCCTCAGGCGGCTGCAGCTTCTCCCCTGTAGCGTGGCCGAGCGGCACTCCGGTCCGCGGTGGCCGGCCGGCCGGAGTGATAGGAAGGTGCACACTGAGAGTTTCTGTTTCCTGTACCCGGTCGGACTGACAGGAAGGTGCACACTCAGTGTGCACCTTCCTATCACTCCGGCCGGCCGGCCACCGCGGACCGGAGTGCCGCTCGGCCACGCTACAGGGGAGGGGGTAAGAAGAGAGGGAGGAGGGGGGGTAAGAAGAGGGGGGGGGAATAGAGGGGAGGGGGGGAATAAAAAGAAGGGAGGGGGGATAAGAAGAGAGGGAGGAGGGGGAGAGAATAGAGGGAGGAGGGGGAGAGAATAGAGGGGA
>OW240915.1:203841718-203904786 GCA_933207985.1 Pelobates cultripes | reverse complement strand
AATAGAGGGGAGGGGGGAATAAAAAGAGAAGAGGGGGGGGAATAAAAAGAGGGGAGGGGGGATAAGAAGAGGGGAGGGGGGATAAGAAGAGGGGGGAGAATAGAGGGGAGGGGGGAATAAAAAGAGAAGGGGGGGAATAAAAAGAGGGGAGGGGGATAAGAAGAGGGGAGGGGGGAATAAGAAGAGGGGAGGGAGGGGAATAAGAAGAGGGGAGGAGGGGAATAAAAAGAGGGGATAGGGGGAATAAGAAGAGGGGAGGGAGGGGAATAAGAAGAGGGGAGATAAGAAAAAGAGGGGGTAAGAAGAAGAAGGGGTGAGTAAGAAAAAGATGGGGGAGTAAGAAGAAGAAGAGGAGGGAGTAAGAAAAAGAGGGGGGAGTAAGAAGAGGGAGAGGTGGAATAAGAAAAGGGGGAGGGTGGAGTAAGAAGGAGGGGAGGGCGGAGGAAGAAGGAGGGGAGATAAGAAAGAGGGGGGTAAGAAGAAGAAGAAGGGGTGAGTAAGAAAAAGAGTGGGGAGTAAGAAGAAGAAGAAGAGTGGGGGTAAGAAGAAGAAGAGGGGGTAAGAAGAAGGGGGAGTAAGAAGAAGAGGGGGAGTAAGAAGAAGAAGGGGGAGTAAGAGGAAGAAGAAGAAGGGGGTAAGAAGAAGAAGGGGAGTAAGAAGAACAGGTGGGGGAGTAAGAAGAACAGGTGGGGGAGTAAGAAGAACAGGTGGGGGAGTAAGACGACCAAGGGGGGAAGTATGAAGAACACAGGGAGGAGGGGGGTAAGACGAACACAGGGGGTGTGAGGAGAACACATAGAGGGAGGAGTGAGAAGAACACAGGGAGGGTGGAGGGGGGGATGAGAAGAGCACAGGGAGGGTGGGTGAGTGTGAGAAGAGACCGCTAGGGGAGTGGAGAGACCACTAAGGTGCAGGGGAGAGCTCTACGGGACAGAAGGGGCAGCTCTATAGAACAGGGGCCAAAACAGGGAGCTCTTTCACACTACGCGCGCGCACACACACACACACACACACACACAATGCATCCCTATACATACACAGAAACACAACCATGCTTCCCTTACACACAGAGAAACACACAATGCATCCATTACACACACAATGCATCCATTACACACACAATGCAACCCTTACACACAAAGACAATGCATCCTTTGCACACATACACAGAAACAGACAATGCAAACCCGTACACACACATGCAAACACACACACTTCTTCTCTTACATACACACAGAAACACAATGCATCTCTTACACTCAATGCACACACATACAGACACACACCTTGCATCCCTTATGCATACAAACACAGATTCACACACTGCATCCCTTACACACAACCAGAAACACATAATACATCCCTTATACACAAATACACACTGCTTCCACTACACACAAACACACTACATCACCTGCACAAACTGGTAACCCTATACACTACATACCATAAGCACACATATTAGATCCCCTACAATAACACATAACACATCCCCTACACACTCCACTCCCTGTGAGCGAACTCATGGGTGGGTGGAACTTATGAGTGGGCCTTATGGGCATACTCACCATCAGGCCCTGGGGCCCAGACCTTGTGTAAGGGGCCCCCAAAAAATTGAGCTGCTTCCAATTCTCCCAGAACATTGAATTTTGTGACCACAGTTGCAAACAGCCTCCAGAGATCCTGTTCTACACCAGACCAGTGGAGCCAAACTGCAGCCCATCATCATCCCCATCTGCTTGTAAGTAGGCAATCTAGTATATTATTAGTGACACTAATCTATAATGTACCTCACATTAAAGGGACACTATAGCTTAATGAAGTGGTTCTGGTGTCTATAGCTGGTCCCTGCAGGCTTTTTAATGTAAACACACACTGTGTGCAGCACTGGCGCTAGTTCATATGGGTGGGGCATTGTGATGTTACATGGGGGGGCAGCAAATTTTTATTTTGTCTAGGGCGGCAAAAATCCTTGCACCGGCTCTGATCCTGGGCAGGTGCACCAGTCTACTGGTGAACCACAGGAGGGGAGTGCACTGATTGCACTGCACTCTCCTCCTGTCCAGCCCCATCTTTACCGCAGTGCAAGTGCCCTCTGCCCCTAATTTACAGTGGCTCACACTCACAACAAGCAGTGCCTGGAGCCGTGAAGGAGCGGTATGGCAAAGAGCTACTGATTAGCATAACATCAATATCCGTTATAAAACCAGGAAAAGGTGGGCATGGATGGTGAACTGATTTGGTGGTGCAATGGGCCACTTGACTGGTTTTGCCCTCCAGGCCTAAGGCTGCCAGCCCTCCCCTGCTGCTGGTTGTATTGATTCTGTGACTGAATCAAAGATAACTAAAATACAAAAATTAACTAAAGGTATATAGCAATTAGAGGATTAGGAATACAAAGCTCTGATAACTATTTGGCTAGCAAAGCTGCAGAAGTAATTGTATTTACACAACTGCCTCTGTTGTTTTAAAACTATGACCTTTCCTTGTACTTAAAGGTAGACAGTTTTAAGCACTAGTCACAGACAGCTGATGGTCACTGTTACCCTGCTCTCCTTTGGGAGTTATTGGCACAAGATAAAACTTGCCATTAATCTTATCTAACATTTGAGAGAGAGAGAAAAAAAAAAACATTCCTCACATTGAATACCCTTTATGGTCGGTGTGAGCAATTCTTTCCATAGATGGGTTTACATGTATTTTACTTCATGTGTGTGTCTTTATGATTATTTTAACATATCAACACCCCCTTAATGATTTAACAATATCTTTATAGGCTCCCAGACTGATTCATCTTAATGAAATGGCCATGGTGCCATGTGCCTCCCCGCCCACCCCCCTTAACACTGCAGTTGAAACCATTTACAAGTAAAACTCTGCTATTTTAGTCAAGTGGTTGCTGAGAGACGATCTGATTAGCGCAGCGCAGTGTTTTGCCACGCAAGTGCACTATCTTCCCAAAGCTTTCCTAAAGCATTGGATTGACTGAGATCATCAGCATTGGTGATCTCACCAGAAGAGGGGGATCTTGAGCGACGTGTCTGGTGTGTTGAGGGCCAAAGGTGAGGTAATTACCCTTTCTTAAATCCTGGCAGCCTGCCCTGGTGACTGGAGCACTATAGAGTTAGGAATACACATTTATATTCCTATTGTGGTAGTGTTCCTTTAAAGGTTAGTTTGCATTAAAGGACCACTTAGTGCACCCACAACACTTCATTTTGAAAAATTAGTATGGGTGCAGTAACCCTTTAGTAAGGGCAATGTTTACATTGCAAAGTTAAACACACCTCTAGTGGCGATGTACAGGGAGTGCAGAATTATTAGGCAAGTTGTATTTTTGAGGATTAATTTTATTATTGAACAACAACCATGTTCTCAATGAACCCAAAAAACTCATTAATATCAAAGCTGAATATTTTTGGAAGTAGTTTTTAGTTTGTTTTAGTTATAGCTATGTTAGGGGGATATCTGTGTGTGCAGGTGACTATTACTGTGCATAATTATTAGGCAACTTAACAAAAAACAAATATATACCCATTTCAATTATTTATTATTACCAGTGAAACCAATATAACATCTCAACATTCAAATATACATTTCTGACATTCAAAAACAAAACAAAAACAAATCAGTGACCAATATAGCCACCTTTCTTTGCAAGGACACTCAAAAGCCTGCCATCCATGGATTCTGTCAGTGTTTTGATCTGTTCACCATCAACATTGCGTGCAGCAGCAACCACAGTCACCCAGACACTGTTCAGAGAGGTGTACTGTTTTCCCTCCTTGTAAATCTCACATTTGATGATAGACCACAGGTTCTCAATGGGGTTCAGATCAGGTGAACAAGGAGGCCATGTCATTAGATTTTCTTCTTTTATACCCTTTCTTGCCAGCCACGCTGTGGAGTACTTGGACGCGTGTGATGGAGCATTGTCCTGCACGAAAATCATGTTTTTCTTGAAGGATGCAGACCTCTTCCTGTACCACTGCTTGAAGAAGGTGTCTTCCAGGAACTGGCAGTAGGACTGGGAGTTGAGCTTGACTCCATCCTCAACCCGAAAAGGCCCCACAAGCTCATCTTTGATGATACCAGCCCAAACCAGTACTCCACCTCCACCTTGCTGGCGCCTGAGTCGGACTGGAGCTCTCTGCCCTTTACCAATCCAGCCACGGGCCCATCCATCTGGCCCATCAAGACTCACTCTCATTTCATCAGTCCATAAACCTTAGAAAAATCAGTCTTGAGATATTTCTTGGCCCAGTCTTGACGTTTCAGCTTGTGTGTCTTGTTCAGTGGTGGTCGTCTTTCAGCCTTTCTTACCTTGGCCATGTCTCTGAGTATTGCACACCTTGTGCTTTTTTAGCACTCCAGTGATGTTGCAGTTCTGAAATATGGCCAAACTGGTGGCAAGTGGCATCGTGGCAGCTGCACGCTTGACTTTTCTCAGTTCATGGGCAGTTATTTTGTGCCTTGGTTTTTCCACACGCTTCTTGCGACCCTGTTGACTATTTTGAATGAAACGCTTGATTGTTCGATGATCACGCTTCAGAAGCTTTGCAATTTTAAGAGTGCTGCATCCTTCTGCAAGATATCTCACTATTTTTGACTTTTCTGAGCCTGTCAAGTCCTTCTTTTGACCCATTCTGCCAAAGGAAAGGAAGTTGCCTAATAATTATGCACACCTGATATAGGGTGTTGATGTCATTAGACCATACCCCTTCTCATTACAGAGATGCACATCACCTAATATGCTTAATTGGTAGTAGGCTTTCGAGCCTATACAGCTTGGAGTAAGACAACATGCATAAAGAGGATGATGTGGTCAAAATACTCATTTGCCTAATAATTCTGCACTCCCTGTATTCAGACAGCCACTGCCAGCACTTCACGTGCGACTTCGTCAGTGAAACTCAGTCATGTGACCAAATGTAGCTAATAGAAAAGTATTGAATTCAATGCTTTCCTAAGAGAAGCATTCGACTGGACGCACACAGGAGGATGGGGGGGGAAGAGGGGGAAAGAAAGAGGGGGAAAGAGGGGGAGAAAGAGGGGGAAAGAGGGAGGAGGGAAGAGAGGGAAAGAGGGGGGGGAGGGAAGAGAGGGAAAGAGGGGGGAGGGGGAGGGAAGAGGGAGGGGAGCCCCATGGATCAGTTTCACACCAGGGCCCCATGGATTGTGTGAAGGCCACTGGACACATGGAAAGGCTACAGGGGTGCAATGAGACACATGGAGCAGCTGGCGGGAGAATAAATCACATGGAGACACATGGAGGGGCTGGGGGTGAGGAGAATGAGACATGTGGAGCAGCTGGGAAGAGGGAATGAAACACATGGAGAGGCTAGGAAGAGGAATTAAACATGTGGAGTAGCTAGTGAGAGAATGAAACACACAAAGGTGGATGAGCTGGGGAAAGGCAATAAGACATGTGAAATGAGATAAATGGAGGGGAATGATACACTGAGAATTTGGGGGGATAATAAGACACACGGAGAGGCTGGGGGTGAGCATGAGACACATGGGGGACGCAGGGCAATTTTCCAGTGGTTTCTAGTTATGCTTCTGGATACACTCATGGCACTTGCTGTGTACATGCATCGCGGGCCTGATGCGCTTCTATGGGGAGCATTGGATGATTCACATGAAAAACTACACCTCAACAATGAAGTTGCGGGAGGTGGTTTGGCAGCAGCACTGAAGAAGTCTCGGTGCTGGAAAAAAGTAAAAAATGTTAATGCACAATAGGAGGGGCACTAAATCTAACTAGGGCATCATAGCCTTAAAAACACAGGTTCGTATTGCTTCCATTATGTTCTTTAAAAAAAAAAAAAAAAAAGTATATATATACACACACACAGCATTAGAAATGTTTATGTAATGTAACATGACGGTATGTCTGGAAGGTATAATCTATGTGAATTAGTGAAGAAAAAAAAAATTACTTGTGTAAGTCTGGCTAGGTGACATTTAATATAAGAGGACCAAATTAAACATAAGTGAAGTTCTAAATTGTGAAGACAACAACTAAAACACTAGCTAAATATTTTAATATTAATTTGTATTTTATGTATTTGGGCAGTGGAGTGTCCCTTTAATGCTATGTATTTATTTATAAAATGTCTTAGCAGGAAGGACACATTGAGAGTATACTTATTTTCAAGTATGTCCTTGAGAGCACATACAAATGCATTGTTACATATGTAATAGGAGATATATATAGCATAACAATGAGTACACTTGCCTTTGTTTAAGGTGGATAGATGTAGATGTTGTGAAGGATAAGCCAGTTGTATTTTGTATTTAGACAAGCCTTAATATTCATGATCCAATTAATAAGTCTATGTGTATAAGGGTCTGGTATGAAAAGGGGGTGGTAATTCGGGTGACCAATCTCCATGCTGCCATTTAACGATATTCCACTGCCCACCACAACAAGTTAAAAGCCCTCCCCTTGTAACCCCGCCCAGACTTTCTATGGATGTCCAATCAAAGACTGTTGAATGGGTAAGGCAGTGGCTGAGTGACAGGCAACAGAGGGTTGTAGTAAATTAAGTATATTCAAAGCATGGGCTTGTCACCAGTGGGGTACCTCAGGGATCTGTACTTGGACCCATTCTCTTTAATATTTGTATTAGTGATAAAGGTCTTGATAAGGTATGTCTTTTTGCTGATACTAAGATATGTAACAGGGTTGATGTTCAAGGAGTGAGAAGTCAAATGGCAACCGATTTAGGTAAACTAGAAAAATGGTCAGAGCTGTGGCAAATGACATTTAATGGACGTAAAAACCCAAGGGCAGAGTACAGAATATTTGATAGAGTCCTAACCTCAACATCTGAGGAAAGGGATTTAGGGGTGATTATTTCTGATGACTTAAAAGGTAGGCAGACAATGTAATAGAGCAGCAAGAAATGCTAGCAGAATGCTTGGTTGTATAGGGAGAGGTATTAGCAGTAGAAAGAGGGAAGTGCTCATGCCATTGTACAGAACACTGGTGAGATTTCACTTGGAGTATTGTACGCAGTACTGGAGACCGTATCTCCATAAGAATATTGATACTTTAGAAAGAGTTCAGAGAGGGGCTACTAAACTGGTTCAACCTTACAAAGAAAGGTTAAAAGGATCTTAACATGTATAGCTTGGAGCAAAAACGAGACCGGGATAGGATAGGTGTTCATTTAAAATACATAAAAAAAAGGGAATCAACACAGCAAAGAAGGAGACCATTTAAAAAAAGAAAAAAAAAAAAAAAAGAAAAACTACCGCAAGAGAACAGTTTTAAATTAGAGGTGCAAAGGTTTAAAAATATCAGGAAGTATTACTTTACTGAGATGGTAGTGGATGCATGGAATAGCCTTCCGGCTGAAGTGATAGAGGTTAACACAGTAAAGGAGTTTAAGCATGCGTGGGATAGGCCTAAGGCTATCCTAGCTATAAGAGAAGGCCAGGGAATGAAAGTATTTCGAAAACTGGGCAGACTAGATGGGCCAATTGGTTCTTATCTGCCATTGTATTCTATGTTTCTATGAAAGCCAGGAGGTGTAACGAGGTTAATTTATAAAAATGCCAATTCATATGGACATCTGCATGGTTTGTAAAATTAAAAAAAAAAAAAATACATTATAAAGTGCCAACAAATACCCCAGCGCTTTACAATTGGAGTTCAACATAAAGCAAGCTAAAGTACTTTAGGGTTCTGGAGTGTCCCTTTTAGATGGTCTGTGAAGTCACAATTGAAGTGAGATTACAAATGAGCATACAGACAAATGTGGATTTACATTGAAGTAGGTAAGAATCTGTAAAGAAGCTGGAGACAGGAGGAGAAGGACATGTAGGACAAAGAATATACATGATAGGACCACTAACCTTACTAATGTTAAAGAGGGAAGTGCTCATGCCATTATACAGAACACTGGTGAGACCTCACTTGGAGTATTGTACACAGTACTGGAGACCGTATCTTCAGAAGGATATTGATACCTTAGAGAGAGTTCAGAGAAGGGCTACTAAACTGGTTCATGGATTGCAGGATAAAACTTACCAGGAAAGGTTAAAGGATCTTAACATGCATAGCTTGGAGGAAAGACGAGACAGGGGGGATATGATAGAAACATTTAAATACATAAAGGGAATCAACACAGTAAAGGAGGAGTCTATATTTAAAAGAAGAAAAACTACCACAACAAGAGGACAGTCTTAAATTAGAGGGACAAAAGGTTTAAAAATAATATCAGGAAGTATTACTTTACTGAGAGGGTAGTGGATGCATGGAATAGCCTTCCAGCTGAAGTGGTAGAGGTTAACACAGTAAAGGAGTTTAAGCATGCGTGGGATAGGCATAAGGCTATCCTAACTATAAGACAAGGCTAGGGACTAATGAAAGTATTTAGAAAATTGGGCAGACTAGATGGGCCGAATGGTTCTTATCTGCCGTCACATTCTATGTTTCTATGTTTCTATGTTAAAATTAAACTTTAAATAGAAGGTTTATTACGTCTGCAAGTGTTATAAATGGTCCATGTTTATAGGACATTACCCTTTGGCCTTTGAAATGATTCTGCACTATCTGCCCTCCGCCTTGATTTTCAATGTCAAAACACAATGCGATCTTATGGGTACCGTTGATTTAAGTTTTCCAAGGGCTGTTGGAAGACTGAACATTAACATTGCCATACGCAAACAGATTAAACCTTTGCTAAGCAGAATTTGTTCTTTAAATTTGACACCATGTGCTACACAAAACCTACAGAGTTAATGGATTTACCTAAAAACTGTGTGGAACAAATGTAAAAAAAAAAAGAAAGAAAAAAAAAAAAAAAAAAAAAAAGAAAAAACCAACCACACACCTCAGATAAACATCAGTACAATATAAAGCAACTTAGTTTGTCCTTGATTAACTCCTAAGGAACATTGACCAGCATACTGCTCCTTTGAGATTGATAGACTAACAGTAAAAACTTATCCTAGAATTGATGTGCAGTTAACACAAATCCTGTTTAAACTCAGTTATATAAAAAAAAAAAAAAAAAAAAAAAAAAAAAAAAAAAAAAAAAAAAAAAAAAAAAAAAAAAAAAAACACAGATTAAGCAACAAATGTTAATGACCTCCTTGACAACACCGATTTATGCATCTACGCAATTGTAACTTGGGTAGCTAAAAATTACACTCCCAGGTCCAAAACACTGCAGTGTCAGTGTTTGAGCGCTGTCCCACAGCACCATGAGCCCACCCTCATCAGCTGGAGAAGTCATATTAAAGAAGCTTCATAAATGGCATGAGAATGCATTGAGAGACTGAGCTCTGCGGTATCCTGTATCTTGAATAATAATTAACCCTTTGGTATATATATCGCTTAACATACAAGGAAGTGAAACTGTATTATAAAATATTTCCACCTAAGAGGTTGTGCTTTGTGTGCCAGGAATTCTATAGATTTGTAAAACCGTGTTATGAAACTAGAGTAATCAAATCTAGCTCCAAGGTGGAGGGTTTTGTGATAAAAATTAGGCATTTTACAAGGTGTTTAGAATTCCCATCGGGAGAGATTTTGTAAAGTGCAGGACATTTGCACACATTTTATAATTATTTTTTTTTTTTTTAATTTGTCTCTTTGCATCCTGTAATTTGAATGTATACCAGGCAACACATTCAATTTTATGTCATCTTTCCACCAGAAAAGTGTACTGCTTTATCCAAGTTTTGCAAATTTCTTTGGAGAAAAAAAAAATAAAAAAAAACCCCACACAAACTAGTCACTTTTCATGATACTTTGATAGATCACATTTAGAATAAATTTTTTTGTAAATTTTTTTTTTTTTTTTTTTAACAGGATTTTTATTTAAATGTTCATTACTTTTCTTCCTGGTTTATAATTACTTCTCTGTAAACTTCCCACAATTCCAATGAAATATCTACTCCAGCTCCCAGCACTTCTTAAAGCAAAGTTCACTTTTAGCATGATTATTGCTGTTCCCCTACAGTGAAGTGTAAATGGATACATTTCCAAACAAGATCTGCAAAATGTTAATCTAAAAATATGACAAAGTTCTAAATGCCAAAAAAAAAAAAAAAGTTGCCTCACTGTAAATAATTCACAAATGGAGGTTCTGTAAAGCAGAGTTCTGTAATAGTGGAGTGCTCACAGCCTTTGTTCGGGGGGGGCGGGAGGGGGCTAGGCCTCTAACATGGTGTTGAACAACCATCACTTTGTTGTTTGCCAGCAATTGCAGAACACATGTATGAGATTTAACATGATATTCACTCACTCAAGTGAGAACTGCCTTTAAAATCTAAAAGTGAATTTCCAAATTAAGACCAAAATGGTAAAACTGGAAAGATTTTCAGCGATGCTTCCAGGTCAATGATTTGGCCTTAAAATCTAAATTTCATTTTGAATTCTTGACAATTCTATCTTTGATTATCCCAATGGCATCAAAGATCAAGTTCGCAAAATTAAACAAACTGGGTGGAAGGTTATCCAAAAGGTTACCAATCAATGAAAATTAGTCCATAGTCTAGAAGATAACCTCTGAGCCTTTCAAAAGCACATAATTAAACATTCAACATGTAGATCTGTAATAAAAATCAACAAAATACAATGCAACCAATGGATATTTTATTACATTTTAATACAAGTGAAATGAATAGATCTTAACTGCTATAAAGCAATATATAATGAATAAATAATATGCATGGAAATCCTTGTCTACCGTTACATAACACTGGCTAGTATTTAGAATACTTAAAAATAAATCCAGTGACATTTAGACAAATGTCCATAAAAATGCTGTATTTTCTTCCCTTGTATGA
Source organism: Pelobates cultripes (assembly GCA_933207985.1). Taxonomy (NCBI): domain Eukaryota; kingdom Metazoa; phylum Chordata; class Amphibia; order Anura; family Pelobatidae; genus Pelobates; species Pelobates cultripes. Next base: position 203,893,977 of record OW240915.1, on the reverse strand, counting down.
AATTGTTCAAGTATAAAAAGCCATTACAGTGTAAAATATTCAACTTTTAAGTCAAGAATAAAAATTGCCAAGTATTGCAGTTTTACAAGTCATTGTATTTGTATAAAGCAGCACTTCTCTAATAAAAAGAAAAAAAAATATTACTCTACATACAAATGAAATGTATAGTATACTGCTTTAAGAGGTCATTAGAAAAAACACCATGGCATAAATGTGCTGCTCATGTAAAATCCTAAGTGTTAAGGTAGGGATATACAGTGCACATACAGAATTTAAATAAATCCAAGTCAATATTTTAGTTCAATAGGTTGCTATTTAATTTACTAAATCTAAACTTACTTAAATAATTTATAACATGAGATGAATACATAGTGTGTTGCATCTAAAGTTCCCTTCTTCAGAGCACACTGTAGTAAAACTTTCAAAATAAATAAATACATTTCTTTTCAGTAACATTACAGTTAAGGCACAGTAAAGACCAGTTAACCCTTGAAGAACTGCAACTCAAATTCATGTACTGCATAATTAATCGATTCTTCTATTTAAATACTTTGAAAGGAAAATAGAAAAAGGAAAGAAAAGAAAGGAGAGGAAAATTCAAGTTTAGGGGAAACTAATACAAAAGTTCTCCTTTAATGCCCAAATTAGGGACATGTGTTCATAGGTATTGGCTAACAGTTCTTAAAGGGTTAACCATAGCATGTATCTTTCCCCTGGTTATTCACAAGCTATGAATAGGTATAATAAAATAGAAGGCTGTTGTAGTAAGGGGCTGATCCTATTTCAGAATCAGAATAGCTGACACCAGCAATTATAGTTTCCCAAAAGCGAAACAGGATGGGGAAAGGGATTACAATGTGACAAGCTCATCAAGTAAGCACAAGTGATGTGTTCTTTCCAGAACGGTCTGTGTTATTGATTGTCTGTACAGCTGTTGCACCCGTTAATTCCACATCACTTGCTCCACAGTTCCACTCATCTAGAGTACAGATGAGAAAAAATACACTTTGGTGCCGCCTGTCCATCATGTGACCAGTGGGCTATGTGCCTCCAATAGGTCAGTGTTACCTTGTTTCTCACCAACATAAGATTAATTTAGTCATAATAAGGAGACATGACAATCTGCCTTAAAGATTACTTCATTTGGGCTACATATTGCTAACCAATATCCCTGGTTTAAACATCGTAAAATAAAGCAATGAAAAAAAAAAAAAAAGTAGTGTGTACCCCCTCCCAGCTTAGCAAAAGGCAGTTTCTTTCCCTGATATAGAAATGTCTGTATAGATATCAAGTCTGACTGTTTCAGTAACACACGCCATGTTAGTTTCTTCTTGATATATGCCTGAAACACCCTTCTAATATTACTCTGATGTGTACTACATAGAGAAGCTGGAATAAAAGTTCTTGGGTTTTTTTCCCCTCTTTGAAACCATAGCTTGTTTTTTTCCTTCACACCATTTAGCCTAATTCGGTATTGTCTCGTGTATTGAAACTGGAAGGCTGAAAACACGAAGGAAAAAAAAAATAAAAGAAATTGATAACTTCATAGTTTAAGCATTACTGCATGCGGTCAGCCTGCAGCTGCTGTGGCTGGTATTGGCCAAAGGCCGCAGCTGCTGCAGCAGCAGTTCCAGGTGCTGCAGAGGCAAGTGGCTGTTGAACTGCATAGCCATAACCTGCAGTGGTAACATATCCGGTTGCAGCTGGGGAGGCAGCATATGGGTATTGATCATAGGCAGCTGCAGCAGCAGCCGAGTACTGTGCGTAGGCGGCTCCGGTGTAATCAATGTACGGACTTGTAGAGGCAGCGGCAGCTGCTGGCTGGACATGTGGAATCATAACTCCCGGCTGCACAAACGCATGTGGATAAACGTAATGTGCAGGAATTCTGTAGGAAGGAAAGAAAACAGAAAAACAAGGAGTAAGACATATGAACAAAATTTCAAACAGTTAACCCAGTTTATTATATGTATAGGGTTGCCACAATATCAAGACTACGGAAGACCTAATAAAAATATATATAAAATACTAAACTATGAAAAGTAACCTGCATATGAATTACTTGCATATTATTCATGCTTATACTGAAGATAAGATTTTCCAAAAGGTTTAGTTCATTTTATATTAGAAGATGGTTGTCAACATCTGCCTAGTTTACTAAAGAATAGTTAAGTGCAGTGTGATAACCTGACCCACTAACCCCATTGGATTCCATGTATTAAAAAGTGTGATAAATTATATAGGCATCATAATTTTCTTGAATATCATGGCAACCCCTACAAGAATTACTCCACAGACTCGGCACACATTAATCTCTGCAACTTAAGTCACCCTTAATATAAAACTAGAAATGCAGGCGGCAAAACTTATAAAGTGGTGGAAGGCACAGCAGAGTCACACATTCAAAAACAGTGCAAAACACATGAGGCTGTAGTGTTGAAGCTTTACAGATGCTATGCCACACCATAGCATTAGGTCTAAAACAAAAAAAAATAAAGTGTGCATCACACGGTTACAAGGATGAAAAAATAAAATTTAAATGAAAACTTATATCAAATGGTTTTAAATACCAGTCAACTAAACTTCCAGTTTCGACTCAGCAGGATTGCTTCTCAGCCAAACATGTAAAAGTATTTGAGGGCGTTTTAAAAAGACCTAGAGTTAGACAAAGATACCTATGTAGTTCATTGCATAGACAATAGAGCCATTAAACATGGGATTGGGCTCATTTGTATGACACCCTTCCTAAAACCAAGAAAAAAAAAAAAAATAGAAAAAAAAATATATATCTCTCGGTCTCTCTCCAAGATGTGTCCATCTGAATTGGAGAAATCAGGTTTCTGGCCTGATTTATTAATAAGACATGCAATAGCGCCTCACTGATTAAATTGTTTATAGAGAGAGTCCTCACAATATTTGAGATGGCAGGATGAAAATACATGTATGTCATGAAATCATTCACACAAATTGTCTGGGTGATAAGTTTTAGGTCATTGATAAACTTTGATTTACGAAATAAAAAAAAAAAAAAAATAAAAAAGCTTAATAAGTTAATTTATGCCTATATTAAGCATTGTTCAGGTTTCCATTGCCTATATTGTAAACTGCTGAGTGTGGGGGACAACACACCAAAAGTCACACACTCAGAGAACGATATGTGCACAAACTGTCATGCCCATCATGTTACACCTATGTGTTAAAATGAAAAACTTGTAGCCAGTAGGCCACTCCGCGCCAAAGGGGCTGATTACAAGACCACCCTTTAAGAAGCAAGCCATATACTCTGGATACCACAGACTCCTCCAAACTCCAGTTGCACTTAAAGTGATTGACAGGTCGAGCTGCATTTGGACTATTTTTGACCTGACACATGAGAAGGCCCAAGAGTGCTGAATGTCTTTATATGGTTAAAGTGAACCATGATTCATCATGAAGGGCAAATATGTAACCAAGATAAACTGTGTCCACATTCAAAATAAATATATATATATATTTATTTATTTATTTTTTCTCCTCTCCTACAAAACAAAAAAAAAACAAAAAAAAAAAACAAACATGCAAACCTTAAAACTGTTATAGTATTTTAACAGATCTACTAAGTTTGCTATACACAACACAAACAAGAGCCATAGGAACACAGACACTGCATTTCCAGGGTACATGAGGTCATTAGAACTATAAAATTAAAAAGCCCCATCACAAGTAATTTACCTCTTTGAACAAGTTTGGATTTTACTTCTAGATTCCAAAAGTTTAAAATAGCAACAACCAAATAAGACAAGTTACTATTTGTGTAAGTTTTGTTGCAGTCTAAAAACATAAGGCCATGAGAGATGTCTGTGATGAGACCATTAACCATATGTGCACACAAAATAGATCAGACAGTGTTTTTCCACCAATGTGAGAACTAATCAGAAACCTAAATTAATTTTTAGTCCACAATAAAATTTGAAAGTCACACTACAGTGAGTAACAGGCTTAAAAATACACACACAAAAAAAAAAAAAAAAAAAGTATATATATTCAAATGTGTTCTTTCAACTTGCAAACTACCTAAATGTATGAATCAGCTAGTTCATCAGTAAGATAAGAGCACTAATGAAGATAGACGGTTCTAATTATAGAGTTTTATACTAATGCAGCACCTCAAATTGAAAATATTTTATTTGATTCAATATCAAATTGGTAGAGATTTCTCCAGAGAAATATTTACAGCTAGACATTGGGTTTTGCGACAGTTATGGTCTAGTGAAAACCGCCATGTCACATGTTTTACAGTAAATATGTATGCAGTTTACAGATTAGCCAGTGGGGATGTACCCTAAATTGGTAGTATCACCGTATTTTTACTAGAATACTGCACTTTGAGATAGAATACCTTTAGCACAATGAAGAGATGGGAAAAAGGGTAGTTAGAAAGCCTGAGGAGCTTATTAAAATAAATGGAAATCCATTGTGAATAGCATGCAAGCTGAAGAGACAACACAAAATGGCACACCAAAATGTATCAAGTCACTACAACGTGTTAAAGTCACAAGCGCTATTAAAAAAAAAAAAAAAAAAAAAAAAAAAAAAAAAAAAAAGATCCACATGGCAAAAGTCACTCCTCAAATACACCCACAATTTTTTTTTATTTTTTCAAAAAGAAAGAAATCCAAACAAAAAAAAAAAAAAAAAAAAAAAAAAAAAAAAAAAAAAAAAAAAAAAAACTCAAGGCTCCCTCCCAACACCCAAAGCCACAATTAGGGGTCACTACAGCTTGTCACCAACAAAATATAAAACCACGCAGTTTAGCTATGAAAACCACTTCATTACTGTAAAAATAAAAAATGCACACAGGTCTAGGAGCTAGAAAGAACAAAATAAAAACCGAACATACATGCATCTTTAATCACCATTTAGCTTGTTTTCTGAGTCTACTGGTAAGATTAATTCCAAACAGAACTACTCCATCTTATCAAATCCTTGTCAGTTATCTTAACTGTAAACGACCCCTGTCAGATTAGAAAGAGATAGATAACATTGAGTCACACCAGAAATGGTAGGGGTACACCATGATCCACACAGTGTCCTTCGCAGGGACATCAAGTAATGTGAAGATACTGAGCTATTGTAAGATGTGTCATAAAGTGCCAATAAAAGGGGCAACTATCAATGTACTAAGGAAGATTGAAGGGGCTAGCCACCATAAGAACTGTATAAAGATTAGATATTGGGATTTAGTCAAGTCTGGTTCTGTTGATACAGAGGGCCAGTTGACAGTGTTTCACAGTAGGGAATGCACACAAAAACCCATAATACATCATTTTTAAAGAGTAAAAGTTCACTTGGACCTGGAAACAAGATCACCTGCATGATATATTAGTCATTTCTAAAGTTAGACAAATTAGAAGTTGTTTACGTGTACCCCCCCACCCCCCTCCATAGTATACTATTAGAAATATCAAGGACGTGCACATTGATTACACAATGCAGCTGTACATCACATATTTGCAGTAAGAGTAGAGAGCATAGGGTTCATAAATACTTACCCAAAAGGCCTTTGGATAAGTGCTGGGTGAATTTGTTGTACTCCAAATGCAAAACCTACAAAAAACAAAAACAAAGATATGCAAGGATTTATTTTGGTTCCCTGATGTTTAGCTATATACTTTGTTTAATCTTTTATGTGCGATTCTAACACACTGTCCCAGTAAGCCCAAGCAGTAGTTCTATGTACTCTTACGTGAGCAGCTTTGTTAATGGCATTTCTGTATACAGGCTATACCAGAGGCAGGTTTTATAAGCCCAATGGCAACAAATTGGTGCTATACAAGTGGCAATACAGCCATGGACAGTCTTACATTAGACTGCTATGAAGATCTTGTAAATGACGACGCTGTATTCACAGGAGATACACCATTACAGAGAATCTTGCACCGAATTATAACTTTAAAGGGTGATGGTCTCAGCCAACATGGTATATAGAAATCATACAAAGTTAGTATAACACTTATGTTGGGGGGAGGGGGCTAGGAAAGGAGTTCACATGCAACTCGTGTACCTGGTTGCATTATTCGTGGCTTTGCTCCCAGATATGCAAGATTCACGTTAGCTTTTCTGCCGTCAATGATTGGATTTGGGTCTTTGCAAGCCCTCTCAGCAGCACTCCTATCAGCCATGGTGACCTGCAGATTAAACACAGATTATTAATCCATATTTGCACAATTTTTAATGTTTAAAAATTTGTGTTCTACACAGCGAGCAATATCAAAACTTCTTGAGTTTAAAGATTTTCCATGAGAACGATCACACATATGAGCTGAGCCCTGGCAGCTCTGTTACACATCTCTGCTTTCTGGAACACTGTACATTAGCCAGCAATACTGTTAAATCCATAGCTCAGATATACAATGGTTTTATTTTGCCAATGTTTAGATGGTGTAACCTTATGAAATGAAAGGATTTAACGCTCACTGAAAACATGAGAAGACAAGATTCCTGCATATATAGGGATATGAACCATGGATGTAACTATATTAAAAAAATAAAAATGTTAAAAAATAAGCAGAGAGCTCTGGAATTAAGATAAAAGAAAACCATTATTTGTGAATACATGAATTAAATTTTTTTTTGTCTGGAAGCCAAAAACCACACTATAGTACAACACACCCGAGAGTTGTAAAAAAATGTTTAAAATATATATTTTTTTCAAATTAGGCTGAAGAATAAACTGTACATAAAGCAGAGGCAGACAGATTTTAAAGTGAGTCTATAGCACGGTTATATCAATGTTTTAAGGTTGAGGAAGATTTGAACTTGTACAGCAGTTCAAAGTTACCTTATCAAATGAAAGGCTCACAGGAGGAGTCTCAGGTAATGGATTGGGTCCACGAGCATGCAGAGAGGCAGGAGTTTCCCTGTTATTGTTGTAAGCAGCTCCTGGGATATGCAAGTGAGGGGGTGGGGGATTCACGCTGGGCTGCTTTCCATATTCTACGACTAGTTTCTGTTAGACCTGGGGCTGTTCTCAGGACTGATCCACCTGCTTTCTCCCTAGCCTCATCAAGCCATATCCCGGATTTAGTATAGAGACCAGTTGGTCTCACGTGACCCTGTACCCATACAGGTAGCAGTTTATTTTAACCCTTACACTGCCTCTTGCTATATGCAACGTGAAAGCCCAACATAAAATGGAGCCATTGATTTCCTCGGCAATATTATTTTAGCCAACCCCGCAGCTGACTCCCTAAAAAGTTACTTTGAGGCACACTTTTTCCTTTTTAAAAACATTATTTTACTAAAATGAAACAAAACCCAAACCTGCTTACAATTTCGACATCAAGTCTAGCTTTAATGCAAATACATTTTTTTTTAATAAACAGCCGTATGTTATCACACAGGTTAGAACAGCCTGCACCTTACTAGGATTTCAGTTTAACAAGTGTAATGTTAAATCGCAAACTCAAACTGCTTGCAGTTTAACTTACACGAGCTCAGGTTTTTCTTTTTATCAGCAACTGTATATGACATTCAGAAACGCAAGAAATTAAACAAGGTAAGCCCTACGCAGTGAAGGACAGCTCCGGCGGTCAAAGCGTTAACCTAACAGACTCCGGACACTTCCTAGTTACAGAGTAGCGTCTGTTCGTTCTAGAATGAGAATCTCTAAAATAAACTCCCACACTGGAAGAACAAGTGAAAGAAAGGAAAGCTGGGAAGGATCATTAGCTGCTAAAGGGTTAGTGAGTACAGATGGGCTTAGTAAACAGAATTAGTTTATATATAGACTACTGCTGCATTCCCAAAACACTGCCTACCTCATGGAAGAATAAGCCAAGGAATATAGATTTTAAAAGAACAACTTACAAAGCCATAGCCCCTGGACTTGCCAGTCTGTCTGTCGGTGATAACTACAGCCTCCTCTATGTCCCCAAACACCTCGAAGTACTTCCTGAGGCTGGAGTCCGTGGTGTGATAGGGCAGCCCCCCAACGAAGATCTTGGTGTAGGTGGTGTCCTTCTGGGTGGTGTGCATGTTCACAGAGAGGTGTGACCCCGGGCCAGGCTCCTGCACCGCTCACACTCACCTCGCAGTCCCCCACCGAGAGTAGGGCAGACACATACAGAGAGCCCCACTGCTGGGTCTGGATCAGGACAGCCGGGGGAGGAGGAGAGGCTGTGGAGGTGCTGTGAGGTAGATGGCTGGCTGGGATGGTGGGATGGACTGTGACCCGTCCAATGCTGCCCGCTGACTGCTCTGCTCCCTCTTGTCTTTGCGTTAAGAGTGTGGCTGGAGACTCCGCCCTCTCAGGGGGCGGGATGAGGCGATTGGCTGCCGTGGTACCTGCTTGCCAGTCGCCCAGGCGAACAGCTGCTCCGAACAGCTGGAGACCTGACCCCCCCTCCTCCACACCCCCCTCCTCCCCCGGGCAGTGCGCTCTGGTTTCCCGCAGCGCGTGTGGGGAGACGTTGCGGCCGCTGGAGCTCTCTGTGTGAGGCACTAACACTCCTCCCCTCCTCCCAAACTAGAGCTAACCTCACCTCACTGACTGACTGGGCGGGAGGGGAGCTGGGACTTCATGGGCTTTTTATACTCGGCATCCCACGTATCGGCATGTGAAATGGGCCCATACTACCAGACCATGCCACACTAATGGAGGGCAAACCCAGCTAGTACTTCAGTAAAACATTAGTAAACTATTACTCCTTGTTAGTCATACACTCTGGGAACGAAAACACCCTGCTTACCGAAAAGTCTACATACTTAACAGGTTGCTTTCCTCTCTAACATTCTGTCTACCTACCTAATATTCTACCTGCTTATCATTCTCTCTATCTACAAAACATTCTATATACCTGTCTAACATTCTGTCTACCTACCTAATATTCTATCTGCTTATCATTCTCTCTATCTACATAACATTCTATATACCTGTCTAACATTCTGTCTACCTACCTAATATTCTACCTGCTTATCATTCTCTCTATCTACATTATATTCTATATACCTGTCTAACATTCTGTCTACCTACCTAATATTCTATCTGCCCATCATTCTCTCTATCTACATTATATTCTATATACCCATCTAACATTCTGTCTACCTACCTAATATTCTACGTGCTTATCATTCTCTCTAGCTACATTATATTCTATATACCCATCTAACATTCTGTCTACCTAGCTAATATTCTACCTGCTTAGCATTCTCTCTATCTACATAATATTCTATATACCTGTCTAACATTCTGTCTACCTAGCTAATATTCTACCTGCTTAGCATTCTCTCTATCTACATAATATTCTATATAGCTGTCTAACATTCTGTCTACCTACCTAATATTCTACCTGTTTATCATTCTCTCTATCTACATAATATTCTATATACCTGTCTAACATTCTGTCTACCTATCTAATATTCTATCTGCTTAGCATTCTCTCTATCTACATAATATTCTATATACCTGTCTAACATTCTGTCTACCTACCTAATATTCTATCTGCTTATCATTCTCTCTATCTACATAATATTCTATATACCTGTCTAACATTCTGTCTACCTACCTAATATTCTACCTGCTTATCATTCTCTCTATCTACATTATATTCTATATACCTGTCTAACATTCTGTCTACCTACCTAATATTCTACCTGCTTATAATTCTCTCTATCTACATTATATTCTATATACCTCTCTAACATTCTGTCTACCTACCTAATATTCTATCTGCCCATCATTCTCTCTATCTACATTATATTCTATATACCCATCTAACATTCTGTCTACCTACCTAATATTCTACGTGCTTATCATTCTCTCTAGCTACATTATATTCTATATACCCATCTAACATTCTGTCTACCTAGCTAATATTCTACCTGCTTAGCATTCTCTCTATCTACATAATATTCTATATACCTGTCTAACATTCTGTCTACCTAGCTAATATTCTACCTGCTTAGCATTCTCTCTATCTACATAATATTCTATATAGCTGTCTAACATTCTGTCTACCTACCTAATATTCTACCTGTTTATCATTCTCTCTATCTACATAATATTCTATATACCTGTCTAACATTCTGTCTACCTATCTAATATTCTATCTGCTTATCATTCTCTCTAGCTACATTATATTCTATATACCCATCTAACATTCTGTCTACCTAGCTAATATTCTACCTGCTTAGCATTCTCTCTATCTACATAATATTCTATATACCTGTCTAACATTCTGTCTACCTACCTAATATTCTACCTGCTTAGCATTCTCTCTATCTACATTATATTCTATATACCTGTCTAACATTCTGTCTACCTACCTAATATTCTATCTGCCCATCATTCTCTCTATCTACATTATATTCTATATACCCATCTAACATTCTGTCTACCTAGCTAATATTCTACCTGCTTAGCATTCTCTCTATCTACATAATATTCTATATACCTGTCTAACATTCTGTCTACCTAGCTAATATTCTACCTGCTTAGCATTCTCTCTATCTACATAATATTCTATATACCTGTCTAACATTCTGTCTACCTACCTAATATTCTACCTGTTTATCATTCTCTCTATCTACATAATATTCTATATACCTGTCTAACATTCTGTCTACCTAGCTAATATTCTACCTGCTTAGCATTCTCTCTATCTACATAATATTCCATATACCTGTCTAACATTCTGTCTACCTACCTAATATTCTACCTGCTTATCATTCTCTCTATCTACATAACATTCTATATACCTGTCTAACATTCTGTCTACCTACCTAATATTCTACCTGCTTATCATTCTCTCTATCTACATTATATTCTATATACCTGTCTAACATTCTGTCTACCTACCTAATATTCTACCTGCTTATAATTCTCTCTATCTACATTATATTCTATATACCTCTCTAACATTCTGTCTACCTACCTAATATTCTATCTGCCCATCATTCTCTCTATCTACATTATATTCTATATACCCATCTAACATTCTGTCTACCTACCTAATATTCTACGTGCTTATCATTCTCTCTAGCTACATTATATTCTATATACCCATCTAACATTCTGTCTACCTAGCTAATATTCTACCTGCTTAGCATTCTCTCTATCTACATAATATTCTATATACCTGTCTAACATTCTGTCTACCTAGCTAATATTCTACCTGCTTAGCATTCTCTCTATCTACATAATATTCTATATAGCTGTCTAACATTCTGTCTACCTACCTAATATTCTACCTGTTTATCATTCTCTCTATCTACATAATATTCTATATACCTGTCTAACATTCTGTCTACCTATCTAATATTCTATCTGCTTATCATTCTCTCTAGCTACATTATATTCTATATACCCATCTAACATTCTGTACCTAGCTAATATTCTACCTGCTAATATTCTACCTGCTTAGCATTCTCTCTATCTACATAATATTCTATATACCTGTCTAACATTCTGTCTACCTACCTAATATTCTACCTGCTTAGCATTCTCTCTATCTACATTATATTCTATATACCTGTCTAACATTCTGTCTACCTACCTAATATTCTATCTGCCCATCATTCTCTCTATCTACATTATATTCTATATACCCATAACATTCTGTCTACCTAGCTAATATTCTACCTGCTTAGCATTCTCTCTATCTACATAATATTCTATATACCTGTCTAACATTCTGTCTACCTAGCTAATATTCTACCTGCTTAGCATTCTCTCTATCTACATAATATTCTATATACCTGTCTAACATTCTGTCTACCTACCTAATATTCTACCTGCTTATCATTCTCTCTATCTACATAATATTCTATATACCTGTCTAACATTCTGTCTACCTAGCTAATATTCTACCTGCTTAGCATTCTCTCTATCTACATATATTCTATATACCTGTCTAACATTCTGTCTACCTACCTAATATTCTACCTGTTTATCATTCTCTCTATCTACATTAATATTCTATATACCCATCTAACATTCTGTCTACCTAGCTAATATTCTACCTGCTTAGCATTCTCTCTATCTACATAATATTCTATATACCTGTCTAACATTCTGTCTACCTAGCTAATATTCTACCTGCTTAGCATTCTCTCTATCTACATAATATTCTATATACCTGTCTAACATACTGTCTACGTACCTAATATTCTACCTGCTTCTCATTCTCTCTGTATACATTATATTCTATATACCTGTCTAACATTCTGTCTACCTACCTAATATTCTACCTGTTTATCATTCTCTCTATCTACATAATATTCTATATACCTGTCTAACATTCTGTCTACCTATCTAATATTCTATCTGCTTATCATTCTCTCTAGCTACATTATATTCTATATACCCATCTAACATTCTGTCTACCTAGCTAATATTCTACCTGCTTAGCATTCTCTCTATCTACATAATATTCTATATACCCGTCTAACATTCTGTCTACCTACCTAATATTCTATCTGCTTATCATTCTCTCTAGCTACATAATATTCTATATACCTGTTTAACATACTGTCTACCTACCTAATATTCTACCTGCTTATCATTCTCTCTGTATACATTATATTCTATATACCTGTCTAACATTCTGTCTACCTATTTGACAGCCTATCTGTCTGCCTAACATTACATGCCTTACTTTCTGTCTACCTGTCTAAAGTTCTGTCTACCATTATTTGTATCTGTTGTCTGTCTGTCATCTGAGCAGGGACTTTCTTATAAATTGCAACCTAACATGTATTTCTCACATTTACTAATATTTAATCCAGTTGAACTTTAGTCATTTCACCCAAATGTGCACATCTAATTCTGCACGACACAGTGTCTGCTTTTTAAATCAGCAATTTTCAAATGCTAATCCTGTGTAATAATGTAGGATTTGCATATTTATTATACACCAAATTCACACTGATCTAGCCTGGCATATTGCAAATGAGCAAAATATATTCACCTGCTTTTGTAAACGGAAATATTTGCCCACTGGCAGAATAAGCTGGCTGCAAGCAAAGGGTTAAAGTATTAAAACAAAATAATATTGATTTTACTATTCAAATGCCCCCGGATGACACCATATTATTTTTAATCATTTTTTAAAATACATTTTACAACCTTAAAACACTACTGCTGTGGAGTAGTTTTTTTGTTTCAGTTTTCCTTTCATGTGCCCCTTTTATCATAATGATTATATGCCCTCCTCCTACTTACCTCTATTTATATGTATTATCTTTTTCTTCATATTCTTCATATTATCTTTTCTTAATATTTGGGACTAGCCATTTTATTTTACTCTATCCAGGCATGATGTATGCAGTTTGCCCTTCTGTGGGATTCAATTTACTGATGGATTGTGGGTATATTAGCTTAGCAACTAAAATGGAACTTTACTAAAGCTTTGCCCATTGCCAAAAATTGCCAAAGATCACAGTCTCCACAAGCAAAATATTTTCTAAAGTTTTCTTATCCATAACTAAAAAAACTAAGCAGACGCAAACAAGGGACAATAGAGGGGAAAAGAAGGATTAATTTAAAAGAAAAACCTTTGTAAAATTGATAGAGCAATTTCAATTATTAGGCTATAATGAACCTGACCTTTCTATGGAATTTAGAAATTTTCCCTATGTTTGTAAACTATCTAGGGGTAATGACAGATTTTTACAATGTATTGGCTTATACAGTATTAGAATTGGCCACTATCTGCCTATTTATTCCGATCAAGTGTTTTGTGAAAAAACATTAGCTCTTTAGGTATAGGTTGTGCTTTTTTGTTTGCTTGTTTGTTTGTTTTTATAATCTACTTTTTCTTTTTAATTTACATGCCCTGTCTAATTTCCAGGAATGGCATACATAATTAAATTTACCCGCTACGGTTCCAGACCTGTGTATGGCACTATTGAAAGAGTCCTTGAGCAGACATGTACTCGCAAAATATAGCTCTGTGATGTTCAAGCACACACAATTGCATCTGAGGCATCTAGGGAACATGGACATGCTATAGAGGTAAGTGTGTTTTTACATGCCTCCACTTTTTTTTTTTTTTATCCCATTACATGCTTCAGTATCGTTTACTAGAGTAGCGAAGGGGAAACTGTCACTTCCAAAAAAGCAACACTCCCTAATTAAGATTAGAAAAGTCACTTGGTGGCAGCTGGAATTGTGAGATGCCTGAACATTACTGGCTGTGAGGTCTTTGGTATGCCCTTGTTTCTTTAGAGGTCACAACAGAAGCAACAGATCCTGTATGTTCCTGTGGATTATGAAACATCCATAGAATACACAATAATTCACATGAACTGCACCTCTACCTAGTGTTTTTTCACAGTTATATGCTATACATGGTAGTGAGAAGACCACAGGTACTCTGCCTAGTTCGATCTAGAATTCACATGCTGCCAGATAAATACAAGCAATCATGGTGTTAGTAGTGTTTATTGTGGAATCTTTTCAATGATTAATTGATTTCCTCTGGCAGTATGTGAATTCTACATACTCCGGTTAATGTATGTGACAACACCATGGTGATATTATGCCATTGAAAACATGGCTTGCCATTTCTATCACGTTATCCTTGACACAAGAAAAGAGTTGTGCCATGGCATGTCCAAATTAGAAGTTGCTGTATGAAACTAAGTAACTATTCATTGAAGAATCCTGCAGCTATAATATATACATGATGCAGGGCAGCACTTTTTGTGTGTTGCTATTAATAGGACACTATAGGCACGGAGGCCACTTCATATCACTGAAGTGGTATGGATGCCATGCACCTGTAATTTTCACCCTGCAATGTAAAACATTGTCAATCTGCAGGTATGGCAATGTTTGCAAAGACAGCCACTAGAGGTAGTTCTGTCAAAACAGTCGAGTGAAACTTAGCTATTTCAAGCAGATGGTCACACAGAGGTGATTGCACAGGCGTGCAAGCCTCTCAATGCTTTCTTATGGAAAAGCATTGGATTGGCTGAGATCATCAAGACTGATCATGTCAACCAAGGAGGTGGGGCAAGCCACATAGAGAATACCATGGTGAGGGAGGAAAGGTAAGTAAACTACCTTTTCACTTCACATGGGGAGGGGGGTATTAACCTAAATAGAGAGATATGTTGGTATTCCCAATGCTATAGTATTCCTTTTAAATGAATAACTTAAATGGCCCTGGAAAACATGTTGGATATGACAACTCTAACTCTAGTGGAAACACCACAGGGTTATTTACTAAAGTGAGAATTGTCTGGAATTCAGAGTGAATTAAAAGTCAATTTAAACTTTGAGGCCAAAATGACCAAACTTGAAGCATAGCTGACTTTAAGATTTTTTTCAAGTTCATCATAATTCTCGGCAATTCTCACTTTAGCGAATTACTCCCAGGTAATTTCAACTGCAGAATCTTTTCAGATGGATAAATGTAAGGATTTACAAACAAAAGGACATGCACTCATGGTTTCCTTTTTTTTAACCCTCAAGGAAAGGCAGGTATTCCTGATCTCAGGCTTGGCATTCCTAAAATATGCCACAAAGTAACAAATAGAAGATTTAGGCACTCAGCTGAAAAACCCTATCGGAAAGCATTGAATCAATGCTTTCCTATAGGGAAGGCCTAATGCGTATGCCGCGTTAACCGCACGTGCGCATTAGGTTCCTCCCATTGACTGATGTCAGATAAGGAGGAGTCCGAATCCTTGACATTGGAGTCAGGTAAGTGTTTAAAGGTTTTTTTTTTAACAGCTTTGTATTCCTAACACTATAGAGTGCCTTTAAAGCAGAATGTTCTGCCCTGTGCAACTGCTTTGAATCTTGGACAAACTCAGGTTCAAATGTAAATTATCCTCACAGCCTTTGGCACTATCCCCCTTACTGAGAAACACAGCCTTTAGTGAGAAATAAATTTTATGAGCCAGGCGTTTGTCCTCAGGCCTTTGCAGATCTTCAAATTTATTTGCATCTCTATGTGGGAGGTCACTTGATTTTCTTTGACTTACAATCAACAGGCTAGGTGTACTGCGCAAATGGATCAATCGCCATGCTGCTCCAATCAGAATCTCCTAATAGTGATACCACAGCACCTCTATGGGGAGTGTTCATCGTCTTCATGAACATTGTTACGATGCCCACACTGATCCTGTGAAGGCCTCAGGATCTTAATAAGAGGCACCTTTGTCTTTGGGGACAAATGTAAGCACTGCCTTTTTACAGAAGAGGCAATGTTTACAAATTAGAGACTGCTCAGAGTCATGGCTGGCGCTAACATAATGTGGCCTAAACCCCTTAAAAAATGCCTATCAACAATTTTTAGAGTAATTAGTAAAATAAAAAATATAGAAAGCAATAATTGCTACTGATTGCACAAAAACTACATTTTGCAATGAGAACATTTCAGTTTTGCACTGATTAATATATATTTAGGCACTCTAGTGTCAAACGCCATTAGTAACAAGAGGTTATTTTCATGTTTGCTATTGCCAGCATGTCTCAACAACAAGAATTTACTGAATGCTTCAAGATAAGTTTTTCTTTAAACAGAGCTTCTCTAAGAAAATAAAAATCTATACATATTTACTGATGTGTTGTAGCTTTCCTCTATTTTCCAAGAGTAAATGTGTATCTTTAAAGTCCATGGAGCTGAGAAAAGTTACTCAAAAAGGGTTTGTAGAAACCTTGTACGCATTTGCATTAATTAACTGCTTTGTAGGTGTTTCTTCTGTAATGTAAAGGAAACCAAATTGTCTTTTTTTCCTTATAATTGAAATGCACTTTATTCATTATGTTTCATCCAATTACTATTCTGTTAAAGTAAGACCACGAAAGCCTGCAGGCAGAAATCACAAAGGATTGCTGACAGCTTTTGGCCTGGTAGGCAAATGCAATTTAGTTTACTGTGATGCAACTTTTCAAGCTCATCCATCTCTATCATCACCGAAGTATTTTAATGTACTTCCTTAAAGTGACACGTTTGATAAGCAAATTTTTGTAACAAACGATAGCTAACTTAAACTCACCTTTGGGTTGTACTTTTAAAAAAAAAGTGCTTGTGTACCAGTCTGTCCTGGTAAAATCAGAGCATACAAGGCAAATCTGTTAAACCTTAATGGTGTCTAGCGCTTAGGCATCACAAGGATGCAGGTGATCCATTTGTTTAGCACAACAGAAGGCACGCCTTGGCTCACATGTGATTGCTGGCTCAAAGCATAAAGGGATGATATGTAGCTCTTCTGTACTGTTCACATAGCTAAACACTTCACTTGTGTTTACTGAGATAAATTTAGGATTGAAGAACTTTAACAGACATAGCTTTTCTCTTTTAAGGGACACTTTAGTCACCAGAACCACTATAGTTTAATGTAGTGGTGCTGATGCATATAGCTGAGCACTGTAAACGCTGGCTTTTCAGAGTTACTTAGAAACATCTCCAGATGCAGTCAATCATATGGCCACTAGAGGTGCTTCCTGGTTCAGTGCTCTACACAATGCAGGACCTAAATTTAGTGTCTCCACGCTCTGCATGGAGACGCTGAACTCTCCCCATAGAGATGCATTTATTCAATGCATCTCTATCAGGAGATGCTGATTGCCACAGAGCTGCATTTTGCCTATGGAAAAGCATTGGATTGGCTCAGGTCATTAATGATGATCTCAGCCATGGAGGTGGGGCCAGTCCCAACGGGACCAGCACAGCAAGGGGAAAAAGGTGTTATAACCTTTAAACTCCACAGAGTAGATGGCTAAACATCCAGCACTATAGCGTTAGGAATTTATGTTTGTATTCCTAACGCTATAGTGTTCCTGTAAGTCTACATCAGCTTTCAGAAAAGTCAGGATAAGGGTCAGCGCTAACACGCCACAGGAAATATAATATGAAGAGAGTGTAGGTAGCACACCTGTAGGAAGAAGGGTCCCCTCTTGTCCCCCCAAAATACATGTGACAAGAAAAATAAGGAGAATCTGTGAAAAAGAGGCATTGCACTTGAAGAAATTAGTTGCTAATATAGCAAATTAACATTTCAAACAAGGCAGCTTTTATTCTTTTTTCTCTAATAAATAATCACTTGCTTTAGCATGTTTTTTTAAGCCTACAAACACAAAGGCAATGACACTCACTCTTCAAAGTTTATTCTCTTTAGCAATTGTTTCCCGTCCAAACGCAACCACAATTGACAATATATAGTTCAAAATAGTAAAAGCATGGGCACTTACAGGTCTCTTGTAATAAATAAATACATAAATAATTAATTAACCATTCTATTTTATTATAATACAATTATAATATTATATTAAAGGGAAAATCCACTGCCAAAATAAAATAGATAAAAACCACTGGTTAGTAAATATACTCCCAATGAAAACCTGAATTTAATGATGCATTTTTTCATTGGGATTATATCTAAAACAGCTTGCAAAAGCTGCAATCTCTTGTTTGAAGTCTTTGCAAACCCTCTCCTTTTATCCCAGCCCAGACTTTCTGTGGCTGTTTAATCACAGACTTCCCAATGCAGCTCAATGAGAAGTCTTTGCTAGGCAGGTGCTCTGATCAATTGCTGCCTCTTGTGTTTAGCTTCACTGAGCTAACTAAACTAGGAAGTAACTGGATCTGTTGTCTTACTGACAGCCAGGGGGTGTAACAAGGATATCTATTGAAACCTGCACTTATTGTAAAATGGGAAAAGAAGGTCTTCACACATAAAGCACTTCAGTAAGACTGTACTGTCCCGTTAATTATATATGTTATTATATTATATGTTCTTATGCAGGGTGTTTTTAAGCTTCTTAGTAGTAATCCTTGAATGGACTATGCAGTGGTGTATTAAAGAGAGCGGTGGCGCCGTGGGTGTTGCTGGGATGATGCAAGTCCTTTAGTTTTGCTGGGGTCAGGATATGATGTTATCCCAGCCCCGGGAACAATACAGAGCAGCACCAAGCAGGGAAATCAGTGTACTTCACTGGATCCCAGGGATGAGGTGTCACTCCAGCAAGGCTGGATGGACCTCATTTGCAAAACAAAAAAATAAATGCTTTTTTTGTTATTCATTAAAGTAAGACTTGTTAGGAATTCAAAGTGAATTTCAAATTTGAGATCAAAGTAGTCATGGAACCATAGCCGATTGTTCCAGTTCAGCTATTTTGGCCTTAAAAACATTGAATTCACAACAATTCTCACTTTAGTTATTAACCTTGTAAGTGTGTGCGTATGAATGTAATTATGGTGTATATGAATATCTGTGTCTGTATGTGAGAGTCTCTGTGTGATTTTGTTTTCCTGTAAATATGTGTATGACATGTCTCCCAACATTTCAACAGGGCGGAGCTGTTCTGAAAAATTATTGGTAAACAAGTTATATAACTAAAATGTAATTTAGAATGCAAACAGACTGGTTTCTAAATAAATTTATTGTAGTTTAAAGACACAATACTATAAGTATTATTGCGGTGGAGATACGTTAAAAACTCAGACACACCAACAATATAAAGCTCCTAGAAAAGAGGAACATTGAGATAGAAAAAAGGGACAGATGGGTTATGGAGATATGGTGTTTGAGTGTGTGGGTTTTTTTCTGTGTGTGTTTGTATGGATATGAATTTGTCTGTATGTATATCAATGTATGTGTGTGGGTACATAAATGTAAGTATGTGTGTATATGAATATGTATATATTCATATATGTGTATGTGCATGTAATTTCTCTAACAAAAGGGAGTTTGGTCTGGAGCAGAGGGAGACCCCAAAATTTTGTTTTACAATTTTTAGGGGATGCCCAAATACATTTCTGATGCATGTGCCATGTAACCTAGGTATGCCTCTGGGACTGTGTGAGGTGTAAGGAGAAGCCCATTCCTCATGTCTAGTTCAAAGGGCATCTTAGGATACCCCACTAATTTTACTAACCACCTACCAGTGGATTCCTTCTTAATTGTTATACGAAAGGTGCCGCACAATTATTATATAAAAAAATCCCATTAATGGATGGAGAATGGAGCAAGTGGACAACTTTCTTTGTATTAATAACTCCTTACATTGGTGTCAGGGAATTAAGGATCATTGCATGGAGAAGTTCTGTATATTTCCTACCTCACCTGGTGCATTGGGTGGGAGAGTCATGGGACATTTTTTTAATGGTCTTTCTCCAATGCCAGAGGTGAGGGAAGATGATGGAGAACATTGCCAGACATATCAAGACATAGTTAAATATATAGATCTATGTGTGGAGAAGAATTTACTCTTTATATGTGTGTAGCTAATCATATGCAATGCTGCACATACAGAGAAAATGTTTTTCTGTTGCTTTGTTTTGAGGTGTAACTTCATCCCTGGCAGCATCATCATAGCGTCAACAGTCAGCCCAGAACAAGAATTCTACACTGGCTAATGTTAAATCTTTGTATAGTTTGTGTCTGTCGTCAGCATGCACAGTTTGCTGGCAATAGACAGTCAATGGAGGCACAACCAGTGGAGGCACCTTCCTGGGTTGCACAAGTCCTCCCATCAGCCCACCATCTGGGATGTTCCTCCCTTTGAGGGGGAGTGACTTCATATTTTTCCTCTTTTCTTTTGAGTGGCGGGACATGCCAGAAAGGGTTACTCCTTTCAAAAACAACGTGCTATTAAAACACTGTTTTTACTCAGTGAAATGTTTTTTTTTAGAGTTAGATCTTCAGGGATTATTTATTAGTGACACTGGGAAGGAGTGCTTTTTTGCTGCATCCCACAACTGTTGTTGAAAGAATGCAGGGCCTATAGCAAAGTGGATGTGTCATATTTGTCATGACTGTGAACTATCGTGGGAACATAGTTCTTCCCCATGTGCCTCACCTTTGGCAGCTGGGTGAATGCATTAAGATAAACAATAGGGGGTGGACAGCTTTCCACCCCTCTTCCCCCCTTGTGGTCAGTGTGTTGGAGCTATTATTACAGTTGAAAAAGAAAAAGTATGTGAACCCTTTGGAATGATATGGATTTCTG
The DNA here is from genome assembly GCA_933207985.1 of Pelobates cultripes. Lineage (NCBI taxonomy): Eukaryota > Metazoa > Chordata > Amphibia > Anura > Pelobatidae > Pelobates > Pelobates cultripes. The sequence goes on along the minus strand of OW240915.1, from coordinate 203,873,033 downwards.
CACAAATTGGTCATAAAATGTGATCTGATCATCATCTAAGTCACAACAATAGACAATCACAGTCTGCTTAAACTATTAACACACAAAGAATGAAATGTTGCCATGTTTTTATTGAACACACCATGTAAACATTCACAGTGCAGGTGGAAAAAGTATGTGAACCCTTGGATTTAATAACTGGTTGAACCTCCTTTGGCAGCAATAACTTCAACCAAACGTTTCCTGTAGTTGCAGATCAGACGTGCACAACGGTCAGGAGTAATTCTTGACCATTACTCTTTACAGAACTGTTTCAGTTCAGCAATATTCTTGGGATGTCTGGTGTGAATCGCTTTCTTGAGGTCATGCCACAGCATCTCAATTGGGTTGAGGTCAGGACTCTGACTGGGCCACTTTAGAAGGTGTATTTTCTTCTGTTTAAGCCATTCTGTTGTTGAGTTACTTCTATGCTTTGGGTCATTGTCCTGTTGCAACACCCATCTTCTGTTGAGCTTCAGCTGGTAGACAGATGGCCTTAAGTTCTCCTGCAAAATGTCTTGATAAACTTGGGAATTCATTTTTCCTTCGATGATAGCAATCCGTCCAGGCCCTGACGCAGCAAAGCAGCCCCAAACCATGATGCCCCCACCACCATACTTCACAGTTGGGATGAGGTTTTGATGTTGGTGTGCTGTGCCTTTTTTTCGCCACACATAGTGTTGTGTGTTTCTTCCAAACAACTTAACTTTGGTTTCATCTGTCCACAGAATATTTTGCCAGTACTGCTGTGGAACATCCAGGTGCTCTTGTGCAAACTGTAAACGTGCAGCAATGTTTTGTTTGGACAGCAGTGGCTTCCTCTGTGGTATCCTCCCATGAAATCCATTCTTGTTTAGTGTTTTACGTATTGTAGATTCGCTAACAGGGATGTTAGCATTTGCCAGTGACTTTTGTAAGTCTTTAGCTGACACTCTAGGATTCTTCTTCACCTCATTGAGCAGTCTGCACTGTGCTCTTGCAGTCATCTTTACAGGACGGCCACACCTAGGGAGAGTAGCAGCAGTGCTGAACTTTCTCCATTTATTGACAATTTGTCTTACTGTGGACTGATGAACAGCAAGGCTTTTGGAGATACTTTTATAACCCTTTCCAGCTTTATGCAAGTCAACAATTCTTAATTGTAGGTCTTCTGAGAGCTCTTTTGTGTGAGGCATCATTCACATCAGGCAATGCTTCTTGTGAAAAGCAAACCCAGAACTGGTGTGTGTTTTTTATAGGGCAGGGCAGCTGTAACCAACACCTCCAATCTCATCTCATTGATTGGACACCAGTTGGCTGACATCTCACTCCAATTAGCTCTTGGAGATGTCATTAGTCTAGGGGTTCACATACTTTTTCCACCTGCTCTGTGAATGTTTACATGGTGTGTTCAATAAAAACATGGCAACATTTCATTCTTTGTGTGTTATTAGTTTAAGCAGACTGTGATTGTCTATTGTTGTGACTTAGATGATGATCAGATCCACATTTTATGACCAATTTGTGCAGAAATCCATATCATTCCAAAGGGTTCACATGCTTTTTCTTGCAACTGTATATAAGAAGAAAACCTAGTTTTCCCTCTACAGGCGCCTCCAATTGGTAGTGGGGGGGAGAGGTTATTTTAATATTAATGGGGTTATTACCTAGTGTCCCTTCTCCAGCCCCCAGTCAAGGGCAGTGGGGCTCTAAAATTTTATACAATTAAGTGGTGGATATGCCATTGTCTCCAAATAGTGGCATTGTCTCCTCCACCCAGGTGGCTAGGGGTCCCCAATCCCTACTCACTCTCCTTTACGTTATTTGCCCTACCTACCCCCCTCACCCTAATAATAGTGAGGGGGGGGAATTAATACTAATAACTGTAAAAAAAATATAATTACTATTTGGTCCTTCTTTTAACAATTCTTTTCTTCAGCCCCAGAAAAGACAAACTAAAACTCATGAGTCCCAATGCAACTAATGAAAATAAAAAGAAACCTAATGCACTAAATAAAAAAAGGCAAAAATGTTTTTGTTCAAAAACACGAAACAATAAAATTAATCCATATTTACCCCACAAGGACTCAGAGCACTCTTACTGGTTCTGGGAAATATGTCCATGAAATATAATAGCTGAAATAGTGTGGACAAGCCTTTATAAGCCTTTTGCAAGCCCACGTGGGGCAAAGATGGATTCATCTTATTGTGTTGCATTATTGGTTTATTTTGTTGCAAATCATGTTTTTTTTTTAATTAGTTGCATCATTTCTTCTCTTGAGACATTGCTGTTAGAGCACTCTGATTGTTTGGAGTACAAGCCAACCAATCAGAGCAACCTTACATTTTATTGCATAGTGTGGGAAGTTTTCCCAAGCAAAGTAATAGCTGACTTTGCCATTAGAAGCCATTATACAGGGAGTGCAGAATTATTAGGCAAATGAGTATTTTAACCACATCATCCTCTTTATGCATGTTGTCTTACTCCAAGCTGTATAGGCTCGAAAGCCTACTACCAATTAAGCATATTAGGTGATGTGCATCTCTGTAATGAGAAGGGGTGTGGTCTAATGACATCAACACCCTATATCAGGTGTGCATAATTATTAGGCAACTTCCTTTCCTTTGGCAAAATGGGTCAAAAGAAGGACTTGACAGGCTCAGAAAAGTCAAAAATAGTGAGATATCTTGCAGAGGGATGCAGCACTCTTAAAATTGCAAAGCTTCTGAAGCGTGATCATCGAACAATCAAGCGTTTCATTCAAAATAGTCAACAGGGTCGCAAGAAGCGTGTGGAAAAACCAAGGCGCAAAATAACTGCCCATGAACTGAGAAAAGTCAAGCGTGCAGCTGCCACGATGCCACTTGCCACCAGTTTGGCCATATTTCAGAGCTGCAACATCACTGGAGTGCCCAAAAGCACAAGGTGTGCAATACTCAGAGACATGGCCAAGGTAAGAAAGGCTGAAAGACGACCACCACTGAACAAGACACACAAGCTGAAACGTCAAGACTGGGCCAAGAAATATCTCAAGACTGATTTTTCTAAGGTTTTATGGACTGATGAAATGAGAGTGAGTCTTGATGGGCCAGATGGATGGGCCCGTGGCTGGATTGGTAAAGGGCAGAGAGCTCCAGTCCGACTCAGACGCCAGCAAGGTGGAGGTGGAGTACTGGTTTGGGCTGGTATCATCAAAGATGAGCTTGTGGGGCCTTTTCGGGTTGAGGATGGAGTCAAGCTCAACTCCCAGTCCTACTGCCAGTTCCTGGAAGACACCTTCTTCAAGCAGTGGTACAGGAAGAAGTCTGCATCCTTCAAGAAAAACATGATTTTCATGCAGGACAATGCTCCATCACACGCGTCCAAGTACTCCACAGCGTGGCTGGCAAGAAAGGGTATAAAAGAAGAAAATCTAATGACATGGCCTCCTTGTTCACCTGATCTGAACCCCATTGAGAACCTGTGGTCCATCATCAAATGTGAGATTTACAAGGAGGGAAAACAGTACACCTCTCTGAACAGTGTCTGGGAGGCTGTGGTTGCTGCTGCACGCAATGTTGATGGTGAACAGATCAAAACACTGACAGAATCCATGGATGGCAGGCTTTTGAGTGTCCTTGCAAAGAAAGGTGGCTATATTGGTTACTGATTTGTTTTTGTTTTGTTTTTGAATGTCAGAAATGTATATTTGTGAATGTTGAGATGTTATATTGGTTTCACTGGTAATAATAAATAATTGAAATGGGTATATATTTGTTTTTTGTTAAGTTGCCTAATAATTATGCACAGTAATAGTCACCTGCACACACAGATATCCCCCTAACATAGCTATAACTAAAAACAAACTAAAAACTACTTCCAAAAATATTCAGCTTTGATATTAATGAGTTTTTTGGGTTCATTGAGAACATGGTTGTTGTTCAATAATAAAATTAATCCTCAAAAATACAACTTGCCTAATAATTCTGCACTCCCTGTAAGTACTTTTTCCACTGTGAGAGCTCAGCCTGCAGTGAGTCCTCAAAGATGAATTCATTATTTTGTCGCATCTTTTTTTGCGAATCAGTTTTTATTAGTTCGTTATGATTGGAATTATGGTTTCTAATTTGGCCTTTTTGAGGCTGAACAAAAGAAGAGTTAGATGAGCATTGGGCTTCCCTTGAATTTTATAATTATGAATCCCTTCCATTACCAGTGGGTAGGAACCAGGGGGAGGATATTTGATACTCCTCCCTTTAATATTATAATTAGGGCTCCCCACCTTAATCTTTCCACCCCCTTATTTAATTTAAAGTCCTGCAGATTCACTCAGGCCAACCCAATTCTGACTGTATTTGGCTTTAGTAAATATGATAATTCAGTAATTTTCACCTGTTTCTGTCCATCCGACATTTAATATTGTTGGATTAGCTTTCCAAACAATTTCAATGATTTGAATAAATGTTTGAGTATCCAAAAGGTACAAAGTAATAATTGTATTTGGTGCTTCTGTGTAAATGTAATATATAGGTGTCCTTGCAGGGGGAAGGGGCAAAAATCCTGGCAATGGCCTTGAAAATTACTTACAATCTAAATAATCATCTGATGAATGATGTGTTAAAAATAACCATTTTACCAACTTGTAGTGAAATAACCTGTTTGATCTTCCTAGTGATTGCATTTTCTTTTTAAGCTTTCCCCTACAAACTGTTTCAGACATTTTTCATATTAAACAAAGAATGCATTCTCACAAAAATACAGATGGGAAGTGTGGTTTTCCTCGTTCTGCCCAAAATCTATTGGCAGATCTTGGCACCTTGCTCAGGGTAAAGCAGGCATATAAATGCTTAATATTTAAGAACATTATCCTGCTTGATATTCCCAAATTTAAATTAACCCTCTCCCTAGCATCTTTTGGAGTTATGCTAAACATTTATAGTATACTTTAGGCCTTGCCCATATCCCATTGATGCTATATTCAATAAACTGTGAGCCAATTAAGGAGTCAACAAGAGAGATCTCTCTGTTAAGAATGAGCAGTTTGACAGGCTTTTCTTAATGCATTCAAATTTGCTGGTACTTCTACAAAGATACAAAGGATCATGTTGAGATCACAGGGTGTTAAAGATTTTAAAACAATTATTAGTCATCCCACTCATTGCTTTACATGGTTGTATACCTGCACTGGGGCCAAATATAATATAAACCAGTGAGTCATTGAACCAAAATAATCAGAACATAGCCTGTTAATTATGACTGATGATTAAAGCCTCCACTCAAGAAAGCAAACACTGTTTTCTGCATGAGGGGGAAATCCTTTGTACCTGAAAAAATATATATATTTCTATTATCTGCGTGCTGAGATGTATTACTGCAACACATTGAAGAAGATGTGCTAATAGATGAAAATCTGGAAATACAAGAATTGAAGAAATTAAAGCTCTGGGATGTGAGAAATAGGCAATTTCCACACTTTCACTGCTATGAGCTAACTCTCATCAAACTAAGGCAGCCTTCTGAGGCATAATGAGATACCTGCATACTTCTCAACATTGAGAGACTATTATTCAGGACAGGAAGAGGCAGGAGCCATAGAGGGCACAAATTTATGACAAAACCCCACAAAAAGTGAGTGGGAGTCAGTTTGACAAGGCTGCCAGTAATGAAGCATTTTGTTCTGAAATGTCCTTGAGAAATGAGAATAGCGCGTTGCAAAGGATGTTAGTAGAGTGCTCGCTCTTCAGTTTTTGGGGACTTGTGTCTGTTGTGACAGTATTTTAAGTGACTTTAAAAATCACATGCCCCATTTATTTATTAGTGCACCCCAACTACCTTTATGTATATGTATTAAAAATTAAGGTAAGACAAGTCACCTTGCTTAGAATGCATGATACAGGTTTTCTGGAGATTGTAAATAAATAAGTTATGAAGGTAAAATGTGCAGAATTTGGTTTGAGATTTCAACTTCCATTTTCAACAGTACTTGGACTACTCATGGTCGTTACCATTTCAATAAGTCAGTAACATACTGTTGTCAACCTGGGGGTTACATTCCTGTCCCCTTGTTATAAACAGTTTAGATCCAAAGCTTTTATCAACCTTAATTAATGATTTGACTAGGTACAACAGGCAGCAGTAAAAGTTATTTCCAGGTGTGCTTTAATCAAGGCAAAACAATCATCTTCTGAATATATGTCTGGAGTACAACTGGCTAATCCAATTGACATCCCTGTCTGCTCTTAGGGCCCCCACTGGTGCGAGATTTTTACTATGCGCATTTAAAACACTCAATTCTTACAACAGTTTACAACAAATCCACTGGTAGCAACATGAAGAAGCATGAGAAATCTGCTAAATATCTGAACTTTACATTATAGGTCATACTAAAAAAAAAGTTATGAAGTTTTAATGTGCAATCAAACATTTTATTAGGAGACATGGAGTCAAATATTATGTTGCAATCTTTTTTTTTTTTTTTAAACAAAACCAAGGACAAACTTTTATAAATGAATCAAGTAAAAGCGCAGAGTAGACAAAGGACTTGCAAATGTTAGGACCAAACCAAAGTGGAAAACAATCTCTAAATCAATATTTTGGCCTTACATGTACTAGTTGATTGTGAATTCTCCATACAGACATTGAAATGAAATCAATCAATCAATCAGCCTTTATAACAATATCACAAAACAAAATGTTAGCAAGTTAATTATTGTAGAAAAAGTTATTTTATTGTGAAAACTCTCATCCCGACTTTGATATTTCCTGGAGATGTAAAAAAGTGCTCATCTAAACGTAGCTAAATTGTCCATACAGTCTAGTGAATTTCACTTACAATTCACAACAGTTCAGTGTAAAATGAATAATCCCCTCTGTGCTTTGAATTCTCAGCATGGGTTTTCTTAGGCCTTGTCCACCAAATATTATGTGCTAAAACACCCAATGATTTGCAGTCAGCTGTAGTAACCCCCCACCTCCAGGTATACGTCTAGTTCCTGTTCCATGTACTCATCTTGGTTCTCACAGTTCTGATTCTTGTCTGTGTTAATTTTTCTTCTTGTTCATTTTCTCTGATCACTACATTTCCAGACCTCTACTTTTCCAGCAATAATTCTTGATTGGTAAACTATGCCCTGTTTAAGATCACATACCCTGTTTTATCTACCATCTAACTCATTTATTCAAGTTTTATCTAATCTAAGGGAGAACAAATCACAGGAGGATGTTACAGAAACACTAAACAACGGTCCCTGAAGCCACTAGTTAATAAAGCATTAAAGTGGTACTTTTACAAATTATATAATTGGAGGTTTTATTTCTCTCTCAATATTACAGGGGACTCATGAATCATTGAACTCCACTTGTGGCTCAAGCCCATGCAATGCTGGAGGCCAGGGCAGTGCTCTAAATACCAAACTTAATGGGATGCATGAGATGGGTCGACCTTGAGTCTGACCTGTTCTCTCCAGACCACCAACACATTTTTATATGGTTCCTAAACCCCCCCTTTTGTGTGGACTTTCTTAACACCTTGAGAATCTGGGACAGGTACTCAGTAAAATGTAAATGAAATGTAAACATCAAATATATCCCCAATAACTCTTTTACTAAGAAATAGTGACTTTTCTCCTGGGAGAATTCTATCTCTCTTTTCTCAGAGAGAAAATGCAAACCAACAGAGAATCAGGGATCTAATTGAGGAGGGTTTGGTTTACCATTTGACACGCTAAAAACTAGAACTTTAGTAACGACCTCTAACCTTTTTAGATACACACAGAAGCAAAAGTTTTGACATCGTAATGTGTGACAGGACCAGGGCACTCCAAGTACTAGAACCACTACAGTGCTTCCTTAATTTAAGTATAAAAAAGGCACATAACATGAAAATGTTTTTATTTTTTTCCAATTTTTTAAAATTCTTTATTTTTGCAGTGCATAAGATAACATAAATGCTGGTATAAGCATGTCACAAGATTAAACACGACAGTAGCAGAATATATATGCATCAGGAAATGTCTTGAGAATACTGCACTTTTTCTTTTCTTTTTCATTTTTAGAATATATGAGGAAAGGCATCAGGAATAGGCCAAGAGGGTGTCTTAGATGCAAGAGCTGATATAGAAATGCAGTGTAAGCGTGACCACCCATTTGCATTATGAGATGGACAGTAAGGGTATATCAGCACCTTGTGAGTAGACTAACCAGTTAACTTCCCGAAAGGCATAAGTTTGAGCAAAGGAGCTGCTTAAAAAATGCAGTAGGCGGTCATTGTGCGATAAGGAGAGATTATAGCAGCTTATTATTGATAGGTAAAAATTAAAATATACATGCTAAACATCAGGTAACAATGAAACTTAAACCGCTAGGGCCATAATATGGAAACATTTTGCTGTTCAATAGAGAAGCCTCAGCTAAGGGCCCATGAAGTAGGCTGAGAAAGACATTGTGTAAGGACAGTTACCCTAAACCCAAAGTGGGCACCAGCTGCCTGAGTATGCTATAGTCCTGATGGAGCCATTGCAGGGTTTTCTTCTTGTCTTGGCCTTTCATCATGATTTCTTGGGCCTCTAAACTCGAGGGGGTACCTCTCCGTGGTGCTCTTCTGGTTTGTATCTCCGTAGGACCTGCTGTGTCTAGCCTCAGGAGCAGATCCCCAGACTTGTCTCTTTGCACGCCACTGGTCTTGCTAAGAGGGAACCCTACGATTGCGCTTGTGGACTTTGCCCCCTCCATGACGTTGTGCAGGAACGTGGCATCGGGGTTGTTCAGCAGGATGTCTGTGAGATTGTAGGGGTTGTAGCCTCAGCTGTCTATTTTTTACCATTTTCAGGCGATGAGGTGTATGCACCGGCCAGGAGCAGGGTTGGCTAACTGCTACTACAACCCTGTCTGCTTGTGCAATCGGTGAGGTATGGGAGGGAAGCCTGTGGTGTATGTGCCTCCAGAATGCTTGTCAAGGTGAGCCTCTGATCTCTCCGGAGACTGTGGATGTTGTGATGTGGCGGCCATCTTAGGGATGCCATGCAGGCTTGAGGGTCGCATGTTGCAGGTAATTAGGTTTCCCCAGTTGGGAATGGGATATTCCCCACTGGTCCAAGGGAGGGGGATTGCGGGGCACCAAGATATTTGCCATGTTTAGCGGGCCCTGTTGCGGGAGATCGGCCGTTTTCCCCAGCCTCCAGGTCTCCCAGCATGCTAGGCCTCATAAGTAGACTGTAGTTTATCTCGACCAAAACACACAAAGCCTGTGTCCACAGATTCCCACTCGGTTCAGCACCAAAGCACGGTTGTTCCAGACTTCGAATTATATTATTTTGGGCTGTATTAGCCTAAATAAAGCTCAGCATTGCTGGAGCTCTCAGAAGATGCGTCTGGCCATCTTAGAAGTCAGGCCCCGCCCGACAGTTGCCTTTTAATGTCCCTTTATTGCTAAATTTCTACTTTCAGTAAACACATTTCCTCACTGTCACTGGTGAGAATGACTGTTATGTGGCAAGGACCAGGAGCTGCTGCTCTCTCTGTGCTACTTCAAAGATGGCCATAAAAAGGTTATTTTTAATGCTTTTTTCATTTATGTCATTTGTGGTATATATGCTAACTTTTTATTGCTGAAAATTAAGTAAATAGGAAACATTTGCAAATGACATCACAGTCCTGTTTAATTCGGGCACAGGCAGGGCACACAGCACATGAAGACGAGAAATAGAAACACTGTTTAATTTCTTCTGTTCTTTGTATGCTTTCTCTATGCTGACTGTCAGCTGGCAAGGACAGAGTTTATAACAGGACAGCTAAGGCCTCGATTTATAATTTTTTTGGGTTTGCTTTTCAAATGATTTGGATAAACTTTTAAAATTACTTTATTAAATATCATAAAATATATCCTATATAAAACATATATCAATATAACAAAAGCCATCTAAATTAAAAAAATCTAAATACTAAATCATGTTAAATGTTTATCCAAAAATATCAAATCGAGGTCTGATAGTGAGGAATTTTCTCTGTCAGGAATTTCCCCTTGCTATGGTATCATTACAAATAGCTGACATGCTCTAAGTTAGCCAATTTTAAACAGACTGAGCATACGGTCATCTGTAGCTTGAGCCTTGGGTCAATATAGGCAAAGTGTATTATTCCCAACAAGGCCTAACTTGATAAGTACAATAGAGTCACTCAGTTGCTGGATTATGATATGTGGATTTATACATTTAATTTTATTTTTTCATACATCACAAATACATATTTTATAAATATGATAAGTAGACATGATATTACAAATTTGGGAATAGGGATAACCCCCCACCCCCTTCCCCTTTATATTTAAAAGCATTTTTAAAATGTATTTTTTATGTCATTCATTAAATCCACAATCACAGTAAATTGTTGAAACCTGACTTGTACTGTATAAAACAAATAGATTTTGGGAACCACTTTTAAAGAAAACATATTCAATAATTTAACAATCAGCAGGGACACTCCACTGGATTTGATGGGAACTAAACATCTTTTACATCCTTGTGCCACAATTTTCACGTTAACAACCCCAATATCTCAAAACGTGTGAATATCACATTACAACAACCAGATATATATCTTCTATTAATTGCTCTGCTAATTTATAACATATTTAGAATGTAGTGACACACAAGCTGTAACAGAATGCTCCACCTGTTAGGTTTACTTATATATGAGCATGTTATGGGATATTCCTATGATATTCCTGTAAAATTAAAATAAATCGAAATATTATATTCTCGAAACAGTGAGTTGATGATCCCTTTAAAGCATGAGCCTCCTGGACAAGAAAGAGTTTAAAATAATTATTAGAACTTCACTATATTGGCCTAAATGATCAATTATAAACACACAGGTTAGCAACTAAACCTCTTCGCCTGCCAGACATCTTGCTTTAAATGTCCCTGGATCATCTTCTTATTCAGAAATAAAAGACTGGCAGGCATGAATAGAGCGCAACATGATCACATGCCTTTGTTGTACTAAAAAGTCTAATGAATGACGACATTACATCCACAGGTCTCCAAAATGACAAGCATATGGTGTGTATAAATAAATGAAAAGGCTCATGATACAATTACATTTTCAAGTCTAAATTGAATACCTGGCAACATTTAGTTAGAAGCAAGTTATATCCTTTCTAAGTGGCTTTTTATCTGCACCAATATATCCCATTTTCCTGAATATTATAGATAGATCAATATAGATAGAGAACTAAGAAAATGTTTCTGAACACCACCGTACCGTGTCAGGTCTTTGTATTATATGCACTTTTCCTCTACAGTACATGCCAGTTTATTTTGATTATCGCTCTCAATATGTATTTTATTATGAGACTTCATCAACTGTATGACTGCAGCGCATACTTTTTTAGTGAAATATCCTTATATGGGTATATGTAACTGCAACATCTGGATCATATTGATTTAGTATAATAATTTACTGATTACTCCTGTTCATGAGTGCATATTAATTAACTTGTGCATTTTCCCGTGGCACATAGATGTTCTCCATCAAATATTTTGACCTTACACAAGAGAATCTAATCTTTGTAACAACCACAGAACAAGTCTCCGTTTTATGATCTGCCTTTAGAAGGAAAAAAAAATCATAAACACAAAATAGAACAAACCAGATGCAAAATAGCTACACAAAACATATGTAAGCAAATATGTTTCAAACCCAGCCAACACTTACTGCAAGTATGTGTCCTCTGTTATAATTTTAGATGGTGAAGGAAAGACTAACAAAGGCAGACCTTTGTCTTAATCTATAACAATACAAACAATGTTCCAGTACTCAGCCATTCAGTAAAAACAGCTCCAAGTAGTTGTTTAAATCCCTTATTTTATTGTAAAAGATTAAAAGAAGACCTAATTAGAGCATTCATACCCAGACAAGCATTGTTGTAGTCAAAGGGTTGTGGACCTGTCCTATGCACTTCTATTAGCCACAATGGTAGCACTAAAGTAAAGAAGGCCCTAGTGATAGAATTTATGTTGGCCGCTCCTATTGCAAGGGTGACCAAAAGATAGATCCCCATCTGTTGTACAACTCCTACAATGCGTTGCCATCTGTGGATCTACCATTTGCTGATCCCTGTTGTGCTTTATTCAGCATTGAGCAGTTTGAATGTAAGAATGTTTTTGTATGGAGTATGTGTGAGTGAATGTAGGGGTTTGTTTGTATGTAGTGTTGGCATTTGAAGGAAGGCGTGCATCTGTGTTGTGTTGTTTTTCGAATCATGGGGTGTGCTTATGTATAATGTTGGTGTTTTAATACAGAGGTGTGTTTGTATGTAGTGTTGACGTTTAAATGCAGGGGTGTGTTTGTATGTCGTGCTGACGTTTGAATGCAAAGGTGTATTTGTGTTTAGCGTTTGCATTTGAATGCTGAAATGTAAGCGCATAGAGACATACACTACCACACACATACACAATGATACACACATACACACAATCCGATACACACACCGACACACATGCAGATACGCAGACACATACATTAACACACATACAAATACACAGACAGATACATACACTAACACACACAGATACACAGGCACACACAGACACACATACATACAGACAAACAGAAACACACACTGACACACAATGACACACAGAAACATATGGCATGCATACAGATTCACAGACACTCTGAGTGTCTGTTTGTGTGCAATTGTGTGTCTGTGAATCTGTATGCATGCCATATGTTTCTACAGACACTCAGAAACACACAATGACACACATACTGGTCAAAATTTTAGCTACCGTCCAGTTTCCATCCTATTGGGTGCAGGAGGGTGGCTTTAGCTATTTGCACCGTCTCCTTTTTGGCTTCTCCTCATCTCCCTCCTGCGAGGCTTAGTCTGTAATGTAGGAGGATGTGACAGGCCATTAAAGAGATTCTATAGTGTTAGGAATACAAATCTGTGGCCCTCCTCCTCCGGCAGCTAAAAGGTTAAAAACCCTTTAGTCACTTACTTAATTCCAACACCTATGTTCCTCGGCGCTTGGTTGGTGGTCCGCCTCCTCCGACGTCATCTGACGGGGGGCACACAGTTTGGAAACTGCTGGTTTAACCTATTCTGTAGTTTCTGCAATCAAAAGTCATAGAGCCTTGCCTTAAACAATAGTTTTGGTTGCACCCTCTTCTATACTATTTCCATCTTTTGCCCCTATTCTCTATTGTGCATGTTCATGTGTCTCTCAGGCATTCTGCAGAATCCACGGCTGCTGAACTAATCTTTCTACTGTGTTATATAGCAGAATTAAATGAAACAAATAAAGAGTACATGGTTTCCTTTTCCTTTCATTTGCCTTGAGAAGCCCTATTGAGTTTTCTAACATTACTTGAATGCTAAACTTTATGATAACTTTTGTATGTAAAAACATTTAGGTACTGTAATTTAAAGGGACACTATAATCACCCAGATCACTTCATCTCAACTGCAATGTTTACATTGCAGGATTAGGTCCTAATCTAGTGGCTGTCAATATGAAGCACTAGAAGTGCTTCAGCAGCTCTGATCGAGTAAAACTAGGTCATGCAACGTGGAAGCCCCAAGGAAAAGCATTGATTCAATGCTTTCCTATGGGGAAGTCTGATAGTGCTTGCCATACATGCACATTAGGTCTCCAAAGCTGCTTTGTGAGGACCATTAAATTGGCCATGGGTGGAGGAGGCCATTCCTCTTCTGTGATGTCTCCAGAGGTCAAAAGGTGAGCAGCGCCAAGATAATAAAAAAATATAAATTTTTTATATTTTAGATTTGAATGCTATCAACATTGTCTGAATCTTTGTAAACCTTTTATTACAAATTATAGCTTTTTTAATTTCAACATATAATAACACAAAATCAGCTTTAGTCTGTGAATAGAAAAATCCATACATCAAAATGCAACAGTTAAAAAAACAACCCCTTTTCTCAGTTATTTTTATTCAGTTAGTTTGTATTCTGAAAATGTTCCTCTGGATCATAAATCCTTGGGCAGAATTTGCATGGGCTTTTCTTCTGCTATTTACACTGAAGATTTGTTCATCTAAAATAATTGCTCTTTCCCCAGTTTTCTTATTGGTCTCTTTTCAATTTGCTACATAATTATTTTAAACGGCTTCATTTTAGCTTTGAACATTTTATTAAACCGAAAAATGCATTAACAGGTAAAATGAGAATACCTTGAATAGGCACACAAGCCCATGTGCAAGTATTCAATGTATTGAATGTAATGTATTTCCAGTTAGTTAATAAACGTTATATCCAAACTAACAGGACCAATTTTTAAAGGACCACTAAAGTCGCCCAGACAATTTCATCTAAATGAAGGGATCTTGGTACAGCAGTACTGTAGTTTTGACTCTTAAATGTACAATATTTACATTTTACTGACAGACACTAGAGTTGTCTCTGCCTCCATAACTAAGTAAAATAAAGTTTCTATATCAAATGCTACTGATGGCAGCATTTGATTGGAGGAGCACTGAATTTTGCCGCACATACGTTCTTGAACTCATTGATTTTTTACAAGAAGCATTGGATTGGACAGGAAATCTGGAGTTGTCAGCTTGGATGCTGACTTCAATGGAGGCGGAGTTTGGCGCAGCATCACTGAAAACAAGGTAAGTAAAATATATTAAACTTACATTTTAAAAAGGGGGTGGACAACAATCTAAGAAAACCTATAGTTCTGAAATGATGATTTTAATTTTCGGGACCATAGGTTCCCTTTCATACATATCTTCTGCACCTACCTGACACTCCCATTTACCTTCATCAGATTATGGAAGTAAATTTATAGGAGTTCTTCCAGTTCGTGGATGGGAGTTCTTTTTGTGTTTTCTCTTTTATATTGTGATTAAGGGAGTGTAATGTTTTATGTGAGTCCGATGTAGAATGCCAAAAAGGCTGCTTCCAATGACACACTAACTGTATGTTTCATTGAATTGTGTATACATACACACCTTATAACAGAATGGTTTGATACTATTACAGAACCAAAAATACATTTTAATCCCTGCCTCAACACAGTTGTTTTAAGGATGGTTTGTGTTTGTGAGAGGATTGTGGGAATGTGAGAATGTGTATGAAAAATTGTCACTTGAGGCTCATTCTCAATCTATCCAATTTGTAGGCTTTAATGGTGATGTCATTTGGATTTATTTTTTGGCCAGAGATGAGAATGGCGGATGTAAGAGTTGAAAGAGTTAAATGATAGGAGAAAAATATTTGTGAAAGTTGCATAATAATATAGTGGGAAAAAGACTCATGTCCATCAAGTTCAGCTTTTTACACATCTGCATTACTACCATTGATTCCCACAAAAGTGAAAAACCCAATTTGACAGTTCAAACTTTGCTACAATTTTTTTTTTTTTTTTAAATGAAATCACTATAATAACTTATTTTCAGAGATCCTATTGGAGTATTTCCTGAGCAGGAGTGTTACTATAAATACAAAAAACCCCAAAACAACCAAATATTCAAATCAGAAAAGGTAATACGCCAAAACAGAACAAGAGACAATGAAAGCAATCCAAATTGAATACTCACACAGTTTAGAAGCTAATTAGTTGATGAACCCTTGGGCTCTTTTCGGTAGCCACTCCCCTGTATAATGCTATTTCGAAGTATAGTTCTCAGATTTTCTTTACAAATCTTTAAAAATAGAGAACCGCCATAGTGTGGTATTATTAATAACTAGGATAAAAGTTTAAGTGAAATATTGCACTCACATGTTCAAGAGCCATTTTCCTTGGCTCTAATATAATCAGAAGTTGTATATGCGAGAAATCAGCAATAAACATCAAGGACCCCTTAAGAAAAAAAATCATTAAGGCTTTATATCAACATTATAAAATTACAGATTCAGGTTTCATTTGAAAACCATAGCTTCCTCAGTCTGTCATTTCAGCTCAAATGAGTGGTGGTTTTATTGTTTTCAATAAACATGGCCATTATGACATTACAACATTAAGATAAGGGACTTCCCATCTTCCAGATTTATTTTATGGCTAGTAAGATTTTTGGTGTATTGCATATGTTTTTTCCTGATAGATCACCACTATGCACAACTACATGTCTGTTCATCCACCCATTGTAAAGTGCTGCGTAATTTGATGGCGCTATATAAATATCATAATAATAATAATAATAATGCTGGAGATGTGGTACTGCAGTGAGCACGTTTCTACATGTCTAGTGGTCTTGTCCTAACATAGCCATCTATTGGAAGAACATTCAAGACTCTTTGACTGAGAATTTGGAGGATCCCCCCTACCTCTCTCCATAAAAATTCCGCCAAATCACTTATTCATCTGAAACACCCACTCTCAAATATGGTTTGATAGAGTAGCTGAAAATGTAAGCTTTGTAGGACTCGCTGTAGGGGTTAACTGAAAAACACTCCAGGTTGTTGTTCCCATGGCTAAACTATATTTGTAAATAGCAGAGAAAAGGGGCAGCACTTAGCACCAATAATTAACAACGGAGTTGGAAGGATAGGCTTGCGCTAATAATTATTAATAATTATTGGTGCTAGCCAAGGACTTGGGTTGAGATGTGACATTCCAACCACTCTTTCTCCCCTCTTCTCCCACCCCCCTCTCTTCCTTCTCACCATAACAACCCTTTTCCTACACTATTAATATGAACCCTATGTCGAGTGGAAAATGCAGCTAATGTAGGGGTAGCGAAGAATTTTACGAGAGTTGCCATACACACCCAAAGGTAGATTCCATGCTTAAACAGGGGAAGGCGAGATAGAAGAAAGGGAAATTAAGACATACAGATATTTGCTGGCACATGCTGGACGGCTTTAGGATGGGTAACTTATTCAATAGGTTTATTTTATAAGGAGTTCTTACAACTAGGCGCTATTGTGATGAGTTAGAGTGTGTAGAGTGTATCTAATATTATAAACTTGGTTTAATATTTTTATTTTAACAATGATTTATTATTATTATTTTGTTCTTGTTTTTCTTTATGTTTTTGAATCACGTGATAACTTTAAATAAAAATTGTAAAAATATATATATTTTAAATCACACAGGCTGGCAAACTTGTATTAGTATTATTGACATTTATATAGTACCAACTTATTGAGGTGCTTTACAGTGCCATAAAGGAGGGACTTTAGCAATAAATAAGACAAACTATTAAAAAAATTGACAGGAACAATAGGTTGATGAAGATCCTGCTTAAACAAGTTTACAACATAGAGAAGGTGTGGTATAAAAACACAATAAGAGGCTAGCATTGGAGAAAGCAACCAGGTGATAAAGTGGTGTACAATGAAAATCAAAATGATAATAACTGAATAGTGTGATCTGGTGCAATAAAGAAAAGCTAAATATAAATAAATGCAAGTGGCTATGGAGGAGTATACTTTTTAAAATACACAGGGCATAAGGAAAGAAAAACTGAAAGAAAAAGAAAACATGACAGTGACACTTTATATCTCATAGTCTAACATACTGCTACTATGGGATCAACTACTACCATGGGAAAACAAAGAATGTGTGCTTGGTGAATATAGAATACTGGGTTATATTGTTGAATTTGTGTTTGCAATGTTCCTATATTGTTGCTATCAGATTATTAAGCCCTTCCCATCCTTGGTAATAAAATGCCCCCCTTTAAACAAAATAAAACAAAACAACAACAAAAAAAGCAACAAATTTAGCTTCTAGCTAATCAATAAGTAAACACAGTCCTAGATAGTGTTTCTTTTGTTTCGTTTTATGTGTCAAAACCTCTCTTGTTGTTTTATTCATACGGCTATCAGATTCCCTTACTGAGTTTCAAGGATAGAGAACCAGAAAAATGAATTGGATAACAAACAGTAGACTTAATCCATCAACGGTCTTCCTTAAAGCCCTGCTTTACAAAATTCAGCAGTGTCTTCTCACCGGGGAGCTGACAGCATCTGCAGAATCGGCTCAGAGGAGCAAGTTTCACGCCATCAGATCTAGTGCTGGATAGGCGTTGCATTGTTGGTGCATTTCCAGGGCAATTTGTTTGCATCATAATTATCAAAGTAGATCATCAGAAAGAGAAAACCAAATAAACATTTTAGAACAGTTTCTCATTTTTAAAAATATATTTTCTGTTATTTAATTCTTCATTGTCTAGATGACCTATAACTAATGATACAATTCACTTATTGCCTTTTTTTTTTTATTTCCTCTATTTTTGTTTGTTGGTCAAATTGAATAGTTTCATACCTTCAAACATAACATCAAATAAGACAAAAGGAACACGAATAAACATCAACCTTAGTTTTCAAATAATTTTCTTTATTTAGATTTTAAAAAGTTATTCAGCGCCAACTAGCCACTGAACTTAATAAATGCCTGTGTCATTTATTAACTAACAGCTACACCCAAGTGCTTCCTATAACTGGGGTTAAGTATGTCACATCTCTAGGGAGGAATGTCCACCCAGTCATCCTTGCAGAATTGCTGTAAATTAGCAACATTGAAGGGTTTTGGAGCATGAACTGCTTGTTTAAATGAACAGTGTAGGCACTATAACCATTTCATTTGATTGATTGGTTATAGTGCTTGGTGATCTTTGTCACTGTCACCATTTTGATTTTCATTGTATGCCACCCTATCACCTGCTTGCTATCCCCAATACTAGACTTCTTATTGTGTTTTTATACCACACCTTTTCTATATTGTAAACTTGCAGGATACACCAGTAACACCAGTCAGTGTTAAACCAATTCTGGACAGTTTAACAATGTATGAGGGGCCCCGGCAGCACACATCCTGGCACTGGCCCTTATTAAAGGGATGGCTAAGGCAGAGGTCACACACTTCCTTATACATACCAATTCATACCTGCCATGGGCACTGTGATAGGCTGGAATCAATCAGTTGATACTCTCTTCATTGCTGCTTAGTCTTGTTTCTCCTTAGCTCATGCAGCAATAAGGGGATGGGGCTGCGGGTACTCTTGTTTAGCAGTGAATAATTAAACATCACTTAATGGAAGGATGGTACCAGGGAACTCCAGACACTATAACCACTTCAATGAGATGAAGCAGTTAAGATGCCTACATTGTCCCTTTAAATTCCTGTCACAGCATAGCAACGTGGGTGAGGCCTTTGATTAGGCTACTCCAAAACTTTGTTTCTTTTGCACCATTCCAAGGTGGACTTACTCTTGTGTTTTGAATTGCCTCTGCATAACCCAATTTAGCTTCACCTTCACATCATTGGTGGATGGCAAGACATTCCACTTCAGATTTATCTGCAAGAAAGCAGAATTTATGTGTTTTTTTTTTTTTTTTAATGATGGTAAGTCTTTCTGTGGGTTCTTGGATGATCCTCTCTGTGTCTAAGAAGGAATTTTTGTAGGCCAACCATTCATGATAAAATTCACCAATGTTTACGTCTATCACTGTGGTGCACTGGAATCCCACAGCCATGTAAGTGACTCTTTCCAGACTGATATCTTATGGAATTTTGTCTAATTGCAACATTATACATGGATTATTGAGACCTTGTAACCCACTTCACATAGTTGGCAAGGTTATATATAAAATTCATGTTTACATTCAGCTGGGCTGCCAGAAACGACCCTAGGTGTGTCTGTTCTAATTGAAAGCAATGATCAATTACCTTCAGTTAATTGTTTGACAATGTAACTAAAAAGGCAATTACTTTTACAGAGGGACTATTGGTTTTGGGGAAGTTTTCTACTTAAGTAAAACTAAAATTTAAAAACTGAATTTTATGTTGAACATGTACAGGTGATACTCGAAAAATTAGAATATTGTGAA
Organism: Pelobates cultripes; assembly: GCA_933207985.1. Classification (NCBI taxonomy): domain Eukaryota; kingdom Metazoa; phylum Chordata; class Amphibia; order Anura; family Pelobatidae; genus Pelobates; species Pelobates cultripes. The sequence continues at coordinate 203,853,252 of OW240915.1, read as the reverse complement.
AAAGTTAATTTATTTCAGTAATGCAACGTAAAAGGGGAAACTAATATATGAGATAGACGCATTACATGCAAAGCAAAATAGTTCAAGCCATGATTTGTCAGAAGTGCGATGATTATGGCTTACAGCTCATGAAAACCCAAATCCACAATCTCAGTAAATTAGAATGTTACATGCAATCAATAAAACAAGGAGTGTACATAGAACAATATCGGACCTCTGAAAAGTATAAGCATGCATATGGACTCAGTACTTTGTTTGGGCCCCTTTTGCAGCAATTACTGCCTCAATGCAGCGTGGCATGGAGGCTATCAGCCTGTGGCACTGCTGAGGTGTTATGGAAGACCAGGAAGCTTCAGTAGCGGCCTTCAGCTCTTCTGCATTGTTCAGTCTCATGTCTCTCATCTTCCTCTTGGCAATGCCCCATAGATTCTCTATGGGGTTCAGGTCAGACGAGTTTGCTGGCCAATCAAGCACAGTAATCCCACGGTCATTGAACCAGGCTTTGGTGCTTTTGGCAGTGTGGGTAGGTGCCAAGTCCTGCTGGAAAATGAAGTCAGCATCCCCATAAAGCTCGTCTGCAGAAGGAAGCATGACGTGCTCCAAAATCTCCTGGTAGATGGCTGCGTTGACCCTGGACTTAATGAAGCACAGTGGACCAACACCAGCAGATGACATGGCTCCCAAAATCAACACAGACTGTGGAAACTTCACACTGTACTTCAAGCATCTTGCAGTGTGTGCCTCTCCATTCTTCATCCAGACTCTGGGTCCTTGGTTTCCAAATGAGATGCAAAAGTTGTTCTCATCAGAAAAGAGGACTTTGGACCACTGAGCAACAGACCAGGTCTGTTTTTCTTTATCCCAGGTAAGACGCTTCTGATGTTGTTTGTTGTTCAGGAGCGGCTTGACAAGAGGAATACAACATCTAAAGCCCATGTCCAGGATCCGTCTGTGTGTGGTGGCTCTTGGTGCACTGACTCCAGCCTCAATCCACTGCTTGTGAAAGTCCCCAACACTTTTGAATGGCCTTTTCCTGACAATCCTCTCCAGGCTGCGGTCATCCCTGCTGCTTGTGCACCTTTTTCTTCCACACTTTTCCCTTCCACATAACTTTCTATTAATGTGCTTTGATACAGCACTTTGGGAACATCCAACTTCCTTCACAATTACCTTTTGAGGCTTTCCCTCCTTATGGAGGGTGTCAATGGTGGTTTTCTGCACAACTGTCAGGCCAGCAGTTTTCCTCATGATTCCCCATGTGATTCCTACTGAACCAGACTGAGAGACCATTTAAAGGCCCATAAACCTTTTGCAGGTGTTATGGCTTACTTAGCTGATTAGAGTGGGACACGGTGACCCTAGAATATTGCACCTTTTAACAATATTCTAATTTACTGAGATTGTGGATTTGTGGTTTTCATGAGCTGTAAGCCATAATCATCGCACTTATGACAAATCATGGCTTGAACTATCTTGCTTTGCATGTAATGCGTCTATCTCATATATTAGTTTCCCCTTTTATGTTGCATTACTGAAATAAATGAACTTTTTCACGATATTCAAATATTTTCGAGTATCACCTGTATATAACAAAAAAAGGTGTAGAATAAACAAATAATATAATATAATTTAAAAAAAATCATATATATATTAAAAAATCAAGCAATAAAAATGCATTTAAAAAAAATCTTGATGCCCCTGGAATCACGCCTACCTTAAGAGGTTAAACCTTAAGAGGTTAAACATCCAACCACCCCTTCCCCTCACCCCTACCCAGCAAAACTTTTTTTTTTTTTTTAGGAAGCACGGAGTGTCGCCGGGCAGGAGTTTTCCAAGCCAATTTAGTGAATGGGGAGTACCTGATTGGCTGGGAGTGGTCAGCTGACTGCTCTCAATCAGCTGTGCCCCTGCTCTGCGGCACCACGCTCTTTCTGTAAGTCAAAATTCTGAAGGTGGATGCTGCTGGTGGGAAGCTGAGACTGGTTCTGGAAGCAATTTAGGGGTTAGGAGAATGGTTTAACTCCTTGAGGCAAGAGTGCCTCCAGAGGCCGCCTGGCACCAGAACAATTTCATTTAGATGAAGTTGTTTTGGTGCCTGAAGTGTCCCTTTATCCATTTAGAAACATTAATATAAATATACAGACTGTATACTTTATTCATTAAAGTATTCATTAACGTAATGAGTGTGTTTGATTACAGGTCTGCTCTGCACTCTTTCTGCCTCAGGAGATTTAAATATTTTGACATACATCCATACCACTAGCTGTAAAACTTTAAAAATTATATAACATCATCTTTATAAGATAAATATGGAATTAAACTTCATTATATGACCTTTTAATTAGGTCATGCTTCCACAGTTATGCCAACCCCAGTCTAAAGTTATTTCATTCTTACATGGAAATTAAACTACTTTATTCCTAAAACGTTCTGTGTTTTTACATTTGTTGAGACCTTAATCCTGCAAATTATAGATTACTTTGTTCACCATTTATGTAGAATACTTGGAAGCGATGGGTGCTAAAACAGAAGCCTGGTCAGACATTAAATGTACTGCAGCACAAAAGAGAGATATGCATTTAAAGGGCATATATTTATATGAGCTGCTAATGGATTGATTATAAAATTATACTCAACACACGGGGATTCGCACATAAACTAAAGATATTTTACAGCTTTCATAATAATTATGCAGTGTGCTGCAATCTTCCAGTCTGACAATCTAACAATCCAAAACTTGAGGTGGAGGGCTGGGGACATGTCCTGTACATACACTGTATAAACACTGTATAAACAAGTTGGATAGATATTGGACAGCAAAGGAAACAGTACCCTTTTATTTTCTGGATGTCAATAATCCTGGTGGGCGGCTTATAGATGTGGCGATTATTAAAATGACTGCAGGTATAAGCCAAGCTGGGCACTGAGAATAATCTAGGCCTCAGCATAGGTTCTTATGGTGCTTAGAATAACTCTTTACACAAGAAACTTCAAACTCATCTTACCTGGTGCCAACGGCCAAATCATACTGTTGCTTATAGGGAAACTATAGGCATCCAGACCAGTTCATCTCTGTGGAGTGATTAGTCCTTTAGTCCTGCAACGTAAAACACTGCAGTTTTTGAGAAACTGCAGTGTTTACATTGCAGTACTAAGACAGTCTCTAGAGGTGCTTCTAGGAGTTTACGAAACTCTGGGTCCCTTAAATGACACTGGACGTCCTCACACACTGCATGAGGACATCCGTCATCAGTAAAATCCCAATAGGAAAGCATTGTCGCAATGCTTTTCTATGGGGTGGGCCTAATGCACTCGCAGAACATAAGGGTCCCCTTTTGGATTACGTTGGAGGAGGCGGAGCACCAACAGGGACAATGGTGCTGGAAATGGGTGAGTAAATAAAGGGGTTTTAAATCCTTTATTGGCCATCCTTTATTGCATTCCTAACACTATAGAACACCTTTAAAGAAACATTGTCCTCTAATCCTGATGTAGGTATAACCCACATAGTGTAAAAACATAGAAAGAAAAATAATAATAAAATAAAATAAAAAATAAAATACTGGGCAGCGTGTCCCATTGTGGCCTTACATTTTATTCTACACTCTGCCCAATGTTCTCTCTGTTTTTCTTTTTTCTCATTGGCATCCAAGTCATCTTCATTTGTGGGGGTTGACATTTTATACTCCCAAACACACACACAACTGCAACACTAACTCCACACTATGCCACATTAACCCTCCATCTATAGCATCAACTGCACAGTTGCACCTGCATGCACCTATGAAATTAGCATCCTGCACCAGCAGCATTATCCCAGTGAGGAAGTTATTTAGCCAGAGAAATAACAGAGCTCATTCACATAGGGCTCTTCTTATGATGATACTGTACCTCTAGCTCCAAATTGGAAAATCTTGCAAAATCATTCATCATATATGGTGATTGGATACACTGGACAGTGGGTGGAGCTGTAGGAAATCTATATAGTTATGTATTGAAATACAGGATTCCATGTTAAAGGGACTCTTCAGTGCCAGGAAAACAAATTAGTTTTCATGGCACTGCAGGACCCTACAGTGCCCCTCTCCGTCCCATCCCCCATCCCAAGTTGCTGAATGGGGTTACAACCCCTTCAGTGACTTACCGCAGTCCAGCGCTGATGTCCCTCGATGCTGGGTCAGGCTCCGCCTACTCTCCTCCCCTGCCGAAGTCAGCCGGCGGGGAAGACATAATGTGTATGCGGCATGATAGACAGCCACTAGAGGAGGACTTAACCCTGCAAGGTAATTATTGCAGTTTATAAAAACTGCAATAATTACACTTGCAGGGTTTAGGGTAGTGAGAGTTGCCACCCAGACCACTCCAATGGGCAGAAGTGGTCTGGGTGCCTGGAGTGTCCCTTTAATCTGTGCTTATTTTACTCTGTGGGAGTTTGTTATTATGTTTCTTGAAATGCTTGCTTATAACAGTAAACTTAAATGCATTGTGTTCATCTAAATCCTGTTCTTGTTGTTTATTCAAATCCTGCTGTTTTTTATTGTGTACATTTGCTTAGGGTCTCTGTAAGTTTACAGGGCAATCCAGACACTTCGCCTAGAGGGGTATCAGCTGCACAACAAGGACAAACAATAAAGGAGGGGACAATCACCTTGGTTTACTGTATTCTTCTGATATACAAATCATATAGGCAACGAATACTCTTTACTGACACAGTGTTCTACAGATTCACGGTAAATGTAAACTATGCACAGAATTAATAATATGCTGCCCGGAACAGGCTGTGGGTGTAACTCGCCCATGGCACATAATTAAAAATAATTCTGAATGTGCAATGTTTCATCCAGAAACACTGCACATACAGACTCCTACAACCACGACCATTTCAAATCACTGAAGTGGTCATGGTAGTTGGAGTAACCTTTTAAGGACTGAAATTTTTACTCTTAAGAAACATTGCACTAGTACTCTTTTATACGGTCAACTCTTGCACCTCTCCTCTACTACCACTTATCATATCCAATAATATTATACACAGGCTGAGCATCAAACACCTGGAACATTAGGCACTAGGTGCATATTACCCAACAGAACCATTTTTTAAGTGACCACGAAATACCTAATATTTAAATTTAATGTAATGTCATAGCAAAACAGAAGGAAGCGATCACACTTATCCAGACTAGTTCAGGTTTGAGCTCACAACTGCAAAGTATCCAACAGCTACCAAAAAGGTTTGGGCACACAATGAACAGATGTTTGCCGAACCTTTTTGGTAATGGTTTCATATTAGAAGTGGTCATATTATAACCGCATAGCACTTACAATATATAGCTTAGTCAGATATTGTGCATGGGTGGGAAATGGAGTAAATTTATACCTAGACCATTAAAATATTTTAATAAACATGCATGTAGGTTGCTTTTTTTTATCATTCTTAATAATATATAGTGCTCAAGTGTCATTTTCTCAAGTAGGAGAGTGCTCAAGTTGGTTTTCCGGAAAATCAGTTTACCTCTGCTTATCCCTGAAGATTTTGAGACAAGTTCTGTGAACTGATAAGTTCTGATGCTAAAACCTCCTATAGAAAGAATAGGGAGTTGTGTCTCAGTCGTGACTTTTGGATAAATACAATCAAAGCAGTCAATTGAGGTTTGCCAAAATCCTGCTGACTGGCAATACTGCATAATATGAAGACATGGTTTAAATTACCTGATCTATCTGACCAAGAACTCCTGGCCCACAAATGTATTTATTTTCACTACAATACTCAAAGATTTGAGGTTGAGATTCTGTCTCTCTTTCTCTCTTTCTCTATCTCAAACAATTCCTTTAGATGGACTAAGAGCTGCATTTGTGTATATCATGCTAACAAAAAATATATAAAATTTTACATGTAATTAAATTCAAAACATATTTCTTACCAATTAAAAAGAAACGTCTTATTACCAGAGTACCAGAATTTAACTTCTCTGTCAACAAAAATATTTTCAGCTTTATAACCCTTTATAGTGTTACATTTGAAACCAATGTCGTTACGGTTAGGCTCGTAGCTTTTATTGCTGTCTTTGGCTATAAAATCATATTCACCTTCCAAGACAAACTTTAGTGAACCCTGCAAGTATGTGTAGACTAGAGTAATGGGATGAACTCCCAGTGTCAGAATGGAAATACATTGTGTACATGTTCAGAAAGCACTGAATGTTTACAGAACCTATTTGTTAATAGGCCAGCTTGCTGGAAAATATCAGTGTTCTCATTTAGAAATCGGAATGATGATTTATAATTTTCTCAAGAAATCAGTTGGAGAGGGTATATTATCAGTTCTACCATACCACCTTCACTATGGTCCTATGTTATGTACTCAGCAGGTATATCATGTCTAACCACTTTGTGTTGTCTGTCTTGTTCACTTAGATTTTTCCCTGTCCGTAGTTTGTTGCTCTCTTACCACTGAATAATCTCTCATAAAAACTGTATTCCCAAGAGCATCAGCTCTCACCATTAACGAATATTCCCAGTCTACTGTTTGTAATTGATTTTCTGCTTTACCCACATACCTGCAACTCTTTTCAGCACCATCAGTTGATAATCATACCCTCTTGAACCCACTCTCAGATTACAACCTCAAATACCCCATTATGATCGTAGTTATATTGATCACTCCTGCCAGCTGTTGATACCAAACCTTATTCCCATGTCTACATGTCCATTTCTCACTCTACTCTAGTTTGTACTTCTGTCTTTTAAAATCAAAAAGTTGATATCGCCTTCTTTCAAATGCTGGCATTTCCTTTCCAACTATCTAACTCTCTCCACTCAATTTCACTGCAATTGTAGATTCTTAGCAATGACCCTCACTTTAATAGAACAACATAAACTGTTGTCTTGCGCCCTCTAGTCAATATTTCATCACACCTTGCCCATGGCTAACAGAGAGAGATAGATCGATGGATTGACTATTATTATTAGTTTGGGAAATTGTAATAGAAGGATCAGCGCTGAATATGGTCACAGAAACTAATATATTTAAAAGGGAGCACACCTACAAAAGGAAAGGGGTTCCCTCTAGATACCCCACAATTTGCAATAGAAAGGAAAAAAAGAAAACAAGGTTGCGCCTAGTAAAATGGAATATACCAAAGATAAAAATAACAGAAGTACTATATACAATAAAAAAAGTGTAGTCCAAATACAATGGTATATAAGAGAGTATTATTCATCAGCTAATCAATCTCAGCCAATGAGCTAAGCTCTGCATTGCACAGAACTTCTGAATCTCCAGTGTTAGTAGTTCAGGCAGGGAGTGGAGCCCGGAGGACCCCAGGTAAGAAGTCAAAAAGTCAAAACCATTCTTAAATGGGGATGAGGTTTCCTTGGCACACCTGGTACAATACCCAGTTTTTGCTTGGTGAGTTCCTTTAATGTGGGTATTTTTCCATGAAATGTAAAATAAACTTTTATTATTTTTCACATCCATAACATTGTTGCCATACTCTGCATATTAACACTGTACAGTATATATTCTAGTTTTATTACTCGGTTTAAATTATTGCTAATTATTACATACAGTTGTGTTCTTTAACATATAATATATGCTTTTCTTTGTCTTGGTCCTAAAAGCAATACTTTTCCTAAAATAGCTCTTTGGTAGCCCTGCACAAGTGTTTGAGTGACTGTGGCACATAGCTATTATTTACAGTCCAATACAATAAATTGAAAGGGAGAAGCTTCGACCAGTAATCTAAGTCAGGACTCATGAGTTAAAACACAGACAGAGAAAAGACTGATGTCAAGACGACTTGTAGATCAGCAGTAAAATCCCATAGAGTCAGCTATTCACACAAAGTTTCTAACAATCAAAATATAAGTCAAAGTCAATATCAGAACTTATAGATAACAATGTATCCCAAACAGTAAGGATAAGATCAGCAAAACTAAGCATTGTGTAATGAAAAACAGAGAAATCAAAAAAATGTTACACAGGATAGCCATATATGGCATTAGTAATGGAAAACAAAGATAAGTTTGATATGCATAAGCTGGGAACTATGCTTGGGGATATTGTATACAGCATACAAAATTCATTAAGCCATTAAGCTAACAAAGTGCTCTATGGTTACCATTCACAATTTTGTAAATATATATATATATATATATATAAATTACACATAATTACCCAAGGTATGACATAAACAAGGAGAAAAGTCTAATGGTAGGCACGACAATACATAACCTAAGAATATCATCCATTATGTAGTGTACATGTCCATTACCATCGCCTTGGTTAACAGGATTATAAAGGAGATTAGTAGCTATGCCATGTACCTCTTCTCTCTAGTATTGGCTGCAAGGTTTATTGTTGGTTCATTGGGAATAGTAGGCAGTGCTACACATGGGCAAGGGTTTTTGACCCAGTATTGAGGCACAAAGAAGCATAATTGTTTTGCCTTGTGCTGTGGCCCCAGAAATCCCATAATACAAAATGCAGAAGTTCCTTATCTTCGTGAATCCTACAGGCTTTCAGATGAGGATGAAAATAACACTTCATCAACTTAATCCAATAAAGGAAATACACTTAGTACAGAATTTATAAACAATACTATTCAAAATGCCACAGTCTGCTAGGAAAAAGGCAATAATTTAAACAATCTATACTTAGAGTGGATGAAGGCATGTGATAGAGGAAATATTTTGCTTGTGTGAAAAGCTGTATCGCTGTCTGTGTCACTGGTCACTAACCCTTACACTGGGAGCCCAAAATTGGATCCTCATGCTGTTGTAGAGGGTTCTGATTGCTTGTAAAATAATGTAATGCATCAGTCCCCAGGCCACTGCTCACTATAAATTGCTTTCTGTAGGCCCCTGCCAACTACATTGTAAGTGTATTTCCCAGCCCGTATTCAGTGTATTTTATCTACAACAATAGCAATTTCATTAATTGCATTTATTTATTTATGCTGCTGTGCATGCAACTCCATGCATATAGCTTACAGACACCAATAGCCCTTTATCTGCTGCTTGAATGGGTTCCAGATAAACCATTCTCCTCTCATATCTGTTATCTGGATATATTTTGTCGCCATACAGAGTATTCACCTGATTACTGTGTATCTGCTACTACACCCTAAACATTGCAAACCACATTACATGTGTTAGCATGTCTACTGCTACTAAATGAACTCTGTGATACATACCATCAAACAGCTGCTTCGCCCAGCTGACACTACAGGGGACAGTGTGTCCTTTTCAGGAGCCACATGGTGATAGCTATTCAGCTCTTTAAAACCTAATCACCTGTTCTCTGGTAATATAACAGACTGAATAATAAGGAAAAAAAAATCGTCTCTGCATTGTGTGCAATTGACTTGTGCTAGTGTACAGTCCTTAATATGTTTTTTTTTTTTTTTAATTGAATGTAAACATATTTTACATTCCACCCTTGGTATGTTTTGGAGATATTAGAATTAGAGAGACTATGTTTTTTAAGAACGTGTCCAATTATTTCAGCTAACAGGAGTAGCTCAAGAACCATTATTGGTGAAACGGGTGCAAAGCATGAAGTTAATAACCAGCAGTGACACTAGTTTGCTTTTATGTGATAGGCCAGTGTAACCAGTAATAGAATCTTATAACGTCAACAGCAAGGTTCCATCACAGTGCAGAGCTTCTGTAGAACACAGATAAAAATGAAAGCTGTTGATGAAGATGGATCTCTGGTATCCTGAAAAGTCTGACTGTGATGCCCTGATTTAAGCCAAGGTCTAGATATTGTGGAAAAAAAATCACATTTATAATGTCATGACCAGCAGGGTGTGTTAAGGCCTCAGCTGCCAGGCATGTCAGGGATCTTGATGCATGCTGACATCTGGATAGGGGCCACGGCAAGTCACACAACCTTTCATTTAGGATGCCCTTGCTGGCAGACCTACAAAACATTATTAAAGGAACACCCTTTATTTATCTATTTTATACGCTTTATTTCTTGATTGGGAATGGTGAAGCCATCACATGAGTTCATTTCTTGTATGTGTGGTAAAAGAAATCTCATCGGCATATTCCAGGTTATTTTGGAGATTTTGCACTTTTAATCTCTGAAGAGCTCAATAATGAAGGGGGACATAAAAAACTGCTTGAATATGGAAAGAAGGTTAAAGGGACACTCCAGTGCCAGGAAAATAATCAGTTTTCCCCTCTCCCTCCCACCCCCCATCCCAGGTTGCTGAAGGGGTTAAAACTAGAGGAGGAGTTAACCCTGCAATGTAAATAAGGGTAGTGGGAGTTGGCACCCAGACCACTCCAATGGGCAGAAGTGGTCTGGGTGCCTGGAGTGTCCATTTAAGGTCCTGATGAAAATCAATTGTATGTTGAAATGGTTTTGAGCTTTCTGAATGGGAGGCTAAGGGTTGCAGATTGAGAATCGGCAATGAACCCAGAAAATCTAATTCCCGAATAAAAATCAACTTTTTTGCTATTTATGATATAATCTAAATCTGCTAGAGGGGTTAATATCCATTGCATATGAATATGTATATACTGTAAATCCTGGGATATCGCCAAGATATTGTCTCGGTGATTAGTAGTAATCCCCTGCTCCATAGAAGGTAAACTTTGGAAATGGTGAACAATTGGATTGTCATTTACATCCATTCATAAAAATTGGAGATAGAGCTGATGGGATATGTGGATGAAAAACATATGGTACTCATCTTTGTGATCAATGTTTATCCACTAATAGTTGTAAAGGAGCAGATCTTTAAGAAAAATATTACCCTCCATTTTGAAATGCTGATACTTTACAAAATTGTAAAGTTTATGACAGGTCTATATTCTGTATCCTTTTTTTACTAAAATAAATCTGGGGTTGATAAAGTGGCTGGGTTATGGCCTCCTTGGCAATAAGGTCTGAAACCTTTTGTACTATCAACATCTGGTTGTAAGGGGGTGTGGTCTGGTCTCCGACCGAGATGGTCGTATAGTCCAAGAGCTCCTGTGAAGGGACCGTCTAATCCTTGTCAGGCAGGACCTTTGGCAGCATGAAGGCAAGTGGCAAGAAGCTGACCTGCAGGGATGCATCAGTGCCTTTGATTTTTGGCCGGAAGGGCAAGGGACCCAGGCGGACCCAAGATGGCGATGGAGAATCCCATGTGCAGAGGACCTGGAAGAGGCAGCATTGGATAACTTGATGTCCTGCACGGAGGACACAGCCCGCATCCTACTACAAATGCAAGCTGATAAAACCTACCTTGCCGAGGAGATTGCAAAGGGCACGCAAGCCCTGAACAGGGCCGCCATCAGGGCATGACAACCGCAACGGTTGTCATGGGCCCGGCGGTCCTTGGTGGCCCGGACTGCTCAGGTGGTCCGGGCCCCAGATTCAGTGGGTACAGCCGGGACGTCATCTTCCGGCTCCGGCATCAGTACGGTGCACGAGGGAGCTGAAGAGGAAGCACACAGAGAGTGCTCCCTCGCGCGCCGGCCCGCCCGCCCACCGCCAGTGTCAGGTAGGGGGAGGAATGAAATGGGAGATGGGGAGA